>CAJZHL010000032.1:0-600000 GCA_916048055.1 Pedinophyceae sp. YPF-701
CCACGACGGCGGCGCTCACCACGACGGCACCGACCGCCACCATTGCGCCGACCACGACGGCGGCGCCCACGACGACGGCAGCGTCCACCACGACGGCGGCTCCCACGACGACGGCGGCGCCCACCACGACGATGGCTGGGACCACGACGGCTCCGAACACGACTGTCGTCGCAACCACGACGGCGGCTCCCACCACGACGGAGCCGGCCACCACGACGGTGGCGTCGACCACCACGGCGGTGCGACCAGGTTTTGCAGTGCTTTGACCACGACGGGTAGCGGTTTCAATGACAACGGGCGGGCGCTCGCACGACGGCAGTTAAATTACTTACGATGGGCAGAGCGCCACGACGCGTTTCCACCACGACGGCAGCCCCTACCACGACGGTAGCACCAACCACCACGGCAGCGCCCGCCACGACGACAGCGCCGACCACCACGACGGCAGCACCTACCACGACGGCTGCACCAACCACTACGGCAGCGTCCACGACGACGGCGGCGCCGACCACCACGGCGGCAGCTACCACTGCGGAGGTTGGCACGACTCAACCAGCTGCGTCGACGGTCTTCGCCTATGTCAACCTCGAGTCCGACTGGACGCCCTGCAACGTGACGTGTGGGAACGGCATCCAGACGAACGAGGCGAGGTGCATGAAGTTCACCTTTTTCCCGGTGAACGGCACGTTCACGGCCGGCACGCCCGTGCCCGATGCAGAGTGCATCAGGGAAGGTCTCAGTAAGCCGCCTCCTGCGCAAAGAATATGCATCGAAGCACCCTGCCAGCGGCCAAGCCTGCTCTTCGGGCCCTTCGGGGCGTGCAACGCCCAGTGCGGCGGCGGCCTGCGCTTCAGGACAGCCTTCTGCGTGGACGATGTCTCCCAGGCTCCGCTGCCCTTCTCAAGCTGCGACTTCTCCCTCTCCCGAAACCTGACCTTGGTGACCGAGGCCTGCAACACACAAGCATGCGCGGACTTTGTCCTCGAGTACCCTGACGCGTGGACAACCTGCCCAGCGGCGTGCTGGGATCGTGCTGCGGGCGCGCCCATCCCCACGCAGACTCGATCTGCGGTCTGCATCAATGGCACCAGCAGCCAGCCTGTCGACGTGAGCAGCTGCCTCGGCTTCGGGCTCGAGATCGATCTCACGTTGCTGGAGCGGCCCTGCAACGTGGAACCTTGCGTCACCTACGAGTGGTCCACGGACAGCTGGAGCAGCTGCGTCGACAGTGGCGGGCAGCTGGCGACGTGCGAAGCTGGCAGCGGCGAATCCTACGCGCAGACGCGCGCCGTTGTGTGCACAGGCAGCGACGGCAGCGTCGTGTCGGGCTCTGCTGCCACGGAACTGTGTGGGCCTTCACCGCCCACGTCGCGGCCGTGTGCCAACTCCGCACCAGTCGCCAGCTCACAGCACCTGCCGCTGTGTCCAGGCATCGACGGGTGCAGTGCTCAGCCCTGCGCATACTCTGCGGAGAGCATCCCCGCCGAGAGGCGCAACAGATGCGTTCCGAACGGGGCGTCGTTCACGTGCGAGTGCGCCAGCGACATCAACGGCAACCCCCTGTACACCGGCACGCGGTGCGAGTCGATTGTGCGGCCGGAGTGTCCCGCACCGGGCAAGATGTACGTCGTGAACGGAGTGGACACCTGCTGCGAGTCCGGAGTGTACACGTCGACCCTGGAGTGCTGTCCGTTCTCCGACATGGTCGAGGACGCCAACGGAGCCTGCTGCTTCCGCGATGCGCAGACGGCCCGGGGGCGTGGCCCTGTCCTGGACGGGTGCAACGTCTGTGGGGGCCGCGGGCGGGGACGGATCGGCGGCGAGTGCTGCGAGGGCAGGGCCGACAAGCTGGGCAAGTGCTGCCCGCCAAACAACCCCTTCACGGGGCTCGCGCAGGAGGTCGACGAGTGCGGGAACTGCGGAGGCAACAACGCCCAGTGCGCCTATGATGCCACCGTCACTTTTGACGTTCCTCTGGCCAACCGCAACCACCCAGAGCTCGACAGCACCATTGAGACCTGGACAGCAGAGTCTACTGGCGTTGGCAAGTACAGAGTCAAGATGCGGAGGCGCGGCGGCGGCGCATCGGGCGGTCTGGACGCCACTATCTTCCTTGGGGGGGTCGAGCGCGACGGCGACAAGGTGCTGACTCAGGGGCAGATCGCGAGCGACATCGCCAGCGCTGTCGCCAACGGCAAGGAGCTGCGGACATCAGGGTCCGGGCCCGTGGCGCGAGCGTTGCGCCGCCTGCTACAGACCCTCCTGGGGACGGGCACTGGGTTCGAAGCCGTGGACTCGTTCTCCCAGTGTGGGAACGGCGTGTGCGAAAGCGCATCGGAGACGGTAGTGATTGGGCCTGATGGCCCCCAGTCGGGCTGCACCACGATTGGACCCTCGGGCGCGCCTGACTGCGGCAGCGCAGTGTACTCGTGCAACGCGCCGGACTGGCTGCCGACCCTTGCGTGCGGTGGCGTCGGCGCGTGCGTCGCGGACGACGCTGCCGCGCCGCTGCTACAGCAGATGGCCATCTGCCAGTGCGACACGGGGTACGCCGGCGAGGCGTGTCAGCTGTGCGCGGCCGACTACGTCGAAGTCGAGGGCAGCCGCGCGTCTGGGGCGCTGCAGTGTCTGCGGCTGACTGTCAGCGCCGTGCAAGCGATCGCCACCGGCACGCCTGCGCCGGCGCCGACGGCGGCACCGGTTGCTACGCCAGCCCCCGCTTCGACGGGCGCGCCGGCAGCATCCCCCGCCCCTGTCGCAACGGACGCGCCGGGCGCAACGCCTGCGCCGGGTATCACTCCCTCTGGAGGGCAGGCAGCACAGCCGACGGACGCCTCGGGCAACGGAGGGCGGCCCGATGACGCATCACGCCCGGGACAGGGGCCGCCCGCCGGGGACGGCCCATCGACCGAACAGGGTCAGGATTCTGGAGACGGCGCTCCTGGTGATGGCCGTGGGCCTGGACAGGAGGATGGGCCCAGTGATACTCCTGCGGCGGAGCAGGGAGGCGGTGGAGGCTCGTCGCCGCCAACCCTGATTGTCGCTGCGGCTGTCGGCGCCGCGGTTGCGTGCGCGGTCGTCCTCGCGGTCGGGACTCTGGCCATCAAGCGGGCGCGCAGACGCAGGTACTTGCGGCGGAGCAGCGATGGGGGCGACAGCGCGTCGTCGAGCAGCCGAAATCAGGTGCTGCCTTTGCCAGCCGCGTTCCACGGTCGTCCCAAATTCATGGTCGAATACCCGCAACCTCGACCGGGCCTGGAGTCTCCCCCCCACTCAATCGATACAGTTTCGCCCCGGCTTGCCTGAACTCAGCTCAGAACAGCTCCTGCATGACCATGGTGCACCATCTTGACCTGGAGTTCCTGGCCACCGTCGAGTTCGGAGCGCACGCAACTTTCCAATGCAGTACCATGCCAGAATCAAAACGCCCCTTGCAAGCGACGTGCGTTGCACTGCGCGTGCTGAGCATGAAGTTAGTTGGTAACCACACAGAATATGTCATGGCACAGCATCCGGTCCAAGAAGAATGTGACACGAATGCCACGTCGAACTTCGTCGCTTTCACGCGCCTGCGCGCCCCTCATTGCGAGCGAAACATTGACTCAGCAGCACATGCATGTCTGCCCACACATTGGAGGCGTTGTGTTTACCACGCCATGTCGATTCCGTTATGCGCGCGATGTGTGCAACCACCGGACTTGCGGACAGCAACCACCCTGACCCGCCGTTGCCGCCATTCTTCTCAGCCCAGCACGGACGGGGGTGCCGACCTCGGCGCATGACGACGGCCTGCCGGCACGCGACAGCTAGTCGCGACGAGAACGCGAACATCAGGTGGCTTCACTCTGCATGCTACGCGCTGGCAACTGGCTGTGGGCTAGTAACAGTGCCGTCCCCCGCGTGTACCCCGATGATGTGCACCGCAAAGCCAATGATCATCTTCGTCTCATCTTCGCGCGTACGTGCAGGCTGCCAAGCCCACGATGTGATCAATCGCCGCATCTGTTGGGCCTGAGCTGCTCTCGGCCACCCTATCTTGTTCATTTCCCACGGCCCTCAGCAAGCTTGCTTCACTGAACGTTTCTCGGCAAGAGAGGCAAGCGCGGAACGAAGGGAGCCGACAATGCGGCAGGGGTCTCTGTGGGACCGCGCGGCGCGGGCCGAATTCGGGCGTGTCCCCGAATGCTTTTCGGCGCGGTGCCGAGGGCGCTTCATCGAGGTGGAGTGTCCACGCCTGGCAGCGCTGATGCTCCCAGAGGGAGTCCGGGACTGCGGCAGTCTGCCCCTCCAGCATGAAGACCGTCTTTGGTGCGGCCGCGATACGCCGCGCCGGAGTGTTCACGGTGGCATCGATGTGTGGGAAAGCGACGCACGCGTTCGGGCTGCCCGGAGGCTTGGTGGCACTGGTCCAGGCCTCTGCGTATCGTGCCTGGACTGCCGATTGACGTCCAGGATGAGCGTGAACTCGAGATGGTGATGATGTGGATGAAGTGCGGTGGGTGGAGCATCGGTCGGGCATCACGCGGTGCCTCAGAGGCGGGCCTTGCCTCACAGAGCAGCGACAGGCGGGCGCCGGGCGAACCAATGCGTCTCCGGATGGTGCGTCGAGGCCCATACCGCAATCATGCGTTTCAGGAGCAGCCGTTGAAGTACTCCCGCGTTCAGTTCCGGACGCCACCGCCCGAGAGAGCAGCGCAACAGAATGTCCTTGGCGGGACCCGCAGCTGCCGCTCTCGGACGCGTGTCTGGGGTTGTTTCGTGCGGATACTTGGAACACTGGACCTTCGCACGCAGGCAGCACTTTCCTGGCCGCGCACCATGCCTCCCTGCATCCAGCGGAGGCGCGCTGCTGCTGCATTACACCAGATGCGCGAGTGCTGCCGCTCAGGGCGAAACACATCCATTTTGACTGATTCATGCAGGACGTGCGGGTGTGGCCTGCGTCTTACATCGTCAGAAGGCCACATCGCGGCCGGGGCGACCAGACGGCCTCACGCCGCGTCCCGCTGCTCGCTGCCGCGCGCCGACCGCGGCACAGGCGGCTCGCCAACGGACCGGCGCCCCACCATCCCGGCCTTCCCGTGACGCGATGGACGATCGTGCCCTGACGGCCCGGTGTGCCTCTTGGCGGACTGCACCGCCACTCCCCCCCTATACACGCGCCCGCATGTTCACACCACTCCCGCCGCGGTCGCTGGCCGCCATCTGTGGCTCCATCTGCACGCGCCGCCGCCTTCGCCGTTTGTCAGAAACGCCGAGGACGAGTGCCCAGCTCCCGCCGACAGCATTAGCGACGTGGCAGACGGCCCGCGCGAGGTGGCGGCGGGCGCAGCGAGGGCCGCTGCGGTGACACGTGGGGGGTCATACCGGCAGCCGACACGCAGGTGTGCGGCACCGATCCGGCTGCGCTGGAAGCAGTGCGGCAAGCTGTTGGTGACTGGTCGCGGCGCCACAGGGGAATGAGGGGGGGAACGAGGGGAGGAGGGGGCTATCGGCAGGTACGTCAGTCGAGTCCCAGGTCGTGCGTTCGTGCCGAGTTGGTGTCGAGGAGGTCCGCGTCGGGTCGGATTGCTGCCGCCATTGTGTTGAGCTTGTACAGGACGCGGTGGAAGACGGGCCCGCCGTTGAGGACCGGCAGGCAGACCGTTGCGTCGCGCCCGACATCGCCGCCTGCCGCCGCCCGTTGTTGCAGTCGTCGATGAGCGCCTGTGCTTGCTGCTTGAAGTACTTCGCTGACGACATCGTCGTGCTGTCCGCCCACGTGCACCCCACGGCTGGGCGGGCGGCAGGTCGTCCAGCGGCGCGCGCGCCTGGATGACGTCCCGGGATGTGCACTCGGCGAGCAGGTGCACCACGTCCTCGGTCGCCGTTGCGTCGCCACAGAACCTGCACGTGCGCTGCGGTAGTGGCTCACGCGCCCACGCATCGCGGTTGGCACGCAGGTACGAGATGTCAAGTGACCTGCGACACGCACTGCAGGACGCGGGTGGTGGAATGGAGGCCACGCAGGTGCGGTCGCATCACATGTGCGGCGGACTACGCTGGGGAATTGTCGCGGGCGTCTCGCGACGGAACCAGGCCTTGTCCGGCATCTGCAGGTAGTGAGCGCGGCAGGCCGCGGCGACATGGCCGCCGACTGGCTGCTCGGTGCGCGGATCGCCGCTGGAGAGCCTCCGATGCGCTGCTACATCGGGGGCTCCTGCGGCGAAGGCTTGCCGGGCCGCGAGGACGGACGCGGCCCTGTGCGGCTCGCGTCTGGACCGCCGGGTCGCCCCCAGGCGAGACGGAGGGTCGGTGCGGGACGCATGATGCAGGACAACCTGTCCATGGGGCGTCCTGGACTGGACGCCTCGGGTGGTCCACGGCGGGCCCGGGGGAGCTCATCGGCACGGCGCGCCGGCAATGGTCGCATGTACCCTGTCTAACTGGCCAGGATCTTCATCCAGGCCACTGTTCCGACGTACGGAGCGAGGGATCTGCCGCAAACTCGCTGTGCGGTGCGGGGCAGGCCACACTGCGGCCCTGTCCCGCGACTCTCCGCGGTCAGCGGCGTCTTATCCCGCAAGGGTGATATCAATTTCTCCCGAGGTGAGCGCGTGGGACAGCTCTTCAGGGCCTGGCACGTCGCGCTGCGGATTGCCCTCCGAGACACTTCTTCGGGGCGATTCTCGCTCGATGTCGCGCTCGCGCAAGAGCATCGCTGCGTAATTCTGCGGGTTGACACAATATCTAGCGCGAGAAACCGTTGCACTTCGCCTCGACGTCACCCCATTCGCAGATCCGTGGAGGCAGGATGCTGCGTTGCAGCACCATGGCCAGTCGTTGCGTCCTGCTCCTGCTCGTCTCCCTCGCCCTGGGACAGCTGGCCTCTGCCACGGAGGCCACCTGCGCCGTGGGGCGGCGGTGCGTAGGCGTGGTCGCGGGGGCCTACCCGCCTCGCGCCATCCAGGCGCTGGAGCGGCTGGGGATGCACGCCGTGGAGCTGTCGACGTCGAAGCTCGCGGACCTGACGCGCGACGAGGTGTCGGAGCTGGAGGCGGTGATGCTGGGGTCGACGGGCTTCTGCGGGCTGCCTGGTATCGAGGCGATGGCGCTGGACGGGACGTTTGGCAACATGCTGCTGTCGCCGGGGCCGCTGACGGACTCGCAAGAAGTGGCGCTGACGTTCACGGACGAGGCGCAGTACGCCACGGCGCGGGGCCTGATGGGCGACGCGTCGGTGGTGAGCGAGTACAGGTCGACGTCTTGCGTGGTCAACGGCACGCCCACGTACGTGGCCGAGGGGTGTCGGGTGGTGGTGTGGGACCCGCTGGTGCCGATGCTGGAGTACGTGGTGTCGGGTGGCGCGCCGGGGCTGGTGGCGGACGGCGGGTCGTGCACGGAGTCGCTGGGCGTGCGGCGGGCGTACCCCGACGTGGCCTTCGTCGAGGTGCAGATGCTGAGGGCTGACGAGTCGCCGGAGCCGCTGCCTGAGGGGCTGCAGAGCTTTGCGGATGTGCTAGAGGCGGCGTGCGGGACGTACGCGAGGCCGTTCAATCGCGGCGCACCAGCATGCGGGGAGCTGTTTTGGCGTGTCTTCACTCTCGGGGACCTCGCGGAGGCGGCGGCGAAGGGGACGCGGCCGCTGGGCGTCTCGTCGGCGGTCGGGGGCGGCGTGGTGTTTTACCGTCGCGAGGGCGACCCCGTGGCGCCGTGGCAGCCGAACGTGACGGAGGTGACGTTCAGCAGGACGCCCGCGCTGCGCGTGCCCGCGGAGGGGTCTGCGGGCGAGGTGCGGAGCAGCGTGGAGGTGCCGGAGGGGTGCTACGTGTGGGACGTGGACGTGGCGGTCGCCATCACGCACACGCACGCGGCGGACCTGGAGCTGGCGCTGGTGCACGAGGGGCGCGATGGGAGGCGCGAGGTGCGGCTGACGCGGGACCAGGGCGGGTCGGCGGACGACGCGTACGTGAGGACGGTGTTTGACGACGAGGCGACGCGGAGGGTGGGCGCTCTCTCGTCCTCTGCTGCGAGGCACGGGCCGTTTGCGGGGAGGTACAGGGCAGACGGTGGCGCCGGGGTGCAAGGGTTTGAGTACGCGGACGCGACGGGGGTATGGACGCTGGTGGTGCGCGACGACGAGGCGAAGGACGTGGGCGTACTGCACGCGTGGCAGCTGCGACTGGAGTGCTACGGGGCGGTGGGGAGGTTTGTGCCTGCAGCGCTGGAGCGGAAGGCGACGCTGGTGAGTGCGGGGCGGGGCGTGGTTCAGACCGTGATGACTTGCTGCGGTGATGATGGCAGCATGTAGCGGCGGCCATGCGGGGGCGGCTTGCCGAGTAATCGTGGTGAGCGCTGTGCTGGATAATTGCAGGTGTCGTCGCCGCTGTGTGCAGCGGGGCGGCGGTGCGTGGCGATGGCGGAGGGTGGCAACCACTTGTCGTCGCGGGCCGGGCGGGCCCTGGAGACGGTGGGCAACGCAACGGTCGTGCCCAACACGACCATCGTGCCGAACGCTACGACGGCACCGGCCGCGTCCACCTTCCCCGCGACGACGGTGCCCCCGAGTACGACAGTGACACCGACCGCGACCACGGCGCCCGTGGTCAACGCAACAATCGCGCCCAACACCACCATCGTGCCGAACGCTACGACGGCACCGGCCGCGTCCACCTTCCCCGCGACGACGGTGCCCCCGAGTACGACAGTGACACCGGCCGCGACCACGGCGCCCGTGGTCAACGCAACAATCGCGCCCAACACGACCATCGTGCCGAACGCTACGACGGCACCGGCCGCGGCCACCTTCCCCGCGACGACGGTGCCCCCGAGTACGACAGTGACACCGACCGCGACCACGGCGCCCGTGGTCAACGCAACAATCGCGCCCAACACCACCATCGTGCCGAACGCTACGACGGCACCGGCCGCGACGACGGTGCCCCCGAGTACGACAGTGACGCCGGCCGCGACCACGGTGCCCGCGGTCAACGCAACAATCGCGCCCAACACCACCATCGTGCCGAACGCTACGACGGCACCGGCCGCGACGACGGTGCCCCCGAGTACGACAGTGACGCCGGCCGCGACCACGGCACCCGCGGTCAACGCAACAATCGCGCCCAACACGACCATCGTGCCGAACGCTACGACGACGCCGGCCGCGACGACGGTGCCCCCGAGTACGACAGTGACGCCGGCCGCGACCACGGCGCCCGCGGTCAACGCGACGGTCGCGCCCAACACGACCATCGTGCCGAACGCTACGACGTCTCCGGCCGCGACGACTGTGCCCCCGAGTACGACAGTGACACCGGCCGCGACCACGGTGCCCGCGGTCAACGCGACGGTCGCGCCCAACACGACCATCGTGCCGAACGCTACGACGGCACCGGCCGCGTCCACCTTCCCCGCGACGACGGTGCCCCCGAGTACGACAGTGACGCCGGCCGCGTCCACCTTCCCCGCGACGACGGTGCCCCCGAGTACGACAGTGACGCCGGCCGCGAACACCACGGTGGTCGTCAACGCAACGGTGGCACCGACGACACCAGCGACCAGCACGGTGGTGGCTGCGACCACGGCGCCCGCGGTCACCGCAACGGTCGCGCCCAACACGACCATCGTGCCGAACGCTACGACGGCACCGGCCGCGTCCACCTTCCCCGCGACGACGGTGCCCCCGAGTACGACAGTGACGCCGGCCGCGAACACCACGGTGGTCGTCAACGCAACGGTGGCACCGACGACGACGACACCAGCGACCAGCACGGTGGTGGCTGCGACCACGGCGCCCGCGGTCAACGCGACGGTCGCGCCCAACACGACCATCGTGCCGAACGCTACGACGGCACCGGCCGCGTCCACCTTCCCCGCGACGACGGTGCCCCCGAGTACGACAGTGACGCCGGCCGCGAACACCACGGTGGTCGTCAACGCAACGGTGGCACCGACGACGACGACACCAGCGACCAGCACGGTGGTGGCTGCGACCACGGCGCCCGCGGTCAACGCGACGGTCGCGCCCAACACCACCATCGTGCCGAACGCTACGACGGCGCCGGCCGCGACGACGGTGCCCCCGAGTACGACACTGACACCGGCCGCGACCACGGTGCCCGTGGTCAACGCAACAATCGCGCCCAACACGACCATCGTGCCGAACGCTACGACGGCGCCGGCCGCGACGACGGTGCCCCCGAGTACGACACTGACACCGGCCGCGACCACGGTGCCCGTGGTCAACGCAACGGTCGCGCCTAACACGACCATCGTGCCGAACGCTACGACGGCGCCGGCCGCGACGACGGTGCCCCCGAGTACGACACTGACGCCGGCCGCGACCACGGCGCCCGCGGTCAACGCGACGGTCGCGCCCAACACGACCATCGTGCCGAACGCTACGACGGCACCGGCCGCGTCCACCTTCCCCGCGACGACGGTGCCCCGAGTACGACAGTGACGCCGGCCGCGAACACCACGGTGGTCGTCAACGCAACGGTGGCACCGACGACGACGACACCAGCGACCAGCACGGTGGTGGCTGCGACCACGGCGCCCGCGGTCACCGCAACGGTCGCGCCCAACACGACCATTGTGCCGAACGCTACGACGGCACCGGCCGCGTCCACCTTCCCCGCGACGACGGTGCCCCCGAGTACGACACTGACGCCGGCCGCGAACACCACGGTGGTCGTCAACGCAACGGTGGCACCGACGACGACAGTTGCCGCGACGACGACAGCGGCGGCCAGCACGGTAGTTGCGACTGCTACGACGGCGCCGACCACAACAGCGGCTCCGAACACGACCGTGGTTGCAACCACAACTGTTGCGCCGGCAACGACGGCGGCACCAACCAGTACGGTAGCGGCTACAACGACGGCGGCTCCCACGACGACGGCGGCGCCGACCACAACGGCGGCGCCCACGACGACGGCGGCTCCCACGACGACGGCGGCGCCCACGACGACGGCGGCGCCCACGACGACGGCGGCGCCCACCACAACGGCGGCGCCGACCACAACGGCGGCGCCCACGACGACGGCGGCTCCCACGACGACGGCGGCGCCCACGACGACGGCGGCGCCCACGACGACGGCGGCGCCCACCACAACGGCGGCGCCGACCACAACGGCGGCGCCCCGACGACGGCGGCTCCTACGACGACGGCGGCGCCCACCTGCAGCGGCGCCGACCACAACAGCGGCGCCAACGACGACGGCGGCTCCCGACGACGGCGGCGCCCGACGACGGCGGCGCCTGGCGACGGCAGCTCCCACCACTACGGCGGCGCCCACGACGACGGCAGCTCCCACCACTACGGCGGCGCCCACGACGACGGCGGCGCCCACAACGGCGGCGCCTACCACAACGGCGGCTCCCACGACGACGGCGGCGGCTCCCACGACGTCGGCGGCGCCGACCACGACGACGGCGGCGCCGACAACGACGACGGCGGCGCCGACCACGACGACGGCTGCGCCGACCACGACGACGGCGGCGCCGACCACGACGGGAGCACCGACCACGAGTCCGGCGGCGGCCACGACGACGGCGGCGCCCACCACGACGGCAGCGTCAGCGACGACAGCGGCGCCCACCACGACGGGAGCACCGACCACGACGGCGGCGCCCGCCACGACGACAGCGGCGCCCACCACGACGGCAGCACCTACCACGACGGCAGCACCAACCACCACGGCAGCGCCCACGACGACGGCGGCGCCGACCACCACGGTGGCAGCTACCACTGCGGAGGTTGGCACGACTCAACCAGCTGCGTCGACGGTCTTCGCCTATGTCAACCTCGAGTCCGACTGGACGCCCTGCAACGTGACGATGTGGGAACGGCATCCAGACGAACGAGGCGAGGTGCATGAAGTTCACCTTTTTCCCGGTGAACGGCACGTTCACGGCCGGCACGCCCGTGCCCGATGCAGAAGTGCATCAGGGAAGGTCTCAGTAAGCCGCCTCCTGCGCAAAGAATATGCATCGAAGCACCCTGCCAGCGGCCAAGCCTGCTCTTCGGGCCCTTCGGGGCGTGCAACGCCCAGTGCGGCGGCGGCCTGCGCTTCAGGACAGCCTTCTGCGTGGACGATGTCTCCCAGGCTCCGCTGCCCTTCTCAAGCTGCGACTTCTCCCTCTCCCGAAACCTGACCTTGGTGACCGAGGCCTGCAACACACAAGCATGCGCGGACTTTGTCCTCGAGTACCCTGACGCGTGGACAACCTGCCCAGCGGCGTGCTGGGATCGTGCTGCGGGCGCGCCCATCCCCACGCAGACTCGATCTGCGGTCTGCATCAATGGCACCAGCAGCCAGCCTGTCGACGTGAGCAGCTGCCTCGGCTTCGGGCTCGAGATCGATCTCACGTTGCTGGAGCGGCCCTGCAACGTGGAACCTTGCGTCACCTACGAGTGGTCCACGGACAGCTGGAGCAGCTGCGTCGACAGTGGCGGGCAGCTGGCGACGTGCGAAGCTGGCAGCGGCGAATCCTACGCGCAGACGCGCGCCGTTGTGTGCACAGGCAGCGACGGCAGCGTCGTGTCGGGCTCTGCTGCCACGGAACTGTGTGGGCCTTCACCGCCCACGTCGCGGCCGTGCACCAACTCCGCACCAGTCGCCAGCTCACAGCACCTACCGCTGTGTCCAGGCATCGACGGGTGCAGTGCTCAGCCCTGCGCATACTCTGCGGAGAGCATCCCCGCTGAGAGGCGCAACAGATGCGTTCCGAACGGGGCGTCGTTCACGTGCGAGTGCGCCAGCGACATCGACGGCAACCCCCTGTACACCGGCACGCGGTGCGAGTCGATCGTGCGGCCGGAGTGTCCCGCACCGGGCAAGATGTACGTGGTGAACGGAGTGGACACCTGCTGCGAGTCCGGAGTGTACACGTCGACCCTGGAGTGCTGTCCGTTCTCCGACATGGTCGAGGACGCCAACGGAGCCTGCTGCTTCCGCGATGCGCAGACGGCCCGGGGGCGTGGCCCTGTCCTGGACGGGTGCAACGTCTGTGGGGGCCGCGGGCGCGGACGGATCGGCGGCGAGTGCTGCGAGGGCAGGGGCGACAAGCTGGGCCGGTGCTGCCCGCCGAACAACCCCTTCACGGGGCTCGCGCAGGAGGTCGACGAGTGCGGGAACTGCGGAGGCAACAACGCCCAGTGCGCCTATGATGCCACCGTCACTTTTGACGTTCCTCTGGCCAACCGCAACCACCCAGAGCTCAACAGCACCATTGAGACCTGGACAGCAGAGTCTACTGGCGTTGGCAAGTACAGAGTCAAGATGCGGAGGCGCGGCGGCGGCGCATCGGGCGGTCTGGACGCCACTATCTTCCTTGGGGGGGTCGAGCGCGACGGCGACAGATCGCTGACTCAGGGGCAGATCGGAAGCGACATCGCCAGCGCTGTCGCCAACGGCAAGGAGCTGCGGACATCAGGGTCCGGGCCCGTGGCGCGAGCGTTGCGCCGCCTGCTACAGACCCTCCTGGGGACGGGCACTGGATTTCAAGCCGTGGACTCGTTCTCCGAGTGTGGGAACGGCGTGTGCGAAAGCGCATCGGAGACGGTAGTGATTGGGCCTGATGGCCCCCAGTCGGGCTGCACCACGATTGGACCCTCGGGCGCGCCTGACTGCGGCGGCGCAGTGTACTCGTGCAATGCGCCCGACTGGCTGCCGACCCTTGCGTGCGGTGGCGTCGGCGCGTGCGTCGCTGACGACGCTGCCGTGCCGCTGCTACAGCAGATGGCCATCTGCCAGTGCGACACGGGGTACGCCGGCGAGGCGTGTCAGCTGTGCGCGGCCGACTACGTCGAAGTCGAGGGCAGCCGCGCGTCTGGGGCGCTGCAGTGTCTGCGGCTGACTGTCGGCGCTGCGCGGGCGATCCAAAGTGGCACGCCTGCGCCGGCGCCGACGCCAGCCCCTGCTTCGACGGGCGCGCCGGCAGCATCCCCCGCCCCTGGCGCAACGGACGCGCCGGGCGCGACGCCTGCGCCAGGTACCACTCCCTCTGGAGGGCAGGCAGCACAGCCGACGGACGCCCCTGGAGATGGCGCGCCTGATGATGCCCAGGATCCTGAACAGAAGGATGGGCCCGGTGACACTCCTGCGGATGAGCAGGGAGGCGGTGGAGGCTCGCCGCCGCCAACCCAGATTGTCGTTGCGGCTGTCGGCGCCGCATTTGCGGGCGCGGTCGTCATCGCGGTGGGTACCCTGGCCATCAAGCGTGCCCGCTTGGCTCGCATGCGCAGGTACGAGCTGCGGGGCAGCGAGGGGGGGGACGCCGTCGTCAACGAGCAGCCATCGGCAACGAGCAGCCGAAGTCAGGTGCTGCGTTTGCCAGCCGCGTTCCACGGTCCTCCCCAAGTCACGGTCGGATCCCCGCATCCACAGCCGGGCCTGGAGTCTCCACCGCACTCTATCGAATCAATTTCCCCTCGGCTTGCCTGATCTCGACTCAGTGGCAAGCGGCCTAGGCCGCCCCCGCCTCAGCCAGCTGCACAGGGAAACTTGTTCTGTAAGTCCTGTAAGTCCTCAAAGCCGTCTAGCTTCCGCATCAGCGTGGCGCACCATCTGGACCTGTTGCTTCGAGTGCGGAGCGCATTCAATATTCAATTCCAATCTGTGCCAGATTCGAACCGTAAGTTACCTCACGGCTTGAACAACATGCACGTTGATGTCATGTAACACGAATGTGCCACGTCGGAGTTCGCCGCTGTCACGCGCCTGCGCGCCCCTCGTTGCGAGCAAAACATTGACTCAGCAGCACATGCGTGTGGAACGTATCACGTCCCGCTCCGAAGCATCCAATTACACGTCCGATGCGTCGGGCCGACCTGCGAGACGCTAGTGCAGTCAGCAGGCCCAGCACCATCGGCGGCACCATCACGCCTTCTCCGAGGTGGTCATCACCCACTGCGCCAGCGTCTTGGCACCGTACCCGGTCGCACCGCCGACCTTCTCGTCCCAAGCAGGGCCTGCACCGCACGCAGCGCACGCACATGTCAGCTCCGCCCTCGCCTACAGCCCGGACGGCGCTGCGCAGCGTCAGCACCCTGTCGGGTGAGCGTTCTCACCAGCCATGTCGATGTGCGCCCACTGGATCTTGTCGGTGGAGATGAACTCCTGCAGGAAGAGCGCGGCCGTGATTGACCCGCCCCAGCGCCCGCCGGTGTTCTTCATGTCGGCCACAACGCTCTTGAGCTGCTCCATGTAGGAGTCCTCCAGCGGCATCTGCCAGATCTTCTCGCCCGTGTGCGTCGCCGACTCGCGGATGTCGTCCGCCATGCCGTCGTCCTTCGTGTAGAACGCCGCCATGCCGTTGCCCAGCGCCACGAACTGCGCGCCCGTCAGCGTCGCGATGTCCACCACCGCGTCGGGCTTGCACTCGCGCTCCGCGTAGATCAGCGCGTCCGCCAGCGTCAGGCGGCCCTCGGCGTCCGTGTTGTTGACCTCGATCGTCTTGCCGTTCGCCGCGCGCAGGATGTCGCCCGGGCGCATGCCCGCGCCGTCGATCATGTTCTCGCACGACGCGACGATGAAGTGCACGGCCACGTTCGCGGGCTTCAGGTCCGCGAGCGTGCGCGCCGCGCCCAGCACCGCGGCCGATCCGCCCATGTCGAACTTCATCAGCTCGATCATCGACCCCGCCGGCTTGAGGTTGTAGCCCCCCGAGTCAAACGTCAGACCCTTGCCGATCAGCACCAGCGTCTTCTTCGCGGACCCGCCCGGCGGGTTGTACGACAGGTGGATGAACTTGGGCGGCTCGTCCGAGCACGCCGCCACGCCCAGGTAGCTCCCCATCTCCATCTTCTCGCAGTCCTCGCGCTCCAGGATCTGCGACGAGCCGAAGCGACGCAACGCACGCGCGCGCGCGTCAGCACCCGGCGCAGCGCGTGCGCCTTGCGTGGGGGGGCGCGGGTCGCGGAGGAGGTCGGCTTGGGGGCCGTGGGCGCACCTTGCAGGTCATGACGTCGGGGTACTCCTTGGCGAGTTCCTGGGCGCAGTGGGAGAGGTAGGTGGGGGTGCAGACGTTGGGGGGCGCCTCGACGAGGAACTTGGCCATGGTGCAGCCCTTGGCGAAGGCGGTCGAGTTGGCCACGGCGGCGTCCGCCTCGGCGCTCTTGCCAACGCAGACGGCGAGGCTCTCGAGCTTCGACAGCGTGGGCTTGGCCTTGAAGCGCGTGGACTCGTAGGCGCCGTTCAGGACGCCCAGCGTGACCCCGCGCGCGACGTCCGTGGCGCTCGCGGACCCGCCGACGATGTGCACGGCAGCGGTGACAGCCTTGTTGCTCTTCGCGAGGCCGGCGATCGCCGCGCCGAGCTGCATGAACACAGACGGCCCCCACTTGCACTTCTCCGCCGCCTGCAGGCGCACCGTGGGGGACTCGGGTCGGGCCTTGGCGGGGATCTGGCCGGGAGTGGGATCAGATGCACCAGGCGATGTGCCGGGCCCGAGGACGCAGGCCGAGCCCATGTCGAGCGAGCCGGAGCGCGGTCAGGTGTGCCTCGTGCCGATGGCACCCGGGCGGAAGGCGTGCACTCCGGCATTGCGCACCTTGGAGGCGCTGCCCAGGCCGACCAGAGCAACGTACTTGGCGCCCGCGGTGCCGACGCGCACGCACTGCGACGACCCCGCCGCTCCCTTGAACTCGAAGTCAGCGATGATCTGCGCCACACGACCGCGGCAGCATTGCACGGTGGGCGGCCGGGCGACGGCCAGGCAAGGGAGGAGCGCCTCACCCTGGTGCGGGTCGCACTGGGGGTGATTCTGTGCGCGCGGGGGCTCACCTCCGAGAGCGCGCCGCCGAAGGTCTGGTCGAGCTTCGAGAGCGCCTCGTCCTTGATCGTCGTGCCGTCGATTGCGTCATCGTACACGCCCAGGCAGAGCAGGTCGCCCTTCCAAGAGCCGTCGTAGGGAGCCTCGACGGTCACCGCAGGGAACTTCTCCGGGAGGAACGGCGCCGGGAGGGACGCGATCTTGACGCCCATGGCCACCACAGAAGACCTGCGACCGGGATGGTTGAGCGCCAACTGAGCGGGGCGTTGTTGACGTACAGGAGCCACGAGGCGCTCCGTCGAACGAGGGCGAGGAAGCCTGTGAGAAGCTCGATGCGCCGGCTGGTCGCGCGGCACCTATCACGCGCACCTGAGGGAGCGGGAGCCGCGGGTGTTGCTCTGGAGCGGCGACGCAAGAACGTTGCGTGCGAATGCGGCGTGTGCGGACGCAGCCTTGCGCGACAGACACTTCGTGGTGGCGTTCCGGGCGACAGTGGAGGTGGTCAGCCGCAGGAGCGTGGCCATGTTGCCCAGGCTTGCCGGAGCTCTGCGAGGGGGGCGCCAGAGAGCAGGGTCAGTCCGGGACCGCGGAAACACGCGGAGGCGACGCGGCGCGCGGGGCGGCCGTGGCTCGACGGCGCCGGCACGCTCGTGCGGGTGGTCTGTCGTGCAGGGATCGACTGCCCGTGGAGTGCAATAACGGGCGGTCTTGTGGCAGGAAAGGATGGGGCGTCGCAGTGGCTCGACAGGGGCCCATTGGCTATGAAACCGCCGCATCGAGACGGATGATTTATGAACACCTGACGACGTGGTATGAGTGGTCGGCATCGCCTCTCCACGAGCGGCACAGGGAGCTGTTGGAGCATGGTAAGAGAGCGCGCATCGCCTCGCTGACGGGCCTCGACGGGCCCATCTGAGGGGCGAACCGTTGTGACGAGACACCGCGAATTCGTGCGCGCAGATATGAGGGGGGATTGCGCGAAGGGCGAGCGCAGCGGGGGCCACATCGTGGTCTGCAACAGGGAGAGCAGCTGCCGGCACTTGCCTTGCCTGTGGAAATCCAACTCCGCAGTGGCCCTGGTGCCTCCTCTCGAGCACCATCTTCTCCAGCACGCCTGTGGCGTCAGGCACGTCTTCTACCAGCCTTGAGGGGTTGTATAAGTCGTCGTGTCAGGCACGCCTCGGGGCCACGGCGCGAACACAGCCTCGGCCGATCGCAGTTGCAGCCCCGCAAGAGCACAGCTGCTCCAGCGAGCAACAGCGTGCGCTCAGGACGGTCTCTCCGCACCTGTTGGGCACTTGGTCTTCTTGCTTGGGCTCGCACGCGGTCGACAGGATGCAGCGGGCCTGCCTGCGAGCGCCCTCGCGGCCACATGCGAGCGTGCGTGCAGCGGGCCGCCCTCACGGTGCCAGCCTTTGCGGCATGTGCAAGGCCCGGCGCACTGTGTCGAACGTGGCCAGGAGGGCGCTGAGCACCGCCTCGCAGGACTACGCGGCCGGGCTCACGGACGAACAGGTGAGGCTGACCTAGAACTCGAGTTACGCAGACGTTCGTGGGCTCTTCGTGCGTCGCAGGCACGCTGCGAGGGCGACCCTGCACCAGCGCTCTGGCACAGTCCTCAAGTCGCTCACCACGGGGGTTCTGACGTTACTCGGCCGCACGCACTTGCGCTCATGCATCCTGCTGCGTGACGCGCGACCGCCGCCGTCTCGACCGCCAACTCGGACGCGCAGGTGGAGCAGTACCGGCGGGACGGGTACGTGGCGCTCGAGGGGTTCGCGTCGCGCGAAGAATGCGCGGGGCTGATGCGGCGCATGGGGATGATCGTGGAGCGGTTCGATCCCGCCGAGCAGCGGAGCGTGTTCTCCACGCGGAAGCAGAAGAGCGACGACTACTTCATGAGGAGTGCCTCGGGCATCGGGTACTTCCTCGAGGAGGGGGCGCTGGGCGCCGACGGCGAGCTCACGGTACCCAAGGACCGCGCGATCAACAAGGTGCGTGCCGAGCGGGGCCGTGGCCGCGCACTTGCGACGGGGGGGCAACATCTACATGTTGCGATCTCGGCGCCAACACGGGCCCACGACGCGCCGCAACCGAGCCGCAGGTCGGCCACGCATTGCACGACATCGACCCAGAGTTCAGGTCGTTCTCGCGGTCGGAGCGCTTCCAGGGCGTGCTGCGGTCGCTGGGCTACGCGCATCCTACGCCGGTGCAGTCCATGTACATCTTCAAGCAGCCCGGCATCGGCGGGGAGGTCGTGCCGCACCAGGTGCGCCGCGCAGCGACCGCCCGTGCATCCGCGCGACGCCGCTCCCCGCCACAACACGCACGCCGCCGCGTCGCCCCTCGCGGCCTCCCGAGCGCGCCCCCGCCGCCCGGCAGCGGCCCCTGCCTTCCCCGGCCCGTGCGCCCACCGCCCGCCGATCGGCCGCACCGCCGCAGGACTCGACGTTCCTGTGGACGGACCCGAGGCCCAGCTGCGTGGGGTTGTGGCTGGCGCTGGAGGACGCGGACGAGGGCAACGGGTGCATGTGGTTCGCGCCCGGGTCGCAGGAGCAGGGCGTGGGGCGGCGGTTCGTGCGCGCGGAGGGCTCGGGCGGCCCCGTGACGTTCGACCGCGACGTGCCGCCGGAGTACACCAGCGCGGACCTCGTCCCGGTGCCGGTGCCGGCGGGCACGCTGGTGCTCATCCACGGTGTGTCGCGCGGTTCCTGCTGCACTGCGCGGGCCGCTGCGGGTGCCGGCCGGCGCGCTGACGGGCCCGTGCGGTCTCCTTGGGGTGTGTTGCAGGGGAGGTTTTGCACATGAGTAAGGAGAACACGGGGACGCGGTCGCGGCACGCGTACACGCTGCACGTCGTCGAGGGCGGCGAGGGGTACACGTGGTCTCCGGAGAACTGGCTGCAGCGGGACGACGCGCTCCCGTTCGAGCCCATGTACTGACCGCGTCGTGGCGCACGATCAGCCGCGCCGGGGGCGCGCGTAGGGGCCGCGCCGGACGCACACGGCGCCAGTGCATGCGCGGGGGCGCGCGCCTGCGCAGAGCGCCCCCGGAGGCGGTGTCGTTTCGCGATGTGAGCTCCGCTGCAGCTTCTCGTGCCGTCTGCGGCACGGCGGAGAGCGCCTGTGGGCGCGCGGGCGCCTGGACGCGCCGGGAGCTCGGCGGCGCGCAGTGCGCACTCCGCGGCTCGGGCAACGGCCGAGGCAGAGGCAGCGCGTCGTGTGCAGGTGCAGGTGTTTCCTGCGTGTCTCGGTGTTTGAGTCGCGTTGCCGCGGCCGGGCGTGTGGCGCGGCAAGCAGCCTCCGTGAGGCGAAGGGTCGTTCCGTGTGGCGGGCTGCCCGCTCGTGTGCGACAGGGTGGCACGTGAGCGGCGTCATGGGGGCGTTGTGTGAGCGGTGTCAGGCCACATCAGCACGCCGGTGCCGCACGCGGCCGCGGGCAGAATGCCGCCCGCCCACGCATGAGGACGTCATATCTTGACACTGACTTTCAACAGAGAACTCTTAACACGTACCTCGACTAGCACCTTGCAAGCACAGGAGTGCCTGACAACGCGCTCGAGTCGAACCCAAGGTGTGCACCTCCCGTAGCGCCCGTCCTCAACTCAGAGTACCAGGAACGCGCACCCTTGACACGCCTGGCCGTTCGAGCGGGGCGGCACGGCGGCTTTGACCCTCGGGCACCACCTTGCCTGCACGGCATTCTCGCATGCATGGCCGAGTACCCGCGGCACCTTTGGCGGCGTTTTGCTCCCTCGCATCGAGCCGCGCCCGGCGACGTCCCGCCGGCGGCGAGCGCCGCGTCGGAACGTCGAACCAGGAGGCATTGTCGAGACGCGCCGGTCCCCGAGCGTTGCTCCGACCGCGGGCTCCGCGACACCCCTCGTCGAAATAGCAGTGTTGCGGGGAGACTCCGCGCGCGATATTGCGACCTCCTCCCGGTAGACCGCGGGCGTAGGGTGACGTTTGCCCTGCGCGGCAAAGGTGCCCACGCGGCCGTGCGCGCACCGTTCCTGGGCCCGGCCGCCCTCCAGCGTCGCATCACGCGAGCATGCTCACCCGCCCGTGCACCTCCCAGCTGGAACCGAGGGGCCGGCAGCGCGCGCCGCACAACCACCCACCCACAGGCCCAACAGCCCCGCTCGCGCCCGCCCCGCCCTCCCGCAGGCCTCTCGATCGACATCGGCAGCACCTTGCCACGTCTCCCTCCGCCCCTCCTCCCCCGCGAGAGATAGCGCTAATTCGAGCGATGCCGGGATCCGCGAAGGTGCGCGCCACGCACACCTGACATCGTCCGCGGCGGGCCCCCCGTCGTGCGACGCGCGCCCGGCCCGCACGACGGCGCGCGGCGACGAGCACGCGCGGCACTCTGCTCGCCCAGCCCCACACACATCGTTCACCGCGCACCCCGAGATCGCTCGCGACGCTGCTGACGAGGCAGCGACCAGCCCGCACACCGCGCTCCCTCGCCGCGCCCGTCGCGGCGCGCCTCAGCCGCGGAGCGCACCTGCACGATGGCGCAGGTGGCGTCCAACGACGACGAAGGGCGCCTGAGCTCACGGTCGAACAGCCGGAACCTGGCCGGGAAGCGCGAACCAGGAGAGGCTGAAGCCAGCCCCTCCTTCAAGAAGCCGCGCGAGTCCGGGCCGGAGCCCCGCACTGTTCTTCAGGTGCAGCTCGGCGAACCGCCGCCGCACGCGCCCGGCAGCGGGTCGCTCCGCGGCAGTGGCGCAGCGAACGCCCAGCATGCTCCCGCGGCGCGGAGCGATTGTGCTCGGCGCCCGACCCTCGCCCCCTCCGCCGCTGCCCGCGCAGGCTGCACCGAAGCACAAGCGCTTCAGGATTCTCGGTAGCATGGTGAAGGCCATGAACCGCTTCAAGGGATCCCTCAACCCAACGGTGAGCTCGAACCGGTTTCAACTGACTTCGCCGCGGCCCCCGCACACAGCTTCCCCGCGCGCCCGGGAGTGCTCCCTTGCCGTTTCCGTATTGTCTCTCCGAGGCGCGCCGTCTCGTTCTCCGAGTCGAAGCCGCCTCCCCGCTGTCGCGCGCCCTCACCCAACCACTCCTCGGCTCCTCACTCTGCCCCCCTGTCAACCTCTGCGCCGCAGCTGAACTTCGCTGACGAGCACACGCACGAGAAGCATCACGCCGTGTCCCGCTGGGAGCGCTTGGACCAGAACGTCGACGAGAAGACGCAGAGGAAGCAGCTGCAGGCACACTCCTCGTTCCGCAATCGCGGCCACAAGGGGCAGATGGTGCTCGCGCCGCTCGCCGCCCCCGCGGACGAGTAACCTCACAGGCGGGACAGAGGTCCGGACGCGGGCGTCGCCAGCGGCCCTGCGGCTGCGCAACCGCCCATCTCCCGGCCCACACTCGCGGCAGCGCGGCTCCCGAGACCGGGCCACCGCGGCCTCTGCCCCCGGAACGACACCCTGCCTTGCACGCTCAAGACCGGGAAAGCCACCGGACCTCCTGCATGGACGCGCCCGTTGCGAGGCACCTGCCTCCACACTACCTGCCACCTCCCCGAGACCTGCGCCCCTGCAAACAGCAAGGCACAGCAGCAAGCAGACGCGCACGGCTAGCCCGCGGCAGCCCGCGCGCAGCGAGCTCGCCAGGCCGCCCGCCCGCAGGACCTGGGAACAGCACCCTGCGTGTAACGCGACCTCCGCACCACGCCATCCCCGCTCGCCAGCCAGCCCCCAGTTCCTCGCATCGACTCGCGCTCGCCGGCCGCGCCGTCCTAGCGCCGCCACGAGGCCTTTCCGGCAGTGGGGCCGTCTGCCCCTGTGCGCGAAGAACTATGGCACGAGCATCGATACCGCCCCCGCGACCTCACAGCGACGACGCGCCCCGGCCGCGGTGTCGCACCGCGCTCTACTTGACCGGCAGCACCTCGTCCACCTTGACCGTCGCCGTCATCAGGCCCACCTGCACCGTCACCTGCTTCCCGCTCGCCTCGATCACCGTGCCCCTCCCGCGCAGCTTCGGCACCGACACCGCGTCGCCCGCCGACGGCGTCCACCCCTTCGCCGGGGCGGACTGCTCCGCCGCCGCCGCCGCCGGCGCGGGCGCCCCCGCGGCGCCTGTGCCTGCGACGTCTGCATTCGCGGCATGAGCCGCGGCAGTCCGCGCCGCCTTGCGCACGTCCGACAGCGCCTTGTTGAGGTGCTTCTTCATCGCGCGCGCGCCCTTGGCGGCCGTGTCGCGCTCGTGCTGCGCGGCGCGCTGCTTCAAGGCCGACACCTGTGCCTTGAGCGCTGCAGCCTCCCTCTCCCTCGCCTCGCGCCGCGCCCCGAGCTCCTCCTCCTCCAGCCGCGCGCTCTCCAGCTCCTCCGTCAGCGCGAGCACGGACCGCGCCGCCCGCCCCATCCGATCGCGCGCTGACTCGATAACCCCCCCCTCCATCCCCAGCCGCTCGGCGATGGCAATCGCGTTGCTCCGGCCCGGCACGCCCCACAGCACGCGGTACGTCGGCGCGAGCTTCTCCGCGTCGAACTCGACCGACGCGTTCTCGAACCGCGGGTCGTTGTATTTGAGGCTCGCCAGCAGGCCCATGTGCGTGGTGGCCAGCGACAGGCCCGCGCCGCCCGGGCCGCCCTTGACGAGCCGCTGCAGGAGCGCCGCGCCGAGCGCCGTGCCCTCCGCGGGGTCCGTGCCCGTCCCGACCTCGTCCAGCAGCACCAGCGACCGTGAGTCCGACTCGGCGCGCAGCGCCTGGATGCGCGACAGGTGTCCGGAGAACGTCGACAGCGACGACGACAGCGACTGCTCGTCGCCGATGTCGGCCAGGACGTTCGAGAACGCCGGCAGCCGCGCGGGCGCCGACGCCGGGACGTACAGTCCCGAGCGCGCCATGAGCGCGCACAGACCCAGCGCCTTGAGCAGCGCCGTCTTGCCGCCCGTGTTCGGCCCGGTCACCACGACGCACCGCACGGGGCCGGATATCTCAATGTCGATCGGCACCGGCTCGACGGGCGGCTCCGGCGCGTCCTCCTCGTCGGTTGCGTCGTCGAACGAGGCTCGCGCCAGGCCCTGCGCCGCCAGCCGCTTCAGCAGGTCGCGCCCGCCCGCAGACTTGGACTTCTCCGCGCGCTGCTCCTGCTCCCGCCACCGCTTGTGCTCCGCGGCCAGCAGCGGGTGCCGCAGCCCGCGCAGCCGCACGTACCCCGCCTCTGCGTCGTCGCCAGCGCCGCCCTTGCGCGCCTTCGCGACGGCGCTGGTCGGGAAGCGCGTGGTCTCGGGCCGCACGGCGTCGAGCCAGCGGCTGTACCGCGCCCGCGCGACCGTCGCGTCCAGCCACACCACCGCGTCGAGCGCCTGCGTCAGGTCCTGGCTGCACGCCGCGGCTGCGGCACTCAGCCCCATCAACACCTCCGTCTCCGCAGCCGAAACGGCCTGCGCCGCGGCCTGGAGCTCCTCGTTCAGCGGCACCGCGGCGCGCGGCTCCACGTACGACATCCCCGCGCCGGCGGGCCCGAGGACGAGCCCCACCGACGCAGCATCCGCAGTCGGCATCACGCGGCACAGACGGCCGTTGTACGTGGTCGCCTCGCCCGTAGACCCGCCAACGACGGACTTGAGCCGGCCCTGCAGCGTGCGCAGCCGGCTGCGTGCTCCTCTGAGCTCGTCCGACGCACTGTCGCGGACCTCCCCGTCCTCCCCGATCGCCCTGCAAGCACAGCGTTCCGAACGAACGTCGGCACGGATGTGTGCGCGCTGAGGATTGCGACGGACTGCGGGGGCGAAGGGTCGGCGGGGGCGTGCCTGCTGATGGAAGACACGAGTTGTGGCTGTGCAGAAATGGGCTCCATGCGCCTGGAGACGGGAGCGAGGGCCCCGGAGGCGTCGGACTTGTGTCCCAGCTCGTCGCGGACGCGTCGGCACGCGATCATGGTCGCACGCTGCAGCCGCTGGGCGCCGGCGAGCATCTGCGCGATCGCGTGCAGCTGCGTGGGCTGCAGGACCCCCCCCGCGCGCGCCCGGCGGAGCGCAGCGTGCGCCTCGGCCGTCGGGATCCCGCCGAAGTCGATCATGACGGCGTGGATCGTCTCAAGGTCGTCCACGGCCGCTGTTTCGTCCATCAAGTCATCCGCCTCCACCTGCGCTCAGTTCGGGGGGGACCTTCGGGTGTCCCGCTCGCGCGTGCGCCCCGCCCTGACACGCCGGACGCGGACTGGGGGCTGCGACACCGGGTGGGCGCGTCGGCAGGGCGCTCGGCCCGTTGCAGGCGGGGGGGCTGCTCGTGGGGTCGTTTCGGTGTTCGTGCCTGTGTCGTGGCCGGCAGCATCCTCTGCACAATCTCGCGCCCCCGCGACGTCGATGTGAAGGACGCAACGTCCCTGCACAAGTCCGCCCAGCCAAGCAGCCTGCGTCCGGCGAGACTTGGTGCGTTTGTGTCTCTGTGTGACGCAACATGCATGATTGTGGCGATCATGGTCAGCAACCGGCGCGGTTGGAACGCAGGAGCATGCCCTGAGGGCCGCCGTCGAGGTTCACTGTGAGCAGCTCTTCCTCGCGCCCACCAGTGTGTGGTGCTGTCAGTGCCCACCTCAGCGCATCCCTTGCCGCCGGACCGAGCTCGTCGTCCGTCGTCGAGTACTCCTCGGCGATATCTCTGGTAGCTCGAGCAGGCTCGAGTCGTCGCGCCCGACGGCATCCACAGGCCGCGTCGGAGACGATCGACGAAGCTGAGCGCTGGGCACAGGTGCGAGGAACGACGCGGCGGGCGGGGGCGCTCGCTGCGTGCGGGTTGCGCCGCAGCGGAAGGGAGCTTCTACTCAAGGTGCAGCGACGAGCGCAGCAGGGAGCCGTGAGAAGGCTCGACCGCGTGGTCACCCGCGGAGAAGCTTGTGGGGTGGGCAGCCCGCAAGGTCGCTGCGCGCCATGGAGCGACATTATCGGCCGGAGAGCTTGTCTGATCGCAGATCTCGAACGTTCAAATGATTTCTCGCACAGATGTGGCCCCAGACGCCGCAGCGGTCGCAACGGATGAGCGGAGTGTTCTCACGTACCACACCAGATGCCTCTGGGCCGCGACGCAATGACCGCGCGGGGCTGTGCGCACTACGCGCCAGCGCTGCTACGCAGAGGCGAAGGCGGCGGGCCGTGAGTCTCACTGAGTCTGCTGTGCAGTGCCAAGACCCCCCCGGCTGGGTATGAGAGACGGCACTGGCCAGACCCGCGGCGCCCCTTGCACGAGGAACCGCACCAATGCCGTCAGCACTCACACGCGCGGCGTTCACGCCTCGGACTTGGCGGCCTGAGTCAGCTCCACGATCCTGGTCTTGACGTCGGCGCGGGACTCGGCGGGGGCCTTGAAGGCGACGCGCGCCTTGAAGGTCTGCCCCTCGCGCTCGCACGCGAAGGTCATGCCGAGCTTGTCGATGCCCACCATGCTGGCCTTGTCCACGGAGATCCCGCAGCTCGACTTGACGATGGCGATGTTGGCGTCCATGTGGTCGTCGTTCATGTGGCCGCACACGGGGCCCGCGAACTGCGTGATCGGGTCCGGCTGCTCAGAGAGGTACTCCTCGGGCGAGATCTTCTGCCCGATCCGCCCGAACCCGCCGATGAAGCGCACGACCTTGATGTCAGTCATGCGGTACCACAGAAAGTCCCCGAAGTCCACCCAGAACGCGTTCGGGTGGCGCTCGAGGAAGAGCTCGCGCAGCTCGGGCTTGTCCGCGTCCGGCACGGGCGTTAGCGACCCGATGAGCGTCGCGCGGCCGTCCTGGAGCCCCTGGAACCCGTCGGCCGTGACGGTGAGCGAGACGCGCGGGTCCGCGGCGATGTCGTGCTGGTGCGTGGCCAGCCGGGACACCACGAAGAACGGCTGGCCGTCAGGCGCGACGGCGTACGCGGCGACCGAGCCCGCGGGGAAGCCCTGCACGATGCAAGTCGACAGGGGCGGGCTCGGGGTCAGCGGTCGACACGGCTCCGGCGGGGCAGGGCGGCAACGGCGCCTGGTGCGACCGGGAGGCCGCGCTCCTACGAGACTGAGGTGTCCGAGTCGGGTGCGGGACATGTGGGATGGCGGTGGTGGGGGCACTAGCCTTGGCGGCCGCGGACGAGTCGATGGTGGACAGGACGCCGTTCTTGCCCGCCTGGATCAGCGTTCTGGCCTCGCACGCGAGGCTGATCCGCGCAACGTCCTTCTGGGACTCCCTGCGACAGCGAACGGCGAGTGCTCTAGGGGTGGAGAGAGGCAGGGGGCGCCGGAGCAAGCCTGCTCGCCGCGGGGCGTGGAGCCGCGGCCGAGTGCGGGAGCAGAGGCCGACCTGAAGGCGAGGATCTCGGGGTCGATGTTCTCCTCGCTGATCACGGACCCGCTCCCGACCTGGTGGCCACTGGGCCGGGACTTCTCGTCCTCGCTCTCAGCGCGGACTGCGGCGCTCCGGGGACGCGAGCTGCTGCCTCCCTGCACACACGCCACAAGAACGAGCTGGGGCGGCCGTCACCTGGAGCGCTCGTGCTGTATTCGAGCCAGCGCACGCCGTCCCCTCGCTGTCCCACACAGCACTCGTGGCGGGCGTGGACCGCAGCGCGTCGCGTGACGTCGAGTTTGCGCCCGCGGGATGGATGCGAGGGGTACGGACGCGTGCAGCGACGGCCTGGTGGGGGCGGGATCGGGCGCGTACCATCGTGGAGAAGGCCGCGCGGAACTGCGAGGCTGCGCAAGGCCTGGTGAACGTGCGGAGGGCAGCCGTCCTGACCGCGGAGGGGCAACGGACGATCCTTCCCGAGACGTTGAGCATCGTACGTGTGCCGAGCGACGGTCCGCCGGCTCGCAACAGATCGCAATTGAGCAGCGAGTGGACAAACAACCTCCAACGCGGCGGGTCAGGGGAGTCTCGAAAAGGTGCCGATGCGCACGGGCCCCAGGGCGAGAGAGTGTGCACGGAAGGCTGCGGCGCGGCCTAACGACGGCGGAGTCCACGGCCCCACCGTCACCAAAGGGGGACGCCCCCTGACACCTCCGTCACACGTCTCGCCTGGCCGGCGCATGAGAAGGGGAAGGTTGACGGACGCGGGAAGCTGTTAGCTTGTGGCGAGCCCAGTGCGCGGGTTCCGCACCCGCGTCTGCCGCGCATGCATTAACCTGTTGATCTGCATCTGTATTGAATGTCATACTAGCACGATGTTGTTGGCCTGCCCCCCCTGCTGCTAGTCATCGTCCTCCTCCGCAGACACGGTCAGCGGCAGCTTCATGGCGAGGTCCAGGGACTCGTCGAGCTGCATGTCGGACGCGTTCGGGTCGGCGTACGCAAACATGATGTGAACGACGCCCGCGTGCGGGTTGATGCCGCACAGCATCTGCATCGGCACCGTCAGCGGTGCTGCGTCGAGCGCACGCTTCACGTGCCGCAGGTTGACCTGCGAGACACAAAGCAACCGCGCCGTCACGCAACGGCGACCGCGCAGCAGGCGGACCCTCGCACGTCCGCGGGGCACGGGCGCCCTGCGCGCAGGGACAGGCCTCAGCCGCGTGCGTGTAGCCTCGGGCGCACCTCGGCGGACACAGCCTGTCCGAGCGCCTTTGCCTCCCGCAAGCGCCCCTCGGCGGTGTCCTCTCGCAAGGGCCGCGCGGTGCTCGCGACGCTGTCCGGCCTGACGTCGATGCCGGATATTTCCGCCCCTAGCGACACTCCGGACGACCGCGCCTGGAGGTGCAGGTCGCCCTCGTGCGTGGCCGACAGCGACAGTGCGGGGCTGATGCTGCGCAGGCGCTCCAGGACCACCGACAGCCGCGACACCTCCGGGAGCAGGTCCAGGTAGAAGTCGCACAGGTCGCCTGCGAGGTGGTTCGGGGAGCGGGTCCTCGCATGGCGGTGCTGCGTGACCCGCGCAGGGAGTGCCCACGACACGGTTTGCTTGCGCTGCACGCTGTGGCGCGAGGCCGAGGTGCCGGGGCGGTGTGTGGCGTCGCACCGGCGTTGATTTGGTCGACCAGCGCTTCGACGTCGCCCGGCTTGAAGGGCCGCGATATCTCTACGTCCTGCACGACGTTTACGTTCACACCCTGCACGCGCGGGGGCGCCCGTCGGGTGGGCCGCGGCCCGGAGCTCGCTGACGCAGACGCGGTCGCGACTCGGGCGCCCCGCGCTGCTGCGAGCGCGGGCGCGCCGCCGCCGTTTGATGCAGCGGGCGGCTGGGTGGAAATAGCGGTCGCTCACCGTGCCGTAGAAGGACAGGTAGGGCTTCCTGATGGTGTCGCTGGTGTTCGGCACCGCGGTCGCCCTGTTCGTCAGCTTCATTTCGATCGTTTCGCAGTCGTTGTCGTGGAGGTTGCGCAGGACGCGGATGAGCACGGCTGTGTCCGTCGAGAACGCGATGTAGTCGTTGCACTTGGACGAGCACACCAGCGTGCCCTCCGCGAACAGAACATTCTGCAGGCAGAGGACGCCGGTCGCGTTCCGCGCGCTGCGAGACACATGATGGGCACATTGTCAGGTGCGTGGGGCGGGAGGGGCGCCGAGGCGCTGTCGCTACGCACCGTTGCCATCTTTGCCACGATGAGAGCGCCGTCGGCGTGGTCCGGCGGGACCACGACGTGGGTCTCGGTCGGGGACAGGAGCAGCTGGCACGTCTTGCCAAACTTCTCCAGCGTGGGCAGGAACGCGCGGTCCAGGGCCCGCCTGCCCCGTTCCGTCAGCACGGCCTTGAATTTCATCGCTCAAGTGTGCGTGGTGGCTGGCGCACTACTTCGGGCTGTGCGCCCGCGAGCCGCGGGCGTGCGGGGATGACCGCAGCGCTCAGAGCAGGGCACGGAGCAGGCCTTCCCCGAGGCGTCGTCGCGGGCTCATGGCCTCCAGGACCTCCGCCACAGGGTGATAGAACGACTTCCGATGAGTTGGCCGTCGATGCGCGTCCTGAAACCGACGAACGGGAGCTAGGAAGCTGCTGGCAGCGCACTGAGGCGGGAACGGCGTCGTCGGACAGAACACGTGCGGTGAGCGACGTGACTGTAACGTCGTGCACGCACTGCTTCGTGCGGCGCCTCCACGACGCACTGTGCGGCGCTGCTGCGAGGTGCCGACCGGGTCGGACCACTCGAGGGTCCCTCGAGTCAGTCCCGCAGGCTTCTCATATCAGCACTTCGCCGTCAGACATTCGACCGGGCAGTGGGAGCGCGTGCCACGTCGCATGCGGGAGTCCCGGCCGCCTCGGCGGTCAGGTGGTCGCGTCCTGTTGGCCGTGTTTGTGCCGCGCAACACCATGACCGAGCCATCGGTGCGCGGACAGCCGTCCGTCCCGCCCGTCGAGCCTGCCCCTGCCGGTCCATGCCAGCCCGCGCGCGGCCGGCTGTCGGCGCGGCGCCGTGGCAGACTGACGCGGCGAGCACGCGGCTGCTTCTGCCACTTTTGTCACAGCCGGAATATCCACCGCAGCACGCTCATGACCTTTGCGATGAAGTACAGCAGGAACAGCACAGCGACGGCGAAGAGCACAACGAAGAGCAGGTGATTGCTCTTCGACTGGCGGTACGCCACGTCCAGCTTCCGCTGCGCTCTCCGCAACATGTTCTTCGCGTGCACCAGCGCGTTCTCCTGCACACACACCGACGACGCGACGCTCACCGCAGCGTCATGTGCGCGGCAGCTCGCGACACGAACAGGGAGCCGGGTACCGTGTGTCTGCCCGTGGGTGTGTCTGCACTCTGCGCGGCCACAGCGGTGGGCACCGAGGCCGCGCGTGCCGAGGACAGCCGTCGTGGCACGGTTCGGCGGCCGCTGCAGTGCTGCGTCGTGGGAGCGGGGCGCTCACCAGCTCAGCGCCAATTTTCGCCTGCAACGTGTTCTCCTCCCGGATGGCCTTCGACACCTCCTTCAGCTGGCCAACCTGCGAGCATGGAAGCGCCGAGCAGACGAGGCGCGCGGTGGGCCGAGGCGCGGAGCGCCACCCCCCCGCCCGACCGCGCGTGTACATGTGCACGTGCTTCGAAGGCACGCGTGGTCGCGCCGGTGCCGAGGGACGCGTCGCGCGAGCAGCAGCAGGCCGTGCGCCACGCGCCTGTCCTCGCAGCCCCTCGATCTCCGCCTCGATGTCCACCTCCTCCTCCTGCACCTGCATCTTGCTGGTGCCCGGGGCGCCAAACAGCGGCTCCCTCCGCGTCAGGCCGTTGCGGGACGCGTATCCGCCACCAAATCCACTGTTCGCCATGTTGCCGGTCGCTGTTTTCGCGCCGCGAGCTGCCACGCGGCAACTAGGCAGCCTACACAGGGGGCCAGTCAAACGCCCGCCGCCCCGCCCAGGGCGCTCGGATGGCCTGCTCCTACCCTGCCGGCGGCTGCTATGTGGTCTGTTGAGAGGCGGCGCAGGCTTTCCGCTGAGATGAGGCGCGTCCGCGCGAGGCACCGGCAAGGCGAGCTGAGGCAGGTTTGCCGTGCTTGGGTGTGCGCGTCCACCTCTGTGCGGTGTCTATCGGCTTGTCCGCACGAATCTGCCGGCGCTCGGCGTTGCGTAGACGCAAGTCCCCGGCGCAGGGGCGGCCTGGGCCATTCGGAGGGTCTTCAAGGAGCACTCCCTGGGGATGTCCGCGGTGCGTGGCGCGCAGCTCGCGACTTGTGGGGGAGCATGCCGCGGTCGCCGGCACTCGACGTGACTGTTGCGCAACTACAAGCGGGAAGCGTCGCAGCGACTTCTGGGAAGGAGGGAAGGAAGTAGTCCAGCGCTGCTGGGGAGTTGGAGCCTTGTCGAGCCGTATTAGAAGGCGTCTCATTGAGGACATCATCCAGTGACGTCAGTGATCGTCCCGGTCCTGCGTCCCAGGCGACGTCGGAAACGGCGCGTGTAGCATAGAATCAGGGACATGGGATCCCAACAGCGGTCGGAACCTAAGGTGTTCCTTTCAAACGAGCGCACGCTCATCAACTGGCTCCACCAGACCGTCCTGCTGGGAAGCGTGTCCGCGGGAATGCTAGGTGCGCCCGGAACCGCTCAGCGCGCGGCCTCGGGGGCAACCGCCTTGAACGACGCTCAGCTGCGCGTCCGAGCGGGCCGATCGCGACCGTCCGATCTTACCCGTGCGTCACCAACCACGACCGCAGGCGTATCGACGCACGCGCACCACCACTGGGGCGAGGACTACTCCACGTCGGCCAAGCTGGTTCGCGCCGCCGCCCTCAGCGGCCTCGGCCTGGCCATCGTGATGACCGCCTACGCCGCGAAGACCTTCTACGTGCGACACAAGAAGATCAGACGAAAGGTGCGGACCGCGGCACCACGACGCTGCCGCGCCAGGCGCCGCGCAGGCCCGCACAACGGCCAGAGCACTCCTCCAAGCAGCAGCGCTCCACACGCTTTTCTCCGGAGCCGCACCGATCACGGCGACGCGCTCCGCGCGCCCGCGCCGCGGCACCTGGTCCGGGCGCGGTTGCCGACCCCCCCGACTGGCGCGTGCGTGCGTGCTCGCCTTGCAGGAGGACGGCCCGTACGACGACCTGCTGGGTCCGGTGGCCATGTCGGTCATTTTCATCGTCGGCATGTTCCTCGCGCTGGGCTACACGGCGTACCGATTCTTCGAGAGCCGCCTGTGAGGGCAACACACAAGACGCGCGGCCCGCGGCGTCTGAGCGAGCATGCAGTGCTGTGCCTCGGAACTGGCAGGGCATCGTATCGGGCTTCGACAGGGGACACCGTGGCAAGAAGGCGCAACGCCGGCAGTTCAGCGGCACCTTGCATCCCACGAGCGAGCGGACGCCGCTCCCCCTCCCCCTTCCCCTTCCCCGCCCCCGGGGCGTCAAGGGAAGGTTGACCGGCCGGACCTGAGGTCGACCGCGAACGCGAGGGCCTGCTCGCTTCCGGGAGCGAGCGTCGTGCCGGGGTGTTAGATAAGACTAGGACTCACACGTGCTCGCGACGGCGCGTCTCACACGGGCGTCGTTCGCGCGCGCGTCGATGCGCGCCCGCTCGTGCGCCGCTGCACAGTGCGCGACGTCCCATGAGTAAGACACAATGTTTGGCCCACATGTCGTCGCCGTGGAGGCTCGTGACCAGGATCGATCATTCGACGAAGGCTGCCAAACACTGTCAGCCACCCACCGCATGACGCGACGAGGCGTCACCGAGGGTAGGGGAGGATCAGACACGCGCCGCGCTAGGAGTCGCTCGAGTGTTTCCGCATGTGTTTCACACCTGACGACGCGAAGGATGTAACACCTCACCTCATCTACCTATCTGTCTATCAATCTATATATCTCTCCGTCGAGTGCACAAGCAGTAACCAGGCTAGCCCTCGTCTCCGCCGGCCCATCCCGCGCCCCCGCAGACGTAGTCGTATGATCTTTCCAGGTCCTGAAGCCATACGGCCGACGACGCGAAATATGTAGCACCTCGCCCGCGCTCACCGGCGCCGTCATCGTCCGAGCGGCATGTGCATCCCGGGGGGCGGCGGAACGGCGCCTGGGGGCGGAACAGCGCCCGGTGGCCCAGGGCCCGCCCCGGGTCCGACCGGCGGCGGGCCTGGGCCGTCGAGGCGCCAGCAGTGCGTCAGGTCGTCCCAGCCGGTGCTCGCGGCGAGGCCCCGCACGAGCGTGCTGATCTCCACGCCCGTGACGAACTCGGAGTGGTGCGTCCAGCGCCGCACCAGCGGGGCCTGTGGCCGGCCCACGTCCCACAGGATCACCGCCATGTCGTACCCGCCCGACAGGATCTCGTTCTCCGACCACGGCGAGAACACCACGCTCCGAACGCCCATTCCGTGCCCGAGCAGCGTCACCAGGGGCTGCGCAGGCAACCGCACGTCCCACACGTTCACCGCCTTGTCCACGGACCCTGCGGCGCGGCGCGCGGGGAGCAGCGGTGAAGCACGGGACGCGGGGCCCGCGGGGCGGCGGGCGCGGGCGCGCGCGGGCCTGCGCACCGGTGGCGAAGATGCAGTCGTTGTACTTGCACCAGTCGCCCGACAGGATCTCCTGCTGGGCCGCGGGGACGGTCAGCGTGGCCTGCGGCTGCCGGAGGTCCCAGATGCGCGCCGTGCAGTCCCCCGAGACGGTCAGCGCCACGTCGGGTTGCCGCGGGTTCCACTGGGCGGCATACACGCAGTACGTGTGGCCGGCCAGCACCCTGACGCACGCCCCTGCGACGGCACGGCGCTCCACAGGGTGAGGGGCGCGGTCGGCGCGGCGAGGGCGGCGCGGCGGGGCATGACGCCTTGTGGCAAGACGGCATGCTCATGGTGGGCGGCGGACCGGTCTCGGGCTCCCACACGCGCGCGGTGTCGTCCCAGCTCGAGCTGATGATGAGCTCGCGTCGGAGGATGTTCCACTTGACGCACTGGCACTCCCGGGCGTGCTCGTGCAACTGCCGCACGCACGCCTGCCCGGGGGGCGCTGCAACGCGCAGTGTCGGGGGCGCGGTGCGCTCCTTCAGCTCAGAGGAGCAGGGCGGCGCACGAGGCGCCGTCTCGCACGCGGCGGCGCGCGCGCGGGGCAGCACTCACGCACCGGTGACGTCCCAGACGCGAATGCTGCCGTCTCCACCGGCCGTGGCGATGATGTTCTCGTGCGCTTCGCTCCACGCGGCATCAAACAGCGCCTCTGCGCGGCGAAATCACGGAGCGCTCCACGTCGCGACCAAGCAGGGGCGATGTAGGCAAACGGCGCTCTGTGAGCCCCCCGGGCCATCCCACGCACGCCGGGCGCCCGCGACCCCCCGACTGCGCCGTCCGTGCAGCGCAGAGCAGCCCGCGCACTCACCAGCGGTGTCGAAGGCCGCGACCGGCGCGAACCGCTCCGCCCCCGTGTCGGGCAGCGCATCGATGACGTGCAGCCGCCCGTTGCCCACGATGCCGAAGTACTGCGCCGTGCACACCGCCAGGCGCGCCTCGCTGAACGGGCTGAACCGGACCGCGCACCCCTGGAAGGGCGTCCGGAAGGGCATGCGCCGTCCTCGCCCGCCCCTCGCGCCGCGGCGGTCAGCCGGGAGCACGCGACCGCTCCGCCCGCGACGTCACGTAGTTTCGCCCGTGATGGCTTCTCCGCGCCACCAGAGCGGCGGATCGCGCCCCCTCGCGCTGCCTGGGCGGCGCGGCGCTCGCACCGGGGCACAACGACTGAGGGCACTTTACGAGGCAAAAGCGTCGCGCCCGCGCCGCTCCTGGGGGGCCGCGAGGTCGGGATCTCTGCCCCACGGGCGCCGTCGGGCCGCGTGCATGACGTCCCAGGGCCGCGGCGGCGGCTGCGGGCCCGCGCGGCGCGTGTTCCGCGATGTCGGACGTGCCTGCAGGGGGCGGTTCCTCGCCCCGGGGGCTCTCTGGGCCGGCGCGCGATCCCTGCGCGGCAGTTCGCGTGGCGCGCGTTGATGTATCATGGTGAACCGCATGCTCACGCCGTTCGCTGGTTGCGGCACGGAGTCGGGGGGGCAGGGCGCAGCGGCAGTATGGCGCAGCTCCCAGCCCCCGCACGTCGCGTTGGCGGCGAGCCAGGCGCACCAATCGGGCGGTTGCGCTCTGGATTTCGGGCACCCGTCGCAGTTTGGCGCGACCGCGGCCCGACGAGAGGTGCGCCACCGAGAACGGAATCTGAGTTTCAGGGCCCGCCAGCGCGCCCGGACGCCGCCGTTCGCGGCCCTTGCGTGCCGGCCCGGCGTCACACGGGCAAGCTCGTTCCGCCCCGGGGCCGCCTGGCGCTGCTCGCGGCACGGCGGCGGCGTGCGCCTGGCTGCCCGCCATCAGTGGGTTGTTCCCGATCCTCGCCGACCGCGGCGGTGTCGAGTGAGCATTCCCGCGGCCCTCGGTTCTGATGTCACGCAGGAGCACGCCTTCGAGAGGGAGCTGCGCGCACACAGCCTGACGTCCGAGAGGTGAGGCACCTGGCTTGTGATGCACCTCGCTCGCTGGGGGGCGCTTATAGCTCGCAGGCGGCCCGGGAAGGCCCTCCGGGCCGGACCGATCCCCCAATTTCGTCCTCACGAAGGGCCTCGCGCGGCAGTCGCGGGGCGTGCGCCGCGCACGCCCGCGGGCGCGCAGCCTCCGCTTCGATGGTTGCGTGCGTTGAATGCGCGCGCCCGCGGGCCCGGCCGGCGCGCGCTGGAGCCCGGCGCGCTGGACTTCGTGCATCAGAGCCCTCGAGGCTCTCCCGGCCCAGCCCCGCGGGCCGGCCCGATTTCAGCCTGACAGCAGCCGGGTTTGACAGACCCTATACATCACCAATATAAGGCACGGGCCGCGGGGGGGGGTGCCTGGTGCATCCCGCGGCATGTGGCCACCAGGCACGCGCGCTCAGCCACACAACGGTGCCGCAGGCGCGGCGGCAGACGGATCCGCGACCCGACCGCTCAGGCTGCGGTACGTGCTGCTCAGCAGGTTCAGTGTCGGCGGGCGCCAACATGGAGGTACGAACCGACGCGTGCGCCACCGCTATGCGATCACTTTGTTGATTGACGCCCCCTGTATGCCGTACCTCCTCCCGAACCGCCCACGCTGTGATGCACTTCCTGGCCAGGACTTGGTTTTTTCGCGCCGACAGGCGGGAGCGTGCGCCTGCGGAATCCCCATGCGAGTGCGCACCAACCCGACTGCGCCAGTGATCCTTGTCACCGCAGGATGCGAATGCGGGCGCGAATGAGGGTCCACCAGACGGTGCAGCGCCGAACGGCGCGGCAAGCTTGCCCGCAGGCCAAGCAACTGGCCCGAAGCGACCTAGCAAGAGCGTGTTTCACACGGTGCCGGTGTCTACGCCTTCTCCAGGTGCGTCGCATTCGTGCGGGCGGTGGCAAGGCGCATTAAACCCACGCCCGCGCCGCCAAGGCCGACCCGACCTATTTCACCTCTCTGCAGGTCCCTTTGCGCTCGCTGACCTCAACTGGGTCACGGTTGCGTGGGCGAAATCCAAGACGGGGTTTGCGGCGATGGCACGCTTCTCGGAGTCGCGCTGGGACGACATGAAGGAAGGCGAGGCTCGCGTCGCAGGCCTCCCGCTGTACATCAGGAAGAGCAATGCCTCCAAAAAGGGCCTACCAGGAGGCGAACTGCACTGCTCGGGCGGGCCCGAAGATCATCGGGGAGGAGCCTCCCAGGCGCGGTTCCAAGGCAGGTCGCGGAAGGCCCTCGCGGAGCTGGAACGCCAAGGTGAGGGACCTACGCTGGCCACAGCATGATGGGCGCGCACCTTCCGTCTCGCGCACCAATCTTGCGCCTCCGCTGGCAGGCAGCTTGCCCAACATATCGTCCTGCTCTGAGTCTGTGTCGCAGACAACGTGACCGCGGCGGACGCCGATGCGCGAGGGTCGTACAAGAAGCGCAAGTTCACCAAGTCTCAACTCGGGACGAGCGTGCGGTGCGGGTGCCAGGTGTCCCTGAAATACACCACGCTCGACGAGGGTGAAGGGAACGTTCGGTCTGTGGCGGTCCGGTACGACATCCCCGCCGACTCGGAGGCAGGGCCGCCGCAGCACTCGGGGCACGACGTGGGAGAGTCTCTGCGAGAGGCGATTCAGCAGCACGACATGGACGGCATCCGCGGCTGCATCCCCCATCGCCTGAGTCTCAAGTCGCGCGAAGTACTGAGCGCGTATGCGACGATGGGCGTGGCCGTGTCTCGGGCGCTGTCGGGCCTGAGGGAGGACATCATGGCAGACTTCGCCGAGGAGACGAGCCTGTACGCTGAGTACGGGAACTTCTGGTCCGCCATGAGCCTGCTCGGCGCAGCCCTGAAGAAGCAAGAACTGCGCGACTTCCTCGCGACGAGTGACGACTACCACAACGCGAAGGCAAAATGCAGGGGGGATGATGGCGTGGGCTTCGCCGCCGACGACCAGCGGAGCTGCGAGAACATGGTGCGCGAGAATCGCCACATCTACCCTACGTACCGGCACCTCACGGCGACGACGCCGATGGTCTTGGTTCTGATGACCAAAAACATGGTCAGCCAAGGAGTTGCACACTGGAACAGGGAAGGCGCAGTGAAGAACATCTGCTTCGACGTCACCTTCGGCACGAACCGCTACAACTTCAAGACCTGCGCCGTGAACGTCGTCGGGTCGGCGGGTCGGTGGCGGCCGATCGCGATCTGCGTGTTGAGCGACGAGACGGCAGAGACTGTTGGGATGGCGTTGAACTGCGTTCGGGCGGAGCTGAACAAGGCGGGCGCGGAGAGCTGGGGCGAGACGCGGCCGGGCAAGCGCGCGGTGTTCATGACGGACTGCGCGGAGGCGCTGAAGCAGGCGGTCGCCACCACGTTTCCAAGTGCAACGCATGTGTGGTGCACGTTCCACATGCTGCAAGCGGTCCTCAAGAACCTGCACAGCAAGATCGGCCAGGGCGCGGGGGTGGGGGACCTGAAGAGGCGAATCTGGTGCGACATCGTGGACATGCTCCGGAAGGCGCGCCGTGATGTGCTGGGAGCATATATTGCATCTTCGGCGCGCGAGCAGCGGCAAGCGGACGACAGGGTGGCGGAGGACGCCGCTGCCGACATCGCTGCCTTCAATGCGCGGTATTCCAGCGACAGGCGCGCTGCGTCGTTTCTCAAGTACTTCAAGTCTCAGTGGGGTGCATCTGAGGTGACCGCGATGTGGATGCTGCGCTACCGATCGACGGACATCCCCCCGACGGACAACGCCAGCGAGTGCCTTTTCAAGTGGATGAAGGACATGCTCAGCGCGCGGGGCGTGCGGTGCGTGCATCATCGGCGGCTTGATCAGTTCCTTCTGCACTGCATCTCCCAGGACGAGGAGCGGGCGGCGCTGGAGGCGGCGTGCGCTGTGGGTCTGCGCCAGCCCAGGGCGCTGCAAGAAGCGCTGCGAGTCGCCGAGAACGGCGGCGAGGCCTTGCGTCAATACGTGCAACAGTTGATGGTGATGTGGCCATTGGTCGACGGGGTGCGAGAACCCACGGACGCGCCCGAGCAAGGCAAGTGGGAGATCACGCGCGACGGTCGCTCTCGTGTGCTGGACTTCGTGGGGGGGAAGCTGACGTGCACGTGCGATCATCATGGGGTGTGCCATCACATGGCTGCGGTGCGTCAAAGGTACAACTTCACGTACAAGTGGTTCAAGGACGCTGTCGCGCACTTGGGGCCGTCCGTCGCGAGGCCACTCCCGGGGGACGACAGCTCCGAGGAGCAGGAGGGCGGCGCGGGCACCAACGCAGCTGCGAGAGCAACAGGCGCTAGCGCTGCTGTCGTCGGCGACCCCGCGGAGGGGGCGGGTGCTGAAGCACAGGAGGTCGCGTCGCCGCCGAGGCAGGCGGAGCTCGCGGCTGCGAAGCAAAGGATGATCGAAGGGATCAACGCGTGCGACAACAAGGAGCACCTGATGAAGCTCTATCGGGCGTTCCGAGATTGGGAGCAGAGCGGCCGCAACGGGTGAGCGCGGAGCACGCACCACGTGCGGTTGGCTGCTGGTTGTCGTGGCGCGATCTGCCCCGATGCACGCGAGCGCGCTCGACAACTTGTACACGCAAACCTTTTGCCCTGCAGGATAGAGTGGGAAGCCGGCGCGATCCGCAGCAAAAAGCGCAGGGAAGTGTACGCTCTGAAGCGGCGGTCGAAGAGAGAGCGTCGACGCGATCAGCGCTCGGGCGTGGCGGGAGACGCCTCCCGAGAGGGTGCAGCAACGTCATCATCGACCGACTCGGACCCCCAGACGTTGGCGCAGCGGTGCACGTGGAGGGTGCCGCGTGCGAACGAGGAGCGCGACGCGCTGAGGGCGAAGACGCGGCTGCCCGGGGACCCAACTGCTTCTGCCCCTCCAGCAGGCAACAATGCTGACCAGCGCACGGGCGGGGGTGGCGGTGGCCCGGCTGCGGGTGGGAGTCGGCCGGCAGACCCCGACGCGGCAGGGGAGCTCGTGCTGTCCGCGGCTCTGGCGCCGGACTGGTCCCAGCTGCTGAGCCAAGCACAAGCGACACAAGGCGGGCCGCCCGCGACACAAGGCGGCCAGCGTGCACTGGACCCGCGCGTCGACGAGAGGCACCAGGCGTTCGACTGTCTCGGGGAGCGTTTCATCGTACCCGCGGAGCGCAGGGCCATCGGGGGACCGACTGCTCACGAGCAGTTGTGGGAGGGCTGGCGATGGTGCCGCGAGTGCGGCAAATGGAGGACCAACGGGTTCGTACAGACCATGACGGCCGCTGTGCAGTACTTCAGGTGCTCGGAGTGGGACCCGGTCGGCAGATGTAGCGCGGATTGCAGCAAGTGCCACAGTGATGGCAGAGCCCGCAACAGCACGTGCCACCACTACGGTGCACCGCGGGGAGCACGCAGGTAGCTTCGGTGTGACGATACGTACCCGCCGCGCCGAAAAAACGGGCCGTCTCGCGACTGTGTCTCGCCTGAAACGCCCCCGACCCCACCACCTCATACTGGTGAAGTATAGGCCCTGCGGGTTTGATGACGGCTCGTGTGCGCCCGATGGGCCCGTCGCGCGGCACCGCACGGCACATTCCTCACGCAATGGCCACGATCACTCCAATCTGCAGAATGCTCGCGGCGTGCACCACCGCGCAGCCCGAGAAGCCGGCATGCGACCCTCCCTTCGGCCTCTTCAGGGATGCCCAAGCAGATGCTGGTCCGTGATCCGTCCACCCCGCGCCCCCGCACCCGCGCCCGCGCCGCGCAGCCCCACGCGCCCCACGCCGCCCGCGTCCGCGCCCGCCAGCCGCGCCCCGCCCGCCGCGGCCCCTGGCCGCCCTGGACTTCCACCCACCTCTCACGCGCGGCACCACCACCGCGACGGTCTCCGCAGGGCTCTGGGACGCGCCGGACCGCTGCGCGCACCAGACGCGGGCATGGGGCTTCGCGCCGCCGTGCCCCGGTGAGGCGCAGCGCTGCGGGGGGGCGCGATCCACCCGCGAGGCCGGCCGACGCCCCTCCGCGTGCACCGCACACAACTCCCCGCTCGCGCCGGGCGGAGCCGGGGGGCCCAGCGCCATGACGCACGCCGCGTCCTCGGCCGTCCCGCCCGACGCCCGGGGCCACGACCCGAACGGCCTCGACTGGCAAACCGCATGGGACGCGGCGAGCTTGGACGGCGCCTCCGGGCCGCCCGTGCCGCCCGAGAGCCTGGACTGGAGCCTCCCGGGCTGACCGCGCGCCGGAAGAGCGCAGGGCGGGCGAGCCCCGGACCATCATCCACGCGGCGCGGTCGTAGCGGATGGTTGAATCTCTTGGCCCACAGAGCATCTCCCTCCAACGGGAGGCGAGAACGCGGCGGCGCGGGCTGTAGGCGCGACCCCGTGCGGCGCGCGAACCTTCGGTAGACTAGCACATGCGGCGCCGCGGTCAGTTGCAGCGTGATCGCGGCGCAGGGCTGCAGACGCGCGCAGAGGCAGCGGCGGGCGGGCATCGCGGCGGGCGGGCGCCGTGAGGGGCGCTGGCTCGCCGGGGCGGCATGAGGCGGCAGTACGGGTACGAAGCGGCGCGAACGCACACATCGTTTGGGGGGCACTCGGGGCCCCGGGCGCGCGCTGGCGGCCTAGTCGCTCCTGGCCACGAGCGGCAGCACACCAGCTGCCGAGCTCCGCTGGGCCGGGGCGCTGTGCCGCTTTGAGTCGCGCAAACGCGTGCGGCGGGCGAGTTCGTGACGGGCCGGTGCAATGCGCGCCGGGTTCCTCGGAGGGCGACGCGATCGGCACGCGATGTCCTCGGCAGCAACCGACGCGACGTGATGCTGTGACTCGGACGCGGCGCGAGGGCGCGCAGCAGCCAGGCGCATGCGTCACCGGCGCTCGACGGGATGACGTGCAGTTGTGGAGGCGCCGCTCTCTGTTCGGCTGTGCCCTTGACAGATCGCAACTTGTCGCGTGATGAGACCGCGAATCACGTGGTCGGAGAGGGTGGAGGTGCGGCGTACCGGATGTCTGTGAGCGACGGCAGGCTCGGCGTGGTGCGAGGCCGGCCAGTGCGGGCATGAAGGAGGCTGCGCTGGGTTCCAGAGCAGAGCAGTCGGTTGTGCTGGTGATTGATCGTTTGATTGTTTGTTTTTGCACTTCGCTGACCTGCATGCATCCCACGCGCAATGGCAGGCAGTGCGCTAGGTGACATTCGCGGGGACGAGGAGGCGGCGACTCGCTGTGCCCTTATCATACAACTTCTCACAGGAAGCAGGATGCCACAGGTCATAGCAGTGGTCGCGTGTGCGGCAGCGGCCCGCAGCTGCGGGCTCGGCAGTTGGTCTGCCGTGAGATAGTGCTGCAGATAGTGTCTGGTTCTCTTAGTCATGGGTACTGACTACTCGCTCTGGACTTGTCGGGGCAGGCCTCACTGCCCCGACGGTGCTGCCAGATGATTGGCGAAGCTCAAGCCCGTCGCGAGGCGGTGCAGCATGCGGACGGAACTTTCCCTGTTTGCGCTGCCACGTGCTCGCTCCGTTGGGTGAGGGCGTGGGCAGGCGGGGCGGGGCGCATGGTGAAGGGGCGCGCACGTGGGCTGGCAAGGCGCGTGGAAAGCGTCGGGGCGCAGGGGGGCTGGGGGAATGCAACGCGGGAGGCGCGGTTCCGCGGGCGCTCCCACGCGCCGTGGCTCTTCAAGGAGCGAAGGCTTGCCAGCCCATCGGGATCGTAACGGGGAGGGGGGTAAGGGGAAGGGAGGGGAAGGGGCGGAGGGGGGCGGGGCCGGGAGGAAGGGGGAAGGGAGGGGGTCAAGGGTAGCAGAGCGTGCTGCCAGATGATTGGCGAAGCTCAACCCCGTCGCGAGGCGGTGCAGCATGCGGACGGAACTTCCCTGTTTGCGCTGCCACGTGCTCGCTCCGCTGGGCGAGGGCGTGGGCAGGCGGGGCGGGGCGCGCACATGGGCTGGCAAGGCGCGTGGAAGCGTCGGGGCGCAGGGGGGCTGGGGGAATGCAACGCGGGAGGCGCCGGGTTCAAAAGGGCGCTCCTCCCATGCGCGGTGGCCCTTCAGCGGGAGCGAAGGCTTGCCAGCCCATCGGGATCGTAAAGGGGGGGAGGGGGGGTAAGGGGGAAGGGCGTTAAAGTCGGCAAGTGTCATCGTACTTGCATTACTAGGACAGGCGGTGCGGGCGGCGGACGAGAATGTCCGGCGCGGAAGCAGTCTGAGCTGCTTGACTTTGCCAATGAGGACCTACTCTCGGGAGCTGAAGTGGGCTACAATTGGCTTCGGGGGAAGCCATGTAGTCCAGTCAGCTCGCGGCCTGGGCCTTTTGATTTCGGTTTGCAAATACCCGGTGCCGTTGGAGCGCCGGAGGGCTGTGCGAAGGTCAGGGTACATGTGCAGCACGCGTGCCACCCCCAATGCCCAGTCGCAGGTTGCTGCGCATGTGGGCATCGAGGGCGCGCTGTCGTGCGGCGGCAGGGCGCCGGTTGTACCGTGGGAAGGTCGGAGGTGCCGTGCCACTCCCTGCTGACGCCGGAAGGTCGGTTGGGAGTGCGAGGCCCGGCCTGGCTGAATGGCGGTGCTCGTGGTTTCTAGTCAGGGGCTGAATGTTCGTCAGTCAGCAACGAATGACATGTGCACCAGGGCCGAGCGCCTGTGCTGGCGGCGAAACTGTGGCGTGCTCTAGTGATAGTTCGAACAAGGTGTGTGGCTCTGAGGCTCGAGGCGTGGGGGGCAAAAGGGGGCAAAGGGGGGGTGGGAAGGGGGAGGTGGGCGGGTTGAGGAGGCTAGCGGGAGAAACATGGCGAAGAACGAGTGTAAAAAAAGGGAGGGTGTCGAGGGTCCGCGCGTGCATCGCGTGAGGCTGTGCTCCTTGATGCGCACAGTTCCAATGGGGATCTGTTGGCCTCGCGTGATCTCAACGGTCGAGAACAAGGTGGGAGAGGGCTGAACACGATTCGAAGGTCCGATGCATCCACGCAGCGCCCGGCGGGCTGCCGCGAACGAGACAAGGGACGACATAGTCCTGAGAGAAGCGAGGGGTGGGGGTGTGCCAGTCGGGGAAGGGGGGTGATGCGTTGACTGAGCTATGGGTGACTGTGCGCCGGGGTCGCGGCGACTCTGTCAACTTAAGAGGAGGGGGGAGGGAGGGGGGAGGGTCTGGGTTGCGCGGGCGACGCAGGGCCACCTGTGCCGTTGCCGTCGCTCCCGCTGCCGTCGGCGCCGTTGCCACTGCCGCGGTTGCTTCCGGCTTTGCCCCAGCCGTTGTTTCCGGTGCCGCCGCTGCCGTTGCCGTTGCCGCCGCTGCCGTTGCCATTGCCGGCACTGCCCTCTTTGCTGGAGCCGTTGCCGTTGTGGCCCGAACCGCCGTTGCCGTTCGTGCCGCCGTTGTTGCTTCCCTCCTTACTCGAGCCGTTCAGGCCCGTCGCGGGGTCCACAACGCCGGCCACGGGAGCGCCGGCGGGCTTGGCTGCGAGGGCAGGGCCCAACAGCGGCACGCTGCCCGGCGTGCCCCCGCGGCCTGCGCCGCGGGCCACCTCGCCGCTGCCGCTGCCGCTGCCGCCGCCCTCGGCCGTCGGGGCCGCGGCGCCGCCCTTCCGGACCGCGGAGAACCCGCCGGGGAAGCACCCGCTGGCGTCCGCGCCGTTGTTCGGCTGGCCGGCGAAGCGGCCGTCGATGGCGCTTGAGCCGTTGATCGCGAGGTCGAGGCGACCGAGGAGGTTCGCGCCACTGCGGTCCTTGTCGGGCGCGGCGGTGGCGGCCTGCAGCTCCTGTGTGCGGAGCGCAGACCCCACCACGCCGCCCACGCCGTCGGCGGTGGCGCCGCTGCCGTTGATCGTCGCCGCCACGGCGTTGCCGTTGCCCTCCTGCACGCCGCGGGACTCCCCGCTCGACAGCCCCAGCAGCCCGGAGCCCGAGCAGGGGTTCTCCGTGGAGCGCTTCTTCCCAGGCTCGTTCGAACCCTCGCCGTCCACGCCGCCCGAGTCGTCGCCGTCCACGCCGGAGCCACCCGCGTTGCCGGACTGCCGCTCGCCGCCGCGCATCACCGCGTCGGGCCGGCCAGCGGCCTCCTCGCCGCTGCCGTTGCCGCCCTCCGCGCCGCCGCCCGAGCCCTCCGCGCCGCCGCCGCCGGACTTGTCCGACAGCTGCTCGCTGTCGCGGTGCGCCACGTGGGCGCCCGTGCGCTGCACCTGCTGCGCCGAGGAGAGCAGCGTGGACATGATCTGTCCAGCCAGCTCGCCCGCGCCGGGTTGAGCGCCCACGTCCTGCCGCTGCGGGGCCTGCTGCGTGATCCAGTCCGCCAGCATCGCGAGGGCGTTCTGCGCGTCCGTCTGCTGCTGCGTCGACGGGCCCGGCATGAGCTTCTGCTTCTTGGCCGCAGGCTGCTGCGCCGCCGAGGGGGAGGCGGGCTTGCCGTGGGCCGGCTCCTGCGAGCGGGCGCTGCGCTTCTCGCCCTGCTGCTTCTGCGCGGGGGGCTGCGCCTGCTGGTGCTGTGGCAGGTCGTCCGCCTTGTGGCTGCGGGCCTTGGCCGGTGGCGGCGGCGGCGGGCGCGGCATCTCCTTCGAGGCCGGGGTCGACGGCTGGTGCTCCGGGGCCGGCTGGGGCTTCGCGTAGTACGGGTTGTTGTTCGCCGCACGGTGGTGGTGGTGCTTGTGCTTGTGCGTCCCGCCAGCCACGTCCAGGGGCGGGCGGCTCGACGCGCCGCCGCACCCGTGCGAGAGCGCGCCGACGGACCCGTTGCCGCCCCCGCCGCTACGACGGGCGTGGTTGCCGCGCTGGCCGTGTCCGGGCTGCGTCCCGCGCGCGGCAAGGTACGCGTTGCTGATGAGCGTGCCCAGCGCCGACACGAGCTTGCTGTGGGCGTCCTGCGACGGCTGGGGCGCCGCCGGCTGCAGGGGGGGCGTGCGCTGGTGCGAGCGTGCCGGGGGGGCCGCGGGCAGCTCGGGCTGCGACGTGGGCGCCACGCGCGCCGAACCTGCGCCGTGCGACGCGGCGCCGCTGTTGCTGCCCAGCAGGCCGAGCATGCGGAGGAAGGACATGTGCGCGCCCGAGGCCGCGACGGCCGGGGGAGCGCGCATGTCGCCCTCCGTCTGCAGCGGGAGGGGCGGCGCGGGGGCGCGCGCGGAGAGCAGCGGCTCGGTGCCGTGCGGGCCCGCGATGGCCGCCGCGTTGCCCGGGGGGTGCGTCACGCCGGCGTACTGGCCGGTGGTGCCGCCAGCGGTGCCGGAGTGCGGCAGGTTGAGCGACAGCGGGGTCTTCGCGCGCTCGCGGCTGCGCGGCGGCACGGCGTGCGTCGGCGCCGACATCGTCGTGGTGTCCTCGGCGACCATGCCGCTTCCCTCGCCGCCCGCGCCGGCGCCCTTGAGCAGGCGCGCGAGGTCCGCGTGCTCCGCCGCGCTGCCGGCGCGGAGCGGGGACTTCCCGTGCCGCTGTGCTGCCGCCGCGGGCTGCGCGAGCTTCTGCGTCATGGCCGCGGCCGCCGAGTCGCCGAGGATGAGCCCGGACAGCCCCATGGGCCCCGACGGGAGGGAGTTCGACGCGATGATCGACTGGAGCTGCGCGAGGTCCAGGACGTTGGAGGCGTTCAGCACGGCCCCGAGGAGGATGTCGGGCAGCTTGGCGATCATCAGGGCGTACGAGAGGTCCCCGACGGAGCCACCCGACACCGCGATGACGGCCGCGGCGGCCGAGGTCGCGGCCGCGGAGGCCGCGGAGGCCGCGGCGGCCACGGCGTCGTGCGCGACGTTGCCCGCCCCCTGCTCGGCGCGGGGGTTGTGGCGGTTGAGGGTGGCCTCGATGTTGCCGAGGAGCTGCTGCTGCTGCTGCTGGAGCGCGGCGCCGACGTCGACCGGGGCCGCGGCGTGCGCGGCGCCGGCGCCGACGACGGGCGCGGCGAGGAGGCCGAGCTGTGCGACGGCGGTGGCGATGGCGCTCTCGCGGTCCGCGGCCAGCGGCTGGGCGCCGATGGCCGCCGGGAGGGTGGGCGGAGCGAGACCGCTCTGACGCGCCGCGGTGGGCGGGCGGAGGTGCTGGTTCGGGTCTTGCTTTGACTGTGCGCCCGACGGGAGGGGGGCGGTGGCGACGCCTACGACGCCCAGGAGGTCGCTCCTGCGCGGCAGCGCGGGCGCGGGGGGCGGCGGATCGTGGGTGTGTGTGTCGGCGCGCTGCGGGGGCGCGGCTGGGTGGGGGTGGGGGGTGTGGCGCACCTCTGGGCGCTGTGAAGGTTGCTCGGGTCGCCGGGGAAGGCGGAGCGTCGGACGGTGTTGTTGGAGACGCCGGGTCGGTTGGCGTTCTCGCTGGAGTTGTAGGGGCGGGGCGGGGGGATGGTGATGTCGAGGTACTTGCCCTGCTTGTGGAGCTTGCCCAGCTTGTTGAACCACTTCTGGGCGTGGCTCCGGATCTGCGCGGCCGTCTTGGTCCCGATCAGACCTGCGCGGGGACGAGGGCCGCGGGGGCCGGTCGGGCGGGGCGTCCCGGCGCGGGCGCGGGCGCGGGCGCGGGCGCGGGCGCGGGGGGCGCACACGACGGCCAAGCAAAGCGCGGGTGCTTTGGCGCACCTTCGATCTTTTTCCAGGACCGGCCGTGCTTGTTCAAGCCGTCGACGAACTTCTTGTGCTCCTCGTTGGACCACGTGTCGCGCTTCGCGGTGTGCTTCCGCACCTGCGTCGCGGCGCGCGGGGGGAGAGCAGTTGGCTAGGCTTCCCAGTGTCCAGCAGCCTCCGCGCGGCGACGCCTCGCCGCGACGTGCACGGTGCGGACGCGTTCGACTTGTCTGATATCGGTGATGATCGCGAGAGCGCTATCGATGCGTCTGTGTCGGGGGCGGGCGGCGAGCGCGAAAAAGCTGCGGAGAAAAGTCAGGCGGCCGCTAGGAGCGGCCGTGGGGGCGCGCGTCCTGCGCCGCGCCGACATCCGCGACCGCAAACTGCCTGAAAGACGCAGGAATGCACCGCTGGGCCCCGGAGGGGCGCACGCAGGGCGCTTGCGCCACACCAAAGTCGCGCCTTGGCGTGCCGTGCCCCGCGGTCGGCTGGGGGGGAACAGCCGTGTGCGCGCGCGGCGATCGCGAGCCCTTGAGCCGAGGGGCGATTGCAAGGCGGCGCGCGGGGCGTTACGGCCGGGAAAAGCGCCGTACCTTGAGCGCGCTGGAGACGCGACCGCTTCCGGTCCTGCCGCCGTCCGCCTCGCTGTCGTCGTTGTTCCGCGTCGCGCGCAGAGAACGAGTGCGGATAGGAGCCTCGCGAACGGAGCCTTCGGCCGTTGCCGCCTTCTCGGCGCCCGTCCCCTGATGAGCCATTGTGCTCCCTCCTTTAACCTCCTGTAGCGGCGCAGAGACACAGATCCGGACCCGTCGGACGCGTGTACTCGTATATAGTGCGATGTAGATGCAGATCCCTGGCGTCAACACGCGATCCAGCCTGGGGGCGAGCCGGGCCCAGCAAAACAGGCGCTCGGCTCGGCTGCTCCCAGGCGCGCTCCCACGCGCGCTCGGGGGTCGCGACGCGCTCACCTCGTCTCTATCCGCTTCTCATTCGGCGGTGCCCATGGCGTCCGCGTGGGACGCGCGTTGGCCGTGCTGGCGCTCCAGGTGGTGGTCGACTTGCCACTCGCGTCCGCCGGAGAGGGCGCGAGAGTGTCGTGGTGGGGTGGGTGAGGTGATGAAATGGGGTGGCAATCGCTTAAAGTGGCGCGCACGGCGGCCGTGGCGGCCCGAACGTCCTGCGGTCCCCGCACTCCCCGCGTCAGGACGGTTGGCGCTTGCTGGACACAACCAGTACTGGAAACTTTTGCTGAGTCAAGGCTCCAAAGAGCGCGCGCCGGGAGCGCTCCGGGCCCGTGCGCCGCGGCATTGCACGGGCATGCGCCTCCGGCCGCAGCGGCGCCGCGGCAGGGCGCTGGGAGTGCTCCGCGACGCGAACAACACCAATGATGATGCTCCCCCCCACACTCGGCGCGCGCTGCGCGGAGCGGACGTCGTCACAGCGCGCAACCAGTGTAGGAACTCCCGGTGCAGCAGCAAAAAGTCGGCACGTGCATCGGTAGGTGCGGCGGGCGGGCGGCTGAGCCTGCGGGCCAGGCGCGTCGCCATGGGCGTGTGTTCCTTGGCCTGACGCGTGCGTCCTGTGGGTCCCTCGCCCCTGCGACTTATTGACGTCCGCCGCGCCGCTGCGAGACCGCCTGCACGCCAGCGCTCCCCGGCGCCCACCTGGCGACCGTCGATCTGCGACCTCTGCGGCCGCCCCAGGCGACGCGCGCCTGGGACGCGCGAGACGCGCCGTCAAGGTAGGGCGGAGCAAGACGGAGCGAGCGGACGCACTGCGGCTGCAGTGCATCGCGTGCCGGCCAGTGTGCAGGCCCTGTCGCCGCGCATGCTGGCTCTGCAGCATGCCCGTCACGCCGTCGCATCCGCGGCGGGCGCCTCGCCTGCCCCCGCATGCGCCGTCGTCACTTCTGCGGTCGCTCCCACGTCACGGCCTGCGTCTCCACGTTGCCGTAATACACCCTGCCCGTCCCCGGGTCCTCCATGGCCAGCCAGCCGTCCGGGAGGCCGCGCGACAGGTTCGTGAGGTCGTGTCTGCTGCGACTGTGTGGCCTGCGACGGCAAGAGGACGGCGGGGGCGCCAACGGGCGTCGGAGCGCGCGCAGGTTGCAGCTTCTTCTACTTCCACTGCTGCTGCTACTACTACCGCGGCACGCGCACGGCTTCCAGCTGCAGTGGATGGACGAGGGCGCACTGCCGACGCGCTGCGCTCGCCCGCCATGTGATGGTGTGATGCCCAATAGGCGGTGTGCCTCACCTGTTCACGTCCGCGTCCTCCCGGGGCCGTTTCAGCTGACGCTCCGCGCCCCCCGCGCCCGTAGCCTCCGGCGCCCGCAGCGTCCCGCCGTTCGCACGTGCCGGGCGCCCGCCGCCCGCGCCCGAGGCCCCGCCGTCGGCGCCACCTGGGGGGCGAGCCTCGTCGGCCCCGGCGCCACCGTTCGCCGGCGCCGCGTCGTGCGCCCGGTGCGCCCCGTTCTGCACCTCCCGCGCCGGCGGCGCCGCCTCGCCCCCGCCACGCTGCCCGCCCTCGGGCGCGCTCGCTGCCACCACCTCCTGCACCCCCGCCTTCCCGTCGGACGGAGGGCCGGAGGTCTGGTAGCCCAGCGCGGTCATCGACCCGACCGGCGGGTACGTGCGAAGCGGGCTGCCCTGCGCCGGGAAGTTGGGCATGCCCTGCGCGGGGAACGGCGGCAGCGCGGGGTACCCGGGGATGCCCGGGTAAGACCCGCCGTAGCCGTACATCGCCGCCGCGCTCGCATACAGCCGCTCCACCGCAGGGTCGTGCGGGGCGGCGGCGCCGCGGGTCACCGGGGGCGCGCCGTCCGACCTGGGCGGCGACGCCAGCGCCGCGTACTGTGCAGCGGCCTCCTGCTTGCTCGCGCCGCCGGGGGAGCTCTCCGCCGGACTGCCGCTCTGCTGCCCGCGCGAACGTTCCGGCGCCAGCGCCGCCGCGACGCCCTCGGTGCCCGCGCGCACGTGTTGCACGAGGGCGCGCGCCAGGACGCCGTCGGGGGAGCCCCCGGGCGCGGAGCGCGGCAGCGCGCCGTTGACGACCTCGAGCACGCGCCGCAGCGATCGCACCGTCGCGAGGTCGCCCACCCGCGAGAGCACGTCGCCCGGCCGCTGCGGCGACGGCGTGCTGCCTGCCGCGGGCGACGCCGCCCCGCTGCCGTCTCCGCCCGCCGCCAGCGCACCCTCCAGCCCCTGCAGCGTCCGCAGCAGGTCCCCGACGCCCAAATTCTCCGCGTCGCCGTCCCCGTTCGCCCCCCGCCCCGCCCCGCCAGCGCCGCCCCCCGCGCCCTTCCCGCCGTCCGCGCCGCCGTCCGCACCGCGCGTCCTCGCCGACGGCGAGTTTCCCCCGCTCCCGGTGCCCCCCTGGCCGCCCTGCGCGTCGACCTGCGGGCTGTTCGACCGCCGTCCGCGGCTGCGCGGGCTGCCCGTGGGCGGACGCGCGCCCCGCGCGCCGCCGCCGCCGGGGCCCCGGGCGCGCCCCGCGAGCCGCGCGGTGTCCGCCGCGCCGTGACCTCCGGGTCCGACGAGTACCCCTTCGCCAACACCCCCCCACCAACACCCCCCGCCAGCGCGGCCAGCTGCTGCTCCGTCAGTGGGGGGCGCGGCCGCCCGCCCTCGGGCGGCGCCCAGCGCACGTCGTTCGTGTCCGGGTGCCAGAAGTACACCTCGCTCGACGACATCTCGAGGATTTCGAGCCACCCGGGGGCGCCCTCCAGGTCGCCCAACACGCGCTGGTCGCCCTGCCCGCTCGAGTCGGAGGTGCGCTCGCTGCTGGTCGCGGGGCTCTCCGCCATGCCCTCGCGGCGGCCCTCGTGGTCGCTGCCCTGGCCCGGGTCCGCCGGGACGCCCGTGTCGTTCGCGCGTGGTGCTGCGCCTGCGTTGCCGCCAGCTCCTGGCGCGGCGCTGGGGCTCGCGTCGTCGCCCAGGAGGCCCTCCGCGGCCAGGTCGCGGAAGAAACCGGAGACCTCGTCCTCGGTGGTTGCCGCGGGCGCCGCGGGCGACTCCTGCGGCGGTGCAAGGAGTGACGCCAAAAGGGCGCTCGGCGAACGGACGCAGCGAGCGGGCGAACGCGTCGATGCGCGGCGCGACCGTGCGGAGAGCGAGACATGCGAAGCGGGTGTCGCGGAGAGGTGGGCCGCTTCGCCCCCGTGCGCGCCCGTGACGGCGCTCCAAGTGCGCCGCTCGACGTACGCTCGCGCAGGCGCTGCGGGCGGTACGGCCGAACGCTGAGCGCGCCACCATGCAGGGAGACGACCTCGAGGCGCACCTGGTCATGTCCAGCCGTGGAGTCCTCGGCGTTCGGCGGCAGGGGGGCTCCCGCTTTGTGCGTCTCAGAGGCCGGGTGCGGGGGCGCAGCTGCGTTTGGGCGGGACTTGCGTGGCGGACCTGAGGCAATCTGAAGCAGATAAGCGACGCGGTGCCCGGCTCAGCGCCAGGCGCGAGCCAGCGCGCGCCTGGCGCACGTGGGGCATTGCCCGCGCAGAGCACGAGCGAGCTCGCCGGGCGCGCACGTCACGCCGCTTCTGCCGCGCCCGGAGCACGCCGACAGCACGTGCCGACCACGTCGCGGCGGCTCGGCCCACGCGCCCGCCGGGAGCGCAGTGGGCGGTGCGCGTCGTCGAGGAGCATGAGCGAGGGCGCTGTGCGGGCGCGCTCACCGTCGGCGTCCGGTCGACCGGAGGAGGCGTTCGTCCACCTGCGGTCTACTTGCGCCGCAGAGGGGGACCGCCACTCGAAGTCGTCGCCGGTGACCCATGTCCTGATGTCCGCGCGCACCAGCGCTGCAGCCCGCACGGCCACCGCGCGCAGCTGCTCCATGTGCACCACCTGACCGACGGGGTTCATCTACGTCCAGGCGCACGCGGCCCGCGAAGGCGCTCAGGACCGCGCCGCCCGCGCCCCGCGATGCACCGCAATGCCGCCGCGCCGCGCAACACGCCGGCGGGAGGCCTCGGCGGCGCACCAAGACGACCTCTTCCCGCGTTCGGCCAACGTCGGCCCGACACTACGTGCCACGCCCGGAAGGGCCCCCACCGCCGATGGCGCACGCGTCGTCCCTCCCTGCAGGGCTTCTGCAGCCACAGCGCCCCGTGCGTGCGTCGCTGCTCCTAGAACGCCCGCGCCCCTAGCTACGAGAATGCGTGTGCCGCCGCCCGGCGACCCGCGCCGGCAACACGAGCGCGGGCCGCGTGGCGCGCGGCCGGTCGCGCGCGCCCAGGTCCCCGCGGAGGACCTCCCCTGCCCTGCCGCACTGGGCCGCCAGGGGCGCCGCGGGCCCGCGCTGGTGGGGCGGGGGCGCCGGCGCGCACAGGAAATACGCCGGTAGCGCTCGAGGAGGGATCCGCGGCAGGCGGCGACGTTGCGGCTGGTGTGTGGGTGAGCGACGCAGGAAGTGAGGGTAGCGAGCTGGAGGGCACGATGACGAAGATTATCGACATCATGAAGGCGCGGGAGGAGAAGGGGGAGCAGTACTTCTCGTTCGAGTTCTTCCCGCCCAAGACCCCCGAGGTGCAGCCCCGCCCGCCCCTGCCGAGGCTACTGCGCACGCCCGCGCCCGGCAGCGCCGCCGTTCCGCGCCCCCACCGCGCGTGGATCCGCGTTGGGCGAAGTTTTACTTTCAATGCGATCGGCCGCCGGAGCCGATAGCGCGAGCGCGCGCGCATGGGCGCTGCGGCGCCGCACGACAGCACCAGCAGCTATCGGCCTTTCACTCGCCTGGGCCGGCGCTCGCGCGGTGCGCCGCGCCGGTGCCGCCAATGATCCGCTCCGTGCGGCGCGCGGGCTCGCGGCCCCGCGCAGACGTCCGAGCGCGGTGTGCGCGCGCGTCGAGAGCCCCACGCTGCCTGAAGGCCGGGCGCTCCCACCCAGGAGCTCCCCGGCCGGCGCGGGCGCAGCTGCCGCGTGACACCAGCGATACGCGCCAATCCGATACGACCATGCATCCGTCTGCGCGGCCCGCCTCCCGCGGCGCGTGGTTTGCCCGCGCGGCGCCCAGAGCCGGCCGCGCGTGTGTGCACTGCGCCTTGCTCGGGGCTGCGCGAGCGCCGGCGGGGCAGGGCGCGGGTCCGGGGCCGTTCGTGGGTGCCGCCGGGTCGCAGCGGTGGCGTTCCGCGTCGATCTTGCACACACCCGCGGTCTGCGTCGCCGTGCGCGCTGTTTGGGGTGGCGGTCACACTCGGGTCGCCCTCTGTGCGGCGCAGGGCGTGACGAACCTGTTCGAGCGCATGAAGCGCATGGTGAAGCTGCAGCCGACCTTCTGCGACATCACGTGGGGCGCGGGCGGGTCCACCGCGGACCTGACGCTCGACATTGCCAGGCGCATGCAGCAGGAGGTGGGCGTGGAGTGCATGATGCACCTCACGTGCACCAACATGGAGAAGAGCAAGGTCGACGAGGCGCTCGCCAAGTGCAAGTGCGTCGTCGCACCCCTCGCCCCCACACAGCGCAACAGCGCAGACCTAGCCTAGCTCCACGCCCTGACCGCGCCGCCCGACGCGAGCGCCCCTGCTGGACGCACTCCGAGCTCGGCAGCATGCGCCCCCGCCCCTGCGCGCCGCGCTGCTTCTGAGCGCGGCGTCCGCGACCCGCTGCGCTGCGTGCAGGGAGTACGGCATCACCAACATCCTGGCCCTGCGCGGCGACCCGCCGGCGGGGCAGGAGCGGTGGACGGCCGTGGAGGGCGGCTTCACGTGCGCGCTGGACCTGGTGAAGTACATCCGCGAGCAGTACGGGGACTACTTTGGCATCGCTGTGGCCGGGTACCCCGAGGCGCACCCGGACGCGATCGTGGAGGACCCGGAGGAGATGAAGAAGAACTACCAGGCGGACATCGAGTACCTGAAGAAGAAGCTGGAGGCCGGCGCGGACTTCGTGGTGACGCAGCTGTTCTACGAGACGGGCCAGTTCGTGCAGTGGGTCAAGGACTGCCGGGCCGCGGGCATCACCGCGCCGATCGTGCCGGGGATCATGCCCATCATGGCGTACGGCGGGTTCCGCCGCATGACCGGTGCGGGCCCCTGCCGCCGCCTCGCTGCTTGGCACCCGCGCGTCGCTGCGGGCGCCCGACACGCGCCGGCCCCAACCCCCTCCGCGCAGGCTTCTGCAAGACGAAGATCCCGAAGGACATCGACGAGAAGATGGAGAGCTTGAAGGAGGACGACGCCGGCGTGAAGCAGTTCGGCATGGAGCTGGGGTCCAAGATGGTGAAGGAGATCCTGGACTCGGGGGCGGCCAACGGCGTGCACATGTACACGCTCAACCTCGAAAAGTCGGCCGTCGGAATCCTCGAGCGGGTCGGCCTCGTCAAGCAGCCGGTCGCGGCCTGAGCAGCCCGGAGCGTCCCGCGCGCCGCGATCCGCGCTGCACACCTAGCGCTGGGAGGGCGCGCACCGCTTTCCCAGCTGTGCCTGGCGCGCGCTAGCATCGTATTGGTGGCCCGGCGGCGCAGGCGGCCAGCGTGCCGCGCCCGTGAATACGTGCCCCACCCGTCGCCGGGGCCTCTGTGATTCAATCGAACCGCCACGACGCCACCGGTCGGCGGCGCGCGTGCGGTGGAACGCGGCACGCGACGGTCCCAGGAGCGCGAGAGTGACCGCCGCGGATCGATGGCACGGCGCGCCCGCACGAGATGCAGGCCGCAACCCCCACTATGTGCAACACAGCCTGCGCGACTTCAGGTGCCTCGGAAGCCCGACAATTCGACGTCTCTCACTTTGAGCGCTTTCGCAAGCCGGCCCAGAGCGAAGCGCGTGCGGGCGAGCACCGTGCCCTACTGGGTCGGACGCGTGAGACCAGGATTCCTGTCGGGCCGCCCGACGCGCGACCGGGTCGCGCGGGCTCGTGGGGGCGCGGCTTGGCGGCTCTGCACAACACTGTTCTTTCGACTCGACATCTATCAATGCCTCGCGCCCTGTACAGGGAGGCCCCGGAACTCACGCAGAGAACGTCGGTCCCGAAGGCCGGGGCCAGCTCGTCGAGCAGTGCTGCGCTGATGGCAGGCGCTCACTATGGACGAGTTTGACATGCACAAGGGGGGCTCTGCGATCAAGGTGAGCGCACTGCGCTGGCCTTTGCACTGGTCATGGCGCGGGCGCGGCCAGCTGCCCCCCCGCAGTGACGCGAGGTGCACTGCGCACCGCCTGGCCCAACGCTGCTTTGCCTCGCAGCGGGCGCGCGGTAGCACGCACGCACGCACGGCCTCTGCTCCGTGACGCATGCCCCGAACCGCTGTCTTAACGTGCGCCCAGGCGCGCGTGGTCTTCGCGCGGGCGTGACGCATGTTTCGGGAGGCGCTCTTGCGCAAACGCCAGCCGCGAAACGATGGAACTGTATGCGTCGCACCGCGCGGCGCGCAACGGCCAGACGTCGGACATTATCACCGTGCCTTTCACCTGTGCAGGAGCGGTCGAACAATCTGTACGTGAAGAACCTCCCAATCACGTGGGATGTTGCTCAGCTCCAGGAATTCTTCGGGATGTGCGGCCAGGTCACTGAGTGCCGCATCCTGCCCATCAGCGGGGTAGCGCCCGGAGCGTCGGCGCTGGTGCGCATGTCCGCGGTGGAGGAGGCTGCCGCCACGATCGAGCAGGTCCACGGGAAGATCCCACCGGGTGAGCGAGACCCCCCGCGGCCGCGCGCAGTGCGAGCTGTCAGCTGTCTCCCGAGCGGCTGAGCGGCGCTCCCGCGCGCCCTCGGACGCGCCTGCGGGCATCCTTCCTGTCGGGTCGCTCACGGCGTCGCGCTCCGTCCCCCCCGCAGGCTCCACGATGCCGCTGGTGGTGCGGTATGCCGACACACCCAAGGAGAAGGCGCGCAAGCAGCTTCGCGGCCGCGGGTCCGGAGCACGGCTGGCTCCGGGCTTCCAAGTCCCCGGAGGCCCCGGCGCGATGGGCGCGGTCGCCGCGCCGCACATGGGCCAGGGCTTCCCGGCCCCCGCAGGCGTGGTGCAGGTGGATCCGATGCCGCCCAACGCCTCGCGGCTGTGGCTGTACGAGACCTTCGCACCGCACGGCGCGATCCTGGACGTCGCTCAGGTCCCCGGGTACAAGCAGGGCTCGCAGACGACGGGCCTCGTGCTCTTCGCGCGGCTGCCAGAGGCTGTAGAGGCGGTGATACGGCTCCAGGGGCTCGCGCAGGCGGCCGGCCTGACGCTGACGGTGTCAACGACGCCTGCAGGGCCGTTGACGCAGCAGCCCGTGCACGGCGTGCCCGCCATGCCGATCGCGCAGGCTGGCATGTTGCACAGGCAGGCGCCGCTGCGTGGGCCCGGCGTGTACGGTCCGGGCAGCGAGGGCCTCGCGACGGCCGGCCGCGGGAGCGAGCCCCCGCCGCTGCAGGCGACGGCGAAGGGCCCGGGCCCGCGCGGTGGCATGGCAGCAGAGCAGGCCTTCCGTCAGCTGATGACGGGCCCGGCGGCCGCGTCCGAGGGGCTGCAGCCCGCGTCGGGCGCGCACGACGGCGACCGCGAGCACGACTCGCGCCCCGGCGACGCGACCGCCGGGGTGTCTGCTGCCCTGGACGCGCTGGTGCAGCAGGCCGGGCACCTGGGCCTGGCGAGCGAGTCTCGGCAGCAGGCGAGCAGCCAGCCCGACGATACGAGCAAGTGAAGCCGTGGTGCCGCCGGCGACGGCCCGGCGTGGCACATGCACACACACAGCAACTCAGCGCCCAGCTCAACCACCCTCACCCCTGACGTAGCACCCCCCCCGCCCACCTTTCGCTCTTCCCCCTCCAATCCTCCTCCCTTCCCCTCCCCGTACTCCGCGAAGTTCGCAAACGCGACATAAGAAAATACGGGCGGCGCCAGTCATGAGGCCCAGACGTAACTGTCGCTCGTGACGCGGCGCGCCCCCCAAGCCCAACCCCACTCCCCCCCCTCCGTTCAAGTCCTCCCCGCCATCACCGTGAAACCAACCACTGATCGCGCTCAATCGACAGGCGCCAATTGCGTTACAGGGCAACGTGAACGACTCGGCATGCTCCCGTTGTGTCAGGGGCACACCGAGTCGCACCGCGCCTCCATTTTCCACCCCCCACCCGTACCGTCCCGTTGCCGATTCCCGCCCCCGCCACCTGCAATCGCTCACCGCGTCGCAGGATGCGCCGACTCGTCAGAGCGGCTTTGGCTTGGATGAGCTCGACGTGGCTCTGGCAGCCTGGCCGATTCATCGAAGATGATCCCCACTCCGCCGATCAAGTATGCAAGAGCGCTTCAGCCCCGTTCCGTATCATACAGCAAGTGCCTGCATTCCGGCCCAGACTGGCGCAAGTTTGCCCTGGAGGACTGTTGCAATGCGCCACTGACTGCATGCACTTCCCGGGCCCTGGCATCTCGCGGGGGCAGGCAAGGCAGCAGTCGGCAAGGCGGCCGAGTCCTCCGCGCGGCCAAATGCGGCACAAAGCTACGAACGATTCGCAGAAGCCTCTCAAAGGAAAGACACCCCCCTTAAACATGGCCAAGACTAGCCTGAAAATGTTCCCGTTCCTCCCATGGGAGAAACACAAATTATTCGCAATGCCTGCCCCTGGACTTCCGAATCAGCGGCATTGGACATCACCCAGGGAACCCCACACCACCTGCAACTGCACACACACGGCATGTAGCGGCTCCGTCGCAGCCACGCCAGGTGTAAACCGTTCCGAAATCTCAACGCGCTATGTGCGACCCTGTGCTGCTGAGTGAGTCTCGCCTGCCGTACCATTTCGGTCGCTCCGGCATCCTCGCGGTGAGGGTGCTCGTAGGTCAGCGAAGAAAACTATGAGCATGATTCGAAGGTCCGGGCGAAGGCAGGAGGGGCTGCAGACCTGCCGCCATGCCAGCACATCAGGTAATCAGATTGAAAGTTCGCGCCCCGGATCCGCGCACGTACCAGGAGACATGGGGAGCAGGCCGCGCCAACATGCGCTGTGCGCAACCGTGTCGCCCCCCGCCTGCAACCCAGAAGGATCACCATGCCAGACGAGCATCGCCGCGCGCGCTGTCGCGCCCTCGTCTGCCCGCGTCGCCTGCCTGTGCACGTCGACGGCGGCGAGTGCACGGCTGTACGGCCGGGACACCCTGATCGGACAAGCCCCGGTGCCGCGCCCGTGACTGTCCCAATGGGACCTCTCTCTCCGACGGCGTCGCCGCGACCGGCCGATGACCCCCGGCACGATCTTCCGGAACGCTGCGCGTCCGGCGCCAGGGGAGGGTTCCGGCCAGAGACGGGGCCGCCAACGGACGGCGGCCTCCCACACATCTCTCGCACGGGCACGTCATGCCTGCTGTCGCGGCGCGCCAGCGCTGCTTCGATGCCTGGGCGATCTGCAGCCAACACCGCTACGGCGCGCCAGATATACGCGGTATCCGCACTACGGCGCGTCGTGCTTGGACGCTCTCGCTTGCGGGATCGGACGCATCCAGCCCGTGACGTCGATCGTGCGCAGCAGCACTGATGCCATAGCGCCGCAACTGCCCGCCCTGCGGCGAGGGGGGGGCGTCTGTTGCCGGCCGCTGCGTGACCTTTGCAGGTCCAGCTGTTGATCGTTGCTGCATGACTGTGACTCATTCACCAGCTTCCGTGTATCCCGTGAGCGCGCACCCTGTGAGCCACGGCTGATTCCGCGCCCCTGACAACACGCCTGACCCCCCGGGGGGAGCTCTGTGTGTCTGTGCGGGGTTGCAGGCCGACTCGAACATCCGATGTCAGCCCGCGCCGAGGGAAGCCCTTGAGCTACAGGAGGCGGTGCGCTCGGACAGATGCCTGCGACCACGATGCATGATCGAGGCCACCCCTCCCGCTCTCCCGCCCTGTGAAGGGTGTTGTGTACACCTCGCGGAAAAGCGAGGTGTTGCCGCCTATCTTCGAGCTTCCAGCGGTCACAGGGCGGAGGCAAATCTCCATATGGTCCCCTGGCGGCCACTGTGATGCGCGCTTCCGCCGAGAGAGCGCTCTGCGGCTGTGCTGAGTGGCAAGGTCGCTGCGCCCATCGCCTTCGCGGCGCCCGAATCTACCTGGGAGCCGTCTGGGTGATCGTGCAGGAGAAGCCCCGGCGCACAGCAGCGGCTGCGCGTCCGACGCGTCCAGGTCGGCCAGCGCTGTCCACCTGAGCATCCGCGCACATAGCAGACATCGCTCGCACTAGTGCGACCTCGGTGCTGCCTTTGATGGGGCGCGTCGCACACAGCGAAGCGGTCTCACGCGGTCCCCGGGCCGCGGCTCGGACCATTGTCACGGGTGAACTGGACGTGCTGGTGAGAAACGTCCACCCCCCCAATACTTGACCCCTCCGCTGCCGCGCGGCGCGGGCTCATGGCGGGCGCTCCGCGGGCGTGCGGCCCACTCGCTTTGTTCAGCACAACATCTATCAATGCTTTGCCTCTGGTAAGGGAGGACCCAGAACTCGCAGAGCGTCGAATCGGTCCCGGACATGTCATGGGCTAGCCCGGACGTTTGCTGGGTCGGGTGCAGCGACGCGCGGCGGGGCGCACCGTGCGAGATGGACGAGGTCCGGGTGTTCGCGCTCGTCGGGACTGGCCGCGGCATGTGGCGCGTGGGGCGGATGTCTGGAGACCTTCCTGATGCCGAGCTCCCACGCGTCCTCGTCATCGAACCTGCGTCAAACATGTCTCGGCGACCCCCCGTCGCGTAGTGCATCCGCCTGGCTGTACCTCGGGCGGAGGACCGCGGCGTGGCGCCGTCCTGCAGCGAGATGGATCAAACACAGGGGCGGGAACAGGCGACGCAGCGCACCCTAGGTCCCGCTTCATTGCCAGGAGGTCGACCTGGGACGCCTCGAACATCTCCTTCACGGAAGGCCGCGAAATGTCGACAGTGGACAGCACGCGGTAACTTCGCGGCGGGGGCCGCAGTGCTCCATGCTGGAGGGCCCCAACGCGTGCGTCCTCCTGCTCGGGCTGCCATCCACACAGCGGAAAGTGGTGATGGTGGTGATGGACATGCACTCCCTGCTGCTGCTCCTGAGCCGCCATCCTGTATTTCAAGCGCTTGGCCCGTCGAAGCAGTGCAGCATGGACGCCGGTCAGCGGTACCTGGCCTGTCCGCCCGCGATATCTGCAGCTGCCGTCGATCTGAGCATCTATGCTGCTCCGCACGGGAGGTTCGCCCAACGGCCTGTGCGAGCGTGCGCGCGGGCAGACCTCCACGACGGTCAGGGCACCAAGGTCGCTTGTCCGTTCTACTCCCCGGCTGTCGAGCCTACATTGAGCATTGCGATGGTCTGGACCGACACACTCATGCGCGAGCAAGCGGTTCACTCACCCGGATCCCCCCACAGAGCTCGGAAGCCCGCACGCTCGTCAGCGCGCGCTGCCCATGCTTTGCCGTGGAACGGGCAGGACCCGCGGCTGCTGCAGAGGCGAAGGGCTCAGCGGTGTTCTTTGACACATCTCGTACCGACACGTCACCCGAAGTGCGCCCGGACGCCCGCGAGGGGACGCGAGACGCCAAACGTCCAGAGCAGCGGCATTCCACTGCCCGTCTCTCACTAGGCAGCGATTCCGATGACGCGGGCCCCACACGGTTGGGACGATGCCGCGTGGCGGTACTTCAACGCGTACGTGGCCGTGCTCGACCGCGAGACGCGCGGCGGTCCGACGTCTCTCGACTCTGGTGGCGAGGTCGTCGTGATGGAGCCGGACTGGCCCGGCTGGCGCGAGGTTGCGAGGTGCGCGACGTGAAACTACATCAGACGTGCATGAAGATGCGGCCGTGCCCGGAGCGATGCGCTCCAGCGCGGCGCACTCGCCGTGGCGGACAGCACCTCTTCGTGCCCACCTTGCGCACGCGAGCAATCGCGCCCCTCGCGGGGGTAGAGCGGCTTCCAGCGCCACCCATCTCGCCGTGCCGCGCGTCCCGCCCCGCAGGTCGAGCAGCGTCAGGAACGCGTCCCCGCTGGCAGCACGCGACGCAGTGGTGGCGTGCCACTCGATGTGGGAGAAGCACGTCGCGCCGTCGCAGGGCAGGGGCACGAAGCGCAAGGCCGGCGACCCGGGCGGCGTGGGCGCTGGCCGCGTGAGCACCGACCGCGGCGACAGCCAGGCCTCGCCGTTCCAGCTGGTCAGCCAGCTCGACTACTTCGGCACCAACCCGGAGCTCCTCGCGGCGACGCAGGCGCCGGTGCCGCAGTCCACGGGGCTCCTCTCTCAGCGGGGCCTCCAGCTGGCCACGCAGCAGGAGTGGAGTCAGGGATTGCCTGCTGGGACACCCCCCCAGCTGGACGCGCCGCGGGAGGGGAGCGGCGCGGGGCCGGACGCGAACGAGCCAGGAGCGGACGGCGACGACCCGCTGCCGTCAGACAACCACAGGTCGATCGTGTCTGCAGACGTGGGCAACGTCGTGCAGCTCATGGTGCGTGCCTCCGCCCGCGCACGGTCGGAACGCCGTGCACCTCGCAGCCGCGCCTGCCCACCTCGCCTTGGGCGTCCTCGCAACCTCCCTGCGCCGCTGCTCGCCGCAGGAGGACGTGGCGCGCCTCCGGGGTCACAAGTGCGCACCCAGGTGGTCGGCCGTGGACCGGGCGCTCGCGAACAAGCCCAAGGCTTTCGCGCCCCGTGCGCCGACGCTTGCCATGCTCTCGCAGCGGTTCATGACGCCAGGTGAGCTCGCAGACGCGTCGCCCACGCCCGGGGGCGATGGCGGCGGCGGTGGACTCGGCGACGCCCCTGCGCGCCCGAGGGTCGACACAGGCCCCAAGCCACCGCATGAGGACTTCAGCATTCCTGCGCCGCCTCCACGGTGCAACACGGCAGCCCCGGCGGCCGCTCGTCCAAACGAACGCGCCATCGTGCATCCACTGGCACAGTCGCCCGAACGTGCCACTCTGCCATCGGCGGCTGCGACGCCCCCGCCGGCACACCCCTCGTCGAGCCATCCGCCGCGCCCCACGAGGGCCGCATCACCCGCGCCGCCCGTGGTCCCGGCCCAGGCCTCCCAGAGGCTACCCAACGGGTGGTACGACTCCGCGTGCTTCGCCGTCACCCCGGAGCAGTGGCGGCGCGCTTGCCCGGCGAAGCCCCTCGCGCCGCTGCCCGCGCGCTACCGCGGCGACGCGGAGGCGGTCGCTGCGTGGAAGCTGACGGCGCACCGCAAGTTTGGCCGCCCGATGCACCTCCCGCCGCTGTTCGAGGGGGCCCGCGCCGACACACCCGACGCCGCGTCGCCGGCGCAGCTGGATGCACGTGCGCAGGCCGGCGACACCCCGGCGGCCGGCACGCCGCCGGTGGCGGCCTCTGAGGACCCCGGCACCGATGGGCCCTCCATCCCGCCGACGCAGCTGGACCCGATCGCCGAGGCAGACGCACAGGACGACGTGCTCGGAGAGAGCGCTCTGATCGATAGCGAGGAGCGGTGCAAGGTGCTGGAGGTGCTGCAGGACGCACCGGCTGGGGCGATTGTGTCGCCGTCGGGACCTAGCGTGGACTTCTCGGATCTCGCGGCGCGCATGATCGGGCCGATGTGGGACAGCGTGCTCCTGGTGCGTCGGTCGCGCTCGGACCCCGCGTGCGCTCGTGTCAGCAAGAGGCGGGGCGTCCAGCGATGCTGCTCGTTGACACACGTGCGCTGACGACACCCGCTGCTCCACGTGTTTGGTGCAGAAGAATGAGAAGTCGGCGGGTCCAAAGCCCATGATGATCCTGAAGTGGCCCGACGGCGTCACGGTGCGCATGTCGAGGGAGGTGCTCATGAGGCGCATGGAGCTGCGATCGGACGCGTTCGAGTTCCTGCTCAGCCGCATGTCGCAAGACTGACGGCCGGGCGGCTGAGGTAAGGTGAGGTGTCACATTCTTCGCGTCGTCGGCCTCAAGGCTTCAGGACCTTACAAGATCATCCGACCAGTGGCCAGTCATACAAACCCCCCACCGTCATGGTAGCGACAGGCTCGGCAGCTGTGACGCATTACCGCGAGGCTTCTCCGCATGCGTCGCGCACCCGGGCCTGGCAAGAAAGGCTGCCTGACTCCATCGATGCCTTTGTTTGTATTGAACATGCTTTGTTTGTACTTCGCTGACCTATGATGCCGCATCCCGTCTCGTAAAGAAATTGACTCGTCATTCCCGATGTATAGCTCACATGGCTCGTCGTTATACAAGATCCGTGGGGCCAGTCAGGTCCCCCTAGGGGGGCAACTAGTCTTGCGTTTGCAACCCTCAGGGTGGTACATCAGCAGGGGATATTGGCAGTGACGTCTTGGAGGCGGGCGCGGCTGGGTCGATGCCTCGCAGGGACTGTGGCAGGCGTAGCGAAGGCATCACCTCATGTGGACCGTCGCCTCGGGGGAGAGGAAGGGGTGGGGGGGTTGATCTCAATCTGTTGTTCCGTCCTCAGGGACGGACATTTCCCGCATGCGCATGGCCGGTGTTCGCGCGGTCCCGCGCGGACGCGACGACTGCGGCCGCTTCGCGTACGGCGAGGTCGGCCGCGAGTTCTGTAGGGGACTGGTGATGTTGTATCCTGACAGCGCCGACGTGGGCCGCTCCCTGTCCTCCATCCGAACGGTCGCCGTGATCTGCGCGCCGTCCGCCATCCAGGTCGGCTCCTGGCTCGCGGGCGCGTCGTGCCACGCCGTCCCGTCCTCGTCCACCGCCTGCCACACTGTGACGTAGTCACCCTGCGGCGTCCGCCGCGGCGTCCCGACCACCGTCTCCGGCTGATCCGCGCTGCCCCACCACGGCTGCGCATCGCCCGCGGTCCTGAGGTGCATGTGTCCCGGAGCCACGTCGAGCGGGTTGCGCGACGGGTGGTGCGACAGCTCCCCAGTGACGTGCGGCTGCGCAATGACGCCGCGCTCGGACAGCACCACCGTCGTCTCCAGCTCGCGCCCGACGACGAGTACGGCTGGCTCCGGTACGCCGAGCAGCCGCGTCTCGCCGCGCACGCCGAGGTGCGTCTGCCGGCGCGGCCCCGTGAAGCCCGACCGGCCGCAGGCGCCGCCGTGGCCGCCCGTCGTCCACGGGCGCTCGGCGCCCCACTCGCGCGCTTTGGACACCACATCGTTCGGGTCGCGCATCCCTCCGCTCCCCATGAACGGGGCCGTCTTGGACAGGAACGGCACAGTCTTTGACAAGGTGCCGCGCGACACCGGGCGGCCCGCCGCGATGCCGGCGCCGCCCACCGTGGTCGGCCGGTACGTCTGAATATAGTCCCGCAGCCTGCAGATCGAAACAAGGTAAGCTGTCAGCGCTCGTTGTGTCGCAGGTGGGCACAACACTCGGGCGGCGCTCGCAACACACAACCCCATACGTCGGCACGGAACGCACCCTCCAGCCGTCCGCGGGCGCTCCGGCGCGCTCGGCTCCTGCGGCTGCGTCGGCGGCGCGCGGATCTGGTGGTGCATTGCCCTGGGGGAGTGTCCGCCCTCCCGGTCGCGCCCCCGGTAGTCCCACAGCTCCGAGTCGAAATACGACCCCGGGCGGGGCGTCCTGAAGCGCTCGCCGGGGTCCGCCTGCGTCTCCGCGTACGCCCGCGTGGTTTGGTGGTCCATCTTCACGGCCCCCTTGTCGGTGCGGTGCAGGGTCGGCACCGGTGCGTCATACGGGCCCACGTGCGCGCCCGCTGCGCGCGTGGGGAACAGCTCCCCGCGCCCCGTCGTCCTGCGAGAAGGAGAAACGCAACAGCTTGCTGGACGCCGTCGCACCAGCGGGCGGGCGCACACATCACGGCGAGCCGGGGCGGGGCAGCGGGCAGGGTAGGTACTTGAACGACGCTGAGCCCCGCGGGACGGCCCCGGACTTGCTCTTGGTGCGCTCGAGCTTGCTCTGCGCTGTCGTCGGTCGCCGCTGCGGCGACGACGGCGACGCCGGCCCCGCGCCGGGCTCCTCGACCCTGGAGCTGCCATGCGTGGAGGGCTGTGTGCCGCGCTCGCTCGCCGGGAACGCGGACGCCGCGGTGCCCGGCCGCCGCGGCGACGGGCTGCGCGGCCCCATCGTGGCCTTCCCCATCGTCGTCGCAAGCGCGTGCCCGCCCGTTTGCAGCGTCAGGTGCAGCGTGGCTGCCTTCTGCGGGCATTGGTAGTGGCCGTACGCGGAGGCCACCCCACTGGTAATAACCTCGCCGCGGCTACCTGACGCGAGTGCCACGCGCCGCAGGGCCTATACTTCACCAGTATGAGGTGGTGGGGTCGGGGGCGTTTCAGGCGAGACACAGTCGCGAGACGGCCCGTTTTTTCGGCGCGGCGGGTACGTATCGTCACACCGAAGCTACCTGCGTGCTCCCCGCGGTGCACCGTAGTGGTGGCACGTGCTGTTGCGGGCTCTGCCATCACTGTGGCACTTGCTGCAATCCGCGCTACATCTGCCGACCGGGTCCCACTCCGAGCACCTGAAGTACTGCACAGCGGCCGTCATGGTCTGTACGAACCCGTTGGTCCTCCATTTGCCGCACTCGCGGCACCATCGCCAGCCCTCCCACAACTGCTCGTGAGCAGTCGGTCCCCCGATGGCCCTGCGCTCCGCGGGTACGATGAAACGCTCCCCGAGACAGTCGAACGCCTGGTGCCTCTCGTCGACGCGCGGGTCCAGTGCACGCTGGCCGCCTTGTGTCGCGGGCGGCCCGCCTTGTGTCGCTTGTGCTTGGCTCAGCAGCTGGGACCAGTCCGGCGCCAGAGCCGCGGACAGCACGAGCTCCCCTGCCGCGTCGGGGTCTGCCGGCCGACTCCCACCCGCAGCCGGGCCACCGCCACCCCCGCCCGTGCGCTGGTCAGCATTGTTGCCTGCTGGAGGGGCAGAAGCAGTTGGGTCCCCGGGCAGCCGCGTCTTCGCCCTCAGCGCGTCGCGCTCCTCGTTCGCACGCGGCACCCTCCACGTGCACCGCTGCGCCAACGTCTGGGGGTCCGAGTCGGTCGATGATGACGTTGCTGCACCCTCTCGGGAGGCGTCTCCCGCCACGCCCGAGCGCTGATCGCGTCGACGCTCTCTCTTCGACCGCCGCTTCAGAGCGTACACTTCCCTGCGCTTTTTGCTGCGGATCGCGCCGGCTTCCCACTCTATCCTGCAGGGCAAAAGGTTTGCGTGTACAAGTTGTCGAGCGCGCTCGCGTGCATCGGGGCAGATCGCGCCACGACAACCAGCAGCCAACCGCACGTGGTGCGTGCTCCGCGCTCACCCGTTGCGGCCGCTCTGCTCCCAATCTCGGAACGCCCGATAGAGCTTCATCAGGTGCTCCTTGTTGTCGCACGCGTTGATCCCTTCGATCATCCTTTGCTTCGCAGCCGCGAGCTCCGCCTGCCTCGGCGGCGACGCGACCTCCTGTGCTTCAGCACCCGCCCCCTCCGCGGGGTCGCCGACGACAGCAGCGCTAGCGCCTGTTGCTCTCGCAGCTGCGTTGGTGCCCGCGCCGCCCTCCTGCTCCTCGGAGCTGTCGTCCCCCGGGAGTGGCCTCGCGACGGACGGCCCCAAGTGCGCGACAGCGTCCTTGAACCACTTGTACGTGAAGTTGTACCTTTGACGCACCGCAGCCATGTGATGGCACACCCCATGATGATCGCACGTGCACGTCAGCTTCCCCCCCACGAAGTCCAGCACACGAGAGCGACCGTCGCGCGTGATCTCCCACTTGCCTTGCTCGGGCGCGTCCGTGGGTTCTCGCACCCCGTCGACCAATGGCCACATCACCATCAACTGTTGCACGTATTGACGCAAGGCCTCGCCGCCGTTCTCGGCGACTCGCAGCGCTTCTTGCAGCGCCCTGGGCTGGCGCAGACCCACAGCGCACGCCGCCTCCAGCGCCGCCCGCTCCTCGTCCTGGGAGATGCAGTGCAGAAGGAACTGATCAAGCCGCCGATGATGCACGCACCGCACGCCCCGCGCGCTGAGCATGTCCTTCATCCACTTGAAAAGGCACTCGCTGGCGTTGTCCGTCGTGGGGATGTCCGTCGATCGGTAGCGCAGCATCCACATCGCGGTCACCTCAGATGCACCCCACTGAGACTTGAAGTACTTGAGAAACGACGCAGCGCGCCTGTCGCTGGAATACCGCGCATTGAAGGCAGCGATGTCGGCAGCGGCGTCCTCCGCCACCCTGTCGTCCGCTTGCCGCTGCTCGCGCGCCGAAGATGCAATATATGCTCCCAGCACATCACGGCGCGCCTTCCGGAGCATGTCCACGATGTCGCACCAGATTCGCCTCTTCAGGTCCCCCACCCCCGCGCCCTGGCCGATCTTGCTGTGCAGGTTCTTGAGGACCGCTTGCAGCATGTGGAACGTGCACCACACATGCGTTGCACTTGGAAACGTGGTGGCGACCGCCTGCTTCAGCGCCTCCGCGCAGTCCGTCATGAACACCGCGCGCTTGCCCGGCCGCGTCTCGCCCCAGCTCTCCGCGCCCGCCTTGTTCAGCTCCGCCCGAACGCAGTTCAACGCCATCCCAACAGTCTCTGCCGTCTCGTCGCTCAACACGCAGATCGCGATCGGCCGCCACCGACCCGCCGACCCGACGACGTTCACGGCGCAGGTCTTGAAGTTGTAGCGGTTCGTGCCGAAGGTGACGTCGAAGCAGATGTTCTTCACTGCGCCTTCCCTGTTCCAGTGTGCAACTCCTTGGCTGACCATGTTTTTGGTCATCAGAACCAAGACCATCGGCGTCGTCGCCGTGAGGTGCCGGTACGTAGGGTAGATGTGGCGATTCTCGCGCACCATGTTCTCGCAGCTCCGCTGGTCGTCGGCGGCGAAGCCCACGCCATCATCCCCCCTGCATTTTGCCTTCGCGTTGTGGTAGTCGTCACTCGTCGCGAGGAAGTCGCGCAGTTCTTGCTTCTTCAGGGCTGCGCCGAGCAGGCTCATGGCGGACCAGAAGTTCCCGTACTCAGCGTACAGGCTCGTCTCCTCGGCGAAGTCTGCCATGATGTCCTCCCTCAGGCCCGACAGCGCCCGAGACACGGCCACGCCCATCGTCGCATACGCGCTCAGTACTTCGCGCGACTTGAGACTCAGGCGATGGGGGATGCAGCCGCGGATGCCGTCCATGTCGTGCTGCTGAATCGCCTCTCGCAGAGACTCTCCCACGTCGTGCCCCGAGTGCTGCGGCGGCCCTGCCTCCGAGTCGGCGGGGATGTCGTACCGGACCGCCACAGACCGAACGTTCCCTTCACCCTCGTCGAGCGTGGTGTATTTCAGGGACACCTGGCACCCGCACCGCACGCTCGTCCCGAGTTGAGACTTGGTGAACTTGCGCTTCTTGTACGACCCTCGCGCATCGGCGTCCGCCGCGGTCACGTTGTCTGCGACACAGACTCAGAGCAGGACGATATGTTGGGCAAGCTGCCTGCCAGCGGAGGCGCAAGATTGGTGCGCGAGACGGAAGGTGCGCGCCCATCATGCTGTGGCCAGCGTAGGTCCCTCACCTTGGCGTTCCAGCTCCGCGAGGGCCTTCCGCGACCTGCCTTGGAACCGCGCCTGGGAGGCTCCTCCCCGATGATCTTCGGGCCCGCCCGAGCAGTGCAGTTCGCCTCCTGGTAGGCCCTTTTTGGAGGCATTGCTCTTCCTGATGTACAGCGGGAGGCCTGCGACGCGAGCCTCGCCTTCCTTCATGTCGTCCCAGCGCGACTCCGAGAAGCGTGCCATCGCCGCAAACCCCGTCTTGGATTTCGCCCACGCAACCGTGACCCAGTTGAGGTCAGCGAGCGCAAAGGGACCTGCAGAGAGGTGAAATAGGTCGGGTCGGCCTTGGCGGCGCGGGCGTGGGTTTAATGCGCCTTGCCACCGCCCGCACGAATGCGACGCACCTGGAGAAGGCGTAGACACCGGCACCGTGTGAAACACGCTCTTGCTAGGTCGCTTCGGGCCAGTTGCTTGGCCTGCGGGCAAGCTTGCCGCGCCGTTCGGCGCTGCACCGTCTGGTGGACCCTCATTCGCGCCCGCATTCGCATCCTGCGGTGACAAGGATCACTGGCGCAGTCGGGTTGGTGCGCACTCGCATGGGGATTCCGCAGGCGCACGCTCCCGCCTGTCGGCGCGAAAAAACCAAGTCCTGGCCAGGAAGTGCATCACAGCGTGGGCGGTTCGGGAGGAGGTACGGCATACAGGGGGCGTCAATCAACAAAGTGATCGCATAGCGGTGGCGCACGCGTCGGTTCGTACCTCCATGTTGGCGCCCGCCGACACTGAACCTGCTGAGCAGCACGTACCGCAGCCTGAGCGGTCGGGTCGCGGATCCGTCTGCCGCCGCGCCTGCGGCACCGTTGTGTGGCTGAGCGCGCGTGCCTGGTGGCCACATGCCGCGGGATGCACCAGGCACCCCCCCCCGCGGCCCGTGCCTTATATTGGTGATGTATAGGGTCTGTCGCGGCGGCTCAAGGGCCTCTGGAGCATGTTTGTCGGAGCTCGGGGGCGCCGACTGTACTACGGAATCGATCACACCCGCGAACACGCAGCCTTGCCGTCACCACCGCCCAGGACACGCACATTCTTGCCATTGCATCTGTGCCGTGCTGTGCGCCGGGCAGGCGGGACGCCGGCCTACCGAAGCCTTCTTCTCTGCGACGGTCTGGTAGATAGGGTACGAGACATGACCCGGGCAGCGAAATCCCACGCCGAGAGGTGCGCGACGCCGCTCCACCCGCCCCGGTCGGCAGTGTTACACAGGCACCCGGTCGCCGCGGGCCCGTGCGACCGGCAGGCGTTCGCCCAGGAGGGCTGCGTCAATGGCACATGTCGCGTCTGAACTTCGCGGCACGTGGGCGCGGATGCGTTCCTCATCGCCGCTCACGGCCGATCCCGCACGACAGGGCCATCCCACCATGGTGGCCGCGCTCGCGCACACAATCCGCGGAGCCGCCGTGCCCGGCCACCGCGACGCAGGATGGAGGAGCGCGCGGAGAGGATGCGCGGCAACCCGTACGCCAAGCGGCGTCCGGTGAACTCCCCCCCGCGCGTGGTGGTGGAGGACGGCGCGACGGTGGAGCGGGCGCCCCTGCGCGGCCCGGTGTACGTGCGCGTGCACACCCACACGCACAGCCACTCGACGGCCATGCGCCACGACACCCGCACCAAGCTCCTCCAGTCCTGGCACGTCGGGATGTGCGGGGCGCCCGCGGAGCTCAACGCGCGCGCACTCGGGTCGGAGCTCGACTACCAGATGCACCTCACGGACTGCGCGCTGACGCTCCTGAACGCCAAGATGCGCGCGCACAAGGAGAAGCTCGCGGGCGAGCCCGGCAACGAACTCGCCACTGTCGTGCTCAGGTAACCAACGCGCAGCCTAAGCGACAGGCCCCGGGGCGCTGCGGGCACCCCCGAGGTGGCAGCGCACCACACGCGCATCCAGCCCCGCGCGTCCGCCCACGCCCCGCGCCGCAGCCCCCAACCCCCGGCCCTCGACGACGTGCGCAGGGAGAAGGTCAACGAGTCGATGGTGAATCAGATCGAGTTCTTCACGCAGTGCACGCAGAAGTGGGCCGGGATTCCCATCGCGCACCGCCTCCCGCACGCCATCGGACAAGCTCCGACCGTCGCCTGAGCGCGCCCCTGCCCGCCCTGCCCCAGTCACTCACCGCCGCTGCAGCGCCATGTGATGCGTATCGCAACACGCGCCCCGCTGCGGCTTGCGTCACACGGCCCGCGTCGTCAGAAGGGGCAGACCCAGTTGGCGGCGTCGATCAGCACGGACGGGCAGAGCGGGAGCTGCTGGTACTGCTCGTGCCACTTGAGCCGCATCGAGTCGTCCGTGCGCGTGCCGAGGATCTCCGTGAGGAGGTCGACGACGAGCTGGTCCGTCCCGCCCCGCATCGGCTCCTCGATCAGCGGCGACGTGTGCGACCATCCCTTGTACACCTGCACGCACCGAGGCGCCACGCCGCGGGCTCAGAGACCGCCGCACGCGCACGCAAACACGCGCACGCACGTGCCGGCGTCCGCGGCGGCCGTGTGCGCCCCCACCTTGAGTTCGGCGTCCGCGCCAAGCTTGTGCAGCTGCGCAACGAAGTCCTCGGACTGCTGCAGCGGCGCCGACGCGTCGCGGTCGCCGTGCAGAAGCAGAATGCGCGGGAGAGCCATCGCGCCGGCGCCTTCGAGCAGCGGCACGAGCAGCGTGGGCGACAGCGCGGCGAACTCGGTGCGACCGTCCACGGAGAAGATGCGATCCGCCATCGACCGGTACAGGCCGCGCTTGTGGAGGTGCGGCGCGGCCTGCACGATGTTGTACAGACCAGACACGCCGACGAACCCGCGCAGCCGCGCCGCGGGCCAGCGCGGCCAGCACAGCTCCCCGTGACCGTCGTGCGGCCCAGCGGCGCCCCCGCGCGGCCGCTTGAGCGGCGTGAGCGGCTCGTCGACCGCGATGGCCTCCCGGAGCCCCGTGGTGTCCCACGCACCGTCGCGCGCCTCGCCGACCCCGCGCAGCGCCTGCTGCACCACCGCTGTCGCGCCCAGGTGCGAGCCCGCGGACTGCCCGGCGAGGAAGACCTGCTCGGGGTCCCCGCCGTAGAGGTGGATGCGCTTGAAGACCCAGCGCATGGCGGTGTTGACGTCCTCGAGCATGTCGACCGCGGTGCCCTGCGGGTAGTTGCGGTAGTCGATCGAGGCGACGAGCACGCCGCGCTGGGACAGCCGGCGCGCGAGGAGGGCGCCCCACGCCTTGTAGCCGATGATCCAGGCGCCGCCGGTGACGAAGACCACCACGGGCCGCGGCCCCTCGCGGAACCAGCGCGAACGGGGCACGTACAGGTCCAAGCGCTGGCGGGGCTTCCGGCCGTATTCGATCGAGCGGGACACGCGCGGGGAGAAAAAGTAGAAAAGGATCATCTGGGCGAACCCCGGCATGAGGAGCGCGCTGTACACAAGCAGGCGGGACAGAGAGGCCACCCAGCGCCAACCAATGCCCAGGAGCCACAGCAGGCGGCCCGCGAAGCCCAGGAGGAGAACCGTCTCGCCAGCGACGTGCTCCATCTGCACAGGACCTCGGAACGGAGCTGAACGGTGGGCGGGAGACGCCGTGCGCCGTGCTCGGGAGGCGCGAGAGTGCAGCACGGAAGCGACCCGCCGTGCGCGGTGCGTGCGCCGGGTGCCACGTACCTCCTGTCGGATGTTCATCTTGTGTTCCTCTTCGCCGGGCGGCCCCTCGAGCGGCTCGTCCGCCAGCCGCGAGCGGTGCCGCGCAGCTTCGGGCAGGAACGGCGTGTCCCCAGGGCACAGCGCGGCCTGCGACGCCGTGTGGGGGAGCGGCCGCGCCGGGGTGTGCAGGAGCGGAATGCTCCTCGCGTACTCCAGCACCTGCTCGCTGACGGTGCGCGGGCTCCCAGCACTGCGGAGCGAGCCCTGCTCTGAACCCTCGTGCGTGTCCAGGGTCCGCGACGACGGTGAGTCCTGCGCGCCTGAGCCCGACGGGCCGCCCGGCGACATACCGATCGTGCCCTGCCCGTCGGAACGCGCGTGCGCACCCGCGCGGTTGCCCCGGTCCCCGCGCAGGGGCTCGACCTTTTGTGGTAGGTCGACCGCCGCGCCTACTGGGCGCTCCGCGCCGCCCGGGCCGCGGAACTCAGCCGTTGGCAGGTCAACTTTGAGCTCCCTGATGTGCTCGGGCACCGAGCCGGCGCAGCTCGAGCCCGACTCCGCCGCGTCGCCCCCCTTGCGCGCCCCCTGGGCTTGCCCTGCCCGCGCCGCTCGCCTCCGCCGCTGCCCCATCTCGGGGAACGGACGTATCGCAGCCAGTGAGGTTATCGTCCGGCTAGGCGCACGAGACGGAGCGGGCCAGAGGCTCCAGCTAGCAGGGTCTTCGAGAGCTGTCCTGCTCCACCAGATCAGCTCGCCGGGCAGCGTGGTGATGGCGGACGCTCAAAATGGACGAGTTTGACATGCACAGAGGGCGCTTTGCGATCAAGGTGAGCGGACCGCGCACCGCGGCGCGCTGGCGCCTGCCGGAGCTCCTCGCGCCATCGTGCGGACCTGGCCAGGGGCTCCTCCATGGTGACGCGACGCGCATTGCGCACCCATGGCCAAACGACACGCTTCCGCGCGATCGGGTGGGCCGCGCGGCAGCCCGCACAGCCTCAGCGGCGTCGTTGCGCAACGCCGTAACGAATTGCCGAATCGCATTTCCCGTGCGCTGGGGGGCGCGCGCGGTCTTCGCGCGGGACGCGAAGATGTATCGTGGGCACTTGCACGAGCGGCAGTCGTGGAACGATGGAACTAGGCGCGCCGCGCCGCGGGCCCGAACACGCCTGTGCCTAGGGGACAAGTCGCTCGGCTTGTGCCCGAGACGGCCCGTCTCCAGCGCCGGTGCATGTATGCCGATGCACAGGCGGCTGCAGTACAGCGCCGCGCCGCGGAGAGGCGGCGCGCGGGGCGCGCGGCACCCCCAAAGGCGCTACCTCACTTCAGCACCGTGCCTGTTCGCCTGCCCGTGCAGGAGCGGTCGAACAATCTGTACGTGAAGAACCTCCCAATCACGTGGGATGTCGTCCGGCTCCAGGAATTCTTCGGGATGTGCGGCCAGGTCACTGAGTGCCGCATCCTGCCCATCAGCGGGGTAGCGCCCGGAGCGTCGGCGCTGGTGCGCATGTCCGCGGTGGAGGAGGCTGCCGCCACGATCGAGCAGGTCCACGGGAAGATCCCACCGGGTGAGCGAGACCCCCCGCGCGGCCATGCGCGAGATGGAGCAGTGCTCCCAGTGCTGTTGGTTGTCTAGCCAGGGCGCTCCCGCGCGCCCCCGGACGCGCCTGCGGGCATCCTGCCTGCCCGCCTGCGCTCGACACATGGTCTCGAGCAAGCGCTCACGGCGTCGCGCTCCGTCCCCCCCGCAGGCTCCACGATGCCGCTGGTGGTGCGGTATGCCGACACACCCAAGGAGAAGGCGCGCAAGCAGCTTCGCGGCCGCGGGTCCGGAGCACGGCTGGCTCCGGGCTTCCAAGTCCCCGGAGGCCCCGGCGCGATGGGCGCGGTCGCCGCGCCGCACATGGGCCAGGGCTTCCCGGCCCCCGCAGGCATGGTGCAGGTGGATCCGATGCCGCCCAACGCCTCGCGGCTGTGGCTGTACGAGACCTTCGCACCGCACGGCGCGATCCTGGACGTCGCTCAGGTCCCCGGGTACAAGCAGGGCTCGCAGACGACGGGCCTCGTGCTCTTCGCGCGGCTGCCAGAGGCTGCAGAGGCGGCGACACGGCTCCAGGGGCTCGCGCAGGCGGCCGGCCTGACGCTGACGGTGTCAGCGACGCCTGCAGGGCCGTTGACGCAGCAGCCCGTGCACGGCGTGCCCGCCGTGGCGTCGGGCGGTATGCCGATTGCGCAGGCTGGCATGAGCGCGGGCATGTTGCACGGGCAGGCGCCGTTGCGTGGGCCCGGCGTGTACGGTCCGGGCAGCGAGGGCCTCGCGATGGCCGGCCGCGGGAGCGAGCCCCCGCCGCTGCAGGCGACGGCGAAGGGCCCGGGCCCGCGCGGTGGCATGGCAGCAGAGCAGGCCTTCCGTCAGCTGATGACGGGCCCGGCGGCCGCGTCCGAGGGGCTGCAGCCCGCGTCGGGCGCGCACGACGGCGACCGCGAGCACGACTCGCGCCCCGGCGACGCGACCGCCGGGGTGTCTGCTGCCCTGGACGCGCTGGTGCAGCAGGCCGGGCACCTGGGCCTGGCGAGCGAGTCTCGGCAGCAGGCGAGCAGCCAGCCCGACGATACGAGCAAGTGAAGCCGTGGTGCCGCCGGCGAAGACCCGGCGTGGCACATGCACACACACAGCAACTCAGCCATGCCCTCCCCTATTGCGCGAAGTCGGCAAACGTGACACAAGAACGGGCAGCGCCAGTCACGAGACCCGGACGTGATTGTCGGGTCGTGACTCGGCGTGCCCCCCAACCCCCCCCACACCCCCCTACGCCATCCCCGCGGACCTGAGCTCTCGACGCGAAACCAACGACAAATCGCGCTCAATCGACAGGCGCCAATTGCGTTAGGGCAACGCAGACGACTCGGCGTGCGCCCGTTGCCGGGGCAGACACCGAGTCGCACCGCCCCTCCATTTTCCACTCCTCGCCCGTGCCGTTCCGTGGCGTCTCCCGCCTCCGCTGCTGGCAATCGCTCACCGCATTGCAGGATGCGCCGACTCGTCAGAGCGGCTCCGGCCGTGACGAGCTCGACGTGGCTTTTGCAGTCTGGCCAGCCCATCCAACTAAGATTCCTTTCACTTCGCCGACGTCCCTGATCTAATGCTCACGAGCGCTTTAGCCCGTACTGTACCTTAAACAAGTGCTGACAGCCCGGCCCAGCAAGCGGCGTGCAGACTGGCGCAAGTTCGCCCTGGAGAAATCCCGCACCACGCCCACTGCATGACCTGCGGGGCCTGACGTCTCACGGGCGCCCACCGGCGCCCACCTCGAGCACGCAGGCCTGGCCCCCTCCCTCCCGCGCCCAACTGTAGTCCTCCTCAACCAGCGTGGACAGCGTGGCAGCATGCCACATCCGACCATGCTGCCACCGGCGCCCACGCGGCCCTGCCAAGGGCTGCGACACGCGCCTGCATCGAAACCACCACACAGACGCGCCGCCAGCGTGTCTTGCCGCGACCCCGACTTTCGGGCGCGGGCGGCAGCCGTTCTCGGATCCACCCAACGACCCGGGGGGTGAGCAGCACGCCCTGAGCGCTGACGCCACCCCCCGGCTGAAACGTCCGCCGACCCCGCCCACGTGCGAGGTTCGCCTGCAAACTCTCAGGCTCCACGACCAAGGCCCCCCCTCCCCTCCCTCTCCCCCAGCAGAGACCCTATCCAGCAACCACGACCTCCCCTGCCCACCCCGACCCCACGTACCTCCCTTCAGCCCCCCGAGCGAAAGTGCGACAGCAACACTGTGGCTTTCGAACCCTGGTGGCACACGTCAGTTCCCCCCCACCAACCCACCATTGACGCATCGTTGCGTAGCGCATGCAGCGCTCATGCCAATTCGACCGCACCGCGGGCGGCAGCGATCACGAGCGCCCATTCGGTGTCACATCGGCTGCCGCGGATCGTCCTTCCTCGCCGAAGACGACATCTGTGCGGAAGGGCAACACTGCCCTCCTTTCTAGCCGAGAGCGGCTCGGCCGGGCCCTCGATCGCCTCCCGGAGCCTCTTCCAGTTGACATCCGACAGGAATGATTAGCGGCTCCGACTCACAGCTGAAGGTCACGTAAGATAACGGCCGCAGCATCTGTGCGGATCCGATACACCTCCGTCGTGCCACCCAACACACCAGTGACGACACAGCTGCCTAGTGGGCACACCAACTGCACTTGCGTTGGCACTGTAGGACTCGCTATGCGTGCACCGCCAACCCACAGAGAGTGTCATGCCCGGACACCTCTCCGCAACCCACCCCCCCATCCATTCCTCCGTTACGACCGCCTCTCTGTGACGTGTGCCAAGACGCGTGCGGGCAGCTCTCGTCTCACCCGTCGCGTGCTGTGTCGCACTGTGCCTCGCGGCGAGGGTGCTTGTAGGTCAGCCAAGTACAAGCGAAGTAGTAGTTGGGACCCCGACACTTGCTGCTGGAGTACCCGCACGCCCGCGGGGCTCGTCACTGATCGAAGACTTCACTCAAGCTGCGTGCGCAGGAGCTGGGACCCCAACATCTGTTGCCGCCGCTTGCTCATCCTGCGTGCGGGTACTCCACCGCGTCGTTGCTCTCGGCCACCCCTTTCCTTGGTTATTGTATTGAACATGCAGTGTGACAAACGTGTCACACCGGAGGTCACGTTAACCAAGGAAAGGGGTGGCCGAGCAACGACGTGGTGGAGTACCCGCACGCAGGATGAGCAAGCTGCAGCAACAAGTGTCGGGGTCCCAATCACCTGCGCACGCAGCTCGAGTGAAGTCTTCGATGAGTGACGAGCCCCGCGGGCGTGCGGGTACTCGTCGGCAAGCCCCACCACGCGTCCCGATGTCGTCGGCCGGCGAACCTGCCCAGCAAGACAGCACGCATGACATCACGCATGTCAGGTGACAGCCCCTCACGTCACCCGCTACTCGGGCCGCTCCTGGAAGCACACGTTGAGCAGCGGATCCGCGTGGTGGTTGTCAGGGGTGGGGGTGCAGTGCCCAGGAAGCTCGTGCGTGTGATCGTTAACATGACGATGACGTTGTCATGGGGCTCCAGGGCCGCGGAACACCCGCACGGCCCCAGGAAGGGGGTTGGGGGAGGGAAGGGAGGGGGAGGGAGGGAGGGGGAGTGGAGGGCGGGGGGGGGTCGGGTTTGGGGGGGGAGGGGGTGTATTAGCCGTAATCGTTCACGGGGAGATCGCTGAAAGCCACGCTGCCAGCGCGGGGGCGTGGTACGACGGCGCGTGTCGGGTGCGGTCGACGGGGTACGCGTGGTTCGCGGGTGCGCGGGCCGCGTCAAGGCGCGCAACTTCGCGGACAACGAGGTCGTGAACACCTTCTGGCGTGGCGGGCGCGAAGTGTGGGACAGCGTGTTTCAAGCATGCAGTCCGGTGCTGGCGATATAGGCGCGTTCTGTCATACCCGCGTTCGTGTATCATGTAGCGGATCTTGGCGGCCAGAGCGTGAACGTAGCTATCGCGGTCGGTCACCTGTGAGGCGATACGGATGTGTTCCGTGTAAATGATGTTGTAAAGGTGTTTGCGCATCAAGGCGCTGGTGATATGCGGGTACTGGATCACGTCGAGGGAGGGGAAGTCGGACCGCTTGTCGTAGTGCGACACTAGCAGGTACGCGGGGTAGTGCGGGTGCGGGCGCACACGCAGGTCAAGAAAAGTCACGCCGTCGAGGGGGTCCGACGGGCGGTCCAGCACGAGGGAGAGGCAGGGCGGGTAGATGTTGCGTAGGGAGGGGAGGGCGTGGGAGATGGAGGGGGGGGTGTCGGGGGGGAGTGGGGGGCGGGGGTTGGAAATGAAATACCGGTACCATGGGTTGCCCACCGAGAGGTTGTCGTCCATGTAGCGCCGCACGAAGCGGAATTGTGACCTCCGGTTTTGACACGTTTGTCAGACAGAAAGTTCATTACACTGCATGTTCAATACACCGGTCAGGTGTCAGGAGATTGCCCTGTCAGGGGGGACTCCAGATCCTGGAGATCTGCCACCGCGCAGGCCTAGGGGCTGCGCGGCGGCCATGCCGAGCAGTCTCATCACACTAAGGTGTAATACGACACACACACTCGAGTGTCCTGCTGCCAGACTCACGTCAGCAGCAGGTGAGCAGGCTTCCTTGGCCTCGCTCGGCCACTTGGTGGCCTCACTTGGCTTGATAAGGGACTGCCTGGGTAGGGCAGTTCTCTTACATGGTGGAGCTTTGCACGGTAGCATACGGACTACGGCTGCGGGCGGGCGGCCGCGTGGCTGGACGGCCACGAAGGTACTCATCCGTCCCGGAGATCCCACACGACAGCACTCCTGTGCACGCGGCGACGCGAGGGCACCGGAGGATGGCCGGTGCCGAGAGGACAGCCCCAGCAGCCGGCGCCCCGTGCACTGGTCGTCGTGCACGGGCGACACCTGGGCCCCGCGCGCCAGCACGAACGTACCGCCGCGTGTCGTGCAGCAGACTGGTCCCTGCCACCGCGCGTGGGCCCAGGTGCAGCCGGCTGGCGTGGAATATGCGAGACGGCCCCTGGGGGGACACTTGGTGACACCCCCCGGCTCGCTGCTGGCCGGCCCAGGCGGACTGAGGGGCCGCGCACCCCCGCCTGGGCCTGGCCGCACTCGGCTGTCCTTGAAACTTGCGTCGTCGTCTGCCTGGAGAGCACCAGTGGATGGACTTCGCGCGGTCATCGACATCGTCAACACCCGCACCTCGGCCTTCCGCGTGGCGCGAAGCTTGGACAGGCGCTCAACCTCGACCCGTGGACACCGGATGCGGCCCGGCGTGCTCGCGAACGCCCTCAAGTCGGAGATGGCCGCAGGCGCGCTCGCGAGCGCCACGAAGTCACGGAGATCACGGAGCTGCGAGCGCCGGCGCGCTCCCACGCGGAGCCCGGCATCCTGTCGCACCGCGGCTCACGCCGAGCCCCGGACCGCCGACTCAAGTCTTCCTCCGTGCGCCCTCGCGGGCCTGGAGTCGAAGCTGCACGCGCAGCGCCCACGAGGCGCGCTCGTCCGTGCGGCGTATCCGCGCGGGCTGAAGTGCATGCTCACACGCTGTCGGCCAGGTCCTGGCGGTTTCAGCCGTCCCATGCCCCCCCGCCTCGGCCTGGTGGCAAAATCTGATGTCCTGCGCTCACAATGCTAACCCCCTGTCCTGCGTGCTAATGCGGTGTGGTGTGTCCTCGGCCGAACCCTGCCCAGAGCTCGGCGGCGCGCGCATGTCGGGACGCTGCGGCGACCAGGCTGTGTGTGCTGTGCAGCTCTAGCACCAGGCTGTCAAGTGCCTGTATGATAAACGCAATCGCATGTCGGCTGTCGGCGCACCCCCCCCACGTTTCCCCGCGGCGGCCCACGCCGCGCCCGCTGCCCCCCCTGCGCGGGCTGTCTGCCACTTCCCTTGATGCTGTCGGCGGGAGATGGGCACTCGTCCTCGGTGGTTTCTGTCAAACTAGCGCCGCTATAGGGTGGGGTAGAACCTGCCTTGGCGGTGCGACCCGTTCTGCGGGGTGTGAACAAGTCTAGTCTAGTCTAGACAACTTTTCCCCCCACAGCTGATTTCGTTGAAGACCCTGCAAGATACGTACCCTTACCCTCTTCCGGCCTTTCAACCGGTTGAGAGCAATCTTACAAGACTCAACTGAGCTGCGAAGCCAGGAGAGTCGCGCCAAGCTAGCCACTTGAGCGCAGCCGCCAGCCATATCCAGGCGGCGGAAACAGCCTGACACCGCCGTGTGCCTCAGAGCGCACGGCTGGAGCAGCACCCCAGGCCTCGAGCCTACGAAGCCGCGACCTTCACAGGAAGCGAGCAATCAAGCAAGCGAACGCCACGCACGCAGGTGAGCAGCAGTGCTCAGAGCCAAGTGCTCTAGCCACCACACGCTGCCAGCATTCCGGGGAGGCTAGACCACCCGAATGCACGTGCGATGAGCGATGCGACCAAACGCGATGCCGAATGATCTGTCTGACCCGCTGAGCGAGCCACATTCGAGCCGCTCTCTGCACACGCATCCGTGAGGCCGCGAGGGCTTCCTAGAGGGCGAGAATCTCGAAGAGATGCTCGCGAATCTAGCGAAGATTCCCTGACAGCAGGCCCGGATGTCAGACGGGTGCCCTGACGCCAGTGTCAGGTAGAAAAGCAGACATGACTCAGAAACATGACTATAGATGGCACATCTTGCTGTCTGATGCAGACCTTCGGGTTAGCGAGCTGAAGCGAACGCATCCGCTACAGGGGCTGACTCCTCGCCAGCAGCGGATACCGCGCTGAGCGAAATCTGGCTAAGGCAAGCGCACACGCAACACGCAAACGTGACACCGCGCGCCTGGCCCAGGGGGATATCATCCCATCCTGACCAATATATTATTACCTCTGATGAGAGATGCTGATTGACGCGCAATTCGCCCCAGACACGCATGAGCGAGCATTTCAAGTGCACCGGTGCCGTAATACGTATACGCAACGCCGCCTGCGATGTCCATGCGCCGCATCCTCCGAACGTACCGGACCACGAGTTTCCCATGAATGAATCGCCAACACGGCGCTCATCAGGAACCTGGCCGGCAATGTGCGCAGGAGCAGCAATGGCTTCCGCCGCTGGACGTCGCACGGGTGCGCGGGGGCCAGAGCCACCCGCGGGCCATGAGGAGACGCTGACGCCGACGGTCTTGGCTCAGATCCAGGGCCTGTTGAGCCAGCCGAACGCCGAGGCGTCGTCGGACGCTCTGGCGTCGCTCAACATCCCGACGCTGCCAGCGCCGGCGTTGTCGCTGATCAAGAAGCTGGTCGACCAAGCGATGCAGCCGCCGAGCGCGGCCACGATGGCGACCACTGCTGCGACCCGGGCCCTCGCGGAGTTCCCGGTTCCACCGCTGTCGTCGATGGTGAAGCAGACCGCGGCGGCGAAGCAGCACGCGCCCGCCGTACGCTCGGAGTACGCGGGGATCTTGGTCGGCTACGACATGGACGGTGTCGGCGACTTCTTCTTCCGGGACTGCGGTGTCCCGGACGAGATCAAGAACGTCAAGAAGCCGTCCGAGGACGTAGAGAAGTACCTTCCCGTCTTCAAGTTCTTTCAAACGTACAAGGTGGACAATGTTGCACACGTCGTCCGCACCCCGCACTTCTGGACCGCGTGGGCCAAGTTCATCACGTCGGCCTGCACGGTCATCAAGCAGCGGGTGCAGCAGGGGGAGACGATGACGGTCGGCGCGCTGCAGCTACACTGGCTGAAGGCGCACGAAGACCACCTGGACAACGCGGACGAGTCGCCGGTCTGCGTGTGGATCCGGCGCGCCTGCGAGGACCTCCTCGACCCTTCGACGGCCAAGACGGTGGCCGGGAAGCTCGTGTATCCACGGCAGACGTGGAGCTTGTTTGTCGAGAAACTCCAGGAGTACGCGGCCCAGGGGTACAAGAAGCCGGACAAGCTGATTGCCGACCTCCAGACGCAGATTCGCAACGTGTCGTGGCCGGCGTTCGGCAAGCGCATCGAGAAGGACCCCACTCTGCTTCAGTATCACGACGACGTGAAGCGTCTCGTCGCCACCGCACGGTTCTCCATCAAGAACCCCGCGGCAGGCAAGACGGTCGGATTCGACGACGCAGACCTAGTCGACAAGTACCTGGCGAACATCGACGGGGGGCCATGCCATTTGATGGCATCCGTCGAGACGACTACGCGCACACGCTGGAAAACTCAACCACTTCTTGAGGTAATGGACGAGTTCCACGAGTTCGCCTGCCGACGGCTGGAGGAGGACTCGTTTCTTCACCAGGAGCACACCCGGCGGCAGATAGCACGACAGCTCGACCCGCGAGATATGGCGATCCTTGCGCCACACCTGTCGGCGTCGCCCATGTTGAATGCGGCCAACGCTCGAGCGCTCGCCAACTTCGTCACAGCCAACCCCGGGGCCGCCTCAACGCACTTCTGCAAGCACTGCCAGCGCACCAACCACACGTCGGATCAGTGCTTCATCAAGTACCCACACCTCAAGTCGTCGCGCGACGGGCACGGCCAACGCGAAGGTGGTCGAGCCGGCGGCCGCGGAGGCCGCGGGGGCCGCGGGGGCCGCGGTGGACGCGGCGGACGCGGCGGACGCGGCGGGCGCGGCGGGCGTGACGGACAGCAGGCCTCCGGCGCCCAACAGGTGTCGCAGGTCTCCATCGGGAACAACCTGCGGCCAGAGGGCCGCGGCGGGCAGCACAAGCGCCAATTCCGAGGCGGACGAAACGGCGGCCACCACAAGAAGCAGCGTGGCCAGCCCCGCAACGGCAACGGCAACGGCAACGGCAACGGCAACGGCAACGGTGGCCAAGTGCACGCCGTGGACGGCGAGGGACCGTCAGGGACGGCACCAACGGGGCCGGCACCGCACGTGGCGGCCATCATGCCAGCCCTGGGCGCCAGCGCTCCGCCACCGGGACGCACCCTCGGGACCTACGCTCTCGACGTCGACGCCGCCACCGGAGACGGCAGGACAGAGCTGCACCTCTGGGTGGCTGACGACGTCGCGATCACGGCGCTGGTCGACACCGGCTGCAGCGGCCCGGGCCTGGTTCACGCCAAGGTCGCGGACATCATCGAGCGCGACTACGGGGGGCAGCGCGTCAACGTTCAGCCAATCGTCTACACCACGGCAACAGGCGCACCGATTCGGGCGACGCAACAGCTGCAGTTCGACATGCAGCTGCGGACGGAGACAGGCGAGACGGAGCGACTGTCCCTCCGCCTCTACATTCAGTCTGAAATAGAGAGACCACTCTTGCTGGGGAAGGAGTGGATTGACGCGAACCAGGCGGTGATCCGCGGCTGGCAGCACGCGGTCCACCTGGAGCGCAGCGGCCGCACCTACCAGATGGTGAACGCGACATCAGCGCGACCTGCGCGGCTGCTGACACCCTCGGGGGTTATCGCGCAACAAGGACCGACCGGGATCGTCGTTCTCGACCTGTTCAGCGGCACCGCATCGGCGGCTCGGGGCCTCTGCCAGGCAGGCATCCGCATCGACCGCTACCTCTGCGTAGAGACCGACCCGGTCAGCCGCAATCAGGCCCGCAAGCAACTTGAGCTGTGTCGCCAGCAGTGGCCACACCTCGTCGGACCGGACACGGCACGCTACCTACACGACCTGCCACAGGACGTGGTGGAGCTGCGTCGGCGCTGGCTACACGGAGACACACTTGCAGACGACCTCAGCGCAGTCGGGGTCAACCGTGTCGACGTCGTGTGGGCATCACCCCCATGCCAGGGGTTCAGCGTGGCCAACACGCGCGCACAAGGCCTCGACGACAGGCGCTCGGCACTGATGCTGGACGCCATCGCGATCCGCGAGGCGATCGACGCCTTCCACGTCCGACAGAACGTGGCGCCAACTACGTGGTTCGTCGAGAACGTGGTCTTTCGCGACCACCCGCGGGACCAAGTGCGCGGGGCATGGCAAGCGATCTGCGAGCGACTCGGGCAACCACATGTCTTCGACTCGGCCGATGTCGGGCCGATGCATCGGCTGCGGGCCATTTGGAGCAACATCCCGTTAGCGCAACCCAGCGACGCGGCCAAGGCGGCCGCTCCGACGCTCAAAAGCGTCCTCGACCCCGGTACGGTGCCACGCAAGGCATTGTACACCGACAAGGAGCCGTTCGCCCTCTACAACGTCATCGACAAGCCAATGCTTAAGTTACCAACGGTCGTCGCACGCATGAAGTCGCACGCAGTGCGCAGCGGAGCCATGTCGGTGTGGGACACGCGCAGCCGCAAGCTGCGGCTGCCACGCATCAACGAGCTGTGTCGCTGCTTCGGCGTCCCGCTCGCGGTGATCGAACAGCGACGCACATTCAGAGCGCAACTACGTTCGCTGGGCAACTCGGTCGACGTGCCGCTGCTGCGGCACATCTTCGCACATCTGCCGGCCAATCTCGGGGCCGACATCGTCGGCAATCCACTCGACATGCCGGAAGGCGACGCCAACGCGGTGATGTCTGCGCTACCGGGGGATGAAGACTTCCACATCATGTCGCAACCGCTGGGCCGAAAGGCCACGCGACGGATGCTGAAGAAGACTCCGGACGGACAGCTCGAGGTCATCGTCATCTCGGCGGCGGTCGTCCGGAACCTCCTGCGCGGGCACGAGGTGTCGGAGATCCGGGACACGGTGCGCGACATCGATCAACAGACGGAACCACAACAGGAGCTCGACCCCGAGGCCCGCGAGATCATCGACGAGTTCACGCGGCTCGGGGTCCTCACGGCGGATCTCCCCACCGCACCAGCTCCGGGGCAGTACCGAATACACCACCGTATTGACGTTGCGCCGAACGCTCGGCCAGCGTACCAGCGGTCGAGACCGCTCTCGGCGGAGAAGCTCAAGGCGCTACAGCTGATTCTGCACGACATGCTGCAGCGCGGCAACATCCGCGAGGCGCCTACGTCCGAGTGGGGGTCCCCGATTGTCCTCGTGAGGAAGAAGCCGAGACCAGACGGCGAGGAGCTGACGCCCGACAACGTCAACCGCTACTGGCGGTTGACCGTCGACTACCGTGCTGTCAACGCCCTGTCCAAGAAATTTCATGTCGAGACGATGCTGATCCAGGAGTGTATCGACCGACTACACGGCGCGAAGAGGTTCACCGCTCTGGACCTCAACGCGGGCTTCTACAACGTCCCGCTCGCGCCGGAGAGTCAAGATATCACGACGATGAGCACTCCCTTCGGCCCATTCGCGTACCGGGTGATGCCACAGGGGTTGTGCAACTCACCGTCAACGATGTGCGCAGCGATGCGCGAACCTCTGGGGCCGCTGATGGAGCCGCTCGACGGAGAGCCGATCTGCACGGTGTATCAAGATGATATACTCATCCACAGCCGGAACCCAGCGGACCACGCCAAGCACGTTCGACTGGTGCTTCAACGCTTACACAAGTACGGGCTCAAGGTCAACCCCAACAAGTGCATCTGGTTTCGCGACGAGGGCGTGCCGTTCCTGGGGCACATCGTGGGGGCGAGCGGGGTGCGGATGCAGCCGGACAAGGTCGACGCGATCCGCAACTGGCCGACCCCGCAGGACGTGACGCAAGTACGGTCCTTCCTGGGGATGGCTGGCTACTACAGGAGCTTCATCGCGGGCTTCTCGACCATCGCAGCACCACTGACCGACCTGACGCGGCCGTCGGTGGAGTTCTTCTGGTCGCCCGCGTGCCAGGAGGCCTTCGACGAGCTCAAGGCACGTGTCGCAAAGGAGCCGGTCCTAGCGACGTACGATCCGGACCCGAACACGCCGACGGAGCTGTACACAGACGCGTCGGACTTCGGCACGGGCGCGGTGATCCAGCAGCGCGGCGCGGACGGCCGGATGCATCCAGTGGCGTTCTGCAGCAAAGCCTTCAACAGCGCGGAACGCCGTTACTCGGTTTTCGACAAGGAGCTCCTCGCGGTCGTCCGGGCGTTCGAGAAGTGGCGGCACTGGCTCGAGAACCGTCACGTGGTGGTCTACACGGACCACCGTACGCTGACGACCCTGCTCAAGACGCCCGACCTGACGCGCTACAGCGACCGGGTGTGTCGCGCCATCCTGCACCTCCAGACGCTGGACATCGACATCAAGTACGTCGAAGGGCGCCGCAACGTGGTCGCGGACGCTCTCAGTCGGAAGGAGGCGGCGCAGCAGGCGGCGGACAGCGGAGGACTCGAGGTCGCCGCGCTGACGCCGTTGGCGCTGGCGCTGAGCGAGGCGGACGACTCGGCTCCGAGCATCTTCACGTCACCGATCCACCAGGACGACTTCATGTACGGGCTCGCGGAGGCTGCAGGACAGGACGAGACGTACCAACGCCTCGTCAAGGAGGCAGAAGGGAACGCAGACCACCCAGACTACCTCGTCTTTGACGGGCTGCTGTACCGCAGACATCCGCACCCTCGGCTCTACATCCCGAACAACCTCAACCTGAAGGAGATGCTCTGCCTGGAGGCGCACGGTGCCCCGCTTGGCGGGCACCTCGGATACCCGAAGACGTTCCAACGCCTCTGGCGCTTGTTCTTCTGGCCGAAGATGCGAGAGGACGTCACCGCGTACGTCAAGTCCTGCCCGCAGTGTCAGATGGCGAAGCCGCGGACCGACGCGGCGGCCCAACCACTCCGGTCAACCCCGCCTGGCGTCCAACCGTGGCACGTCATCCACGTTGACATCATCACGGACCTTCCTCGCGGATACGACCGGTACCACCGCTCGTTCGACGCCATCGTGACCTTCACCGACTCGCTGACGAAGATGATCGAGGCGATCCCGACCACGAAGGAGGTGACCTCGGCAGAGCTCGCCTACATCTACTTTGACCACGTGGTGAAACATCATGGTCTGGCGCACACCATCGTCTCAGACAACGACCCTCGCTTCACCAGTCAGTTCTGGGAGGAGCTGCAGGACCTGTGCGGCACGCGACTGCGCTTCGTGGCCCCGTACAACCACCGGGCCAACGGGGCCGCAGAGCGTACCAACCAGACAATCGTCACGGCGCTTCGGGCATACGCGACGAGCAACCCGACGGCGTGGCCAGAGAAGCTGACGGCTATCCAGATCGCGTACAACGACTCGCGGCACCCGACCACCGGGTTCACTCCTTTCTACCTCAACCTGGGCCGCGAGATCGCTACGCCGTTGGCCATTTTGGCCAGCCGCATCGCAGGGCCGGCGGCTTCCGGCCCGCCAGACCGCTCGGCGCCGGACTTCCTCGACCACATGCGCGACGCCTGGGCCACGGCACTCACCGAGATCGAACGTGCCCAAGAACAACAACGCGCCAGTGCCGACAGGCGCACGGGTGCCCGGCGGCAGGACAAGCCACCGTTCGCGAAAGGCGACCACGTCATGCTGTCGACAGCCAACCTCACGCTCAAGGGCAAGGCCGGGAAGCTTCGCGAGAAGTGGATCGGACCCTTCACAGTCACGGACACCAACGCACCCGGTACTCGGTACTTCCTCAACATCGATGCGAATGCCCTGGGCATCCAGAACGGCTTCAACGCCAGTCGGCTCAAGCTCTGGCACCCCGATGTGTTCGGCCGCGAGCCAGTCTACCCGAGCTGCCTGCAACCGTACAGCAATGATGAGGAGTTCGAGGTCGACCGCGTGTGGGCTTTCCGGGTGGTACGACACCGCCAAGAGCTGCTCCTCAGCTGGTCGGGCTACCACTCCGGGTTCAACAAGTGGACGTCGCTCAGCCGGTGCGTGGAGCTCGAGCACTTGACACAGCAGTGCCTGGACGAGATGGCGCCGACGGTCGAGCCGACAACACCACTGCCGACCGCGAAGGACGTCCTCACCGGCCGGGCGCTGATCCATGCACCCACTGGCGTCCCAGAGTTCACGATACTGACAGCCTCGGGCAACAAAATGGGGTACACGCCAGTGCAATCGCGTCGCAAGAGGCGGCGCTAACGCAACTCCATCTACACCTTGGCTCGGCCACGAGGGCGCAGGCCTCCCAAGTGGGGCCGTGTCAGGAGATTGCCCTGTCAGGGGGGACTCCAGATCCTGGAGATCTGCCACCGCGCAGGCCTAGGGGCCGCGCGGCGGCCATGCCGAGCAGTCTCATCACACTAAGGTGTAATACGACACACACACTCGAGTGTCCTGCTGCCAGACTCACGTCAGCAGCAGGTGAGCAGGCTTCCTTGGCCTCGCTCGGCCACTTGGTGGCCTCACTTGGCTTGATAAGGGACTGCCTGGGTAGGGCAGTTCTCTTACATCAGGGCAGCAGGGACAACCAGTGCAAAACACGACACCGCAGCCGCCCCGCCCTGTGCCGTGTTCTCTGTCCCACCCCGCAACTCCGCGCCCAGAGCAGCACCACAGCCCGCTTGCGGGGCCCCGCGTGTCCTCCACCGGGTCACATCACGCCAGTGCAGCCGCGCACGTCGTGCGTTCTCAGCCCCACGCCCCAGCCCCGCCAACGTCCAGCACCCTGGCGACGTGCGACGCGTGCAGCGGTGCGTCCTGCTGGTGCTCCCGCAGCCGCTGGAGCGACGCCTCCCCGAGCCCGCGCGCCTCCGCGAGCGCGTCCTCCAGCGGGTTCTCTTCGCCGCCCCACCGCTCCGCAACGCGGTCCAGCCCCCCGGCTACCAGCCCCTCCGCCGCGCCGCTCCCTGCCGCCGCGTGGCTCGCGATCACCGACGAAACCAGCGGGCCGGTGTCCTTGTCGTCCTCCCATTGCATGTCCAGACAAAACGTCCGCAGCATGGCCAGAGCCTGCACGCACACGCACGCACGCACGCACGGCTGCTGAAGCATCGTGACAGCCGGCGCCAGCACGCTCCGCTGCGGGTGGCGCGGCCACGGCCTCACCTCGGAGAAGGACATGTTGGCCAAGTGCTCCGGGGGACTCCAGGGACCCGGCGTCCCCGGCGTCGCGGGCGGCGCCCCGGGGGCGGACTTCCGCGGCCCGACCTTGCCCTTCTTCGCCGCAGCGCTCGCCGACGCCGCCTTCGCGGACCCGGGGGGCGGAGCGCGGTACGCCCCCCCGGCCTTTTCGCCTTTACTCCCCCGGGACGACCCCGCGCTGCTACGCCGCGAGGACGCCCCGCTCGCCTTGCCGCTGCCACGCGACGACGCGCTCGTCGTGCGCTTCAGGGCCGGCTTCTCGCCACCCGCGGATGGCGCAGGCACCGTCGGGGCACGGGAACTCCGCGGCATCGCTGGGTTCGCCCCGCCCGGCCCGGCCGCGGCCTTGGGGGGCTTACGCAGGGCACGCAGCGCCGCGGGCATGGACGAAGTCGAGTCGCTGGCGTCGACTGCAGCGCCGGAGGCTGCGGTTGCACGCGCCGCGGCGGGCCGCGGCTGTGCGGCGGGCTTGCCTCGCAGGGCGGCGACTGCGACCTGCGCCGCTGCCTCCTCGTCCGCAGCGACCCTCGCCGCGGCCGAGGCCTGCGCGGCCTCGAGCTGTGCCTCGGTGCCAGCGTCTGCAAGGAGCGCGGGGGGGGGGCGCGCGGGGTGGGCGCCCGAGGGCCTGTGGCGCACCGAGGGCAGGCGCACCGGGGTCGGGGGGCGGACCTGGCGCGTGTTTGTGCGCCGCGAGGTACTCGGCGAGGTAGCGCTCGTAGTCGTCCGACATGTGCGCGGCTCGCTCGGCGCGCAGCGACACGATCTCGTCCTTCTTTTTGCGCGCGTCCTCGATGTTCTTGTCCGCCAGCGCCTCCTGGTCCATCAAATAGCGGATCCTGCGGGCGTGGGCCGCGACCAGAGGCGAGGTGGGCCTAGACGCTCGCGCGGGCCTCTCCGCGGCTGTCTCGGCGCACTTGGCGGCCCGCACTGTCGAGCCACGCGCAGACGCGGCCGAACATCCCGCACTCGGGCCGTCAGAGGCGCTCTGCGACCGCGCGGCCCGCACAGTGAAGCAGAGCCCCCTGAAGGTCGCAGCGGCAGCGCGGGGCGGTGCGCCTGCCTGTTTTGAAGCGCCAGCATCTGCTCGTCGATCTGCGCATTCTCCGCGTGAGCCTCGGTGTACTTCTGCGCCTTCTTGCGCAGCTCGTCCTGCTTCACCTTGAGTTCGAGGTGCTCCGCCTCCCTCCGCATGGTGCACCGCGCCTCCTCACGCGCCCAACGCGCACCGGTGCGACTCTGATGGTCCCGCGCCCGGCCCTGCCTCGCCCTCGCGGCCGGACACGCGTCGCGGGCAGAGCTTTGCCACCTGCTTCCCTGCCGCGGTGCACCGGGACAGCGCAAGGGCAGACGCGGTGTGCGCGCCCGCCAACTCCACACCTGGCAAGCTGCCAGGCGACCGATCCCGTTCCCCGACCGCCCGCACCTCGGGAAGCGGCGCCGGCCTCGCAACACACGGCAGTGTGCGCGCAGCGTCGTGCACGCGCGGACGGGGAGGCGCGCAGACGGAGGCGCCCGTGAGGCGTCCGCGGGCGCGGCGCGTGTGCACAGCGGCAGCTCGACGCCGGTTCGCGCGGCGCGCCCCAGAGGTGGTGTGCGCAGGCCAAGGCGAGGTTCCGACTGCGACGGTTCCGCCCGCGACCTCGGAAGCACGTCGAGCGTGGCCTGCGTGCGCTGCAGGCGCGGCTGCGCGGGCCGAAGGGCGCGCGCGGCGCCGCGTCGCGTCCGTCGCGCCGCGTGCTGACCGAGCTACTGTCATGCGCCACATCAGTGCAATCAACAGCGCCCCGTCGACTGCCCGGGCGCTGCTGGGAGGCCGGGCGCCCGGGGCGAGGTACTACCGCGATCGGACTTCCTGTCGGCGACGTTACTAGATAGAGACAGAGGCGCTTCCGGCCGTCCAAGAGCCTGGCAGGCTGCAGACAGACCTACCTCCAGCCGCCCGCGCTCCTGTCGCCTGAGGGCGCACAGCGACTCGCCCTGCAGGATGGGCACCGAGCGCTATGAGATGGTGCGCTCGGCCCCCGCAATGGGTGATGCGCGCGGCGGCGGGCCGGTGCCCGGGCGAGCTAGACCGGCCGCGCGCACCGACACGCACGCTCCTCCTTACGCGGCTCCTTTCTCGCAGATGAAGGAGATCGGATCGGGGAATTTCGGCATGACGCGGCTCGCGAAGGACAAGGTCACGGGCGAGCTCGTGGCGATCAAGCTCATAGAGAGGGGCGAGAAGGTGGGAATACCGCCCGAAACATACCATCCGTCGGGTCCGAGCGGACATCGGCGGTGTTCTGAATTCGTGCCGCGCGTCCCGCCTGCAGGTGGACAAAAACGTGGAGCGAGAGATCCTCAACCACCGCAACCTGCGGCACCCAAACATCGTCGGCTTCAAGGAGGTCGGTGCCGCCCACAACGCGGGCCTCCCCGCGTTTCCCGACTGCACATGCGACGCTCGAGGCACCCCCCGCGCGGCGCCGGCGCGCGCTCCCCCCGCCGGCCGCCCACCGCTGCCAAAGCCCACCCCCTGGCTGCAGGTCTACCTCACGCCCACGCACCTTGCCATCGTCATGGAGTACGCCGCGGGAGGCGAGCTCTTCGATCGTATTGCGAAGGCGGGCCGGTTCAGCGAGGAGGAGGCGCGCTACTTTTTCCAGCAGCTCGCGAATGGTGTCGCGTACTGCCACAAGTCGGGCGTGTGCCACCGGTGAGCGCCCCCCGTGGGTTCCGCGCCGCGCATTGCATGAGCGCGCGTGCTGCCGTCGCGCCGGCCCGCGGGCCCCCGCAATGGCCGCGCAGCAGGGCCCGCCCAGCGCAGCTCAGCGACCTGCTGCACTCCTTCAGATCCGGCCGCGCGTGCGTCGCGCCACGAGGTCCGCGCGCCCCCCCGCGCCCGGTCCAGGGCGTTCCGTTGCCTCCGCGGGCCCACTCGCCGCCGGGCGCCCCCGTCCGTGGCTGCAGGGACCTCAAGCTGGAGAACACTCTGCTCGACGGCTCGCCGCGGCCCAAGGTCAAGATCTGCGACTTCGGGTGCGTCGCGACCCAACCTCGGCCGCACGTCACGAACGCGCCTGATTCGCGGGACCGCGCGTCCGGCGCCGCCGCGTTCGCGGGCGGGAGTTGACCCCCGGGCGTTCCGCGCGCCGCCGCTCCGCAGGTACTCCAAGTCCGCCCTGAACGACTCCGTGCCGAAGTCGACAGTCGGCACGCCGGCGTACATCGCCCCCGAGGTCCTCAAGAAGAACGCGTACAGGTGCGGCCCGCCCGCCCCCTTGCTGCCCGCCCCACCACCGTCGCGCCCCGGCCCGCCGCCCGACACCGCCCCGGCACCGCGCGCCCCCGCAGCGGCGAGACGGCGGACGTGTGGTCGATGGGCGTCACGCTGTACGTGATGCTGGTGGGCGCGTACCCGTTCGAGGACCCGTCTGACCCGCGCAACTTCCGCAAGACGATCCAGAAGATCATGACGGTGAGCTACTCGTGGCCGTCGTACGCGAGCGTCACGCCGGAGTGCAAGGACCTGATCAAGCGGATCTTCGTCGCGGACCCCACGAAGCGCATCACCATGGACGGCATCCTGGACCACCCCTGGTTCCAGAAGGACATCGAGCTGGCGATGAACCCCGCGCCGAGCAACAGCAAGGAGACCAAGATGGGCTGGTTCAAGAAGCTCACCAACAAGGGCAAGGCCGCGGAGGAGGGCGCGCCGGAGAACCTGCAGACGCCGGACGACATCATCAAGATCGTGGGCATGGCGCAGTCCGTGGGCGGCGCGCCGAAGAAGGGGGGCAAGGAGCTGGACGACGTCGACCTCATGTCGACCGACATCTGATCGCGCCCGTGGAGCTGCGGCGCGTGGGCGCGTGGGATGACGAGACGCTGGCGCCTGGGGACGGGGCGCGCGCGGAGCAAGGGCTGGGCCATGTGACGATGTGAGCTACACTGGCGATCGATGGGGAGGTGGAGGTGCCGTGGTGGCGCAGTGCGCGCCCACAACCGCTTGTGACACGTTTCGTCACGTTTTGTACATCCTGCGCGGGTGCACCAGCGTAGGATGTCTGTTCTTCTTCTGTGTAGACACCAGTCAGAGTGGACCGCTCCCAACGTGGCGCCTTGCTCGTCCGCAGCTCCCGTCCCGGACGCAGGCGCGCCCGCGAGCAGACGCCTTGCTCCGCAAGTGCAGTGCTGTGCAGCCCACGGACCGTCGGGACGCACGCGCTTGCCGGACAACATCACGTTACAGCACGTGCACTGTGTTGAGCGGGGGGCTCACGCTCCGCCCCGCCTTGCGCCAGGGCGGCGCAAGCAAAACAAATTCTGGCAGAGACAAGAATCAGACGGTCGCTACGTCAGGGCGCTGCGACGGGCCCTGATGTGGCGCAGCGGCCTCGCAGCGGCCTCGCAGCGGCCTCCTACCGCGCCTCGAGCGCCGGCGACACCGCGCTGTCGTACCGCGACAACCGCCCCGAGGACGTCTTGCTTCGGGCGCTGCCGATGGGCGAGAGCTGTATCTTGACCTTGTGCGGCGCCTTCCCCCGCAGGATGCTCGACAAGTACCCCCCGAGGCGCGCCGGGTGCATCCCCGGCAAGCACCCCGCCCTGCCCACCTGCCGCGAGCGCGCCCCCACGCGGCCGGGCCCTGCCGCGTCCAGCCCCGTGGGCGAGTTCGAGCCCCCGGAACTATCTCGCTGCGACCCCTCCGCCTTCTGCGTCGGCGCCAGGTCCTCGACGCTGCGGCCGGACGCGCCGGGCGCGATGGACGCCGGCGTGATGTCCACCACCGCCCGCGGCACCGAGGCGACGCGCAGCGGCGTGAGGACGTCCGGCCGGCGGTCCTTGGTCCCCAGGTGCGGCCAGACGCGCCGCGCAATGCGGTACCGCGCCCACGCGGTGGCGGCCACGACGCCCGTGGCAGTTCCCAGCCGCTCCTTCGAGCCCGGGGAGCTTCCCAGCAGCGCGAGGAGCGCCACGCCGATCGCCGTCGCAACGAGCGCGAACCCTGCGGGCATGGCGGGGGCGGGATCCTTCGAGGGCGCCGCGGGGGGGGGCTCAGAGCGCGCATCGTGTCGCAGGCGGCCCGCCACCACGTGTCGGTCCCGGGGGCGCCGGGGCGGGCGTCTGGCGCGCGGCAGGCACCGCCGGCGCACGCAAACGGATCTGAGGATTGTGTTTCGGGCGGGGTTCGGCGGTGCTGGCGGGTCGCGGGCGGGCCGGCGATGGGTGGGAGCCTAGTAGGTTTCAGAGCGCGCGGGGGCAGCCGGGGCGGGTGTCGCACCCGCCAGGGCCGCGAGGGACCAGGCCGCCGACGAGGCAAGCGAGGTCGCGACGTGGAGCGGGCTGCGCGGCGCCGCGGACCACTCCCGGGCGGCGCCCGTGATGCGGCGGACGTGCGGTGTCCACGCGACCCCCGCGCTCGACAGGTCGGCAACGTCCGCGAACGCCAGGTCGCGGACGTCCTTGTAGCCCGCGGAGTCCAGCAGCCGGCAGTACTGCACCAGGCCCTCGCGGTACAGGAAGCGGCACGCCGGTGTAACTGGGAGCCCGCGCAGGGCCAGAGGGATGCGGTCGAACGCGGCCATGGCCGCCACGCACAGTACCTGCGGCGTCGGCGACAGGAGCCAGGCAGGTGAGTGCGCGTGCAGGAGCCGCGCCTCCATGAGCCCGCGCGTGCTCGGCGCAAGCCGACACGTTCCGTCTTGGGGGTCAAATCGAAGCGGACAGGGCTCCGGTGGCGGCAAAATCGCCTCGGGAACGCCCGAGGGTGTGGTTGGGCACGAGGACTCACCGCACACGCACAAACCCTCCAAGCATACGACGTCGCCTGCTGCCTGAGCCGTGGCACTCCGTCGTGGGTCACGAAGTCGTGCGCTCGCGTCAGCAGGCCGCGCTCGAGCGCGGTCAGCTTCTCGTAGTCCCTCTCCCACGTCATTCTCGCCTTTCCGAGGGTTTGGAGCCGGAGCGGGCCGGCGGGATCACCGCCAGGCCGGCCTCCTAGTCCGCCTGCTCCTCCGCGCTCTGGCCCCTGTGGCGCGGTGACGTTGTTGCCGACGGCCACGGGTACGACATGCGGTTGTTGTCGCGGCGCGCGCTGCCCCGCCAGCTGAGGACCGCTGGTCCAGCGCTGGTGACCATGGTCCGACCAAGCTGACACATGGTGACGTCGACGGTGCTCAGGGCCGCGCGCGACCCCGCAGGCTTTTCGCGCCGACCGGCGCGGCGGCGCACAGCACGCACTCGCAAGCTACGTGGGCCGCGCACGTCACGGCACGGTTGTCTGTGCTCGGAGCCCGCACCACCATGTTTGCGCTACTCGCGACGGTCGCGCTGCTCGCGCTCGCTTCGGGGCCTTGTTCCGCTACTCGGGACGCGGGAGGCCCGGAACCAGGGGCGAGGAGGCGGCTCTTGCAGGTGAGAGCTTCGTGGCCCGTGATTCCCGCAGCATCTTCTTGGAAGCGGCCACAGATCTTGAACGCGCCGCGATCGTGTGCAGGAGACGATCAGCGTCGCTTCGCGAACGTTCCAGCTCTGTGGGACTGATGCGGAAGGTTCGCGGTGCGACGAGGGAGCTGTCTGCGTCCTCGTGCCGCTGGGAGACCTTCCTCGCGGCGAGATCTCGGGCGCTGTGCCGCCAGATCGCCAGGCCGGCGTCTGTTCGCAGCCCCCAAAAGGAATGGGCGAGCTGATTCCAGCCACGGCGCGCACGGCAGAGGCCGAAGAGCGAGACAAAGGCCAGCCACAAGACCGCCGGGAGGTACCGGCGCCGCACGCGTTTTTCCCCCTCTCTCGAGGTGAGCGAACGCCGAGAAATATTTCTCGTGGACAGTTTGTCACGCTTCTCGCCTCGTCCTGACACCAGGCGGGCGCTGACCTCGTTACCATCGTACAGGGGCGATGGAATCGTGGCCGGTGCCCGTATGGGACGTCGTAGGTTCGGGCAGCGACTTTGCTCCCGACCCCGTGTTCGGCACGGTGCTCCACTGCCACGGCCCGGGAGGCCCCGCGACGCCCACCGAGCTCTCCATCGACGGGCTGGACATTGCCCCGACGGGCAGCTTCACAGCGTCGTTCTGGTTCCGCGCGAACGCCAGCGAGCTCGTCGGCGAGCGAGGCTTCAGCTACTTCCAGTACATGCTCAGCGCGAGCGGCGACGACGCGCCCGCCCTCCGCCCGTTCCACCCCCGCAACCTCCACGTGTACCTCCCCGAGGACAAGTCGCTCGCGTTCGGACTCGTCCGCACGATCTACAAGGACGCGACCGACGAGTACACCGGTCCGTGGAGCGAGACCCTCATCGACAGCGACGGCCACTACGGCACCACCCGCGACCTGCTCGCGCCCGTCGCCACACCCCCGGCGGTGAACGTCACCGACGGGCTGTGGCACATGTACACGCTATCGACGCAGGTATGTGCGCCCGCCCTCGGCGAATCAGCCCTGTCGTTTGCACTACCTCACACGATCACTGTGAGCTCCTGAAGGGTGCCGAACTCCCCCCCTTTCGCTGCAGCCCGCTGGGAGCGCCGGGTACCGCGTGTACATCGACGGGGAGCTCGCGGGCGACATCAACCCGAGCCTGCAGTCGCTGGGCGTCCTCGCGCAGATCGACGGGGGGGACCCAGCGGGGCTGACGGGTCCGCTGACGCTGTGTGGGCGGTCCGACCGCGACCCGAACCGTCACTTTGACGGCTACCTCGCGCAGCTGGCGTTCTGGCGCGAAGCTCTCTCGCCGCTCGACGTCCAGGAGCTTTTCCGCCGGACGGCGGAGGCGGCCGCCAGCAAAGGCGTTGACTTCTTCCCAGCTCCAAAGGAACCCGCCGTCACGCCGAGCGCCGCGCCCAGCTCGGACGCCAGCCTGCCACCGGGGTGGTCGGGCCCGCAGGATGCTGCGCGCAGCGAAGACGCCGCGGCCCTGGGGCAGCCCTGCGAGAGGACGTTCCCCGACGATGAGCCCGGGTACTTCTCGCGCGGGACCTGTCCCGGGATGCTGGTCTGCGTGCCGATGCAGGTGAGCCGAACCAGGCCCGGGTGCTCGCGCGGCCCGCACCGATTCAGTTGACTTGATGACGAGGCAGCCTTGCTGTGCGGCGGCTCGCAGGGGCTCATGAGCAGCCGCGAGGGCCAGTGCCACGAAGCGCCGCACGGCGGCCTGCACGAGCCGGCCGCCTCCGCGAACGTCCCCGTCCCGCTCGCGTCGTTCCCCCTCGACGGGACGCTGCTCTCCTGGCCCTACGGCGCCTGGGCGGGCGAGCTGTACGGCGGCGCGACCTTCGCGGACGACGCGGTCTTCACCACGGCGCTGGAGTGCTCCGAGAACACGACGGACCTCGCGGCGATTCAGCGGCCGACTTCCTGGGGCCAGGAGGGGGAGCTTGCCGTGTCAGTGTGGTTCAAACCGGACCCTGCGCACGTCCCGCGGGTCAACGACACCTACCAGTATCTCCTCAGCGTGGGAAGGCCCGAACTGGGGGCGTCCTGGGGGCCCAACCAGCTGCACCTCTACCTCCCACGCCACGGTCATGCCGAGCACGGCGTGCTGCGCGCGATCTTCAAGGACGCCACGGGCACCGACGAAGGTCCTTCGTCAAGGACCTACGTCGATTCTGACGGCACCATCGGCAGCGACACGCCGCCGGTGCCCAAGACCAGCAGCCCAGATGCGTCGGTCGACAGCGACGGTCTGTGGCACCACGCGGTGCTTTCCACGCTGCCCGGGCGCGCGGACGGGTACAGTCTCTTCCTGGACGGCGTCCGCGTGGCCACGCTCGACAATTCGTCGACCCCGGACCGTGCGCAAGTCGACGGCGGCGCATCGTTCCAGCCCTCGGGACCCATCGTCCTGTGCACGCGGAGCGACGGGCTCCCCACGCGGCACTACACGGGGCGTCTGTCCTCGCTCGACCTCTTCAACGCCGCGCTCGGCGAGGAGCAGGTCCGTGCGCTCCATGAGTCAGTTTCGTCCAAGTTCCCGACGCTGGTGGCAGCGCGCAGGTCGGCGGCGGACGGCGCGAGCGTGGCCTCGCGCGTCGACGACGAGACGCCCGAGCAGGCCCAGGACGGTCTTGAGCCGCACGACTCCGGTCAGACCGGAAAGGGGGGGGGTATTGGATGGGGGGCAGTCGTAGGCATCGTGTTGGTGTCTCTCATCGGGACCTGCGTGGCCTCGGGGTTGGTCATCGTTGCGTGCCGGGCGTACAGCGCACGGCAGGCCCGGAACGACCGGAGGCTGCCGACCTCCGGTGCGCACCGCAGCGCTGTCGACTTCTACGACGCAGACCACGCGGCCGCGGCGGGGGCGTCCGCGGGGGTGCGCGCGGGGGGCGACAAGCCAGACGAGCCCGGCGTATCTCGGGGGCACCCTCGCGGCGGGACACCGGAGGACGACGACGACACAGCAGACATCCAGAGGTAGGTTGTTGAACGACAGGCTCAGGGTTGACGTTTCACCTGCTCGTTGACGTGCGCCGAGGAGGGCCTTCCCAGGACTCACCACGAGGTTCTCGCATCGCTGCAGGGAGGATGAGCCCCGCCAGCCGCTCGCGCCTCTGTCGAGCAGCCAGGGGCGCGAGGTGCTGCCCACCGCACCGCCGCTGGAGGACGCCGACCTCACGCGGGACCACGTGCGCACGGACGCGCGGCGCTTTCGCGAGAGGCACCTCGCTGCAGCAGGCTCGGCGCAGGGCGCGCGCGACCCGCTGTCGGACTCGTCGGACGAGGAGGTGCCTCTCTGAGCATACGACGTGCGCGGGGGGGGCGGACTCGCGCGTCCTTGTGTGAGTCATGCGTGTCGCGGCCCTCGGGAGTCGCCCTGCGGCGTAACACGGCCACGTGCGCTGCAAGGCGGCGTCGTGAGGACAGCAGCGGAGGACAGAAACATCGCCTCAGTTGCGCAGCCGCGACCAATCGTGTCCCAGGTCCGTTGCCTCGCTCGCGAGCTGCTCGATCTCCTCCGCCTCGATGGGGCAACCCTGCGAGAGCACCTCCGGGGCCTCCCCTCCCCCGCGCACCAACACGTCATCCTCGATGCGGATCCCAGTGCCCCTGAACGCGCCGTAGCTGGGATCGTCCGGAATGTACAGCCCAGGCTCCACCGTCAGTATCACGCCGGGCTCCAGCGGCGCATGCGCAGACACCTGCAACGCATCGCGAACGCACCACAACTACGGATGTGAGGGCAGGCATCGCGACAGCTGCGCGTCGTCTGGCACACGAGCCGCACGGAAGGTCGCAGCACTGACTCACGTGGTCGCACTCGTGCACGTCGAGGCCCAGCAGGTGTCCGACGCCGTGGGGGTAGTAGTCGCGGAAGGCCTGCGAGTGCAGCAGCGACTCGGGGCTCGGCTTCCCGGGCACCACGCCCAGCTCGGACAGCCCGCGGCACAGCATCTCCTTCGACCGCTGCTCGATGTCCAGCCGCGTCACCCCTGCACAGCGGCGGGGCGAGCAACGGAATCGCATCAACGCGCGCTTGCTGGCGCGAGGGATGCTGCGGGCGGGCCAGGCGCAGGCGCAGGCACACGCCGCGCGATGCTGGTGCGCCGCCCGCAGGCGCCGGAAGGGCAGCGCGGTCATTCTCGGCGCGGCCACCACGCGCCTGGGATGCACATGTCCCTGCAGGACTTGTAGGTCTCCAGGACGACGTCGTACAGGTCCCGCTGCGCGGCGGAGAACCGTCCCGACGCCGGCCAGGTGCGGGACACGTCGCTGCAGTACCCGTGCAGCTCGCAGCCCGCGTCCATCAGCACCAGCTGCCCCCCCTGCACCCGCTTGTGGTTCTTGATGTAGTGGACGATTGTGCCGTCCACGCCCGCGCCCACCACGGGCGGAAACGACACGCGCTGCGCCCCGCGGAGCTTCGTGGCGTACTCGAACCGCGCGGCGAGGTGGGCCTCCGGGATGCCGGGGTGCGAGGCCTGGATGCACTCCCGGATCGCGGACGACGCGATCTGCGCGCTCTCGCGCATCAGGGCCTGCTCCGCGGGGCTCTTGCGCCACCGCACGCGGTGCGTGAGGCGCCGCAGGGACACGGGCCGGCGGCGGTGCTGGGTGCCCCGCTCGCTGAAGGCAGCCTCGAGCGTGCGCTGGACCGCGGCGCTGGCGAGGACGACGGAGGGCTCCCAGAAGAGCAGGGACGCGGAGGCGGCGGTCCTCGCGACGTGCGGGAGGCCCTGGGACATCGACATTGCCACGTCGGCGCCGAACAGGTCCTCGGCCACGTGCGCGGGCATCGTGGGGCCGTCCCAGGCCTCCTCGCTCGGGGAGTGGTCCGGCACGACCACGGTGAACCTGCACGTCGAGGGCGCTGGCGCGGAGCAGCGGTGAGTGGCCGCGGTGGGCCGCAGCGGGAGTCGGGGACGTCATTGCATCTGGGGCGCCTGACCTGTGCTCGGACTCGCCGCGGTCCGACATCGACTCGATCATCGCGAGGAAGCCCTTCTGGGAGATGCCTGCGATCATGCGCGCGGGAGCGACGCGGTGTGCGTCCGAGATTCCTACCTGCGGCGGTCAAGAAGGACAGCGTCGATCTCGCCTGGCGTCCGGGGAGCCCGGGCCGCACCTGTCGCGTAGAGCATGTCCGCATCCTGCCGGTAGTTGTAAGGTATGATGCCCGCCACGAACACCTCGGGCGCCGACGCCAGGAGCGCGACCTCCCCCTTGCCCATGAGTGCTGCCACCGACCGCCGCCGCTGCGAGTACTCCTCCAGGTGCACCCCGGGCGCTAGCTCGCCGGGCTGGAGCACGTCGGGTCGCAGGGCGTGCGTCGGCTGACCCACCACCCCGGCGCCCCACCTCCCGCCCAAGCCCCTCGCCATCCCCCCTGCCTCGCCCGCCTTACTCCGCGCGGGCGTCGATGACCCGCCGTTGCCCTCCGATTGTCTGGCCTCAGTCGACGCGGTGAGCCCGCGCACGGTGTTCCCGCACGCGGCGAGCACGCAGGCATCGCCCGAGCTGTGATGCACAGAGCACGACCGGCGCAGGCAGTCACCCAGCGCACGCCTCATCGCAGCGGTCCCTCAGGCGCAGAGCCGTAGCTCTAGTTTGTTCGCAGGGCGTCCCAGCCGACACGACAGGTCAGGATTGTCCGGAACGCGGCAGCTCCGTCCTGTCCTCTGCCCAGGGATTCCTGGTCCACAGCGCCGACGCGAACGGCCACGCGAGGAGGGGGAGGGTGATGACGACTCCCGCTACGTGCACGCGTGTGCCCCGGCGCGTCGTGAAGCTCCAGCCGAACGGATGGAAGCCCATCAACAGTGCACACGAACGCGACGGCTGGCGAGGGAGGCAACTCCGCAATGGCTATCGCGACGTCATACATACTGGGATCACTGATCGTCCGGTGCCGCAAGGACCCGGGTGGATGCGCCGGGACGGTCCCGCGGCCACTTGAGAGTCCTCTGCCACTTGACGTCACGTCGTGGCAGGTCGGGGGGCGCGCTCGAGAGAGTGGCAACGTCGGGAATGTGTGCAGACGGCCGTGGAATGCAGATATGAGCGTGGCGGCGTCCTCTGTGAGTCCCGCGCGCTGCAGCGCCCCTGTGACTGCCGGGCAGCGCAGGTTGGCTGGACCGGCGTCTCGGGGCGTCCGGCGAGCGGTTGTCGTCAGAGCGGACCCCCAGGATGGAGCGAGTGATCTCGATGCGAACCTACAAGCGGACCTAGAGCGCCTCAGGAAGGCTCAGGAAGCAAGCCGGCAGAGGTGATTTCCGCCCGTCCGCCAGGCACAGACGCCGCGCGCGCTCGGTGGCGTCGACGGCCCACACGCGCCAGAGCACCAGCTAGTCCTTCCGTGCCCGTCGAGCGTGCACGCTGCGTCCGCACGGGCCCTGGCACCGCATAGTTGGATGATTCGCCATCCGCGGCCTCCGCTCTCGATGTGCGCGATCAGTCACGCGTGCGCCCTACTCAACATCACGGAGTCGTCCTCGTGGCCGCATCCGTGGCGACGCGCGGCCCACGTCCGCGCCTGTTCCGTCCGCGCGCAGGTTCTCTGCGGGCGACGCGGCGGAGAAGAAGCCGGACCCGCCGAGCGGCCCCCTCGCGGGCTTCCAGGACATCATGGACAAGATCTTGATCGCGGACTTCTTCTTCATCATCGCCGCGCTGGTGTGGCTGGCCGCGGGCGTCGTGGCCAAGTCGGCGGGCAACGACGCCATCATTGACGCGTGGTTCCCGCTGTGGACGCCCGTGTTCCAGCCGGCGCTCGGGGCGCTCATGGCGGGCGCGCTGCTCAGCGGCGCCGTCGCGTGGGTGCGTGAAAAGCAGCAGGGCTCGCAGTCTCCGTAGGCCAGTGTAAGGAACGATGCGGATCACTCACACCGGCGCGTCACTCCGCGGACGCCGCCTGCGCGGGGTACTTGGCCGCGACGTCCTCCCACTGCACGGCGAGCGAGCACAGGTCGCCCAGGAGGCCCGGCACCTCGGCGACGGGCACGCGGATCTGCGCCATCGAGTCGCGCTCGCGCACCGTCACGGTGTCGTCCGTGAGCGTGCTGTGGTCGACCGTCACCGCGAACGGCACGCCGATCTCGTCCGTGCGCGAGTAGCGCTTGCCGATGGACGCGCCCGTGGTGTCGACGATGTTGCTGATCGCGGCCTTGCGGAGCGCCGCGGCGATCGCGGCGGCCTTCTCGTTGAACTGCGGCTTCTGCAGCAGCGGGAAGACCGTGGTCTTCACCGGCGCCACCAGCGGCGAGAAGCGGAACACCGTGCGCTGCTCGTTGCCGTCGCCCTCGCGCTTGTAGAACGCGTGCTCGAACAGCGCGTACAGGATGCGCCCGATGCCGAACGACGGCTCGATCACCGACGGCACGAACGTCCGCCCCGTCACCTTCTTCGTCGTACGCTCGATGGCCACCATCTCCGACGTGATGGTGAACGCGCCGCCCTCCGCCGCCAGCTCCGCCGCGCCCGCCGCCTCCAGCTTCGCCTTCATCGCCTCGGCCTGCTCCTCACTCAGCGCCTCCAGCGCCGCCTGCACCGCCTTCGCGTCCTTCTTGAACTCCTTGCCAAGCGCCTTCTTGTCCGGCTTCACCACCGTCACCTCCACCATCTTCGGCTTCTCAAACGCCTGCGAACGCACGCGACGGGCGCCCCCCCCCCGCGTCGGAACACGCGCAACCCCGCGCCGCACGTGGAAACAAGGCGTTGCGAGGCAATGGGTGCATGCGTGCTGTGAGCGCGAGGAGGAGGAGGTGCCGTGCGAGCGAGCCGCAGCCGCGCCGCCGCGCTGCGCGGGGGATGCGGGCGACGCACCACGTACGCAGTCAGGTCGGTCTTGCTCGCGGCGCCGTGCGCGCTCAGGTCGTACGCACTGCGGTCGGCGAGCCCCGCGCACTCCACCCAGCCGTACGAGGTCTCGATCTCGGCGTCCCAGCAGTCGCACGCGTAGTGCGCCATCTCGTGCGCGAGGTGCTGCCGGAACCGCACGCGCGCGGGGTCCGCGCCGGCGTTCAGGAGGAAGGTGTAGGTCCGCCCAATGAAGTACGCCAGGCTCTCGTTGGCGACGACGCCCTTCGCGACCGCGTCGCCGAGCCGCATCGGCTCGGCCTTCTTGGTCGCGCCCATCTGCAGCTCGCGCGAGTACAGCAGCGGCTCCACGTCCGCCACGCTCGCGAACTTGGGGTGCGACTTGTCCTCCGGGTCGCAAAAGTGCTCGATCTCCGCCTGCGGGAGCGACGGCGGCAGCGGTGCGCCGTCTGAAGGAGCCGCCCCGCGCAGCGGTGTCTCCGCCCCGCGCAGCGGTGTCTCCGCCCGAGCGCGTGGGTGTCGAAGAGGCAACAGACCCACGGGGGTGCATGGGGGCGTTGGGCCTGGCCCGTAGTCACGCGCGCTGAGAGCTCGAGCGGAGCGGGAACAGGGTGGGCGTGTGTCGCGCTTGCCTGCGTGAATTCGCGGACGCGCAGGAGCCCCGCCCTGGGGGAGATTTCGTTGCGGAAGGAGTTGCCGATCTGCGCGGCGGCGAAGGGCAGCTTGCCGCCGTTGTAGTACAGGAGGTCGCGGAAGTTGACGAAGATGCCCTGCGCGGTCTCCGGGCGCATGTACCCCGTGAGGTCGCCGCGCGGGCCGATCGAGGTCTTGAACATCAGGTTGAAGGTGTACGGGTCCGAGATGTCGTTGCCCGTGTCGGGCGCCTTCACGCCGTGCTCCTTCAGCGCCGCGCCGAGCTCCTCCTTGTCCATCCCTGCGAGCAGAGCCGCCGGGGCACGCCGCCGCGTGAGCGCACACATGCATTGCGCACCCAAGCGCCGCGCGTCGGGCCGGCCCGGGAAACGCGCGCGTCTGACGGACGCGGCGCCAACGCACGCAGTCAGCGCCCCCCCCCCCGCCCCCCCCGCCCGCGCACCTTCCACCTGCACGAGCTGGTCCTCGAGGCGGCGCTTGTCCTCCGGCGCCAGGCCCTTCTCCGCGATCTTGGCCTCGAGCGCCGCCTCGAGGAGGTGGTCCGCGCGGTAGCACTCCTTCGTCTGCACGTCCGACACCATGAAGTCGGTGAACCGCTCCACGTGCCCCGAGGTCTTGAGCACCACCTCGGGCGTCACCGACGGACACTCGACCTCGAGCATGTTCTCCTCGAGCACGAAGTGCTGCCGCCACGCCTGCGTCAGGTTCTGCTTGATCGCGCACCCCGGCGGGCCGTAGTCGAAGAACCCGCCCACCGCGCCGTAGATCTTGAACGACGGAATGTAAAACAACCGCCGCTCCAACACGTTGCAGATCTCCGCGCGCAACGCCTCCTTGTTGCCGCCCGCGGTCTTGCCCACCGCGGCCTCGAAGTCCTGCGCGCCGGCGGGGCGGGCGACGGGTGGGCGGCGCAGACGCAGGGCACGGGGGGACGCCCGTGCCACAGCGCACGCGGCGCGCGCTGGGAGGGGGGGAGTCGGACCTGGTTGGCCTTGTCCAACTCGAGCTTGAGCTCCTTCAGCTTCGCGATCGCAGCATCGACCTCGGCCTGCGGCGGGGTGTCGCGGGCGAGGTGCGGGCTGGAACCAGGACGCCGTTGCAGGCGGCAGCGGGGGAATGCGAGGCGCGTACACACCGCCACAGGAATCCCGACATGTACGGCAGGGCAAGGTAGATGAAGCGCGCCGCGCTAGCGCGGGACGGGGCGGCGCGCCGCAGCAGCCTGCCGGCTCTGGCCAGCGCCCCGTCGGTGCGTCGCAAAAGCCCGGACGCACAGAAACGATTGTCCACCCGTACCTTCTGGACATCGCCTGTCTTGAGCTGGGCCTTCAGCGTCCGGACAGTGTCACCCTGGGCCGTCACAGCCTCCTGCGCCTTGGCAATGGCAGCCTCGAGGGCCGCCGTGTCGCTCATCGTGGCCGCCTGCGATCCAGAATCGGCCTCCTGAGGTGCGAACGAAATGCAGCCGCGCGCCGCGGTGCGACGCACGTGGCCGCCGAAGACGCCGCCCGGCGCCACGTCCAGGAGTGCTCCGGGAGTACACCCAACGGGGGCGCGGGAACGTCCCGCGCAGCTGGGCGCACGCCGGTTTGCGCACGCGGCACTCCTGGGCGCAGCCATCCGTCCGAAGCACGTGCGTCGCCCCTGCACAGCGGCAGCCTCGCGGGACTTGGAAGCTTGTTGTCCATTTGCTCTGGACCCAGCGGAGGGGGGACGTAGGCCGAAGAAGCGCGACGCCGCGGGGGACGTCATGTTCGGGAGGGCGGCACGCCGTGCCTCTGGCATGATGGCCAGGGCGTGGGAGTCCGCGGGGAGCGGTTGCGGGACTGGCGGCGGGGGCAGGGGTTTCGGGCGATCGCGCGGCTTCAGGTGATGATTCCATCGATTGCCGCCGCCAACACGGTTGAATCGTGCTGCGAGGTCGCGCTGGTCGGCCTCGTCGGGCGAGAGTCTGCGCGCCCTGCACGGAGACGGCAGTGAGAACTCGTGGCATCTTTTGGCGCGCGAGACCATGAGCTTGCGGCGCTTTCGAGGTTGCTTCGTCGCGACGATACAGTGCACAGAATGCGCGTCTCTGCCGCCACGGAGGGCGCGCAGACCGCCCTGGATGCCCGACGATCGCCCATCGCCTGCCTCATGGTTGCCGGCCAGCCTCGCGCCGAGCACAGGGCTCGCTGGCGCTCACACCATCCCAGCCCCTCGCCGCCCTCGTGTACGCTACATCACCATCGCGGGCAGCCGTTCCCGGCATCCGACGGCGCCGCGACCAGCGCAGCACGCACCCTCGCCCGCTGCGCCCACCCAGGTCTCCGGGCACGCGCCCTCCCGTCCCCACCGAGCCCACGCTCACGCCGCGACCCCCCGCCGCTTCACGCACGCAGCGCGCCCAGCGGACCGGACTCCCCGGCCACGGGCAAGTCCCAGCGCGGCATTTTGGAGCAGGCCATGACCACCGAGGAGCGCGACGCGGCGCTGCGGATCGCCAAGGAGTCCGCGGAGGCCTCCGCGGGCGCGGCGGGGCTCGGCGAGGCGGCGCCCGCCGCGGAGGGCGGCCCGGGCTCGAAGTTCTTCGCCACGCTCGGGTACGCCATGCTGGCGCTGGGGGCGGGCGCGACGTACGCCGGGCTGGCGTACGACCGCAAGGAGGTGGAGGACGCGGCGCAGCGCCTCCGGGACGAGGGCTCGCCGCTCGCGCCGGCCGCGGCGCTGTACGCCGAGCAGCGCGCGCGCGTCGAGAAGACCCTGGAGGACTTCTCCAACCCCCCCTCGGACCGCCTGCTCCCGGACCTGGAGCTGGACTTCGGCCCGCACGCGCCGCACGTCCGCACGCTCGTCCTGGACCTCGACCACGTCCTCGTGCACAGCTCCTGGACCCGCGGCACCGGGTGGCGCACCTTCAAGCGCCCGGGCGCCGAGGAGCTCCTGCGCGGCGCGTGGCGCCTCGGCTACGAGGTCGTGCTGTACACCGACCAGAGCAACGTGTACGCCGACCCCATCATGGACCGCCTCGACCCCAACCGCGAGATCGTGCGCTACCGCCTGTACCGCGAGTCCACGCTGTACACGGGGGGGCTCCTGCGCAGCGGGAACTACGTGCGGGACCTCTCGAAGCTCAACCGGGACCCGCGGCGCGTGATGTACGTCACCGCCACGCCGGAGTCGATCCTGCAGAAGGACTCGTCGCTGCTGGTGTCCAAGTGGGAGGGCGAGGCGGGCGACACCGCGCTGCTCGACTTCCTGCCCTTCCTCGAGATGCTCGCGCAGGTGCGTGCGTGCCGCCGTCGCTGCTGGGGACGGCGGGGGCCGGTTGCGTGGGGTGGTGGGGGCCCAGACTGACGTTCGTGGTGTTGATTCCTCTCTCCGTGTGCAGGCGCAGCCGGCGGACCTGCGGGACGTGGTGCGGAGCTACGAGGGGAAGGACGTGGTGGCGACGTTCAAGGAGCGGATGAAGAAGCTCAAGGAGCAGCGCGGGGGGGGCTCCGGCGGGGGTGCGTCGGCAGGCGCCGGGCGGCGACGTGGGTTCGGAGGGTTCATGTGAGCGCGGACCGGTCGCCGGGCGACGCCCTGGGCTGCGGACCGGGCCGCCGTCGCGCGCGACGAGCTGGCCGTCGAGCGCGGGTCTGCGGCCCTCGTGCGGGCCGAGGCAGAGAGCAGGGGTCGGGTGGCCAGGGCGGTCGGGCACCCCTCCGCCTGAGGCCGCGGTCAATCGTCGCCCTCCCGTGTTCGCATTGAACAGCACGATAGACGCGACATTCGCGGTGCGTCGTGCCTTTTACAGTCCCGCAACGGCGCAGTCGGTCGGAAGAGAGCCCGACTAGGTCGGGTTCCGACCCGCGCGCGCCGGCGTTGCGACGGCGACGGCCGGCGCCCCGTCAGTTCGAAATCGCTCCGAGACGATGCACCGGGCGCTGGTCCAGCCTTGGTCGACGTAAGGGCCCGCGAGGATCCTCATGCCTGGCAAGAACGTCTCGCCTTGGTTGCAAGAGCCGCCGAAGAGGGAGCGCAAGGCGAGGTTCGCCGAGGACCCGCCTGCGGACGCGCCTGAGCTATACCCGCCGCGCCAGGCGACCCCCCCGCCCGCCCCTAGGTTTGGCCTGGCCGGGGTCCAGCACAGGACTCGCCAGCTACAGTACCAAGGAACGCTCCGCGCGCGCACGCCGCCTGGCGCATCCACCGTTCTCGCCGCCATGGCAGCGGTGGACCCTGACGCCCCGCCGCCGGAGGAGAACGCGAGCCCGTACAACCTCGGCAGGACGCCGCCCCGAGGTGCGCACCTGCCACGCGGCCCTTGACCGCGCCCCTGCGGCCCAGCGGGGAGACAGCGCGGCGCGCGAGCTCCCTGCGCCAGGGTAGCTGCATAAGTCTGTGCGAGCGGCCCTCGGACGGCCTATTCGGCCAGGGGCGCCACCGTGGGTCGCTCACAGGAGGCTCGCGGGGGGAGAAGACGCGTTGCTGCGGTGATGCGTGCGCGGTTCGGTCGTTTGCGCACGCGTACCGCTGCCCGTGCTCACGTGTGCGAATGAAGAGAGCAGCCTGCGGCGGTGCAACGAGGCCAACCGCTCTTCTCCGATTGCTGGTGGTTGGCTTCAGAGTGCGGGCCAGCGTTCCGTCCGCGCCGCTGCGTGGCGCCTCTCACCGCGCGCACACCGTTCTCCAGCTATGAGCAGCCGTCACACGGCGCGACAGCGTCACCCAGGCCCGAGCATGGCTTCGCGCGGCCTCCGTGCTCTCACACACCAGACGCACCGCGGCCTCGTTCGCAGGCGCATCTCCCGCGCAGGACAGCGGAGGATCGAGCAGCGGTCCCGATGGCAGGCACGCCAGCCAGGCTTACACGGAAGAGGTCGCGCAGGCCCCGCGCACGCCGCCCTCCGACGGCCATGACGTGCCGCTGCTGAACGAGGACCGCACGCGCATCGCGCCCGCCGAGATGGACAACATGCCGCAGGTCCGCCGCGCGCCCACGCTCCGCGCCCCCCGCGCACCGCGCCAGACCCGCCCCCGTCGACGCCGCGCTGCAACAGTTCTTTGTGTGTGGTGTGGGTCGCGCAGTACGAAGTGCTGGTCAAGGAGGGCGCGCAGCTCCCCGAGGTGGTGGAGCAGGAGCTCGCGGAGCTGGCGAACGCGCCGCTGCCCCGGCACGGCACGATCCGGTTCGCCGCTGGCGACCTGGCCGGCACGGACGACGAGGACGAGGAGGCCCCGCGCGCGCTGAGCCGCGGGCGGACGTCGCGGAAGTCGGCGAAGCGCGTGACGATGACGGAGGACGGCTCGCGGCACGGCGACCTCGAGGGCCAGCAGACGGCGACCCCGTCCGGCGCGCTGGGCGTGGTGAAGAAGATCCAGACGCAGCGGCAGCTGGCGGTGGCGGGGCTGAACAAGCAGAGCACGCTCAGCCGGCGGTACGACCGGCAGGAGTTCGTGCAGCCGGACCTCGCGGCGGCGGAGGAGTTCCGCAACACGCGGCACCCGCGGTGGGTCAAGATGGACGGGACCGACGAGGAGCTGCCCTTCAACCTGAACAAGCTGCAGCTGGTGTCCGTGTTCGGGCTCGGCGTGCTCTCGTGGTTCACCATCCTGAAGCGCATCGGCCGCGTCTTCGTCGTCATGCTGCTGCTCTCGCTCCCCTGGGTGATCTTCGCCAACATCGCCGAGTACACCGACGAAGGGTCCGGGCGCCGCGTCCGGTTCTCCAAGACCGCGGTGCGTGCCCACGATGCGCGTCGCCCGGCTGCTCGGCCGCGTGGCGCTCGTTTCCGTGTCTGACCGCTGACAAGCGCGTGTGCGTCTGTGTGTGTGCCGCGCAGACCTACACCATGTCCAGGGCCGTGCAAGCGATGTCGTTCGGGACGTTCGGGCAGATCTTCGGCGAGACGCCGCGGTTCAACTTCGAGCTCAAGATGAAGGCCAACCCCGGCGGGCTGGAGATGCGGCGCGAGTGGTTTTTGGTGCTGGTCATGATCATCGACCTGGCGCTGTGCGTGATCATCTGGGTCACGGCCATGGCGTACCGGAACTGGCTCGCGGTCTCCGGCAGCAAATACGAGGACGTCTGTGCGTTCCCACCCACCCTACACCTCAACTTACGCTTCCACATTTGCGAGGGAGTTTGAGGGTTGGAGCGCGCTGACGTTGCCCCTGTTTGTGTCCCCGCCTCCCGCAGCGACGATCAACATGAGCGACTACGCCATCATGGTCCGCGGCCTGCCCCCGATGGTGACCACCGAGGAGCTGAAGGACTTTTTCGAAAAGCTGTACGGGCGGGTGGTTGAGGTGTCGCTGGCGGCGAACGACACGTGGATGCTCGGGCTGTACAAGAATTGGTCGAACATCGTCCTGTCGCTGAAGAGCGAGGTCGCACGGTGGTGCTGGAAGGGCACCGAGAACCCCAACATCCAGAAGGTGAAGCACTTGGAAATGAAGGCCTACCGAATCAGCGACAAGATCGAACGCATCAGGTCCGCGGCGCCCCCCGCAGCACCCGCTCGCTCTCAGCTGCCCCCACAGCTGCGGTCGCCGCCAGGCCGCCGGCCGCGCCACACATGCCCCGCGTGTCTGCCGCTGCAGGGAGACGCGGAACTTCACGACGGTCGCGGCGTACGTGGTCTTCGACCGCTCGGAGTCGATGTCGCGCTGCGTCAACGAGCTCGGCAAGCTCGGCTTCTGGGAATGGGTGTACCGTACCACGATCATGCCGCGGCACAAGCGGCTGCGCGGGCGGCACGTCCTGCGCGTCAAGCGCGCCCCGAGCCCAGACGACATCATCTTCGAGAACCTCAAGTACAACCGCCGGGAGCGCATTGTCCGGCAGCTCCTCGTGGGCCTCCTCGTCCTGGCCCTCATCGTGGGCAACCTGCTGGTGGTCACGGCGCTGCGCTCCGAGTCCAAGCAGTACGCCAAGGACCAGGCGTCGCCGGAGAACTTCATGTACGACGCCGTGGGCTTCAGCCCGCCGCCGGGCGTCAGCCCCTTCCAGGCGATGCGCGAGCACTGCCAGCCCAAGCTGGACCTGTGCACGGCCGACATCGCGGCGGACAAGTTCTCCATCAACTACAGCAACCTCATGAACGACAACCCGAACCTCGGCGTGTCCGCGGTCGAGATCGCGGAGGAGTTCCGCGAGTGCTACCGGGGCGAGGAGTTCGGCGGCGACTGCATCCAGCGGGCGCAGTGCTACACGTGCTACTGCGAGGGCCTCCTGCGGAAGATGCGCGAGAGCAGCGTGGGGCTCAACTTCATCCTGAACGTGTACGAGCAGTGCCCGGACTTCACGCGGAACCGCCCCGTGATCACGCTGGTCAACCTGGCGGCCACGGCCTTCATCGTGTCGATCAACTGGCTCATCCGGTGGGTCCTGCAGCGCGTGGTGCACTTCGAGAAGCACGCGAGCATCTCCGAGTTCGAGGCCGCGATCTGCTGGAAGGTGGCCATCGCGCAGTTCCTCAACTCGGGCCTCATGGAGCTGGTCATCTCGGGGCGCATCGCCTTCATCGAGCGCAAGGCGCGCGACACCTTCTTCGAGGACCGCTTCCTCGCGGGGGACTACCTCGACCTCGACAGCGAGTGGTACGCGCAGATCGGCTCCCAGCTGCACCTCACCGTCGTCCTCCTCATCGCCGCCACCGTCAACATCAAGCTCGTGCACTACTTCATCCACCACTGGCGAAAGAAGAGCGCCGTCAAGAAGGCCACCGCGGACCCGCCGACCATCATCCAGGAGCGCCTCAACGAGGCCTACGTCGGGCCGGACTTCCGCCTCGCCGCGCGCGTGGCCGAGACCACCGTCGTGATCATGATCATCGTCGTCTACGGGCCCATGATGCCCATGCTCTACGCGTTCGGCGCAATCTACTGCTACATCACGCGCAAGCTCGACCGCCACCAGCTGCTCCGGCTCTGTCGGCAGCCCGCGCGGTACGGCGCCAGGGTCGCGGAGATCTCCATGCGCCTCATCTCCTACACCGTCCTGGTGCACCTGGCGCTCGCGTCGTGGGCGCACTCGTACTGGTTCGCGCCCTACATGCAGGACCGCACCGCGATCCGCCTGTTCCGCGACGAGAACAAGCCGGACCCCGACGAGGTGGTGACGCCCTCGGACTGGGCCGAGTACTACAAGCGGCTCACGCAGATCAACGCGTTCCCGCTGCTGGCGTGCTTCGTGGCCTTCGTGGCCGGCGCGACGGTGCTGAACCCGCTCGTGCGGATCGTGAAGAACGTCGTGTTCAAGTGGACCTGCGGGGAGCTGCTGGGGCTGCGCAAGCTGTGCTGCTGCTGCTGCGAGGAGGTGGAGGAGGAGCAGCAGATCCCGCCGTTCACCAAGGTCGTGGGGACGAACAAGTTCTCCGGGCCCTTCACGTTCGCCGTCGTCAAGCAGGAGCGGTATTTCAAGACGTTCGTTGCTGCGGGGATCACGGCGGAGCAAGTGGGGCTCGGGGGACAGGCGCTGGCGCTCGGCACGTCCGGGCTGTCGCCGGCGTCGCGCACGTGGTACGACCACGAGCTGCACAGGCACCACAAGGCGCAGCTGATCCGCCAGGGGCGCGCGATAGCCACGCGCGCGCAGCTGCTCAAGGTGCCCAAGCCGCAGGAGATGGACCCGGCGTTCAAGAACGCGAACAAGAACGTGGCCAAGGTCGTGCCGTCACCGCGATGACGGCAGCACGCGAAGCAACCAGAACACTGTCGTTGAACCTGCATGTACGTGTCTGTATGCATGTCGCACTCTCTTCGCACCGCACGAGCGGCAAGCTGTGACCGATCGCCGCCGCTTCGACACAGGCGCCCTCCGGCTCACATCTCAGTGCTTGAAGTGGCGGTTCCCCGTCACCACGAGCGCCACGCCGTACTTGTTGCAGCAGTCGACGGCATCCTGGTCCCGGATCGACCCGCCTGGGTGCGCGATCGCCTTGACCCCCGCCTGGCACGCCATCTCAACCGTGTCCCCCCATGAGAAGGGGAAGAACGCGTCCGACGCCATCGCGCTCCCCTCCACCTCGTCGCCCGCCTTCTCCATTGCAATCTGTGCACTCTTCACGCGGTTCGGCTGCCCCGAGCCCATTCCCAGCAGCCGCCCGCCGCGCGCCACCGTGATCGCGTTGCTCTTCACGTGCTTCACGCACCGCCACGCGAACTTCAGGTCCTCCAGCTGCTCGGGCGTGGGCTTCACCTCGCTCACGCACTCAAACTCAATGTCCTCCGGCACGAGCGTGTCCGCGCCCTGCAGCAGCCAGCCGGCGCCGACCTGCCGCAGCGAGCGGCCCTCGGGCGCGCGCGGCTTGGCCTCGAGGATGCGCAGGTTCTTGCTCTTGCCCTTGATGACCTCGAGGCCCTCGGGGGTGTACCCGGGCGCGATGACGATCTCGTAGAACATCCGCGTCTCGCCGTCCGTCGGGGAGCGGAACTCGCGGATCTCCCGCGCGAGGTCCGCGTCCACGGGGCGGTTGAAGGCCACGATGCCGCCGAAGGCCGACACGGGGTCGGCGCGGACGGCCGCGCGGTACGACTCGAGGAGGTCCGGGAGCGAGGCGACGCCGCACGGGTTGGTGTGCTTCACGATGACGCACGTGGGCTCCGTGAAGTCGCACACGCACTGGTACGCCGCGTCGGCGTCGAGGTAGTTGTTGTACGACATCTCCTTGCCGTGGTGCTGCACCGCGGCGCCGATGCCGCCGAGGTCGGCCTCGCACAGCGACAGATCGCGGTAGAACGCGGCCGTCTGGTGCGGGTTCTCGCCGTACCGCAGCGTCTGCGCCAGCTCCATGGGCACGGTGATGCCCGGCGGGGGGGCGTCGCCGCCCACCTCCGACCACATCCACTCCGAAACCTGCGCGTCGTACGCCGCCGTGTGCTGGAACGCCTTCCACGCCATCTTCTTCCGCAGCTCTGCCCCCGCCGCCGCGTCCGCGCCCCCCAGGCTCTCCAGCAGCGCCCCGTAGTCCGCTGGGTCCACGCACACCGACACGTGCGCGTGGTTCTTCGCCGCCGCGCGCAGCATCGCGGGCCCGCCGATGTCGATGTTCTCCACCGCCACGTCGTACGCCGGCTTCCCGCCCGCGGCCGTCACCGTCGCGCGGAACGGATACAAGTTGACCACCACCACGTCGATCGCCCCGATGCCGTGCTCCGCCAGCGCCGACATGTGCGCCTCGTCGTCGCGCTTCGCCAGGATGCCGCCGTGAACGCCCGGGTGGAGCGTCTTCACGCGCCCGTCCAGCATCTCCGGGAAGCCCGTCACCTGGTCCACCTGCACAGAGATGCGGGGCCGCGGAGCAGGTCGGAGATGGACGCGGGCGCCGACGCGTGCGGGCGGGGCGGCGCGGGCCGTGGCGGGCCGGGGCGCGGCGGGCGCGCGCGGCGTGTCGATGGAGCGTCGGGGGGGCACCTGGGTCACGGCAACGCCCGCGTCCGCGATGGCCTTCGCGGAGCCGCCCGTGGACACCAGCTCATACCCGAGCGCGACCAGGCCCTTGGCGAGGTCCGCGAGGCCCGACTTGTCCGACACGGAGATGAGGGCCTGCACGGTGATGCAGGGGGGGCGCTGCGGCCGTGAGGCGAGGCCGCGCACAGGACGCTCGCGCGCCGCCGCAGTTGATGCGATGCGGGGCAGGGATCGGTTCATCGAGGACATGCCGAATTCGGGGCGCGAAACGCACGGAAAGCGCGCCGCGCCCTCGAGTGGTGCGGGCGGGGCGCGGCGGCTGCACAGGGGGCCGGCCCCCAAGCGGCGACGTCTCCGAACGATTCGAGGAATTCCTTGCTCGCGGGGCAAGGGCGGCCGAATCGCTCGCGGGTCGCGGCGCGGGGAGCATCGGAACCCGCGATGGAGTCGAGAGCGCGGCGTGGGAGCACGCTGCGAGACGCACCTTGCCCTTCGACGCCGCGGCTGCGACGCGGCTCGCGAACCCCTGGCGCATTGCACGGCCGCGCGGCAGACGGCTCTGGAAGACACCGGCAGGCCGCACGGCCAGTGCGGCGGAGCAGGGTGCGCGGCAGGCGGCGCCGGGCACAGTGCGCCGGGAGGCCACCGCCCCTGTCGAGGTGCGGGCCAGGGTGGGGGACAGCGAGATCTGCATGCCGCGCTTGTCGTTAAGCAGAGGAACTCGGCGGTGTCGCGGCGGGCCCTTGTTTCTCTCGCAGGGCGCGCCCTGCCTGCCCGGGGGGAGTGCGCTTTGTCACAGCGAGCGAGGGCGACAGCAACAGCCGGAGGCGTCGCCGTCTACGCGCATTGCCGTTCCGTGCGCAGGGCTCGACGACGTCGGCGTAGAGAGCTTGCACGTGGCATCATACTTGAGCGAGGATACTGCCGCCGGCCCTGCTAGAAGGCGCGGCATGAGCGCTGCAGACCCGGCGGCGGCGCTGCCGACAGAAGAGCCGCAGAACGACGCACCTGTTGCGGAGGCTGGCGGGACGGACGTCAAGCCAGAGGCGCAGGTGCGTGCGACGGGAGCCTCTTTCCTGCAGAGCCTGCTTCGTGCATTTTACATGGGCACTGATTTTCCATGAAACGTGCATCAATCGGGCAGTGAAGTTGATGAAGTCTTGGCTCCACTCGAACCGTCGCGACGTCCCTCGCTGCAGTGCAAACGAGCGTACGTTTCTGCTGCACCCGCACTCGCACCTCAACGGCCTTGCCCTCGCTCTCGCGTTTCCAAACCGTCACCACACATTCCCATCATATGCAGCATGCTCCAAAGGTCCACGGTGGCGTAGACGCGGCCAAGTCAGCCCCGGATGCGACCGGGGGGTGCGACGACGCAGCAGCTGGGACCGCGACGGACAAGGGCGCTCCTGGCGACGCACCCGGCGCCCCCGCGGGCGGTGGAGGCACGGAGGCTGCGCCGTGCACGGTCAAGGCCGAGGGCGAGGAGGCTGGCGACGGGAACAACCCGTTCAAGAAGCGCAAAGTGGCGCTGTTCATGGCGTACGTGGGCGCCGGGTACAACGGCATGCAGCGGAATCCGGGCGCGAAGACGATCGAGGGCGATCTCGAGAAGGCGATCGTGGCGGCGGGCGGCATCACGGAGCAGAACGCGGGGGACTTTTCGAAGACGGGGTGGATGCGGGCAGCTCGGACGGACAAGGGCGTGTCCGCGGTGGGCAACGTGGTCTCGCTGAAGATGATCACCGAGGTGGCGGGGGGGCAGGGCACGATGGTCGACGCGATCAACGCGCAGCTCCCCAAGGCCATCCGCGTGTTTGGGTTCGTGCGGACCACGCAGGGCTTCGACGCGCGGAAGGCCTGCGACAAGAGGTGCGCGCGCGCCCACGCACGTGGTTGGCGCAGCGCCGCGTCGCCTGGCACGCACTGACCGTTGTTCCGCGCTCGTTATTGCAGGAGGTACGAGTACGTGCTGCCGGCGTATGCGTTCGACCCCACGTGTCTGGGTCCGCCGAAGGATCCGGCGAAGGTCCCGGAGTTCGGCAACGACGAGATGGCGCGCATGGAGGCCATCCTGGCGCAGTTCGAGGGCACGCACAACTTCGTGAACTTCACGATCAAGATGGAGCCGAACGACCCGTCCGCGCGGCGGTTCATCGTCCGGTTCCGGTGCAAAGACGTCATCGACATCGATGGCGTCCCGCACGTGCGCCTGGAGATCATCGGGCAGTCGTTCATGCTGCACCAGATCCGCAAGATGGTGGGCACGGCGCTGGCGGTGTTCCGCGGCGTGGCGCCGGAGGACGCGATCACGCTCGCGCTGCACCCGGGGCGCGCGGTCAACACTCCGATGGCGCCCGCGGTCGGCCTGCTCCTGGACGAGTGCATCTTCGAGGCGTACAACGAGCGGTGGGCGGGCGCCGAGGGCCGCGGGCGCGTCACCTTCGAGCCCTACTTCGACGCGAAGGAGGCGTTCAAGCGCGAGATGGTGTACCCGCAGGTGGTGCTGGAGGACGACCTCGGGGACGTGGTGCCGTCGTTCCTGCGGTCGCTGACCGAGGAGACGTACAGCTTCAACACCTGGAAGGACATCACTCCGGCGCACATCAAGATGCACCACGTGTCGGCGTCGTCGACGCGAAACCACAACGCAAAGTACGCCGGTCGTCGCCCTGTGCGTGCTTCGGCATGTTGACCAGTCGTTTTTGAAGTTGAAAAGCTGTTGTCCTCACTCATGTTGTTCGTCGCGGTGGTTGCGTGCAGGAGGCGTAGGGAGGAGGGCGAGGGTGGCGAGGACGGGGATGGCGACGAAGACGGGGGCGGCGAGGGGGGGCGGAAGAAGTTCGGTGGGCGTGGGCGCGGGCGCGGGCGCGGGCGGGGACGTCGAGGCGGCGGGAGGGGTCGCGGGGGGCGCCGCGGCGGTCGGCATTGACGCACGGCGCGTGTGGGTGGGTCGCAGTGTGATTCGTGCGCGCACAGAGCCGGGCGGCACTCACAACGAAGTTACATGCGTTGAATGAATCGCGTTCGTGTCTACGTGATTGCTGTTTCCCCCTGGTTCCCTCGCCACCGGCGCGCTCACGTGGTGGCCACGGCGCCGCCGCCGTTCTTCTTGACGCCCTCCTTCTCGTTGATCTGCTGCTGCTTGCCGATGGCTTCGAGCAGCAGCGGCGGCGCGTACTTGGGGTTCCCGTCGTGCTTTTCGCAGTCCTCGCAGAAGGCCATGAGGACGGTGTCGACGCCCATGTCGTAGATCTGGAAGAAGATCTGCGCGACCACGAAGGCCACGATGGCCGAGATCAGGATGGGCAGCACGGGCGACGTCAGCACCGTGTCGGGGTGCTTGTCCGGGTCGCTGTAGTAGTCCAGGTCGGACAGCCCGAAGGCCACGAGCGCGCACATGCCCATGACGGCGAGCTTGCCGAGCCACATGAGGAACCCGCCGATGACGTTGACGGCGGCGAAGCGCAGGATGTTCTTCAGGATGAGGCTGGCGGCGTGGATGGCCGACCAGCAGAACCCGCGGCCGGTGATGGCGATGACGATGTAGGCGTTCTTGTTGATGAACTTGAGGATCTTCTCGATGATCCACAGGCAGCACTTGACGCACTTGAAGATGAAGCCCGTCACCTGCGTCTGCGCGCCCTTCTTCTTCAGCTGCCGGTCGAGCTGGTCCACGAGGAACCGGATCATCTGCACCACCGCGATGATGAACGACCCCAGCGCGATCGACCCGAGGTGGTACCGGCACACCGTCTTGAAGCTGCTCCACAGCGGCAGCCGCGGGAGCTTGGAGCGGTCGCCGCGCGTGAAGTAGAACATCACGAACACCATGGCGAGGACCATCGACCCGACGCCGAGGACGAACTCCACGGTCCAGAAGAAGCCGAAGATGTGGTACAGCGCCGCCTTCTGCAGGTCGCCGTCCCACTCGGCCTTGTAGTAGCAGTTGGGGTCGTACGCACAGGGCAGCTGCCCGGCCTCCGCGCCGAGCGTCCCGCGCGTGAGCGCGTTGTCGTACTGGTCGACCACGTCGTCGAAGCTGCCGACCGCCGCGTTGATGGCGTCCGCGGCGGGGCCCAGGTACTTCTCCGCCAGCGTGAAGGTCGACGCGCTGAACGACTGCCGCTCCTCGACGATCTCGCCCGCGGCGTACAGCATCGCCATGACGAAGATCCAGTAGATGAGGAAGCCGACGAGGAACAGGAAGGGGAAGATCGGCCAGATCAGCACCGTGGGCACCGCGCCCACCGCCTGCGCAGCCACCTTCAGGCAGGCCACCGCGACCTTGACGCGGCGGATCATGAGCAGCGTGAGGAGGAGCAGGAGGCCCGAGAGCACCGCGAGCGTGATGCCGGCCGCCCGCCAGACCTTCTCGTCCTCCTCCGTGGCCCCGTCGCTGCCGTACTGCTCCTCGACGTAGTCCCCGACCTTGGTCCCCTCCGACCACTTCGCGAGGTCCCCGGACTTGGCGAAGCAGTAGAGCGTGCAGATGAGCGCGAGGACGTTCACGGCGATGATGGAGAACCACGCGAAGAGCCCCGAGAAGTACCGCAGGACGATCATCCAGAAGATGGAGAAGAGGAAGCCGCACACGAGGCCCGCGACGCAGATGATCATGATGCCCTTGTAGATGTCCGCCACGTACCGCTCCAGCCGCGAGTCCGAGATCTCCTCGTCCGCCGCGAACACGTCGAACACCGCCGCCGTGCCCTCCAGCAGGTCCTGGATCGTCGTCGTGTCCAGCTTCGGGAAGCACCGGTTGTACAGGTCCACGTGGTCGAACAGGATCGGCGAGCACGGGCCCTTCCCGGGCACGATCGACAGCGTCTGCCACGCGGCCTTGGGCAGCGCGGCCACGTCGGCGTTGTCGCTCGGGTAGCTGTTCGGGAGCTGGTCCCAGTACTGCACCTCGAGCTCCCCGACCACGGACAGCGACGACGCCGTGCCCATGCCGAACCGCGCCTGCGACCGGTACGGGCAGTAGAAGTTCACGTTGCCCGTGCAGGTCCCCGCCGCCACGTCGCACTTGGTCGCCGTCACCGCGACCTGGTCGCCCGCCGCGGGCTGCTCGGGGCACTCGTTGATGCAGATCTTGACGCCCGTCTTGATGTTGGCGAACGTCAGCAGGTCGAAGTTGTTGGTCCAGTATATCTTCTTGCGGTCGCCCAGGTCGTTCGTGCCTGCGGGGCGCGGGGCGCGGGGCGCGCGGACGCGTTGCGGCGGAGGGCGCGCGGACGCGTTGCGGCGGAGGGCGGCGTCCGCGCGCGGCGGCGGCGGCGGCGGGCGGGCGGGGGCGCACCGCAGGTGTTGCCAAAGGAGTCGACGCCGTACAGGAGCCGCTCGACCTCGCCGCGCTGGAAGGCGATGCCGCACACGACGAACATGCCGACCCACCACGCGATGAAGATGATCAGGAAGAGGATGTCCGTGCATCTGCGGTTCTCGTACGGCTTCACCGGCTGCGAGGAGGAGCGAGGGTGGTTGCTGGGCGGTCTCGCGTGGCACGGCCGGGCAGGGGCGCGGACCGCGTCCGCGAGAGGCAGCTTCATCACGTGCGCGCGGGCACGCGTAGCAAGCGGCAGGTCGCGGGAGTCCGGCGCGGCTGGGCCTGATCCCTGGTTCGACGTGTCAGCGCCGCTTGCTGCCGCGAACGACAGCTCTGCGCCCGGAATGTGCCTCGGCGGGCATGATGAAACCACGGCGATGCAGGCAGCGCCAGCGAACCCGGCACTGGATGCGCGGGAGGGGCTCTGGCGACGACGGCAAGGTGTGTGCGTTCGTTGGACAGGCCCTGCGGCCCTGGCCGCCGCCCCCCGCGACGAGGAACGCGGGCTGCGAGCTCATGCAGCAGTCCAGCGCGATGTCCAGGGCACACCGAGGTGCACGCTGGCCCCGGCGCTGTGGATGCGCGACGAGGCCTTGCACAGCCTGTGGGCCGCTGTGCGCAACTTCGCGGCCTCCTGGCCGCCCGCGATGGACGCCGGGGAGATGGGACAGTTCGACAGAGGCCGCGGGCGGCCTTGTGCGGCAATCTTGCGGGCATTGTACATGCGGAGAGGCTGAAGCGGGGAAACCACCATGACCGCGCTCCCCGGACCGGATGCGGGGTCGTACCTCATTCTCGTCCGGCACGTGCTTCACGTCCTTCTCCCGCCCGCAGCAGCCCATGGTGGGAACGTCCCCTCTGAGCCCGACGACAGCCGGCTACCGCACGCGGGCTCGAGCGAGCGAGGAATGGGGCGATGGACGCCCGCGCGGCGGCAGTGAGGTAGGCTGACTGGCAGCGGCGCACTCTCGCGTACAAACTGTGCAATGTGGCGCGGCCGTTCCGCTTTGTGCCGGGCCAGTCCCGCTGCTCGCGGGGGGGACCATTGCCCTGACCTGGCGCAGCGCCCGTGCCCGTGCGTGTTCGGCCCACGGCCTCGCGCGCATGCGCAGTCGTCCTGGACGGAGCTCCTGGCGTGCTTTTCGTTCGCAGCGATTGCATCGCACCACTCCCAGGGACGTGCCTTTCGCTGCAGTGTGTTCGCCCGCATCGCATCGGTGGCTGGGCCGCAGGGCAGTTGACGCCGGCCGGCGGGGATCATCCTGGATCCAGCTCGCCCCAGGAGGACTCTCCGCGTGTCCGGGGCACCCCCGGCGGAACCTTTTGCGTTGCATTGCCTGCCAGCTAGTCGCCGCCCCAGGAGCGCTGCACCGGGACCTGGGAGCTCTGTGCAGTGGTGCTCGATTGGATAGGCTTCGTTTCGCTGGTTCTGACGATTAATTTTCATAGAGGCTCGGGTGCGCGGCGAGGGGGCGGAGCACTGTATAGCAGCAATGAGCAGCAGGCGGTTGCTCTTCAAGAAGCACTCCAGCCTCGGGATTGACAGGGATGGCGAGTCGGAGAAGAGCTCCAGCAGCCCGCAGATCTCCGCCGCTTTGGAGGTCGAGGCGGTGGTGGGCCGCAAGAACAGTTTGACGATGAGCCAGAAGAATGTCCTGACCGAGTTCGCCAACATGTGGCAGGCAAGGCGGTCGTGCGCCCCCGCGACGTGGGACACACGAGCATCAGACCCCAAATTGACGCGTCCCGTTCCCAGAGCGCAAGTCGCCGTTCGCTGCGGGAGGGGGCAGCAAGGGTGCCACCTGCACTGCGCGCCCGCTCGCCGGTGCACGGCGGCGCCCTCGCTTCCGACCCGCGCGCTGAGACGGCACGCCGCTGTCCGCTCCCTGCGCGAGCCTCGGCCCAGCAGGGCGCTCTGCGTGCGCCCCCGGTCGTGCAGGACGTTGAGATTCGCTTCGACACGGCCAAGAACGCCCTCTCGCTCCTGCCGGGCGAGGCGGGGCTCGCGACCCTGCACGACGTCCAGGACGCCAAGTGCCAGACGACCACGCCGGTGCGACCCGCCGCGTCGCACGGCTCGCCCCTTGCGCCGCCGCGCGACACCCCGCCCGCTCACCGCCCGCGCGCCCGCGTCCGCAGGGCATCCTCCTCGTCACGAACCTGCGCATCGTGTGGGTGGACAAGTCCAAGTCGAAGGCGCTGAACCTCTCGATCGGCCTGGGCACCGTCCTGGGCGTCAAGATGGATGAGAAGGCCTCGCGGACGGGCGGCGAGACGACGCGCGTGGAGCTCCTGTGCCGCTTCAACCAGTCCAAGTACCACTTCATCTTCCTCTCGTCCAACCCCGACTCCCGCCGCAACTTCGCGCAAGTGCGCCGCTCCTGGAAGGCGTACGGCGCGTCCAAGGCGCACCGGGAGCTGCGCCTGCGCGCCAACGTGGTCGAGGCCGGCGAGCTCGTCGCGCTGCCGAAGGAGTCGGTCGTGGACTGGGTCCCCGGCGTGATGAACCTCGCCAACGACCAGGGCAACCTGGGCTCCTTCATCGTGACCAACCTGCGCGTGATCTGGTTCGCGCAGCACAACGAGTCGTTCAACGTGTCCATGCCGTACATCACGCTGCTCTCCGTGCGCGTGCGCTCCTCCAAGTTCGGCCAGGCGCTGGTCCTCGAGGCCACCCCGCGCGGCGGCGGGTACCTCCTCGGGTTCCGCATCGAGCCCGACACGCGCCTGATGAAGGTCTTCGAGCAGATCCGCATGGTGTGGAAGAACGCGCTCAACGGGCCCAACCTCGGCACGTCCACCGCGCTCTCCCAGATCGAGCAGGACGCCGCCACGCGCGAGATCGAGGGCGTCATCGAGGACGTCGAGATCGTCGACTCCGAGGAGGCGCACGACACGCTGCTCGCCTACATCCTCGACCCGGGCAGCTCCGCGAGCCGCGTGCCCGTGCTCAGCCGGGAGCTCGGCGTCGCCATCGAGCCCCTCAAGGCCAGCGTGACGCTGGAGGACCTGTGGAGCGTGGTGTAGAGGGGCGGGGCGGGACTGGCGGCGCGGCGCGGGACGTCGCGGTGCGCGGGGGGGTCGTGAGTGGGGGTTGTGAGGGTATGATGTGTTGGTTCCGGCGATGAAGGGGCGGGAGGGTGGTGCGTGCGAGCATGACCGTGCCGCGCATGGCTTTGCTGCGGGCGCAGCGAGGGAGATGGGGAGAGATGGGGACCTGGAGGCGGCGGCGGGCGTGTCGACCGTGGTGCTGCGGTACGACCACCTGCCGCCGCTCCTCCAGTTCTCGTTCGACGTCACCGCCATGCGCTACGACGAGGGTACGGACCTGGGATGCATTGGCGGAAAGCAAGGGTGCGTGTCGGGCCTCCTCGGGGCGCAGGAGCGCTCGTGATGCTTGCATGCTTGGCCAAGGGCTCGCTGCACGCCCGCCGCGCGCTCCGGCAGCTGCGGACCCTGCGTCTCGGGACGCGGGCAATCCGTGATCTCAGCCCGACGTGCGCGCGAGAATCGCTGCGAAATATCACCGCCGTCGCTGTGCGCCGCGCTCGCTTTCTGTCGCCGAACCAACCTGCCGGGTTGCCGCGGAGTCGCGGACGGCGTTTCGAGCGCAACGGCGCCCACCTCGGCCGGCCACCTTCTCCACGGGCTCGCTCGGCGCCCGGGACGGGTCGGCTCACGTCCCCCCCGGACGTGCCTGGGGCTTCGAGGAAGCGTCAGCTCGCTTCGAGCCTCACGGTCCGTCCCGCGCGGCTCGGCATCGTGACTTCTCGCAGGAGCGCGGCCATGGACGCGATACAGGAGAAGATAGAGGCGGCGTGGAAGGAGGGTCGCAGCAGGCAGGAGAAGGCGTGGAGGACGCGCTCACCTCCCTACGCGATGCCCCGCGCCCTGCGTGACGAGCTGTGCATCCTGTACGGCCGCCACAAGGAGCTGAGCAAGGCAGGGGCGAAGAGGGCGAAGGCTCTGCGCAAGAAAGTCGCTCCCTCCGGGGACGGCGCGGCGGACATGGACGCAGAGATGGCCAGGCGCATCCACGAGGTTCAAGTGCGTCCCGCGCAGCCCGAGCGACGCCCGCGAGCGCGTGCCTCCGGCCTCGCGCCACCCTGCTTGCCCGCAGGCCACTCGAGCGACGCCCGCTGACGCCGTCGGGCGCGGCCACGCCAGCCCCACGTGCTGCGCCCCCACTGCCAGGAATGTCGCCCTGGGCCCGCAGGACGCGCACGTGGAGTGGATCCAGCCCCTCTTCGGCCAGCCCGGCGAGGTCACGATGCCGGACGGCGGCCAAGGCACGCGCCAGCGCTACATCGTCGCGCGCGTGAACGTCACCCGGGACCCCTACGTCAGGTCCCTGCTGCGCCACACCGCGGAGCAGAGCGAGGTGCGCCCGCGGCAGCCTCGCCGCGACCACCGCGTCCCCGCCGCCCGTCGCTCCGCCGCCGTCGAGCAGCCCCGCCCGCCCACCCAGACTGTGACGCCAATGCCGCTGCGTGCAGGGCAACCAAGCGCCCGCGCGCGACGAGGAGCCCGCCGAGCGCCGGGACTCCGAGTCGAGCGCTGCGTCCGAGATGGGCGCCAAGCTCGAGGAGGACCAGCGCGCCGCGCTGCGCCAGGCGTTTGACGCGGAGACCGGCACGCTGCGGCCCAGCGTGAACATCGTGGTCGACATGCGGCTGCTGCTGTACCACGTGCACCTCGACGCGCCGCCGCTGGTCGCCGAGGGCGAGGACCCCCCCCCGACGGAAGAGCTCCGCCTGGCGCGCCTCATGGTGTATCCCCTAGCGTTCTTTTACCCCGTGGAGCCGTGGCCGAAGTGCACGATGCGCGCGGTGCCGCGCGGGGACAACCGCATGCGCCTGCTCAGCGCGGTGCTCGCGCCGGCGCTCGCGGAGAACTCCCGGGCGCGGCACCAGCGCTCGGTGTGGACGCGCGACCCCAAGGCCATCGAGGAGGAGGGGCTGTTCGAGGCGGACTTCAGGGACCCGCACGGTGCGCGGCCTGCGTGTGTGTGCGTTGGAGCGCGCGTGGCCTGTTCGCGGGCAAGCTGACGTGGAAGAGGGATGTGTGTTTGCTTTTGTGCAGAGGGCATACAAGACGGGCACGTGGCGGCGCACATCGCGCAGATCAAGGCGGCCCTGGCGCTGATTCTGAAGTCGACATTCGAGACGCTGTACCCGAAGGAGAAGTCTCTCGAGGGCGGGGGCCTCAAGCGCAGCGACAGCGACGCGAACGCCCTGGGCAAGCTCAAGGGCAAGCTCAAGGCCGGGGAGCTGTTCGAGCACTCGCAGCGGCCGCTGACGACCGTGCTGTACCGCGCGCTGCCGTGCGAGGACGACAAGTTCGCGTTCATGGCCACCGTGACCAGCGACGCCGAGCCAGGGTCTGCAGAGTTCTACCTCGACATGCTCAAGGCCGTCGAGGAGGCCGGAAAGAAGGTCCCGGCGAACCGGAAGCCCCCCGGGTGGACGCGCGGCGGCGGCGGCGGGTGCGTCACGGCGACGGTCGATCCGCACACATGCATCGCTGGTCGGTGTGGTCCCCCCGGTGAACCGACGAGGGACGGTGCGTACGTTGGTTGCAGGTTTTTGGGCAAGCTGAAGAGGGGCGGCGCGTCGCCTGAGGGCGCGGAGGGGGCGCAGGCGCCGTTCCGTGCCATGCTGCAGTTTGACGCAGACTCGTCCGGGTGGGGGGAGACGCCGGACCTGCCCGACGACGCGAAGCTGCCAGGGCGCGGAAGCCACGTGCGGGTCCTGACGGTGCGGCTCGACGACGCGGAGGCCACCCTGGAGGGAGAGCAGCAGCGCGCCACCAAGGAGTTCGCTGCGCAGAACGTCAACGACGACGGCGTGCGCGTGAAGCCCGGCGCGGCGTGGAGCAGGGTGCGTCTGTGCCCCCTGCGGACGCGCATCCCCCGCACTAGACCCAAGGGGCTCTGAGCTCCCCTGCGCCACAGCACTGACTGTTGTTGGCCGCGTCTTTGGCTGCCCCCGCAGGAGATGATAGGCGACGACGACCTCGAGGTGGTGGTGCGCCGGCGCGTCGACGACCCGAGCACGTACGACCTGTGCGCGGTGCCGCTGGACGACGCGGAGGCCCTGATGGGGGCGGTGCACTGCGCGCAAATCATGTACAAGGACGTGCAGGCGATGGAGAAGGAGGAGGGCGCGTCGGAGACGACTGACACGCTCGAGGACGACCTGTGCGTGCTGGCGTACGGCTACCGCGCCCTCGCGCGCCTGTGGCTGCAGTACCGTCTGACGCGCTGCGGGTTCTCGGCAGTTGAGGCAACGGTGGACCAGCGGCTGCCGCACGACCGCCTGCGCGAGCTGACGGAGGTGTTCGACATTACCTCGGACGACAGCTCGTACATGCGGGAGCTGCGGCTGAAGAACCCACAGAAGTATGCGCGCGTACAGCAGAAGCGCACCAACAAGATCATGCCCGAGATCCGGGCGGGCGAGAACGGCGGCGCGGGGGAGGGCAACGGGGTGAGCGAGAAGGAGCGGGCGAGGGAGGAGAGGCGGCAGCAGAAGGAGCAGCAGAAGGAGAAGAAGTTGCAAGAGAAGGAAGAGCAGAGGGAGAAGGCGAGGGGGGAGAAGGAGCGGCGGGAGGAGGAGAAGAAGGAGCTTGAGGGGATGTCGAAGGAGGAGAGGAAGGAGTTCATGCGGAAGAGGAAGGAGGACCTGAAGGACGGGCGGCGGGCGAGGAAGCTGGATTCCAAGGCGGACGCTGCGCTGGCGACGGCGCGGGCCGAGGTCGTCCCGGACAAGACGCCCGAGGAGTGGGTGCTGGAGCAGGAGGTGCTCGAGGCCGCGGGCATCCCGCTCGCGCACCTGGAGCAGCGCGCGCTGCTCATCACGATGCCGGGCTACCTGTTGCAGAAGAAGGCGGTCGAGGAGGGGTTCCTCGTCAGGACGCTCCCGGGGCCGGACGGGACGTTCTCGGGCGGCTTCGTCGGCGCGCAGTTCATGCGGGGCGCCCCGCTGACCGCGATGCAGCTCGAGGACGACCCCGACGCCGTCGCGCCGGCATACGCGCCCGCGGCGCCGTCGACGGACCCCCTGTCGCTGTTTGGCCCCGCGGAGGCGATGGTGCTGATGGAGTCGCGGCTCGCGGACGCGACCTCGACGACGCCTGCGCCGCACGGTGGCGTGGACTACTTCCGCGGCGGCGCGGACGTGTTCGTGCGGGAGCTGGTGTCGCAGGGGTTCGTGGAGTCGGTTGTGCGGTGCCAGCAGACGCAGGGGCGGGAGCAGCTCAAGGTCACGTGGGCGAGCCCGTGGAAGTTCAAGGGGTGGTGGCACTACGTGCGCAAGGCGGGCAAGTGGCTCTGGCAGCCCGAGGACCTCGTCGCGCAGTTCTACGGCACTGAGCGCGGCCTCTACCACGCTTTTCTCGCATACTTCACCGCCTGGCTCATCCCGGTCGCTATCATCGGCGTCCCCATCAACTTCCTAGGTGAGACACTGCCGCCACCTCGCTCGATAGATGTCGTCGCTGCTGCTGCGACCTCCGCAGTGCCGCGGCGCGCGACTCATCGTGCTGGCGTTCCCCACCCGGCGCAGTGTCGCGCGGCGTGGACACCGTGGACGGCACGTACATGTGGGCGTACGTCGTGTACGCAGCCTGCGTGGCGCTGTGGACCGGCTTCGTCGTCCTGGCCTGGGCACGACAAGCCCGCGTGCTGGCGTACCGGTGGGAGGCCGGCCTCTACAACAGCATGAGCGACAACATGGTGAGCCCCGACCCCACTCACGCCGCGATGGATGGGCACCTCGTCAGGGTTTTGCCCCCACCCTTCCCCCGTACCCGCTGCAACGCTCGCCGCTCGCCGTGCTTCGCGCGCAGACTCTGGACGAGGAGGTGCGGCCTGAGTTCGTGGCCGGCCTGGACGCGAAGCTCAAGGAAGGCGGTGAGGACGAGGCCAAGGTGCTGGGCTTCATCAAACGTGGCCTGCGAGTCGAGCGCGCGGGCAAGCGCGAGCGGCGCCGCGGCGGCCGGGAGCCCGGTCCGCAAGTCGACGGCCATGTTGGCGGCGCCCCGCCGTCTGCTGCCAAGCCGGGGAAGAAGGCGAGCTTCGTGGGGGCGTCTGCGGAGGCGTCGACCGCGTTGGTGGACATGTCGGACGAAGTGCTCGCGCGGCGGATCAAGGCGGACCTGCGCGCGTTCAACGAGGCGTACTTCCTGCCCCCGAAGCTGCGGCGGCGGCGGCAGATCGTCAGCATGATCATCCTGGCGGTCTTCATTCTGATGAGCACTGCCGCGACGTCGGTATGCCTCTACATCCAGTTCGCCCTGCGCGAGGGTGACCTGTTCGGGTTCACGGTGCACGACGGCTCGGATTCGGAGAAGGAACAGTGGACGCTGTACAGCTACGCGGTGGCGGGTCTGCTGAACGGCCTCTTGATTCCGCTGTTCCAGTTCGCGTACACGACCGTCGGGCTGCGGCTGGTGCAGTGGGAGATGTACCGCACGGACACGGAGCACAACAACGCGTACGCCGCACGCATGGCGCTGTTCTTCTTCTTCAACGCCAACAACTCGCTGTTCTACATCGCCTTCTGGCTGCGCGACTGGATCCACCTCCGCGCCCAGCTCGCCTCGCTGCTCATCACCGGCCAGGTCGTCGGGCAGTTCCGCGAGGTGCTCATCCCCTGGGCCATGTCCGTCTTCGTCCCGAAGGCGCTCGGGAAGGTCAAGGGCCGGCAGAGCGGCAAGGCGCTCCGCGTGCGCCTCACGCGCGGCGGCCGGCTCCGCGTCGTGCAGGGCGCGGACGCCGCGCCGCTGCGCCTCAAGGACGAGATGTGGGGGCTCCGCGGCGAGGGCAAGCCGGTGACGGACGTCGGGAACGACGCGGAGGCTGCCGGCACAGCGGGGGCGGGCCGCGACGACGCGGCGGCCGAGGAGGCGCGGCGTGCGCGCGAGGAGCGGGAGCGGGACCTGCTGCTGCGGTTCCCCAGGATCTGCAGCCGGCTGGGCGTGGACAAGCTGCACAGCGAGGGCCCGGAGGGGCTGCAGCGCAAGGTGGGCGCGCACGCGACCGCGGGGGTGGACGCCGGCGGCGCGGGCGCGAGCGGCGAGGTGGTGCTGCCGCTGGGGCACAAGGGCGGGCTGTACGGCGGGACGCTGCGGTTCCACGGTCGGCTGAACGAGGAGGACCTGCACGGGGAGTACCTGGAGCTGATGGTGCAGTACGGGTGGATATCGATGTTCGTGTCGGTGTTCCCGCTGGCGCCCATCCTGGCGGTGGCCAACAACATCGCGGAGATCCGCATCGACGCGTGGAAGCTGGTCAACCTGTACCGCGCGCCGCCGCCGCGCATGACGACGTCGATCGGCATCTGGCAGGTCGTGTTCCAGACGGTCGCGGTGATCTCGATCACCACCAACATGTCGATCGTGGCCTTCACCAAGTTCGAGCTCGCGTCGGACATCGACGAGCTCACGGCGGGCAGCGAGGTCACGGGCCTCGAGGTTCTCTTCCCAGACACCAGCTCCTAGTGAGTGCGCCCGCCCACGGGACCGCATGGCCGCAGCAGGACGCCCGCGCTCCGACGCTTGCACGCCTCTGCCTGAAACGCCCTGCACCCGCCGCGACGTGTTTGCAGTATGCGCCTCCTGTACGCCATCCTGATTGAGCACGTGGTGCTGGCGATCGCGCTGCTGGTGCAAGCGACGCTCAACCACCCGCCCGCGGTGATCAAGGAGGACATGTACAGGCAGCGCTTCTTCAACGTGCGGCAGGACGCCGAGAGCCGCAGGGAGCTCGCAGAGGCGGCTCTCAAGCCCAAGCAGACCACGGTCGCGCGCGCAATCGCGTCTGCGCGGCCCGGCGCGGTGAGCGGCGACGGGCTGCGCAAGCGCAACGTGGGGAACCAGCAGGGCTCGTCGTCGCAGGCCCCCCGGTTCCCGTCCGCGATTCCGGAGGGGGCTAGCGGCGCGTCGGGCGAGCAGCCGAAGTTCGTGGGCTCTAACCCGCCGAAGACGAGCTCGAAGCCCCCCGAGAAAACGCCGCCGCCCGCGACCCCGCAAGAGACACGCCCCGCGTCCAAGCCCGAGCCCGCTAAGCAAGAGCCAAAGGCAGAGCCGAAGCCAGAGCCGAAGCCTGAGCCGAAGCCAGAGCCGAAGCCCGAGCCGAAGCCCGAGCCGAAGCAGGAGCCCGCTAAGCATCCAGAACAAAAGCCTGAGCCAAAGCCGGAGCAGCAGTCCGAGCAGCAGCCAGAGACCGCTGCGCCACCCCTGCCGGCGAGGGCGCTCCCGCCTGTTGGGACGCCGTCCCAGTCGATGCGGGGCTCTGGTGAAGGTGTCCGGTCCCCGAATGCTTCGGGGAACCCCCGATCGCCGCCCGCGAACCAGGTGTCCGTGAGGATGCTGCAGCCACTCGAGCGGAAGTAGGCCTCGCAGCTGTGTTCTCGGCGGGCGGTGTTCTCGCAATGTTGTGAATTTTGAGGGTCACATTGCCAGAGAAAGAGCTCCGATGAAGCCTGCGCGCTGGCAGCGCCGGCTCTGCTGCTGGCAGCGGGGCCGAGAATTGGCCCAGCAGGCACGTCGCCGAGAGAAGCAACTCGTTTGAAGGTGCCACTGGGAGACCGGCGCACAGCGACGCCTGCCTCTACACGCACTACCCCGTGGCGCGCCGTGCAGCCAAGATTCTTCGGCTGCCTCTCGCGGTTTGCCTAGAGCGGGGATGAGGGATGCTGTGTGGGGCGATGCTCTATGCGTCAGTCAAAGCAGCAACAAGCTTGTCGATGTCGCCCCTCGTGTTGTAGTAGTGCACGGATGCTCGCAGGACACTCTCCAGGCCTCTCGTGCGGAAGTCGAGCATCGTCGACGTCCACCGCGACACAGACACGTTGATGCCCCGCGCGCGCAGGTCCATCTTCACCTCCTCCGCGTCCCGTCCTTGCAGCGTGAAGCTCACGATGCCGCACAACTGCTTGCCCACGTCGTGAACTGCGACGCCGGGAACGCCGGCGAGGCGCTCGCGGAGGTACTGCGCCAGTTCCTGCACGAACGGAAGAGCAGCACCGCCTTGAGAGACTCGACACCATGCGTGGTTGCGACACGGTCTGGCAAACAGCCCCGCATCAGGCGCGTAGGTCTCCACCTGGATGCGGTCCCACGCGCCATTCTGCAGTGCGTCCACTGCCTCGTCAGCTGCAACTCCAAGTCCTACGCGCGCTGCGAAACTCATCTCGTACTGCTCGTATCGCCGCGCGGACGGTTGCAGCTCGTAGCCCTCGTCGTCCGTCAGCACTGCGCCCCACACGTCCAGCGTCGCCGGCTTGTGCCACTGCATCGCCGCGTGCGACGCGTACAGGAACCCACACCCCCGGGGGGCTCTCAAATACTTGCGGCCTGTGGCTGTGAGGAAGTCGCACTGGATGTTCGCCACGTCGATTGGGATCTGGCCCGCCGTTTGGCAGGCGTCCAGCACGAACGGCCCGCCCCGCCGCCGCGCCACCGCGCCCGCGCCTGCCGCGTCGTATACGCGCCCAGAAGACGTAGGAATGTGGGAGAACGACAGGAGCTTGCACCCGGGGTCCTGGAGAAGCCTGTCCAGCTCCTGTAGGTCGAGGTCGCCTGCGCACACGGGCAGACCTCGCTCGCCGATGCCTGTTTGCACCTTGTTGCATGTCTGACGGCGTGCGCGAGCGGTCACGACGAAGCGCGGATGGCCGTCAGGCCCAGGCGCCGCCACGCACCTCCTGCGTCCTCCGGGCACACGGCGATCTCGATGCCGAAGCGCTGCTTGAGTTGCACGTACGTCAGGTAGTTGCTTCCGTACTCCGCTGGTGCCGTGACGATGACGTCGCCTGGCTTGAACTCCATGCCGTAGACGACGGCCTGCCATGCCTGGGTCGCGGACGACACGATGGCGACCTCCTGTGGATCGCATCGGATCAGGGCAGCGATGGCCTGGCGAGGTCGATCGAAGACGTCATGCGCGTACTGCTCCGCTGCCTCGTACGCCCCCATGCTCGACTCTCGATCCATCCATCTGCGTGCAGTGTCAGACGACGAGCGGGAGCACGTGCGGCGCCGACATCGCAGCGACCGCGCCAACGCGACGGCACCCGCCGAGCATGTCATGGGAGCCGCAGTTATGGGTACCTGTGTGCTGCGTCCAGAGTGGCTTTCGTCGGGAGTGCGGCTCCGGCATTGTTCAGGTGAACTATGTTCTCAGCGTTCGGCGTATCGCGCCGAGCACTGTCCCAGAACTCAGCCGCCAGCGCCCTGTTTCGCTGGCTGCGCGGACCGCTGCTGGTCCGCATCATGCCTGAGACGCACGGCAGCACGCTCCTGCAGCCCGGTCCTCCTGCTCCTCCTGTCCACATGGCATTTCCCACTCCCGCAGTCGCAGGTTCCCTGGAAGCCGGCGCCGTGCACTCGTCTGCTCTCGTAGTCTCCTCGGCCGGGCAATCCCAGCTGCGGGCGAGGCCTGCGCCTACTGTGCCGCGGGCGCGCGCGTGCTCACAAAGCTGCCGTGCCCGACGCCGCGCCGCCGCCTATAACGGCGTGCGCGCAGGGAGCCCCCGCGTGCGTGAGACTGTCAGTCAGGCCGGACATCTCCTCGCCCCTGCGCGGCCTTCATGGGCTCGGCCGCCCCGGCGACCATGTCGCACCAGGCTATCGTTCGCGAGCGTGGCGTTTGCATCGAGAGTCCAGGGGACGGCGTTTGGACCGGAGAGGTTGCTCCCATTGTTTGGCGCGGCTGAGCGGCTGCTGCACCCGGACCAGCTGAAACAAGATGGAGCCGGTCGCTGTGGATCGCACTCACTTCGGGGAGCAGCAGGTGCGCCTAGGCTTCGCCCCTCGAGGTGCCCTTGCCTGGTGCTTCCATGGCAGCTGCACCTCGGCTTTCACCGGCCTGGGGTGGAATTTCCAGGCGTTGGCTGCGCTGAGACAATGTCGAATATCAGCGTTTCCTTCCGCCACCTTGCTGGGCAGCGACGCGACTTCACCGCGCCGCCGCCGCGAACGCCGTTAGCGATTTGCGACAGCTCCGCGTGTGCGCCCAGGCCAGCACGCAGGTTGCTGTGCAAACGCTGCGATATTCGCTTTCACCGGTGCCCCGCATCGCGGCGTCGCCGCGGCGGCCGGCACCAGCGCGTGATTCCGCATGGAACTCTCTTGGCCTTGACGTGCGCCGGGCGGCCAGGCCACCACACTGCCGCCGGGCGCCGGCTCAGCCGCGCCTCTCGCACCTCCATCTCCCCCAACCGCCATCCGGTGGCTCCAACAGCGCAATACTCCACCGCAACCGCTCCCGGCCCCACCCCTTGCCCGCAGCACGCCAGGCACACCGGCGCCGTGCCCCTGACGGTCCCGAAGCGCGGCGTCCGGCACGGCATGGGCCCGGGATGCGCCGCTGAACACAGGTGCGCTGCCCTGCCCTCGCAGCCACGCCGCGTAGCTGCCGCGGGGCCCCTGCGCCACCTTTACCACCTATACCAGCCGCGCCCCGCGCCGCGCCGGCCCGCCCGCCGCCCCACCGTCGACACCCGCCCCCTTCGCCCGCAGCCACGACGTGGAGATGTCGCAGGTCGACACGCTGGAGATCAGCCACCCGCATGCGGGCTTCGCCACGGGGCCCTCGCACGACGAGGCGACGGGCGGGCCCAGCCCCGCGGCGCGCGCGGCGGCCAGCGCGGCCGTTGAGGCGCGCGCGGCGTTCGCGCACATCCCGGACACCGTCCTGGGCACGGCCGCCAACCTCCCCCCGATGCACCGCCCGGGCGACCCAACGGTGGCCGCGGCCCTGCGCGCCGCGGAGCCGTTCGACGCGGCGGTGCTGCGGTCCGGCGCGCTGGCGTCCGTCCTCGCGTACTCGTCGCACCTCATCGCGCGCGGGTCGCTCGACGACAACTTCTACGTGATGGACCTGGGGCACGTGGCGCGCGCGGTGCTGGCGTGGCGCGCGGCGATGCCCCGCGTGAAGCCGTTCTACGCGGTCAAGTGCCACCCGGACCCGGGCGTGCTGGCGGTGATGGCGGCGATGGGCTGCGGGTTCGACTGCGCGTCGCCGGCGGAGATCGACCTGGCGCTGCGGAGCGGCGTGGACCCGGGCGCGGAGATCATCTACGCGCACCCGGTGAAGCGGCCCGCGGACCTCGCGCACGCGCGGCGCGCGGGGGTGCAGTACGCGACGTACGACTCCCCGGGGGAGTTGGACAAGGTCAAGGAGTTCTACCCCGACATGAAGATGGTGCTGCGGATCCGCGCGGACGACCCGACGGCGCGCGTGCAGCTCGGGAACAAGTACGGCGCGGAGCCGCAGGTGTGGCGGCGGCTGCTCGCGGAGGCGCGCGCGCGGGGGCTCGAGGTGGTGGGGGTGTCCTTCCACGTGGGGTCCGCCGCGAACGACCCGGGGGCGTACGCGCGCGCGATCGGGAACGCGCGGTACGTGTTCGAGATGGGCCGCGAGCTCGGGTTCAACATGCGCCTGCTCGACATCGGGGGCGGGTTCTGCTGCACCATGGAGGGGGGGCGCATCGACGTGTCGGGCTTCGCGTCGCGCGTGAACGCCGCGCTCGCGGAGCACTTCCCCGAGGGCTGCGGCGTCGACGTGATCGCGGAGCCCGGGAGGTACTTCACGGAGCACGCGGGCATCCTGCACTGCGCCATCGTGGGCCGGCGGCCCGTGGAGACGCGGCTGCGCGGGGCGCACGGCGGGCGCTGGGCGACGGTCGGCATGCAGTACTTCCTCACCGACGGCGTGTACGGGTCGTTCAACAACATCGTGTACGACGGGTACGACGTCGGGCGGCGCACCATCCACCCGCTGCCGGCGTCCGGCGCCATGGTGCCGCCCGGGCGGGAGCTACCGTCGACGCTGTTCGGGCCGACGTGCGACGGCGCGGACACGATCGCGAAGGGCATCCCGCTGCCGGAGTCGCACCCGGGGGACTACCTGGCCTTCTCGGAGATGGGGGCCTACTCCATCGCGGGGGCCACCGACTTCAACGGAATCAAAGTGTCGAACCCGACCAAATTCTACATCTTCACGCTTGACTACTGAGACGCCCAGCAGGGGCGACACGCGCACGCGGACGACGTCTGCCGCAAATGTGACGAACGCACCGCCCCCGCCGCGCTCGACGCGCTGCGACCGGCCCGGCGGACAGCCAGCGGTGACACGCGAGTGTGCTTGCTTGCGCGAAGAAGCCAGAGCGCGATGGCTCCCACGCGCACCACAGTGCAGTCATGGGCTACGTTGGCCGGTGCCCCCTCGCCTCTCGGCCGGAACAGACACCCACGCAGCGGTCCCCCACACCGACCTCGCGTGGTGTGCACGTGACGCCGCGCGTCGCTCGAAGGTGTGGTCATCACATGCGCTATTGTGTGCGCGCGCGAGGGTTCACGCAACCAGCACGCAGGCGCCGCCCGCCTCCTTGATCCGCTTCTCCGCCAGCTTCGAGAAGAACTTGGCCTTCACGATCATCGGCGCAGCGGGCGCGTGCCCCTTGCCCAGCACCTTGAAGAACCTGCGACGCGACCACACACTCCGCAGCGGGCAGTGACGAAAGGCGCCGCACGCTGGCAAACGTCGTCCGTGTTGGCGGCCGGGCACCGGCCCGGATGACTTCGCGGCCGCACTCGGGGGACTATTGGCCCAGAGGATTCGCGCACTCTCTCAGAGACGGGGCAGCAGGTGCGGGGTCGACCGCGGCGGCTGCGGGCAACGCAGGGCGCCTGCTCGAGTCACGGAGGCGCGGGGCGGGTCTGTTTGCTCACCCGTGCTCCGTCACGTCCACCACCGGGGCCTTGGAGGCGGAGGCCTGCTTGAGGGCCTCCTCCGGCACCAGGGACGCCAGCTTGTCCAGGTTGACGATGGGGCAGTGGAACTTGTTCCGGGTCTGGTGGAAGTACCGCATACCGACCTTGCCGAAGTAACCAGGGTGGTACCTGCGTGGAACGCGGCGCACCGGGGTTGCAACGCGAGCGCCCGCAGCGGGCAGGGGGGCGGCGCGCGGGCATACGCGACGCACGGGGCGCGCAGGGTCATCGGCGCAAGCCAGCGTAGCGCGACGGCGCGCTGGCCGCTTCTGGGGCGCGGAACGCGGCTGGGGGTGGGGGCGGCCGTCTGCAGCGCGCTCCCCGGGCGCTGGCGGCGGCCCGGGCCGCCGAGACGCGTTCCGGGGGGCGGGTCACGCACTTGTCGAAGAGGATGCGGTGGTGGTGCTGACCACCCGCGTTACCGCGACCACCCGGATGCTTCCTGTGCTTGCCAATGCGGCCGTGACCAGCGGACACGTGCCCGCGCTTCTTGCGGTTCTTCCTCAGCCCTGCGAAAACATAGAGATGACGAGCCGCGCGGGGTGGGCACGCGAAAGACAGCAAGCCGGCAGCAACGGAGGACCGGCTCGGTCGAGCGTGCCGCCCAGGCTCGTGGGCTGCCCGGGCGCCTGGGATTCCGGCACCGGGCGCGCCGTTAGGGATCCACACGGCCGCGCGTGGGCTCGGTCGCACGCGTTGCGGCCCACGCGCGCGAATGTGGCCCTGCCGCAGCCCCCACCTCCAGGGGCGCAGCGGTTGCAGCGGCACGGCCAGATGGCGGGGGGTGAACATGGCTGTGAGCCACGAAATACGGGCGCTGGCCCGGGCGCATTGCGGGACGCAGGGTGCCGCGGGAGCGAGGCCGACAACGAGGGTCGCACTGAGCGCCGGCAGAGACGCGTGGGGGCTTACGTGTGGTCATCTTGACTCGATAAGCGCCTAGGGAAAAGGAAGGAGCGTCGCGGCGCGGTGGTCCCAAGTCTTCGGCGCGCGTCATCGTCATCGCCAGGGGCGTTAAACTGACGTCTGGTCCTCATGGCCCTCCTCGGTGCGCGCAAACCGCCCTCTTGTCGCTGCGCCTGCCTCGCACCGACGCAAGTCACGCGCAGGCCGGCCGGCATCCCGTTGTTGTTGACTGCTGCGGCGCCGTGCGGGTGTCCAGTGCTGCGCCTTGCAGGGCTCTCGCCGCGCGGCCCCGACCTCGCTCGAGGGCATCCACGACAGCGCAGCGCGCACGTCAGGGCGCCGCAAGCGATCCAACTGGCGTTTCTACGGGGAGGTCGGCGACGCTTTTCGGCTCTGTCGAGTGCAGCACAGGGCCCCAGCGGGCTGCTGGCGGAGAATCTGTCAACGGGCAGCTCCGTGCGCAGGGCGACTTGCAGGGAGAGTATGGTCGGCCGCACGTAGTGTCCCAGGCGCATCGACCGCAGACTATCATGGCCGGGAACCCCCAGGTGCGCCAGCAGGCGTGTCGGGTCCCCAGCGAGCCGTCTCAGAACGCGCCCCGCCACCGAGTCGCGCACGCTCGTCCAGCCCTCCGACTCCAGCGAGCAGGACTGTGGCACCCGCGGCGTCGTGCCGCGCGAGGCCCGCCAGCACCCAACGAATCTGTCAGCGCGGGGGGGCCGCTGCCCGGCAGCGGTCCTGCGCGGGACGCGGGCGCTGGGGCGATCGCCTCCCGCTCGACGTATGCTTGGGCCGTCGCCACCGTGCTGCGAAACGGCCTTTTGACCGCGACCGGGCGACGGGCCCGGGATGCTGGTTGCAGGTTGGAGCCGGGGCGCTCGAGGACCTGGGGCTGGACAACGCCGAGGAGTGGCCTTTGTGGGATCCCCAACAGGATGACGAGAAGGCCGAGTCGATTGTGGACGTCGCGCTGCCCGTCGGAGCGACCCGCGCGGCGCTGTGCTTCCACTCCGTGGGCAGCAACTTCCTGGTGCGCCCACGACCCTCGAGCACTGCGCGCACGCTGGCCCCCACCTTGCCCAGGTCGTCTCCGCTCCCAGCAGGGCACTTCGCGGCCCGCCACGCCGGCTCCCCTCCGTGGGCTGCACCCGTGCCCGCGCACCTCCGTCACGTTCCGCTTCGAGACGCGCAACGTCGCCCCCACGCGCGCGGATCCTCGCACGCGCCAGTGCCACACGCGCCGCGCGGCCTCCACGTTCGCAGCGCGAGTGGTACGAGCAGAACGGCATCACTGGGTTCACGGTGCAAGACTGGCAGGCAACCGACCCGCGGCCGGGGTCGAAGCCCGCCGACGAAGACGACACGAAGCGTGCGTACTCCGAAATGCTCCGCGGCCCCCGCGCCTGCACGGGCGCACTGAGCGCCCCACCGCCACCACGTGTGTGTGTCCTGTCGCCGGCCGCGCCCCGCGCCGTGCCACGCGGGGCACGACCAACCCGCGCCGCTGCGAGTGCTGTGCAGTGATCTTCCGGCGGCGGCGTCTCAAGTACAAGGTCGCGGAGGGGTACAACACGGAGGAGATTGTGCGCTGCACGGTGTGCGCGTGGGACGAGCGGTTCGAAATGCAGCAGTGCATCCAGACCTTCGCGCCGTACGGAGACCGCATCCGTGTGCTGCTCAAGGAGACGATCGAGGCCACAGGTGCGCCCGGACGACGCCCCCGGCCAGCACGCAACACTCCCGGGGGCTCTCAGCGCGATGCGAGCGGTGAACCCCCCACCCAACGTGCTCCGCAGGGTCGGAGTCGTGTCGCCTGGAAGTGCGGTACACCATTCGCTACGTGAAGGGCGTGAACGGCATGATCAAGTCGATCATTGCGTCGAACGTCACCAAGGGCCTGAAGAAGAGCTCCGCGATCAAGAGCAAGCTGATCGCGTCGTACATCGAGGTGCCGGGCGCCGTCGCGGGGCAGTTCGACCAGATCGCGGGGCCCTCGGAGGTCACCGTCCCAGACGAGCAACCACCTGTCAGCCTGACGGACGTCGTGGTGTGCGTGGGGTCCGCCGCGGGCGCCCTGGCGCTCCTGTGCGCGCTCCTGTTCGTAGACGCAGAGACCAGCGCTCGCAGGTGCGTTTCCGCGCGCGACCAACCCCCCGCGCACGGCGCCGCTGTGGTGCATGGACGTCAGCCACACAACCCTCCCCCCCGCCCACGTGGACGCGCAGGGTGTGGGACGCGCGCGTGTGCGACGCGTTCGCCGGACTCGGCGGGTGCGACGTGGCGGCGACGTCGGTCCTGCGTCGCATCGAAACGTGGGTGGGATGGCTGTTCATGCTGCCCATCCGGCTGACGCTCGTGTACCCCACGCAGCTCGTCGTGGCCATCGTGTACGGCCTCTTCTACACGATCTGGACGCTCCTCACCGCTCCGTGGCGCCTGTTCGACCTGCCGGACTCCCTGCAAGAGCTGTTCTGGCCCGCGGCGCTGGTGCTGTGGGCGCAGTTCATCGCCGTGCCGCTGTTCCCCACGGCCGTGTCGACGCTCGCGGAGATCTGCGGCGTCGACGAGGCCGACCTGCCGGAATGGCTGCCGGTCGCGTCCGCGACGGACGCGCTGGGGAGTCGGGTGGACGACACTGCGCCCCCGGACACAGAGCCGGCCGCGGAGGACGGCGACCCCGGCTTCACCGCCGTCACTGCGCAGTCCATGCCGCCACTCGGCCAAAGCGACGTCGGCGAGGAACCGGGGCCGTCGGCGCCCGATGACCCGGCACAGCGCTCGGCAGCAGCGTCGCGCCCGCGATCAGTCACCGAGTGGGCGTCGGGCGGGGCGACGGCCGCGGCGCGCTTGGCGCAGACGCTGCTGCTGGCCGCGCGTGGCGCGCAGGGCAGCGCGCCGCTGCCGAGGACGGGGCGCGGCATTCGGGCGCGCCACCAGCGCCCACGCAGATACAGGCACGTGTCGAGCAGCGGCGGGGGCGGCATGCAGCTCGAGCTGACCCCGATGAAGTCCGAGGCGCCGAACGACGACTCGCGGCACGCGCGGGAGGACAGCGAGACGGGGCGGCCCGCAGGGTCGACAGAGGCGTGGCAGGTGGACGGAAACGGGGGGGAGTACTTGCAGGGGTTCAAAAGCGCGCCACCGGGCGCGCCCGGGCGCCCGAAGACCCCGACGGAGCCTGCAGAAGCCTGGCCGGGCGGGCACCCGCTGGCCTCGCCGCCGAAGGAGGACCCCCCCCGCTCCGTGCACCAGGCACAGCCAGCTGAGTCGCCGGCCACGAGGTCGCCCGCGCACTCGGGGCACAGCTACGAGGAGCCCACATCTCCGGCTGCGGCGATGCTGGGCCGCAAGGGCATCACCTCGTCGCACCACGGGGGCGTGGCCAAGCCTGCTCGCAGCACATCTGGGCCGCGCCTGCGGACCTGCGACCCGGGCGTCATTCAGGAGGAGCTGCAGCAGGCGGACGAGGCGTTCCCGGGCTTCGATGTGCAGGCTGCGAGCCTGTCGCCGACGGGCATCGGGTCCCCGTCGAAATCGCAGGCAGAGCAGAACGCCGACCTGGAGGCCATGATCGTGCGCGGGCGCATCGCGCAGCAACAGGCCAAGTCGGTGAGCAGCGCCCGCCGAGCGTGTCCTGCTGGTCTGCGTGGGGTGCTGGGCACCGCGGGAGCACTGCCCTGTTCGGCCTCTCACCTGCTTGCCATGCCGTGTGTGTTCGCAGGCCGCGACGGTGCTGATGAACCGCGAGGTCTCTCCGGGCGTTGTGGAGGTTCAGATGTTCGAGAACGAGCGCGCGCAGCCGTTCCGTGGGTTCGGGCACACGTGGCCCGGACACATGCTGCCGTCCGACCGGGGCCACTGGTCGCTCGGCTCGGGCAAGGACTGCGGGACGAACTCGCAGGAGCGCGCCATCGTGGAGCCGCAGCTGCCCGCCGGCTGGGCCTGGCTCGGTCCCTGGTGCGTCGACCTGCTGCCGCGCCCGTGGGAGGGCGTCGACGAGGAGGGGTGGTCGTACGCGCTGGACTTCCCCTGGGTGGGCTGGCCGCCGCGGCGAAGCAAGGGCAAGCCCGGGCGCATCGACTTCGTGCGTGTGCGGCGATGGGTCCGCGTGCGCGTGCTGGAGGGCTTCCAGGTGCCCCCCGGGCTGCAGGAGCAACACAGCCAGCATCTGCGCATCGACATGTGCGATTGCCGGTTCTGTGTGCCGCCGCCGGAGGGGGAGGAGGATGGGCGCGCGGGCGGGAGCGGCGCCGCGAGCTCGTTCGACCGTTCGGGGGGCGCGTCGCCTGAGCAGAGGCCGCTGTCTGGAGGGGTGTCGATGCGGGACCGCCTCAGGGCGCGCGTGCTGGACGTCTGGAACGGCCAGGCGGGGTCGCCGGCGGGCAGCGGGTCCTGAGCGAGCCGCCGTGACCGACCGAGTTCGCGAGACTGTGACTGCGCGAAGCGACAATTCATTCACAACGCAACGAGGATCACGTTCAAGGTGCGCGTTGTTTCGCGCCATGGGCCTGGCGCGGTTCAGTGGCGCACGTGACGGTCAACGGTGTAGAGGAGGGTTGGGGGCCTGCTCTGAAGGTCGATTGGATCGCGCAAGCTGTTTTCAGGGTTTCTGTTCAGACCTTGCAGCTGGCCGCCATGACACCGCCAGGCTGATGTTGAAACAGGCGACACTAGCGTGCGGCGACGGGCGTTATCGGAGATATGCGCGCCTCTGGTCGCGAAAAAATCCACGCTGGTCCTCTCGACGCTGGCTATCGCTGATATGCATCGTCGCAGCTATATTTCAATGGGAGCGGGGGACAAATAGATGTTGTTGTGGGGCCAGCACGCAACAGCAACAGCAACGTCATGCCCGCGCCACGCGCGCAGTCTGCCCCGCACGCCCGCCGCGCGCCGGCCAGGCCGGCCCAGCGCCGCCGTCCGTGTCGAGACGCGCGGCGATGTGCCGCCCGTACGGGCACGCGTGCAGCTCCTGCAGCGCGGGCACCAGCCGGCTCTGCACCTGGTGCAGCCGCTCCGGGTCGCACCGGTTCACCAGCTGCTGCACGACGTAGTTCGCGTACTGGTTCGAGCACAGCGTGACGAGGCGGTCCCGGTCCGGCGCATCCTCCGCAGGCCCGGCCTGCAGGATGGCGTCGACGATGCTGTCCACGGGCTCGCGCTCCGGGATCAGCTCGAGGGCCTTTTCGACGACGTTTGACGCGAACTTATGGCGCGACATGCGCGCGGCGTCAGCTGCGACGTGCTCGGCCACGCGGCGGCGGTCGTCGTCGTCGCCGTAGCGCAGCACGTGCTGCATCACGTAGTTGCCGTACTGGTCCTCGCACAGCTCCGCGATGCGCTGGAGCGGGTCCTCGAGGAAGCGCCCGTCGCGCAGCTGCTTCGGCGAGCACCGCTCGAGAACCCGCTGCACCACGCGGCACCCGTACGCGTGCACGGCCAGGTCGCCCGCACGCCCGTTGAGGCGCGCGAGCAGCGGGTCCAGGTCCGCGGGCTCGAGGCACTCGATGCACTTCTGAACCACGTGGTTCCCGTTCTGGTCCTGCGACAGCGCGAGCGCGTCCGGCGCCACCTCGGCGGCCACCGCCAGCCGTCCCGCGCGCCCGAACGTCTCCAGCGCCCTCTGCACGACGCGGCACGCGTACGTCTGCCGGCTCAGCTCAACCACGCGCCCCTCAAACGTCCCGTGCAGCTCCCGCCGCACTGCCTCCGACCCGTGCTCCATTAGCTTCTGCGCGACGTAGTTGCCAAACACGTCCGACATGAGCTCCACCATGCGCGGGAGCAGCTCCGCGAGCAGCGCCTCGATCAGCGCGTGGTCGCCGCTGTCCAGCTTCTGTTGCAGGAACCGCGACCCGTGCTGGTCCGTCGCCACGTCGTACGCCGACCCCACGACCGACCACGGGTCTGTGCGCTTGCCCTTGGACGCCCGGATCTCCGCGATCAGCGCCTCCGCGGCCGTGCGGTACGGCCCGCTGCGGCCGCCGTGCGCGCCCGCCCCCACGCGCCCGCCGCGCCCGCGCCCGCCCGCGCGGGGCCGCGCGTCGGGCATCCCCAGGCCCCCACCCGGCACATGCGGGAACCCCGCGGGCACCCCCGCCGGCGCGGCCGCCCACTGGCCCTGCCACGCAGCGCTTGCGGCGGGGTGCACCATCCCCGGCGGCAGCGCATACGCCGCGCGGGCCCCCGCGGCGCCCTGGTACGCTGCGGCAGCTGCGGCCGCCGCGTGCATGCCCTGCTGCTGCGGCGCCGGGTGGTACACGACGGGCATCAGTGCTGCCGGCGCGGGGCTGCCGTACCCCGGCACTGCGCCGTGCGCGAGCCCCGCGCCGCCGACGTACCCTGCGTGGTGCTGCGCCGCCGCGCCGCCCAGCACGGGCCCCACCATGCCGTATCCGGTCGACGGGACGTGCGAGGCGTTGCCTGCCCACGTGGGGGCCGTGGCCGCCGCCTGCGCGCGGTGCGTCGCGCTCTGCGCCGCGAGCCCGCTCGGGCCGCGCTTGCTGCGTGGCCCCCGGCGGTCCGCTGCGCCGTAGCCCTGCGACCACCCGGGCGGGGCCGTGTCGGTGCTCGCGCCGCTCCCGTGCGACGACGCGTGCAGGGAGCCGCCGTCCGCGCGCGCCGCGTTCCTCAGGTGGGACCCCACGAGCCCCGCCGCCTCGACGGGCGTCGGGACGCGCAGGGGCGGCTCGACGGCGGCGTCGGCGAGATGCTGCAGGGCGGCGTCGGTGGGGACGGTCGGGTGGACGGTCTTGTCCGTGGGTTTGACCGCCTGCGCGTCGGCCGCGTCCTGCGACCCCGTTGCGCCCGCGCCCAGCGGGCTGGCGCCGTTGCGCAGGGGCGGAGGCAGCCGCGGGTTGAGCAGGCGGTGCCGCTGGTAGTAGTTGGCGTACTGCGGGTGCGTGCGGAGCTCCGTGTCCTTGTCCGGGCTGCCCGGCCCGCCGCCAGCACCTGCACCGTGGCAGGACGACGACGGCCGTGGGGGTGTGTTCACCTCCGCGGCACGCCGGGAGGTGCGAACGTCCGTGCGGCGTGCCCGTGCGGGCGGTGCAGCGAGGGGCGGGGGGGCGCGGGCGCACCTGGATCGCCCGCGTGATGCTTCGCAGGGACGCCCGCTGCGTGCGGGACGTCGCCGTTGGTGCCGGGGGCCGCGGCCGGCGGCGCGTCGAACCCGAGGAGCTGCGCGCTCTGCAGCAGGATGTCCAGGTCCGCGAGGTTGTTCATCGCCGGGGGCGCTGACTCGGCGCGCGGTATGATTTCGCGCGCAAGGAAGGCGCCGAGGTGCCCGGGGGGGCCGCCCGCCTTGCCGGCGCCCTGCGGAGCGCGGACGGAGGTGTGCTGTGGTTGGGGCGCGCCGTTGGGCAGCCGGGCGACACGGAGGGCGCGCGAAGCAGTCGCGGCCTCCCGCTGACGCATCCCGCTCGTGTCTCGCAGCGCGCGGGCAGGTGGGGCGCCGTCGCGGGCCCGCGCGCTGCTGCTGGCTGCCACGTGCAGTGGGCGAGAAAGCTGCTCGAACGGCGCCGGATGAGGCCCTCGTGCGGCGGATGGCGCTGTCCGTCCACGTGGCTACGCGCGCGTGGGCGCACGGGTCCGCGGTAGGCGCGGGCTACGAGATCAGGGGCAGCGGCCTTGGAGCAGCTCTGGCGTAGGCCAGCGGTCGCCTTCGGCGCGAGGGCCGATTTCGGCCGGCCCGATCTGAGAAACTGGCGGCAGGATTCGTGCGGGAATTTCGAACGGGGCCAGAAATCCGCTACGACGACAGACGCGCTCGGGACCTCTCGGCCGTCGAAGGCGCTCTCCACGGGCATCGCGGGCGACAGGGGGGCACCGCAGTCGGCCGCTGCGGCACCATGTTCGTATGATTTCGCGCCGCCGCAGCCCAGAGCGTCTCTGGGCGGTTCCGCTGCGGCACCATTCGAGCTCCCGCGCCAAGGGAGCAGCTTGCATGCACGGCTCGCGGGTGCGGATTCCCGCCGCGATCGGCGCGCGAACGCAGGCCACAGTGCACGACGCGTCCAGCACGACGCGCGCCGGGCGGGCGCGAGGGCGCGAACGGCCCAGGAGTGCCAGGTGGTGTGCATGGCAACGTGTGAGGCGCTGGTCGTCCTCGCGGGGCCGGGCGAGCGCGCGCACCTCGGCGGAGAATATGCCTGCGTCGACGAGCGTGGGGTCGTGCGCGAACGGGCTGCCCCGCCCGTTCCCCTCGTGCATGGCCGCGCCCGCCTGCATTATGTACAGCGGCAGGCTGTGTGGGCGCGGGCAGGCTAGCGTGCCTGTGATCGAATTCGCGGATCTATGTACAGACAGCTTTGCAGCGCGGCGCGACGCGCAGGGAACTTGAAACGTGGGCACCGAGGCCGCCGCCGGGACACACCGAGCGCTGCATGTCAGACCAGCCCCTCGCGGCGTCCGGCACGCAAGCGGCGGCACGTCACAGGCCCCGCGACCGCCCGAACACGCCGGATCTCGCGGGATGCGCGGGGCGACCGTGGAGGGCCACGCGGCAGCCCAGCAGGCCGCCGCCGTTGGATCAACAGGATCCGACCCCCCCCCTCGGGCCGAACGCGGCGCCTCTCCGCCGCGGCGGCGCCCATCCTGTGCCGCCCGCTGCTATGCGTGCACACGGCGCTGCGACGGCCCGGCGACGAAGCGAGTCTCACAGCCGTGTCCCAACATGCGCATGTCGGAGCGCTGCACGCCCGAGGCAGCCCGGCCCCGCGCGTGTGCGCTTAGATGGTGGTGCCGTCGTCGACGGTGGCGTTGCGCAGCACGGTGACGATCCCGGAGCGGATGTAGATGCCCTCGTCCTCGCGGTTGGCCTCCTCGACGCCGGCCTTGTTGACAATGGTGCAGCCCTTGCCGATGCGCGCGTTCTTGTCGACGATGGTGTTGCGCAGCGTGGTGCCCTCGCCGACGCCCATGGGCATCCCGTTGCCCTCGCTCAGCACCTGCGCCGGCGTCTCGAAGTAGTCGGCGCCCATGACGTAGGCCCGGTCAATGTCGCAGTTGGCGCCGATGGTGGAGCGCAGCCCGATGATGGAGTTCTTGATCTTCGCGCCCTGCCCGATGGACGACCCCGAGCACACGATGCTGCGGTCGACCTGCGCCTGCAGCACGTTGGCCGGCGGCAGGTAGTGCGGGTAGGTGTACACGGGGAAGTCCGGGTCGTAGAACTCGAACGCCGGGGGCTGGTTCGCGAGCGCGAGGTTGGCCTCGAAGAAGGCCTTGATCGTCCCGATGTCCTCCCAGTAGTCGTCGAACAGGTAGGCCTGCACGCGCAGGCCCTGCGCGGCGGCCGCGGGGATGATCTCGCCGCCGAAGTCGTGGGCGTGCGGGTACTTGTACTTGAGCAGCTGCAGGAGGACGTCCTTCTTGAAGACGTAGATGCCCATCGACGCGATGTAGGGCATCTGCTTGGCCTTCTCGGGGCTCAGGCCCAGGACGGTGGTGTCGACCTGCATGGCCTTGAGCGCGTCGCCCTTGGGCTTCTCCGCGAACTCGGTCACCGCGCCCTCGTCGTCGATCTTCATCAGCCCGAAGTCCGACGCGCGCTCGTCGTCGCACGGGATGCACCCCAGCGTGATGTCCGCGCCCGACTCGCGGTGCGCGTCAACGAACTGCATGTAGTCCATGCGGTACAGGTGGTCGCCCGAGAGGATGACGATGTCCTCGATGTTCCGGTTCTTGATGTCCTCGAGCAGCCACGCGTACTGCCGCACCGCGTCGGCCGTGCCCTGGAACCAGTTCTTGTCCGTCGGGGTCTGCGTGGCCGCCAGCACCTCCACGAAGCCCTGGCTCCCCGTCTGCAGGTTGCCCAGGTTGTACGTCTGCCCCATGTGCCGGTTCAGCGACGTGCTGTTGTACTGCGTCAGGATGTACACCTTGTTGATGCCCGAGTTGATGCAGTTCGACATCGGAACGTCGATCAGACGGTACAGCCCGCCGATCGGCACCGCGGGCTTCGCGCGGGACTTGGTCAGCGGGTACAGCCGCGAGCCGGCGCCGCCGCCCAGGATGATCGCTGCGGGGCGCGGGGGGGCGCGGCGCAGGTGAGTTGGTGGCAGCGAGGGGGGCGTGCGGGGGTGGAACGCGCGCGCGGGGGCGCGTGCGCGGAGGACGGGGATGCGCGAGCGCGGGCAGGGGCGAGACACGCTGACGGCACCGCGCAGAGACGCAGATGCGGGTCGCCCCTAGCACTGGGGACAGGCCGCCTGGCGAGGCTGGGTCGCGCGCGCGCGTGGCGGGGTGGCAGAGCGCTGCCGACAGCGCCAGGGGAATCCAGAGATCGATGTTTCGCCGGGCGGATGGCCCAAGGGGCGATCGTGCAAGAGGGGACCGCGCGCGACGGGAGCGGGGGGACCGAACGCCGTGCGGAGCGCAGAGCCGCGCGCCACGCGTCGACCCTCGAGGTGCGAGGGCGTGCCGTCCGATGAAGGACCGGTCTCACGGAGTCGGAAAGCGCGGAGCAGCGCTGGCAACGCGCCCAGGCGGTCGCGAGGCATCGAGCACGGCAAACAACCCTTGCGCGACCGGCGCGCGTGGCGCCGTCGCCGCGTCGCGAGCGATCCGGATGATATCGACGAGTTTGTTCGCGGCCATCGCACGCACCGGACACCGTCGTGGGGTTGTTGGGGGCCCGCTTGTCCACCACGGGCTTGGCCTGCTTCGACTTGCCCCCCACCTTCGCCGTCACCGTCAGCTCAGCCTTGCGCGACACCACGCGGGCCTGCTTCGCGTGCGTCACCCGCGCGCCGGTGAAGCTGCTGCTCGCCATGCTGGCCGCCCGCGACCGCACGTCCGCGGTAGCAGGGGTCGCCGCACCCACCATGCTCTTCATCGTGCCGAGTCCCGGAACCAGGCAGCTAGTCGTCTCTGCACAGAGACCCTGCGTTCGTGCGGCGGTACGCGCCGCGCCGCGCCCACTGAGCCCGCATCGCGCCGGCGGGCGCCAGCGCAGGGCTTGCAGGGGGTCCCCCTTGACAGTTGGGTCGGACGTGCAGGTCTCGCGCGGGAACGTGTGTGCGGCGCGCGCGGGGGATGACTGTGTACTTGCTGGTGGCGGAAAACGTGCAGCGCTGTCACATCACCGCTATCTAGGGGAGCGAGCACGTAGGAAGACAGCACACGGAAACAACGGAAGACGCGAGCCGTACAAGCGGAACCGGCCGTGTCTTGGCGGTTCAGCGCCTCTGATCCAACGGTCAGGCGCCTCGAACGGTCACTCGAACCGTTCCGCCGGCGAAGCGTCGGCAGCGGCATCGATCCCAAGCACATCGCCCTCTAGTGCGCCGTCCTCTGCTGTGCTCGCCTGCTCGGCAAACATGAGGGCTGGCGGCCTTGCCCTGACTTCGAGGTGAGCGGAGCCGACGGCCGAGCCCGCACGCCGTCGCGCACAGCCACCCTGACCCCGCCCAGCATATCTGTTGCAGCATCAGCGCTCTCTGCCGCAGTCACCCGACCATGTCTCACGTGGCTCCGACCCCACCAGATACATGCGTCTTCGAACACGCTTGCGACGCGCTTTGTGCGCATGTTGAAGCTGATAGCGCCCTCCAGGCCCCCCGCCCTGCTCTGGATCGCCGGCGATGGCACCCCCGCCGTGTCCCGCGGCGCGGCAACATCGCTTTCAGTCGGCGCTGACGTCCGCGAGACACCATCACCCGCCGACGCCCTGCGCCCCTCCCGCCTGTGTGTGCGGCGCCTGCGCGGCATTCACGCCCCGCTAAATCACCGCCATATCTGTCCGGGCGCGGTGGCGCGCGCCGCGACACAGCGGCTTGCCTGCCCCCGGCGACCTCCCACTGGCTCGACCATCTGGCTGCCCGTTCTGCAGGCCCAGCGTAGGCGGGCCGCGGTCGCCCCATGGTCGGAGCGGCTCGCTCACTGGCTCCGGAGCGCGCCGGTGTGTGTGTGCGCGCGCGGTGGACGCGCACGGCGCGCAAGACCTCCTCGCGACGTCCTCCGCGGTGGTCGACTTCCTCGCTGCGCAGCTCCATGGCCTCCCGCCCCTCGCCGACGTCGCCGCCCAGGCAAGCCGACCCCACCCAGTGCGTTGTGGGCACCACGCGCCCCCGCCTCCGTCGCAGCGCCGCTCGCAGCCCCCGCCCCCGCCTTCTGCGACGCGGTCGCCCCGTGCGCCTCCCCGCAGGCCGCGGACTCCCCCGCGACCAAGACGGACTGGCTGACGCCCCTGGGCGACGGGTTCGAGACGGTGCTGACTACGATCGAGGCGCAGCTGGCGGCGCGCGGCGTGCCGTACGCGTACGGGTGGTCGATCATCGCGCTGACGCTCGTGGTGAAGGTTCTGACGACCCCGCTGACGAAGCAGCAGGTGGAGTCGAGCCTGGCGATGCAGGAGCTGAAGCCGCGCGTGGACGCGATCCGCGAGCGGTACGGCGAGGACAAGGACCGCGTGAGCCGCGAGACGAGCATCTTGTACGAGGAGGCCGGGGTGAACCCGCTCGCCGGGTGCCTCCCCACGCTGGCCACCATCCCCATCTTCTGGGGGCTCTTCCGCTCGCTCAGCAACATCTCCGCGAAGGGGGAGTTCGCCGGGGCCGGGTTCTACTGGATCCCGAACCTCACGGGCCCGACCAGCGTGGCGGAGCGCGCGTCCGGGGCGGGCACGGCCTGGCTGTTTCCGTTCGTCGACGGACAGCCCCCCATCGGCTGGGAGGACGCGGCCAAGTACCTGGTCCTGCCCGTGGGGCTCGTCATCATGCAGTACATCTCGACCTCGATCCTGAGCCCGCCCGTCGACGAGGAGGACGAGAACCAGAAGGCGACGGCCATCCTGGTCAAGCTGCTGCCACTCATGCTGGGCTGGTTCGCGCTCAACGTGCCGTCAGGCATCTCGCTCTACTACTTCTCCAACACGGTGCTGACCACTGCGCAGCAGATCTACCTGCGCAAGCTCGGCGGCGCGGCCACCACGGTGGACGCAAGCAAGCTGGACGCCGTTGGTGCGCACCTACGCGACGCGCGTGCCCGGCGACCTGCCTGCGCTGCTGGCGTGCTCGCGGCAGAGAGAGCCGAAGCGTGTATCCTCTGACCCCGCCGCACTGGCGCCCGGGTTGTTGCGCAGGGACTGCTGTCAGGAGTGGTCAGGCTGCCGAGCAGTCCTACGAGGACGCGCAGACGCCTGACGTCAGCATGGACCTGACGGAGGCGAACGACGCGATGCAGGTGTGCTGCAGTGCCGTCGCTCGCGCACGGGCGCGGAAGGTCGCAGCCGCAGGCAACCCGAAGGCTGCAGCACAACTCATGGCATCGGCCGACTTCGTTGTTCCGCAGGGGGGCGAGGGATCGGAGGCCATGACGGCCGCAGCGGCCGTGTCGGGGCCAATGCCGAATCTGCGTTGCAAGCGCAAGCGTGCGGGCGCGGGCGTCTTCGACGGGCTCGGCATGGAAGCCTAGCGCGTGTCGCCAGCACTCGAGGCGCGGGGTTCTGTGTGAGCATCTCACAGGTCGCAGCCGCCCCAGGCATCGTGGCAACGACGTCCGCTCGTCCCAGCGTCCCCAGCGTCATCGCGCCCCCGACCTCACTTGCCCTCCTCAGAGGTCTTGCTCTTGCCCGACCGGTTCTTGGTGTCGCTGCGCCGGTGCGCCGTGAAGGCCATCGCGAACGCCCCGAAGAACTGCGCGTGTACGTTGAATTGCGGCGGCGCAGTGATCTCCCAGTCCGAGGGCGGGACGCCGCCCTCCGCGAAGAAGCGCTCCGCCCAGCGGCGGTGGTACTGCCGCATGAGGACGAAGTCGGCCGAGCCCGCGATGGTCTCGACGACGGGCAGGAGCATGTACGCGTCCCGCCCGTCCGCGCGGTACGCCGCGGCCACCTGCGCAGCCCCCTCGTCAATGTGCCGCCACCGGTCCTCCCGCTGGTCGTAGTCCAGCACGAACGCACCCTTGACGTCGCGGACCCAGAACACGCTGCGGAGCACACGGACCGACGACGCGCGACGATCGGCAAACGGCGCGCAAGGAAGCGGCCATGCAGGGTGGGCCGGGGCGGTGCGGACCTTTGCAGATAGTGTCGCGTGCCCCCGGGCGCGGAGCACGCCCTGGCGAGCGCGTGGAACTCCTTGGGTCCGAACAGGTCGCAGCAGTTGCTCCAAGACATCGAGGTGGGCCGCATCGAGGCAATGCGCTCCGCCACGCCTCGCTTCCGTTTCTCCACGCAGGCGTGCTCGACCTCGAGCGAGAGCGCCCCGCCAGCGACCGCGTCCGCCATCGCCTGGATGCGGTCCAGCAGGATGTCGGTCACCACCGACACTGCGCCAACGCTGTCGCTGCGGGTGCGCATCTTCGCGCTGAGCTCTTCGATCCCGACCGAGTCGAAGATCGTCTCGGTCTTGGATACCCGCGGCGTACCAGGCGGCAGGGCCCAGACGACGGGGCTGCCGACCTCGCCGCTGCCGCCCACCTCCCCAGTGAGCGCGTACGTGATGTGCTCGTGGCAGTCGCGCTTGAGCTTCCAGTTCCCGAACTTCGCCGTGATGCCCTCCTCCTCGACGAAGGTCCTGCGCGCCGCCCGCAGCGACACGTCGTCGTGGTGCCGCCACCACGTCAGGTACTCCATGACAGACTTGGGGTGCCACGACGCCATCGCAGGGTCGTCCACGAGCGCCTTGACCGCCTCGCGGAACCGCGCGAGCGCCCCCTTCGTCCACGACGTGCTGTACCACACCTGCAGCACGTCCCGCGCGACCCCCTGCCCCTGCCCCGCCGACGCCTGCTGCATCATCTCGATGATCACCGCCGCCTTGGCCACGTTGTACGAGCACGCGTCGAACCCGACCCAGCGCACCGGCTCGCTCGCGCGACTCTCGTCCCGCGCGGGCGCGAACCCCATCTGCGCCGCCTGCGCGATCCAGCTCAGGTCCAGGAAGCCCACACCCACGTGGATGTCGCCGCGGTGCAGCTTCTCCGCCGGCCGCAGCAGCGCGGGGACGGAGGGCTCGAGGACGGTCTCGTGCACCTGCGGGCTGATCAGCGGCCGCGCGTGGAAGCGCACGTCGCCCACCTGGGCCTGCAGCCACCACTGCACACGGTCCATCGTCAGCGCGTCCTCGGGCCGCACGCCGAGGCGCGCCGGGATGGCCGCGGACATCATCGCGGGGTGCGAAGACAGCGAGGCGTACAGGTCCACGAGGTCGTTGTTCGTGAGGATGTCCATCTTGCGCTGCTGCGCGATCAGGGCGCGGCACGCGGCGACGTCGCAGTGCGCCGGCCACTGCCCCGCGCGCTCGTACGACCGGTGGTACGCCCGGATGTCGCGGCGCGGCACCGGCTGGTGGATGCCCATCGCGCGGAGGGCGTCGGGCGGCGGCGTCATCTGCAGCACGTCCGCGTTCTCCGCCTCGAACGCCGTGTCCGGCGGAACCTCCGGGCCGCTGTCGTCGAAGTCGTCGCTCTCCGGCGCAGGCGGCGGAGCGCTGCTCTGGCTCGGTCCCGCCGACGCGTCCGGCGCGGGCGGCTGGCCGCCAGCAGCGTTGCCCAGGCGGCTGGTGATCGCGCTGCGCGCCTCCGCGTCCAGCGCACCGATCGGTGCGAGCGCGGCCTCCTTGCGCCACCCGAGGTCCAGCAGCGCGCAGGCGAACCGGTACTGCGCCTTGGCGTGCCCCGCGCGCAGGCACATCGACGCCGCGGCGTCGGAGACGGCCTGCAGGGGCTCCCCGCTCTTCAGACGGCACATCGCGCGGTTCGACAGCACCGCCGCGGCGCCGGGGAAGTGCGCGAGCACGTCGCGGTACTCCTTCCCGGCGAGCTCGTAGTCGCCCGACTTGTACAGGTCGTTGCCGCTGGCCTTGCCCTCCGCGCGGAGCGGCGCGAGCTCGTCCTCGGACTTGGCCTCGATGGCGCGGAACTTCGCCTCGTCCGCGGCGGAGGGCTGCGGGGGGAAGCACGCCCCGGGCTCCTTGGCCATCAGCCGCAGTGCCGTGCGCAGGGCCTCCTGCTCGCCGGCGGGGCGCCCGCCGCGCTGCTTCATGCGGCCGAGCAGCTCCTCGACCGCGAGGTCCCTCTTCCCGACGGTCATGCGCCGCGTCTGGTCGCACATGAAGAGCCCCGCATCCGTCAGGTCGAGCCTCTCCAGCGCCGTCGCGGCCCTGAAGTAGGCCTTCGGGTTCTTCGGATCGACCGCGCGGCCGGCCATGGCCATGGCGAGCGCCGCGAGGGGCCGGTCGCGCGCGAGCTCGGTCGCGGACAGGTTCAGGAGCGTTGTCGACAGGACCTTGTCTGCGTCGTGGCGCTCGAGGCTGCTGGTGTAGCTCGCGACGGCCTTGGCGTACTGCCCGCCGACGAACAGCTCGTTGCCCTCCGCGCGGTACTCCTCCGCGCTCTTCAGCTTCTCGGGGCTCTTGGCGCGCTCCTGGGGGGCCTCCGAGTCCTCAAACACCACCGACCTGCGCGCCGGGAACGATGCGGGAGCGTCGCGGGGGCGTCGCAGAGACACCTGCGCGGGCGCGGGGCGCCGCGTGCGGCCGTGCGCGCCCAGGGGGGGGGTGTTGCTTACTTGGGGTTGTCCACGCGGACGCCCGTGCTGGTGTCCGCGAACACTTTGTACAACGGCTCCACGATCGCCACCTTCCGGCCCTGGCGGAACGCGTGCAGCGGCGACCCGCCCTCCGCGAGCGCCTCGGGGTTGTAGATCCCGCACTTGATGACGTCACCCACCTCGTCCTCCAGGACCGTCTGGAGCGCGCGCACCTGGAACGGGCTGACGACGAGCGTCCCGCGCAGCACCTTGCCGTCGTGCACCGTGCCCGTGGCCGTGGGCGACCGCAGCTCCCCGACGCGGACGGGGGTGCACGAGGACACGGGCGGCACACGCCTGCCCGGGTTGGGCGCGCCGGCCGGCGTCGTGGGGAGCACCGCCCCGTACCCCTGCCTGTTGCGTACGCTGTTGAACTGCGCGAGGGCTGCGTTGTGCTCGCTGATCGTGGCCTGGCGCTGGCTGGGGCTCTGGGAGGCCTTGCGGGGTGCGCTGGGGGCCGGGCCGGGGGCCGGCGCGCTTCCGCCCGGCTGATTGAACATTGTGACGTTCGAGACATTGAAGCCCGCGCTCCCGAACGCCTGCTGCATGGCCGAGAAGGCCCCGTCGGGCGCCGCGCTGGCCGTGGTGCCTGGAGCAGCGTTCAGCACAGTGTTGATGATCTCCTGCTGGACCGGAGTCATGCCAGAGGCCTGGTTGCCGTCCCTGGACGCCGCTCCATTGGAGGGGCCGTTGGATCCCCCCGTGCGGCCCCGCTTGTTCTTCTTGCGCGATCCCGCCATGATGATGGTCCGGCAGAGGGACGTCGGCGATGCGCGAAACGCAGCCTGATAGGCCTGCGAAGGACCAACAGTAGGCGGATCGAGGAGCGGCGTCACGGCAGGCGGGGCAATTCGCGGGCGCCGAGGGTAGGGTGCTCTGCATCAATCATCAAAGCGAACGTGTGCATCGCCCCTCCCCAGCAGGCCCAGGAGGCGTCGCTCCGCCAGCCTCACGGTCATGTCAATGCGCAGGAGCAGCAGGGTCGGGTTTTTGTTCCTGCCAGTCGTTACCTGGCTGCTGACGGAGCTGAACTCTCTGCCAGCCCCACAAGGTCGCAAGCTCACTGGGAGCCGGAGTGAACGTCGAGGAGCTCGCCAGTGCGGCAGCGTCGGCCGCTCGCCAGGGTCACGAGGGGCGGAGCGGTCGGTCCGGGAAGAGAGATCCCCAACGCACCAAGCACGTCAGCAGACCCGGCAGCCGCGAACCCCCCCCGACGAGTGGCCTGCCCCGCGGGTGCCTGCCGCACTAAACATTGCGCTTCGATCATCTGGGCGGGCGCGCACGGCGGCTATTGTCAGCGGGCGCACACTGGAGGGCTCAGGGCGCGGCCAGGTGGCGCGGGGGGCCGGGTGGGGCGAGCTAGGGCGCGATGGGATTCAAGCTGTTCGAATTCGTTCCTCCGTCGGACGACTACGAGTCCGACGGCGATGACGCCGGGGCTCGTGTGGGGCGAGTTCCGCCGTGGAACGGTGCGTACAGGGAACGCTGCGCCGCGTGCTGCCCGCGGGCCGCAACGCGAGTTTCCGACCAGGTGCTCGCCCGTGATGCGTCTCCCATGCAGGTGAGCGTGCCGCTGAGATCAATGGGGCGGCGGGCGGCGCGGTCGAGGCGGGAGCTCCTGCTCTAGCAGCAGCCCCGTCGTCGGCACCGGATGGCGGTAAAGAGCAGCCTCTTCAAGGCGGACCGCCGTACGACGAAGTACTCTTCCCTCTCTGGCCACGGGTGCGCCTGGTGTGCGGTCGCACGCGCCCGCTGCAACACCAACGAGGAACTTTACTGCAGCGCTCCCGGCTCGGCTCTGGACGCCCCGCACACACACCGCTGCACCTCTGCGGCATGAACCGCACATGGACAACCGAGCATGTGCGTCGACGCCCGCGTGCCGGCCCCGAGCAACCTGTGTGCGGCGTCCATGTGCCTTGGACTGCGTGCAGGGCGACGGGTCGGATCCCTGCGACTCCTGGGCGCCCGTGGACGGCCCGGGGAGCCTGCACCCTCTCATAGAAGCCGCGTGCGACGTGGCAGTGGACGAGCTCGCCGACGCCATCCTGGGCCTGCCTGGCACGTCGCCGCTTCAAGCCGAGATCCACACGGCGACGAAACACAGGAACGTCGAGGAGACGCAGTGGGCGCCGAGGACGCCGGCGGGGTGAGTCCAGCGCCGGGCCCCGAGGTCGACCGGACCGCCGTGCTGCGGCACAACAACGACGAGCGCATGTTGTTTCTGTCGCGCGTCTGTGCGAATCCCCGCGAGCGGTGTGCGCGCCCCGCAGGATGGAGTGGGAGCGGATGGTGTCGTTCTTCGAGGGCGGTGGGTACAGGGTGCGAGAGTGCCAGCGGTGGCTGGTGAAGCGGCCGGGAGTGCTGCACGTGTTCACGGCCTCGGTGCAGACGTTCGCGCCTTACTGCGACAAGATGCGCACGATGCTGCTGTACGAGATGGTCGGCATCGGGCCGCAGAAGGTGCGACGGCCCTGCAGCGGGCGGCGGGCCATCCGTCGCGCGCGTGCTGCCTGCGACGCGGTGAGCGAGGGCCGAGCGTTTGGCGTGCGACTCGTGCTCACCTGCCTGCGCCCGCACACACGCGTCGCAGACTCTTTTGCGCATCCGGTACTACACCAAGTTCATAGCGCCGGTCAACGGCATGCTCCGCGGCATCATCAACAACGGAGCAGGGAAGGGGCTTCGCAACAGTTTTGCGGCCAGCAAGGGCGTCATCTACGCACGATACCCGTGCACCGACGACGCGGCGACCCTGGCGTCAGCTTGGGCGCAGGCTCGCGGCGTCCTGTCCCCTGGCGCACCAGCAGCAGCTGCAGTACCAGCGGTGCCAGCCGTCAAGGCGCCACCTCCGAGAGCGCCGCCCAGCACGGTGAGTCGCGGCCGCACGGCCACGAACGCGCCGCGACAGAAACGACGCTCCGTTCTGCCTTTGCGTCCCTGCAACAGACGTCCGTTGCATGCTTGGCAACACGCGCACGGGCCGCTCGGTGTGCTCGCAGACGGCGATACTGGCGGCCGCCGTTGTCGCGGGTGTCGCGGTGGGCTCCGTGGCGTACTGGCTGAGCTCGACGCCCGAGCGGCGCTCCATGGTGTCGGCGTGGAGGTCCACCATCACAGACGCTGCTCTCGCGGTGCGCAACCCGTTCAACCTTGGTCTGGCGTCGACGGCGCAGCAGTGAGGCTGCGAGCGCGTCCTGTTGTTGCCGGGCCGCGTGCGCGGTCGGCTGTGTCGATGAGCGGTGTGATGCACTCCCGTGAAGTGATGAGGCCCTGTACCCTGCGACCACCGCACGTGCAGGCCAGGGCGACGGCGCACGGCGCCTGGGCTCGCGTTCCGCGCGCGAACGTCGCCCGCCAGGCCGGCGCGCGGTGGAGCATGACGCTCAACATGGTCAAAACGCAAGCCCGGTCTCACCCGCTCATGACGGACTTCCTGCGCGCCGAAGTCTGGTTCTCGCTCGGGGGACTTCTCGTCGGCCTGCTCCTCGTCGCCGCCAACCGCGCCCTCGGCATTCCCAGCGGCCGCGGCAACACCACCGCGCAGAGACCAAGCACGGTCCCCACGCCGCCGACGCCGACCGGCACGCCGCGGGACTCCGCCACGGAGATCCGCTTGGACGCGGTGCAGGTCCGGCCCCGCGCCCCCGGGGCACCAACCGCCCACGCTTGCAACATCCACGGCACGAGGCACGCTGCCGCTGCTGAGCCGTCGTCGACAGCGCGCCGCTTCTCGCAGGGCGAAGCCGCGACGTCGCCTGGCACGCACAGCAGCCCAGGGACGCCGCCGTCCAGCAAGGGGCGCCGGAGTCGCCTAGCAACTAGTTCAGGGACGCCCGGCAAATCGCCGGCACGTCCGTCGCCGCTGCGGCTGCAATTCAAGGCCGGCGGCGGCTGGGAAATCGATATGTAGCGACCGAGGCACTGGTATGTAGCGGCCGAGGTGGCCTTGCGGCAGCGGCAGGTGTCCTGCGGGTGCAGCATGTGACGTGGGTGCCTCCCTCGCCCAGTTGCTCGGTCCAGTCCTGGCACCGACGCGTGATCGTCTACGGGGCTCGCGAGGCAGGGCCGCACGTGCGGTCGACGCGGGGACGCGCGCGGCCCGGCACCGCCCGCCCGACTAGGGCTCCTCCCTTCGGGACTCCCCCTGCCGGCCGTTCCCGCGCGTCGGGGCCTCGATGCGCGCTCCCACAGCGCTAGTGGGTCAATTTGGAGTAGGCCTCCTATCGGATCCCGGCTGCGAAGAGTTTTCCGGTCCGCGCGCGAGTGGTCAACGGCTACCGACTCGAGCAAGGCGTTCAGCGAGGCTCGACGGTGCACACGGGCCCGCGCGCTGTTGCGTGCCTGCACGAACGAGTTTCGTCAAGATGTGGCTCGGCGGCTGGGTGTCTCACCCTTGGACGGTGAGCAAGAAGCACCAGACGCTGGTGAACCAGAACAGGTGCGCGCTGGCGGCCTCTACCGGCTGTACGTAGTGGTGTCTGCACCCGAAATCGTCTCTCAAAGACAAGGTCTGGCCGTGTGTTCATTTGAGATCCGAACGACGGCAGCGCGCGGGGCGAACGACGGGCGCGTCGCTGTTGACGAGCACGGGCTCGACCGGACTCGTCAGCGCGAAAGCGGGCATCTCGCTCGATGAGGCAGCTTAGTTTTGATCCATGTTTGCAGGCAAGAATGGTCGGGCCGCACGTCCAGGCGCTCGGTCGAGGAGAACGGCTATTCGGCGAAGCGGTCAAGCGAGACGGGCAGCCGCGCGGCTGCGAAGGCGGCGACGAACGGCGCGGCGTCAGAGGGCGGTACCGAGAATGCCCTCCCCGGAGTCGCGCTCATCGTGCTCGGCATGCAGGTGCGTGTGCGCCCCGCGCACGAATCAGTTCTGCCACCTCTACCAGACATAGGCCCCGCCCAGGCGCCGTACATCCCCTGCGGCGCGGCGTACGACGCGCCCCCGGTCTCTCCCGTGCCCGTTCGCGACGTCGCGCCGCGTGGCTCTCCCTGGTCGCCCGCGGCGACGCTTATCTGATGATGCTGAGTGTACCCGCAACTGCCGTGGTCGGTCGCGCGCAGGAGATGCGCCGCGAGCTCGCGACGAAGAACTGCGTCAAGGCCATCAAGGACTTGCTCAAGTGGAGCCACAAGAACACGGACAAGATCCACACCAACGTGTTCACGCTGGAGACGTCGCGTGAGCTCAAGGTCAACGCCCCGCACCGCCCGCGCCGCGCGCCGCGCTGCCGGCCCTCGGACGGCCCGCGAGCCCCCCGGGGCCCCGCTGATCGCCTCTGCCGAGCTGTTCCGAACCCGACGCGCGCCCGCGACGCCCGCCGCAGGACGCGTCGCGGTGCAACACGATCAAGGAGGTGGCGCGCCTGATGCGGCCGTCGGACAAGGTGCTCCGCATCCTCAACTCCGGCGTCGACGGACAGGCCCCGAGCCTCCAGGACCTGCGCGGCATGCTCCAGGACTACGCCATCGGCACGGTGTTCGTGTGCGGCGTGCTGGAGAAGTCGTGGGCTGCTGCGCTGGCGAAGGACCTGGGCGACAAGTTCCGCATCGTCGCGGTGCCCGAGGCCATCGCCGCCTACGACCTGGTGCGCCCCCGCCTGGCCGTGCCGCACGCGCCGGCGCCCGCCCCCTCCGGTTCCCCGGGGGGCAGCTGCTGCCTGTGGTGCGCCCCGGCAACCACGACGAGTGCCCTGACCGCCCCCAGCTGGCTGCGCGTGCATGCAGACGGGCGTCCCCGTGGCCGACCTCGCGCGGTTCTTCGAGGAGGAGGACTTCGGGCAGGAGGTGAACTACCTCAGTGTGCGCGAGCTGACCCAGCAGGGCAACCGCGGCAGCCTGGACGGCGCGGGGCACGCGGCCCACGAGGCGCCGGACACGCGCAGGGACAAGCCGCCGAAGAAGGAGAAGCCGCCGAAGAAGGAGAAGCCGAAGAAGCAGACGTCGCAGCTCGCGAAGGCTCCGACGCAGAACCAGATGATGGAGCAGGCCAAGCTCTTCGAGCAGCACATGATGCAGCAGCACAACTACGAGCAGCAGCAGGCCATGGCGCAGCAGCAGCAGATCCTGCAGCAGCAGCAGTACATGCAGTCGCCCCAGGCGCAGCAGCAGGCCATGATGTCGGAGGCTGCCCAGCAGCAGTACCAGCAGTTCATGCAGCAGCAGTACGCGCAGCAGCAGCAGTACATGCAGCAGCAGCAGTACGCGCAGCAGCAGTTCATGCAGCAGCAGCAGCAGGAGCAGCAGGAGCAGCAGCAGCACCTGCAGGCCATGGAGGCGGGCCCGAGCGGCGTCAACTCGGCCGGACCTATCCCTGCGATCTGAGGCGGACACACCGGCAAGGCGGGCGGGCGCGCGAGAGCGCATCGTGCCTGCCCCGGGCCCACGCATTGGCGGCGTGATAGGGGCGAGCGCAACTCGAATTTGTGGTTGCCCTGGTTGCGCTGCAGAGTTACACCGAAGCACGCGAATTGCAAACCTAGCTGATGCCAACCACGTCGATTCGATCCCCGTTCCACCGGCTGGCAGACCATGACGCTCCGTTGACTAAGAGCACCGTGTCAGGTCGTGAAGTACCGGTTGGATCCGTGTCAGTGCATGTGAGGAGCATCTTGCGCAGGTGTCAATCACTTGTTCTGCGGGTGTGCCAGTCTGAGTCTCGTCTGCCGTACCTTTTCGGTCGCTCAAGCGCCTTGTAGGATGGCGAAGTACAACAACCATTTCGGTCGCTCAATCATCCACGCGGCGAGGTCAGCGAATCACGAAGTCACCACTTTCATGCGGTCGCGACCCTCTCTTCGCAGCGAGACTCACGCCCAAACGCCGCGATCATGCCCACCTGCCGTGCCCCAGCCCCAACAATCAAAACAGGCGAGGCGTGGGTGTCGACTCTCCATGGTGTCGACCCTCCGCCGCGTCGATGCTCACTGCCGCGCCTTCCCTTGGTCATTCCGACCTCGGACCGCATTCGACACGTTTCGTCGTACTGCACGCCCATGACACGGTGCTTCAGTACACCGTGTAGAGCAGTATCGCTACGGAGCTTCGCTTCCCCGCGCACGCAACGCGCGATGACGTCGCGCAAGCCCCCCGCCTACTGCGCTGGCCACAGGCCTGCCGCGCGGTGCACGTCCCCCGTCCGGGACGCGGGCTCGACAGCCCGTACAGCACGACCCGGCGCCTCACGCAGTCGCCGCGCGCGCAGCAGTGCGCGCCCGCGCCCACGCTTGCCGGTCCGCGCCCCCGTGCCGCGCGAGGGATCGCAGGGACCGTCCCGCACCTTGGCGCGTCCTCCGGCGGCGATTTACGCACCCACAGGCGCCCACATCCCCCCGCTGACTCAGCGTGCAGCACACTCCCCCGGGCCGTTTCTCGCGCGGCCCGCCCGCGCACATCGGCCGGTCGCGCGCCCTCCCGTCCCACTCGACGAGCCCTGCGGTTCCAAGGAGCGGACGCGCGCCCACAGAGCCCCCCCGCGCCCCCGCGACGGCACATGTTGCAGAGCCCCGCCACGACGATGCATCGCGCCCCGACAGCCCCGGGCCCCGCGCCCTGCCGGCGCCCGGTCCTGCGACGCTCCGCGCTGCACGGCAGCCGCAGAGCGCGCGCGTGCGGCCCGCGGCGGCCCCGCATGTCCCCCGCGCGCGCCTCCCCGCAGCAGAGCTCCTCATGCGAGTGCTGCGAACGCATCCTGCGCTACACCGACGGCACCGTCCGAACCATCCGCTACCCCTGCCCGGACAAGGACAGCTCGCCGGAGCCCCGCGCGCGCGCGTCGCTGCCGCCGGGCGTGGGCGGCGACGGGGCCTCGGCAGCGCAGACCATGCGCCGAATGCCGCGCCCCTCGTGGCCGGCCGGAGACGTCGCCGGGGGCTCCGCGACCCCGACGGCGGGGCGCGACACCACGGCTGCGAGCGCGCCCGCGAGCGCCGCGCCCGAGGCGAAGCCCGCCTGGAACGCGGCGGCCGAGTTCCTGAGCTACGTCGGCACTGACGAGTACAAGGAGGCGCGCAGGGCCGAGTGGCGCAAGGTGAGGCCCGGCGAGCGCGCCCGACGATCGCCTGCCGATGCATGCGTGCGGGGGCGGGGTCGATCCGGCGTGGCACCGGGTGGCGTGTTGCTGGGAGCGCGTACCCTTGTTGAGCGCGGGATGCCCGCCCCAACTGCAACCGCGCGGGAGGCGGCCGCGGGGCGCGCGGGCCGGTCAGTGGGCGCCGCGTGGGCGGGGGACGCACGGGTCCGGCGACTGGCGCTGACGCGCGGCCGCATGTCGGTGTTTCCGTGTCCGCAGGTGCGCGCCTCGTATGAGGTGTGCAACGGGTGCCCGTTCGTGATGACGAAGCCGCTGTACGTGCTCTCGGTCGGGAGGTCGGCGCAGGACGCAGACTACGGTCGGGGGTACACCATCAGGACGGAGGTCGCGGACACGAACGAGCAGGTGCGGCGCGCGAGGTCTTGGGAGCACAGAGTCCCTGCGCGCAGCCCCCCGTCACGCGTCGCGCTTGCGTCGAACGCGGCGCCCGTGTCTCCCTGCAGGCGGACGAGATGGCGCGCGTGCTCCAGCTCAAGAACCAGAAGGAGGGCGAGGCGCCCATCCTGCGGGTGCGAAGGATGCTGGACGGGCTCGTGGTGTTCGAGGGCGAGGACGACGCGCAGCAGTTCGCCGAGTACCTCGAGGACGACGGCCACCTCGACGTCGCGGTCGCCAGGTGCGCGGGCACGTTCGCGGTCGCCCGTCCTGATGTTCCTCCAACGTGGAGGGCGGCCGAGACGCGCCGACCGCCGACTCGAGGCAATTTATACCGCGCCAGCCGCGTTCCGCGGGCCCACAGACGTCGGCTCATTCGTTCGGCGCCGCTCGCCCTTCCTCGCGTGGGCCGTTCCCCGCCCCGCCCCGCCCTGAGCCTGGCAAACACGCGCCCCGCCTCCCCTGTGCGCAGCGTCGATGCGCACGAGCTGTTCCGCATGACGAACGACGTCAAGGCTGTCGTCGTCCTGTTCCGCGAGGGCAACTACATTCCGAGCATCTCGCAGCTGACGGTGTGCCCCACCTCGGCCAGTGCTCCCCTCGCCCGCACTCCCCGCCGCGGCCGCGCGACGCCGCAGCCATGCAGCAGCACCAAGGTCTCTCCACGACCATCGGCACCGCCCGTCGCGACACGTCCCCGCCGACCGCGTTTCCTCCGCAGGTGGCCCTGAACGGGGGGAGAACGAACAACCCGCTGGAAACGTCGTCGTTCGACGACATCTGACATCTGACGCGCCCCGCACCCACGCTGCGACCGCGCCCCGCTCGCCGTCCGCCAGCGCTCGCTGGGCCCGGCGCCTGTCGCCACTACGGCACCCCCCTGTACATTCGCACACACGCGCGCGCAGCAGCTGCACCTCGTCGCGCCACGCAGCCGAACGACAATGTAACACCGGCCTGTGCCCGCGCCCCCGCCCGCTGGCTGGGAACCAACAACAACTCACGCGGCCGCCGCAGAGGGGCCGCGCGCTGACCCTGCTCACGGTATCTGCACCGGGCCCGCCCCGTTGAGGTGCTGCACGCGCCGCCACTCCCACACCGTCGTCAGCGTCCCGCCCTCCTCCGGCCGCGACTCCACCGTGTCGAACGTCTCCGCCGGCAGCCCGCCCACCATGCACCGCGCCCTGTGCACAATGTAGGTGCACCGCACGCCGGGGTAGCTCCGCGCGTCCTCCACAGTCTCCGTCCGCGAGTAGCTGCTCTCGTCCAGGTCCACCTGCAGCGGGCGGCGAAATGCTCCTCGCGTCTGCCGCCCGCGCCGCGAGTCTCAACAGCACAGCGTCCACTCCTCGTGCCGGGGCGCCGTCGCTCCGGGCGCCGCGCACCTCGAGCCACCCGTTGATGGCGGGCCCCAGCTCCTCCTCGATCGCCCGCTGGACGGCGTGCTGCCAGAACTCGCCCACGACGAGCTTCTCGGACAAGACCACGTTGCGCTCGCGGATGCGGCCGTCGGGGAGGATCTGCCGCACCTGCAGGCACGGCACGTCGAGCGAGGCGTTGCGCACTGCGGGGCGGGCTCCACCGGTGTCGCGCAGGGCGCGCTTGGTGTCACGGGGGTCGCAGTATGAGACGCTCTCTTGGGAGACGGGGCAGGGACGACGAGAGCACCGCCGCTCGCAGGACGCTGCGCGGGTGGCGGTGCTGGCGCAGTGCGATCGACGCGGGGCGGCTGGGGAGCGCCGCGCCCTTGGCTGTCGGGCGCGTGGTTCCGTGCTCAGCAACAGAGAGCGGGCCCGGCGTGCTGCCGCGCGGACCTGCGCCGCCCGCTCCGACACGGGGCGGTGGCCACGTCCGGCGGCCGCCGGGGCGGTCGCGCGCACCTCGTAAAGCAGCAGCCCCGGGTCTTCTGGCGGCCACACTGCGAGCGTGAGCACCTCCACCAGCCTGGACACCACGCCGTCCTTCACCTCGAGCCGTGACTCGCCCTTCGTCACTTCGTCGGCCAGTCGTGCTACTGACTTGTAGCCCCCCGTGCCCCACTGGTCCACTGAGACCCCCCGTTCGGTGAGCCACGTCTCCAGTTCTGCGGCCGTTCCTCGACTCGGGAACCTATCCGGGACGGCCGCCGTGCTCATTCGCCCTCGTGTCCGGACGAGAGAGGCGTGAGGAAGCGGCCGATCTGTCGGTCCTGTGCGCACGTGCGAGGGCCCGTTCGGAGTGCGACGGTGCAACTGGCAGCGTGCAGCAGAGCAGTCGGCCCTTCGAAACACGCGCATGAGCGGCGCGTTCTCTCCAGACTCCGCGCACAGCTCCGGAACAATCGGGAGGCGCGCAGCGGCCCCGCCATTGTGCACACGAACCCTCCGTGCGATGCCACGGCACAGTACAACCAGTCTGTCATAGAGGCCGCCCGAGTCCACATACCCCTCGCTGCTGAGAGCCCTTTCATCGCGCCCGCGGCCGCACGGCACGTGCATTCAAACACACACATCTGCGAACGTGTTCGGCCCACATTCGCAGCAGGATTCCCCGCGGAACTCATGCGGACCCCTTGCCGCGCGTCCGTGGCGGCTGCGCGGAGGCTGCTGCGGCGCCGCGCATCCCAGGCGACCTCCGTGAATCCTCGAGGCGCGTGTACGAGGGCGCACGCCGCCGGGGGCGCGCATCGCCGCGACTGGGATGGGCTAGCCTCGTGGCGGAGCGCTGGGCTGGATGAGCGGCGATTCTGGGGGCCGGGGGAGTCGGAGCTGCAGCCCGGGACTGCAGTAGCGGAGCCGTGCGGGCCGCTCGCGGCTGAAATCGGCCAATACGCGGACATGGACGCTCCCGCCAGCATAGCCGAGGCCTGCGACAGGGTACTGCGCTGCTCGGACCCCATTGAAAAGGCGTCCCTGGCGCACATCGCGTACCAAGGTGCGTTCCGTTCTCCTCCAAGCGAAGCGCAGCCGCTCTCGATCCGCGAGAAACCCGTCCCAGCGGCGCCTCCCAGAGCCAGTGGTGCTCGCTGTCCTCGCGCTAACCGCAGAATTGGTGGCGCGCGGGCTTCCGGTCGGGTCCAGCGTTGGTCCTGTCGACTATCCCGCTCGCCCCGAGCGCCCGAAGCTCGTCCAGACCATCCGCGAGGTGCCCACTGTCGACGAGGCGGACATGCACCCATCAGCCCACTGCCTCCACCTCCTGGCGCACATCGAGCTCAACGCCATCGACCTCGCGTGCGACACCGCAGCGCGCTTCGCGCACCTCCGGGTGCGCCGCCCCCCCGCCCTCCGCGCCGCGCCCACCGCCGACGCCCCCGCAGTGAATGAGACCCCCGCGCGAGACACGCGCCGCGGGCGTGCTGCGCCCAGCTAGGACGTCGCCGACCGCCTCCCCCGCGCGCCGTCGCTCGCAGCTGCCGCCGGATTTCTACGCCGACTTTCTGCGCGTTGCTGCGGACGAGGCGCGGCACTTCGGGTGGGTGGAGCAGCGGATGCGCGAGCTGGGGTCGCGGTACGGCGACATCAACGCGCACGATCTCCTCTGGCAGGGGTGCGCCAAGTCCTCGGGGGACGTCCGGCAGCGCCTCGCGGCCATCCCGATGTCGCAGGAGGCGCGGGGGCTCGACGCGGGCCCGCGGCTGGCCAAGCGGCTCGGGCGCAAGGAGGGGGACTGGCGGTCGTCGGCCATCGTGCGGCGGATCGCGGAGGAGGAGCGCGCGCACGTGGCGATCGGCGTGTCGTGGTTTGTGCGCGTGTGCGACGCACTCGGGGAGCGCGACTACGGCGAGGCCTTTCGCGCGGACATGCGGGCGGCGGGGCTGGTGGACGTCCTGCGCGGGCCGTTCAACCACGGGGCGCGCGCGGAAGTGGGCATGGACCGCGCGTGGTACGACAAGGAGATGTGGGGGCACGACGAGGCGGGCGCGTGCATCTCGCGGGGGCTGTCGAGGGAGGACCTCGAGGTGCTGCGGCATCGCATGTCGGGGCTGATCGGCGCCGAGCACGCCGCGGCTGCGTGAGGCGGTGTGACAGCGCCTCGCGCAGTAGTGGGAGGGGGACCGCTCGACGGGGCGCCCCCCGCGACCTGCTCGCGCCCAAGGCAACCCGCACGGGTCGCTCGGGACGATCCCTCGCGAAGCACGCAGTCGCGCGGGTCGCATCGCACCGTTGAGGCGGTTCGTGCACCGTCTGCCTGATCATTTTCCATGGGGGGAGTGGCGGCCCGGGCTCACTGGCAGCCCTCGGTGCCGACGGAGCACACTTCTCTGAGTGTACGGTGCACGGAACACTGGAGCGGTGCCCGGTCTGGAGTCGTAAACGTCGCATCGGCATCTCCGAACTTCTTCGCTGTTGAGCGGCTCACGCAGCTCCTTCTGAATGCTCAGCCCGACTCTCGCGTTGCCTGCCCTAGTATCAATCTTCTTTCTGAATCCGTTGAATCTCTTGCGTGTGTTGAACCCCGTGCGCTTCGCGCGCCTCTCGCCACCAGACGCGCAGGATGCCATACCACCGCGGACTACGTGCGACCCGGCCTTCTGGTGCGACTCCGGCGCGGTGTGCAGCAGGGTCTGCGCACAAGGGTCAGTGCAGGTCGATCCCTGGCTCGCGTGGGCTGCGCGCTGGCAGGCCACACACCAGAGCGCTACGGCTGGTGTTTGCGAGATGCAGCTGCTGGGCTCGCACAACTCAGCCATCACGACAGCCGCGGGCTTCGGTAACCGGGACCTGATCTGGTCCGCCGCGCTGCCGCGCTCGCTTCCAGCGGAGCGCCGTCGCGTGCTGACCGCGAGCCAACGTCTGTCCATCTTCGATCAGCTCTCACTCGGGGTCCGCGCAATCGAGATCGACGTGCACGCCTTCGGTCCCACTGGGCCGCTGCGGGTAGCGCACTGCGGCGGGCTGGACGGTCCGATCGCGTGGCCTCTGAACGGCGGCGCGTTTCTGTTGAAGTGGGTGCTGCGGACGCTGCATGTGGGGGTGGACTGGGGATGGAGAGCGCGGGAGATCGGCTGCGAGCCAGGGTTCAGCTCGGTACCGACGCGTGAGCAGCAGCACGCAGCGTCTGCGGTTGCGGAGGTCGGGCGCTGGTTGCAGGCGAACAAGGACCAGCTGGTGGTGCTTTTCTTCGACGACGACGGGGACCTCGACTCGCACGGGCGCCTGGTCGAGATGGAGAACATCCTGGACCAGACGATCGGGCTGTCGAAGGTCCGGACGTGCCGCACCGCTGCCCGACCAGGCAAAGGACCGTTTCTTCTTTTCGTGACGTGCAGTGCATTGTGCGTCGGCGCCGCAGGTAGTCTCGCGCGAGGACGTTCACCGGTGGACGAACGGTACGTTCACGGCGTGGCCGACAGGCGCGCGGATCATTAGCGAGGGCAAATCTGTCATCGTGTACAAAGGGTGGGGTGCCAGGGACAGACCGCCATCGGAGTACATCCTGTCGAGACGGGAAATGTGCGCGCTGCAGGAACCGAAGCTACAGCAGTTCAAGGTGCGCATCTGCCGATCGGTCGTGCAGCTCCGTGCAGGCAGACCGTTGCCAACAACAACAGTTTTGGACTTGCCTGATGGGATCCGATCCAGTCATGAGTCAGCGTCTCAGATCAATCCTCCCCTACTGCAGCCCTATCCGTTGTGTACCTGTGGCCACGGCGGTCCGTGCGGCGGGGCCGCGCAGTGGACGCGCCTGCACAGCTGCGAGGTTCAGTACGGCCCATGGAACTGCGGCTTCCACCTGAGGTCGGTTCAAGAGACCCCCCTCCTCGACGAAGAGAGCATCCCACAGGCACTCGCGTGCGGTGTGTCGGTCGTGTCGCCGGACTTCATCACGCCGGAGCGAGCTGCAGCTGGAATTTGGAGTTGGGCTCCGGGCCACCCAGGGCAGGGCGTGGCTGCCGGCGAGCTGTGTGCAGCCGCTTCCGCGCAGGACGGGCGGTGGCGCACCATCGCGTGTAGCATGGTGTTGCCAGCCGCTTGTCAGAGCGTCGATCCGACGCCGTCAGACGGCGGATGGGCAGTGTCCGGGCTGTCAGGGTCGCAGGAAGAGGCGGTGCGGAGCTGTCCGCAGGGCTTCCGCGCTGCCGTGCCGCGGACGCCAAGGGAGAATGCGCTGCTGCGAGAATGCCTGCGCGAGAGCGATGCAGCGGCAGCGTGGTTACCGCTCACCGGCGCCTCGAACTGGAGTTGAGCCTCTCGATGCCGAGAAGAAGGAATCCAGACGAACCACATGGTCGTTTCGGAGCAGCTTCTGTGCGGCGGGACCGTAGTCCGATTGTAACACGTCACAGCTTGCAACCCTCACGGCCATCTTGCGCGCTGTCGCGCGTTGCCCGCGCCTGCCTCCCAGCATGGCAGTCTCGTACCTCCGCGTGCTGCCGAAGACGAACAACGTCAACGACCACGCTGACCCCGCAAAAACGCGAGGCATTAGTGTCGCCCCTACGCTGACGCGCCTGTACGCCAAGGTCCTTGTAGCCAAGGTCGAACGCGCGGTGGCCCACAGCCGCGACGACTCCCAAATGGGATTCCGCCCCAAGCGCAACACGATCCTGGCCGCGTTTAACGTGCAGACCGCTATTGACGTTGCAACGCGGAAGCGCCTATCGGGCCTCCCAGAGGACTACCCCCGGTCCCTGTACGTTGCGCTCCTCGACATCGCCAAGGCGTACGATTCGGTGCCCCACGAGGTGCTGTGGAAGTGCCTTGAGGCCGCGGGCGTCCCCCCCGACGTGCTTTCCGCCCTGCAGGCGTACTACGCGTGCACCGAACTGCAACTCACCATCGATGGGCAGCCTTCCGGCGCCCCCATTCCACAGACCATCGGGGTCAAACAAGGCTGCCCGGCGTCCTGCACCCTGTTCACCCTCGTTATGGACGATCTAGCCCGATACCTTCATGCAAAACACCCAAACCAGGGCTTTCCCCTCCCGACCACTCCCCGCCCATCGGGCTCTGACACCTGCGGAGCCGCGACACGCAACCTCTTGATGTCCCTGTTCGCAGACGATGCGGCCCTTATCGAACGCACGGCAGAAGGCCTCCAACGACTGCTCACCAGCACTTGCCGCTGGGCGTGCTCGGCAGGCCTCCGCCTGGCCCCCAAAAAGTCCACCTTTCTCTCGTTCGGGGACACCCCCCGTACCACGACCCTGACCATGTTCACCCGTATCGACCCCGCCACCGGCCTCGTTGCCAAGCAGCACAACATTGCCCCCTGCAAAAGCTGCAAGTATCTGGGCATCACCCTTGGCCAAGACAAGGGCCGACCACCGGGTGTATCGTCGCACATGTCCACCGCGGGCGACAAGTCCCGGAAGGCAATGTACAGCCTGTCGAAACGCTGCTGGCAGACGGGAATCTTTGACCCCCTCCTGCAATCTGCCCTCTTCAAGACATACGTCACACCGGTGTCGACGTACGGCTGCGAACTCTGGTCACCACGCCTCGGCCTCAAGCCGCTGCGGGACCTTGACGGCCGCCTGACACGCATCCCGTCCCAACACCCCGCGCGCGCCCAGCGTGCATTTCTCGCCTCCCTCATATCCACCGCCAACCAGCGGATCACTTCCTGCTACAAGACGCCGCCCGAGCTGCTCTTCCGCGAGTTCGGGGCTCTTCCCCTCGAAGCGACGTTGTGGGCCCGTAACTTCGACTTTTGGGACTCGTTGACGAAGCTGCTGTACACAGCGCGAACGAACCCGACCTTGCCCCCCGACTTCCCGCACATGACGGTCCGGGCGTTCACCGCGCAGCTGCTGCTCGCGGCGGAGCCCGATTCCGACGCGTTCGTCAGCCACCCTCCAGCAGGAGACACGGCGGAGGGCGACGCGACATCGTCGAGCGCCGCACGGATGGGCCGCCCCCGTGCGGCTCAGCCGGACCCGTCGGACGACACGGACGACGACGACGGAGCTGCACCGCCGGGCCAACAGCGGCGACTACGACAACTTCAACTCCCCCCGCACATGCAGCCGGGCCGGCGCGACGCAGGAGCACGGACCGCCGCGCGCCGAGACCACGCAGCTCGGGCCACCCGAGGCAGGGGACGTGCAGCACGGGGCGGCCGCACACCATCTCGATCGCGGCCCTCGCTACCACCGGCATCCCGCAGCACTGAATCGAACCGCTTGACTGTTCGCACGCTGGACCGGACCACGCGAGGGGGATCCCGCGCTACACCGAGGCCGAACTACTGCGAGGACTCCTCGGCTGCCACTGGCGACGACAGCGAATCAGAGTATGAGGGGTCGCACAACGCTACTGCGTCTTCAACGACCTCCCTAACGGACTCGGATGAGCCGGGCCAGCGGTCGCAGCCACGGAGCACCCGGGGACGGGGGCGAGGCGGACGATCACGGGGTCGCGGGCGGCGCGGGGGAGGCAGGAGCGGCGCGGGCCGACGGGGACTACGCACGACGTCGACAACTCGTACGAGCACAAGGCGCGCCGAACCCGCAGCCCACCGCCTCCGCAAACGCGAGCTACCGTGGGCAGCGCACATCGCGGCGGCCATCACTCAGATAGGCGGCACGCCAGGGACCCCGCAGCAGCCACACCCTGCACCTGCTATGGGCAGGGTACGAAAGATCGCTCAGGTCGTGCTGCCGGACCACGAGCCCGCGGCAACCCCGGATCCCCGGACCGAGGTCACTCAGCACGGGCTTGGCCGCACACGGGCCAGGTACGCCTGGTGGTGCCAGCCACCACCGCGCACCATCCCTCCACATCTGCTCGACACCGCGATCTACCACGCGGACCGCCGTGCCCTGTCCCGCCTGCGTGTGGGAGCTACGAGGCTGCGCACCTCCACGATGGCCATGGCGGACCAGGAGCAGCAGTGGCAACACACACCGCTGTCGCACCCGTCGAAAGTCTGCCGCTTCTGCGCGGACGTGGCGGCATCGCCCGCCCCGGAGGACCTCCGCCACCTGCTGCTGGACTGCTGCGCCCCAGCGGTACGCTCTCTCCGGGAACGAGCGGGTCTGGCCATGGACTCGTCTGGGCAGCTCACGCTGCCACCCCCGCCTGCTGCCGATGCGCCCCTGTCGTCCACGGCAACTGTTGGACAGCGCCGCCGCTTCGCTCTCAACCGCCGGCTACGCCAGCACCTCGAGGACCTGTACGGCGCTGCAACACTCGACTCGGAAGCCGCTGCCAACGCTGCAGTGCGTTATCTCCTGAACCTGCCGAATCAGCGAGGCATGGCGATCTTTGCTCGTGGCATCGAGGATCTGCTCCAGGCCGACTCTGTCACAGCTGCCGAATCTGTTGCTACCATAACGGTGGGGGGTTAGCATGACTCGCCACCTAGTCGAATGATCTTTTCAGGTCTCAAAGCCTTATGGCTGACGACGCGAAGAATGTGACACCTCACCTCACCTCAGCGGCAAATGACCACGTCATCCGTATGCTTCTCTCCAGTCCCCCGCCTTCGCCTTCCCCTCCACATATACTTTGCCCGGCGCTCGGGTCCTCGGCTTCCGTCCGTCGAACCCCGGCAGGTTGGCGGTGTCATCTTCCACGCGCTCAACCCGCAGCGCATATGACGGCAGCCGCTGCACGCCAAGGACGAAGACCACGGACCCGACGATCAGTCCCAGCGCCGTGATGCTGAACCCGACCCAGAAGTAGAAGAGCGCGTCGTCCACCGCGTCGCAGTCGTTTTCCACCACCTCCACACACAGCTCCGCGACGACGGAGCACCCGCTCAGGTACGCCAGCGGAGCCAGAGCGCCGCCCGTCGGCGTCGTGAACGTGTCGATGACGGTCCGCGTCGCGTTGTCCTTCCCACCTGCAACGCAGGCCGTGACAGACCAGCGCACAGTCAGCGCCAGCCCTCGAGAGACGGTGCCACGCGCGGCGTGCTACTTCGCCGCGCTTTCACCCAGCGCGACGGATCTGGGGGCACTCACGAAGGGAGAGCCACAGGCCGTCGAGGAGGCGTGCGTCCTGCGCGCACGTGTCCCGGTCCGTCGACGCCGTGCACCGGTACTCCCCGAAGCGTTCCGGGAACTGGCCCGCACGCACGCGCTGTGGCACTGGCGCATCGGCCGGCGGGGCGCCCAGTGGGCACGCGTTCGTCTGGAGCGAGTTCCGGTCGTACGGCTCGCACATGTACTGGATGCTGCGCGTGGGCTGCGGCGACCTGCGGGGGCGGGGCGCGGGCGCGGGCGCGGCGTGGGGCCGCTGCGTCGAGCGGCGGCGCGACCGGCGGGCGGCGGGCGGCGGGCGGCGCACCACTGCGGGTTGCTGTACTCGGCCTCGAGGCGCGAGTTCATCTCGAGGATCATCGCGTTGGCGACGGTCTTGGACTGCAAGATGGCGTTGTCGACGATGGAGGGGTCCGGGCAGGGGAAGAAGGTCTGCAGGCGGGCCTGCGCCGTGGTGGGGTCCGCGGCCACGCCGCGGCCCTCCATGCACATGTCGTCCCAGAAGGTGTGCAGCATGAGGCCGGTGCCTCCGAGCAGGAAGCTGATGAGCAGGAAGAAGGGGAAGAACGCCGCGGCGGTGGCCAGGAAGGTCGGCAGGTTGAAGACCGCGCCCACGGCGCCCACCACGGCCAGCCCCGCCACGATGGCGCTCACGCACAGCGTGGCGATGTAGATGCGCTCGAACGCCTCGTCGACGTTCTCGCGCTGCCCCTTGATCTTCGACGTCACGCGCGTGACCTCGGGCACCACCGAGTTGATCTGCGACCGCAGCTGCTGCAGGTTGGGGTCGTCGGCGCCCGCGTCCAGGTTGGCCGCCGCCGCGTCGGCGCCCGCGGATATCTGCACCGCGGACAGCTCCAGACGGTCGATCTGCGCCGCGACCGTGCCGACGAAGCCCTCGGAGACGTCGTCCTTGATCCCGGTCGACGACAGCCAGATGAAGGACGCGCCGACAAAGATGACGGCCGTCGTCATGAGGATCGCCGCGCGCAGGACGCCGCGCTGCCGGGACGAGTAGCCCTCGCGCTTGCCCGCGGGACAGAAGCTCTGCAAGAGCGTAGGGGGGCGGCTGGGCGCGAGGTGAGTGCTTGGGCGGCCTAAGAGGTGTGCGGACGGAATCTCAGTCGAGAAACGACGACTCCTCTGCCACATCTCAACCCCGAAGCAAGAGGAGCGATACAACCGGGATGGCCCCGACGAAGCCCGCATCCGAGGGCGCGGCGACGGGATTCCGTCGGAACCGCCGCGTGTCGCGCGGGCCGCGTGCGCGTGGCGAGACGCGGGTGCCAGCATGCCAGGTGGCCGACCCAGGGGCGCGAACGGAGGCGCGCAGAGACGCCGTCGCGCGCACGGAGTCGAAATTATGCAGTCCAGTGCGTCGCGCGGGGCCTCGGCGCGCGGTTCGCGGCTCCTCGCGCGCTGCCCTCGCTGCTGCAATGCAGCGCAGGAGCTAGCACGGCGTAGCGCGCAGTCGAACGCCCCGCTGGCGCGCACCTTTCCGCAGAAGCAGCAGCAGAAACGAGTGAGGAAGAAGAAGAACCACGCCAGGAAGCTCACGATGGCCAGTGCGTAGAACGGCAGCGCGACCCAGGCCAGCGACCCCCAGTACCCCTCCGTCGACGGGTCAAAGCCCCCGCGCCACGTGTTGAACCCGTTGGTGATATCCCTCCGATCCTCGTACTCGATTCTCTGCGCGGCGCACGCGTATGACCGAGCCGGTCAGCCCAGCCCAGCCCAGACCAGTGCCACCTGTAACGCCCGGTCCGCGGCACCTCCGCTCTACGGCACGGCCAGGGCGGCAGCCCGGACCGCATCCAGCGCGTGTTGCGACTCCGTTCGCACGCGGCCGCTGCGCGGCGCCGTCGAAACGAGCGGGCACGCAGGTGTGTGTGTCGCGCGCGATGCTCTTGGGTCGTGGGCGCACCACGAAGTTGGCCTGCAGCTGCCGCCCCGCGGCCGTGACACCCACTATACAGTCCAGAAGCGCGAGTCCGCCCGCGGGAGCTCCCACCGACCGGACGCGACGCCACATGGCGCCCTGCATTGCGCGCTACCAGCGCTCTCGCCGCGCTCCCACCTCGCGAGCGTGGTCGCGGGCGCCCCCCGCGCCCAGGACAGTGTCCTGCGACCCGGCTCCCGGCGCGCCAGAGAAGTCCGCGTCACGCTTCGAGCAATGTCGGCCGTTCCACTGGGGACGAGTGACGCCGCACCGCACTGCAGTAATTCGCGAGGATCAGCGCCGGAACGTGCGGTGGGACATGCTACCGCCGGAATGCGTCCGGTCACGCGCGCGGTGCTGCGATGGAGGCCGTGCGGGCCACGCGCGGGGGTGACAGACTGAGCAGGGTGCGACGACGCGTGCAGGGACGCGCGGCGTCAATGGGCGGCCGCGGTGGCGCCCCGGCCAACGCGACAACCTCTTGCACAGCATAGGTGGCGGAGCAATCTCCGCGACTGTAGAGCACGGCCATTGGGCAATGGCCGCATAGCGAGGGTGGCTCGAGTGCGCCCCTCTCGTACGGACCTCGCGGTCTGGCAATAGCATATCAGCACTCAATTAATACCTGACGGACTCGCGCGGTCGTCCTCCCGGAAACGGGCGTGAATCAGCGAGTTCGCCACAATGGTGAGGAGCACCTGTTTTAGTCCTGCGCCTCCGCACGCCCGGCCCGGACGCCCGCGCGCCCGCGAGCCACGCCGCAGCCTACACCGGTCGCTGCCGGCGCCGCACGGGCGCGCGGTGCCCGCGCCACGCCCTGCCACGGCGCCCAGATGCCGCCCCAAGCGGCCAGCCACTCGAGCATGCTCTGCGCCGCTGCGCGCCCGGCCGGGACGCTGGCGGCCCGCACGCGCGCCGCGCGGGCCCACGGCGTCCACCTGCGGCCCCGCGCCGGGTGCGGCCGGCTCAGGTGGCGCTGGGCGCGCAGGGGCGAGCGGCGTCCTCAGGGTGGAGCTGCCCGGTGGTCCTCGCTCCCCCGCACGGCCTGGGCGGGGCACTGCGCTGGATGCGCTACGCCGGGCTCGTCCCTTCCGTCGTCCACCATCTCCACGATCGCGCGCTTCCGCCTGATTCGCGCCCCGGTGGCGCCCACGGCGCGCTCCTTGCTCAAAGATCACTGACGCCCCGGTCCGTCTGGTGTGCGTGCTTGCGTGCAGAGCATCCGGTGGACGAAGCCCGAGCTCATCGGCGATCTGCCGTGCGCCCGATCCGGGCACACGCTCACGGCAGTTGGCTACAGGTGCGCGCTCGCCATGCCCGCCGAACTGCCATGCCGGGCCCGCTGGGCCGCCTCGCCGCGGGCGGCGCGTCCGGAACACTGGCCACGTCGCACTGACCGGCCACCTGGCCATGCGAATCGACGCCTCGCGCGGCGTTTGCGGCGCTCGGCGCGTCGTTGCGCGGTAGGATGTTGGAGGCTGGTCTGGACGGCGGCACAGCGCGCGATGCGACCGGTCCGCGTTGCCCGGCTCCTCGCAGGAACATTCTGTTCGGCGGCGTGGGGCGCGTGGGCGGCAAGCCCCAGACGCTGAACGACGTGTACACCCTGGAGGCCGGGGCAGCCAACGAGGGTGCGGGCGTCACCTTCAAGCAGCTCAAGGTCCACGGCGCCAGCCCGCAGCCGCGCTCGAAGCACGTTGCGGTCGCCCTGGACAACACGCACCTCCTCGTCTACGGCGGGCTGAACCACAAGACCCGCCTGAACGACGTGTGGGTGCTGGACATCATCTCGGGCAAGTGGACCGAGGTGACGCCCGAGAAGGGCCCCGAGCCGCGGTCGCACACGGCGGCGATGCTCGTGGACAAGAAGGTCTACATGTTCGGCGGCTACGGGGGCTCCGGGCGCACGTTCGGCGACCTGTGGACGCTGGCGGTGCCCGACAAGGTGGATGGCAGCGAGGCGTTCACGTGGTCCGAGGTGGAGCCGCAGGGCAAGGCCCCGTCGCCGCGGTTCTCGCACGCGATGGCTTACTTCCCCGTGGACGGGCACTGGCGCCTGGCGGTGTCGGGCGGGCGCGACCTGATGAGCATCCACACCGACTCGTTCGTGCTGGACATGGACACGGCGTCGTGGCTCGAGCGGCAGCTGCAGCCGCGGCAGGGCATGGGCAAGATGAACCTGCCGGTGTCCAACCACCTGTTCGACGCCATCGAGTCGGTCCCGTCGTGGAAGATCTTCACGCTGGGCGGCAAGCAGAGCACCATGTCCTTCCTGGGGCAGGTGGAGGTGATGGACGTGCAGGCGTCGCGCTGGACGACGCCCGAGGTGGCCGACTCGGCGGAGATCCCCGAGGCGCGCGAGGACTCGGCGTGGGTGTACGACCCCAAGTCGTGCAGCCTGGTGGTCTTCGGCGGGTGGGCCAACCGCTGGCTGGGCGACGCGTGGCTGCTCAACGTGTCGCCGATCATCGGCCCGCCGTACGCGTGCACGGGCGTCACGCCCGCGGTCGGGCCCGTGTTCGGGTCGACCGAGGTCACCATCAAGGGCCTGTCCTTCCGCGAGGGCAAGATCGAGGTGCGCTTCGGGTCCGGGAAGATGGCCGAGACGGTGCCCGGGAAGTTCGTCGACTCGGAGACCATCGTGTGCAGCACGCCGAACTTCGAGGCGTACGGGGCCTACCCCGTGGACGTGCGCGTGAACATTGGCGGCGACGGGTGGACGGTCAACAAGCTGAGCTTCAGCTACTTCGCCAACACCTCGGCGGCCAACTCGATGGCGTTCGGGCCGGGCGTGGGGTCCACGGACGTGCGCCACTCGCTCATCGCGGAGGACAAGGAGTACCCCAAGGTGGCCAGCTGCCTGGAGATGCCCGTCCTCATCCAGGCGCGCGACACGCTCAACGCCAAGCGCAGCACGGGCGCCGACCTCTTCGTCGTGACCGTCAAGTCCGAGGACGGCAAGGTCCAGGGCACCTCGCGCGTCGTGGACCTCGGCACGGGCGTGCACGAGGCCTTCTACACCGTCCCGGCCCCGGGGCGCTACGTCGTCGACATCCGGCTGTACGACCCCTCGGCAGAGCCCGGCGACACGCAGCACGGCGAGGAAGCCGGCGCAGGCGCAGGCGCAGAGCGCTCGGCGGCGGCGATGCTGCCCATCCGCGGGTCACCCTTCACGGTGGACGCGGTGGACCCCTTCGCGTACGCGACGCTCAAGGGCGAGGCCCCCGAGGCGCGCGACGGCATGACGGCCACGCCCATCGGGCGGCAGGTGGTGGTGGTCGGCGCGGACGACGACGCGAAGCACGCGTACGTGCTGTGGGCCGAGGCCGAGCTGGCGGACTGGCACTGGGAGAAGGAGCCCGTGGACGGCGACGGGCCCGAGCACTCGCGGTTGCACCACACGTGTACGCTTGTCGGGAAGGACAAGCTGTTCCTGGCCGGCGGCATCGACCCTGAGACCAAGACCGACACGCTCGACATGTACTACATCGAGAAGGACGAGCACGGGTGGACGTGGCACAGGCCGCCCAAGTTCGACCCCACGAACGTGGCGCACGCCGAGCCGTCCTTCATTCAGGAGGGCGAGATGGAAGGCGGCGACACCATGCACGGCAGCGGCGAGGGCGACGAGGAGGCCAAGGGGGGCGAGGACGCCCCAGCGGAGAATGGCGACGCCGAGAAGCCCGAGGGCGAGGACGCCCCCGCGGAGGACGGCGCCGCCGAGAAGCCCGAGGGCGAGGACGCGCCCGCGGAGGACGGAGCCGCCGAGAAGCCCGAGGGCGACGAGGGCGAGGGCGGCGACGAGGGCGAGGGCGGCGACGAGGGCGAGGGCGAGGGCGGCGCGGCCGAGGAGAAGCCCGAGAAGGTCCGCGTGCCACAGCCGGGCGACCAAGGGTCCGGGCGGTCGGCGCGCTCGCGCCACACGGGCATCTCCATCGACGGCGGCCTGCTGATGCTGGCCGGGGGCGTGGAGCACGAGCACATGGCCGGCTCGATGGTGTCGTACGACCTGGAGGGCGTGGCGAAGGAGGCCGGCCTGGAGGGCGTCGACGTGCCGGCGCGGTGCGGCGCCGCTGGCACGCACGTGCCCGGGGAGGACGGCGGGCACTTGGTGCTGTTTGGCGGCGAGGGCACGGACCAGGACGGCGAGAAGATGATGCTGAACGACGTGGTGCTCCTGCAGCCGAAGAAGCAGTACGTGAACGCCGCGGGCCGCATCCTGCAGCCCAAGTTCACCGTGTCGATCCCCACGTTCGAGGGCGCGGTGCCGGCGCCGCGGAAGGGCGCGGTGATGACCGTGATCCGCGGCACACAGACGCTGCTGGTGTACGGCGGCGTCGGCGCGGACGGCGCCCTGCTGCACGACGCGTGGATGCTGGACGTGGCGGCGCTGAAGTGGACCTTGGTGATGCAGGGCGCGCCGGACGCGGTGGCGAACCCGACGGTGGGCGCGTTCATCGGCACGCAGCTGGTGGTCATGCAGGGCGACGCGGAGACGCGCAGCAAGGCGCTGACGAAGTGCGCAGTGCTGGACCTGGAGAAGTCGCGCGCCAGCTGGTCGTTCGTGGCCAAGATGCGCAAGGACGTGGCCGGGCGGTTCGCGGCGCTGGACGAGTGGGTGGAGCGCCAGGGCGCGGGCCTGGACATGGCGCTGAACGTGGAGTCGCTGTCGGACAGCAAGGACAAGCAGTACAAGGTGGCGGAGGCCATGTACGAGGTGCTGGCGAAGAAGGAGTCGGTGGAGCTGGAGATGGACGCGCTGGCGGAGGTGTGCTCGCAGCTGTCGCGCGGCGGCGTACCGACGAAGAAGGAGGAGTCCGAGCTGGCCGACCTGCAGGAGCGCTGGCAGGAGATCAAGAAGGACGCCGTGGGGCAGGTGCTGAAGGACTTCGAGCCGTTCAAGAAGCAGCTGGTGGACGAGCTGCGCGACTCGTGCAAGGACTTCGAGCGCGGGAAGCTGCGGCAGTTCGCCAAGGCCTTCACGGAGCAGCCCTTCTTCAAGTACATGCCCGAGCGCGAGAAGGCCATCCCGATGCTGGACCAGACGAAGGAGGACCTGCTGAAGCTCAAGCAGGAGATCCTCGGCCTGCAGGGGTACGCGCACTGGTTCGCGATCCCGGAGATCGTGGAGCCGTCGGTGAACCAGATCAACAACCAGCTGACGGACATCAAGTCGATGCGCGACCTGTGGAGTCTCGCGGTGACGGTCGAGAACCAGTTCACGGCGTGGCGGCAGACGCTGTGGTCGGACGTGAACTGCGAGGAGATGGAGGACGGCGTCAAGGCCTTCGTGAAGAAGATCAAGGCGCTGGACAAGCGAATCAAGGACACGGCCGCGTACCAGGGCCTGGACCAGTCGGCGAAGAACTTCATGACCTCGGTGCCGCTGGTGGCGGACCTGCGGTCGGACGCGATGCGCCCGCGGCACTGGGACCAGCTCATGGAGGCCACGTCGAAGAAGTTCGTCATCGACGACAAGTTCAAGCTCGACGACCTGCTCGCGCTCGAGCTGCACAAGTTCGAGGAGGAGGTGGGCGAGATCGTGGATTGCGCGCAGAAGGAGGAGAAGATGGAGCAAAACCTGGCCAAGCTGGACGAGTCGTGGGCCAAGGTCGAGATGGTGTTCGCGCAGCACAAGAACTCGGACGTGCACACGGCCAAGCTCGGCGAGGACGACTTCGAGGCGCTCGAGGACAACCAGGTGCTGGTGCAGGGCATGATGGCCAACCGGTACATGGCCACCTTCCGCGACCGCATCCTCGGGTGGAACCAGCGCCTGATGAACGTGTACGACGTCAACCAGCTGCTGACGGAGATCCAGCGCACGTGGGCGCACCTCGAGTCGCTGTTCATGGACTCGGAGGAGGTGAAGAAGGAGCTCCCGGAGGCCACCGAGCGCTTCGTGGGCATCGACCGCGACGTGCGCGCCATCCTGCGCGACATGTTCGCCACCAAGAACGCCGTGGCGTGCTGCAACAAGGAGGGCCTCATCGCACGCCTGGAGAAGCTGCAGAGCCAGCTCGAGCTGTGCGAGAAGGCGCTGCTCGAGTACATGGAGGCCAAGCGCCGCGCCTTCCCGCGGTTCTACTTCGTGTCGCAGAACGACCTCCTGGACATCCTGTCCAACGGCAACAACCCCGTCAAGGTCATGAAGCACACGTCCAAGATCTTCCAGGCCATCGACTCGCTCAAGCTCGACACCAGCGACCCGCCCGCGGGCCAGCGCCCCAAGGGCCTGGGCATGAATTCATGCGTGGGCGTGGAGTACGTGGCCTTCAAGACGCCGCTGCCGCTCGAGGGCAAGGTGGAGCACTACATGAACGACATGATCAAGAAGATGCGCGACGAGCTCCGCGTGATCCTGTCGGACTCCGTGGCGGCGTACCCGAAGAAGGCGCGCCACGAGTGGCTGTTCGACTGGCCCTCGCAGATCATCCTGGTGGTCAACCAGATCTTCTGGTGCCAGGAGGTGGAGAAGGCCTTCACGGACATGAAGTCGCAGAAGGGCGCGCTGGCCAAGTACAACGAGTTCCAGGTCGACCAGCTGACGAAGCTCATCGAGGTCACGCGCACCGACCTGGCCAAGCCCGACCGGCAGAAGGTCATGAACATGATCACCATCGACGCGCACTCGCGCGACATCATCGCGCAGATCGTCGAGTCCGGCGCGGACGCGGCCGACTGCTTCCAGTGGACCATCCAGCTCCGGACCTACTGGCAGCAGGACATCGCCGACTCCCGCATCCGCATCTGCGACGCCGTGTTCCCCTACGGCTACGAGTACCTCGGCAACGGCCCGCGCCTCGTCATCACGCCGCTGACGGATCGCATCTACATCACGGCCACGCAGGCCTGCTGGTTGTGCATGGGCACGGCGCCCGCGGGCCCCGCCGGCACGGGCAAGACGGAGACCACCAAGGACCTGTCGGCGCAGCTGGGCAAGTCGATCTACGTCTTCAACTGCGCGCCCGAGATGGACTACCGCACGCTGCAGGCCATCTTCAACGGCCTCGCCGCGTCGGGCTCGTGGGGTTGCTTCGACGAGTTCAACCGCCTGGTGCCGGAGGTGCTGTCGGTGTGCAGTGTGCAGTACAAGTGCGTCATCGACGCGCAGCGTAAGAAGGCCGCGCTCCCCGGCCGCGGCCTGGAGTACATCGACAAGGAGGGCAAGAAGCACCCCGCCATCGACTCGTGGACGTACCTCACTGCCGAGGGAATCGAGATGCCGCTCGAGGAGGGCTGCTCGGCGTTCATCACCATGAACCCGGGCTACATCGGGCGCGCGGAGCTCCCCGAGTCGCTCAAGGCGCTGTTCCGGCCCATCACCGTGGTGGTGCCCGACCGGCAGCTCATCATGGAGAACATGCTCATGGCGGAGGGCTTCGTCGAGGCCAAGATGCTCGCGAAGAAGTTCGCCGCGCTCTACTACCTCCTCGAGGACCTCCTGTCGCCGCAGAAGCACTACGACTGGGGCCTGCGCGCCATCAAGTCGGTGCTGGTCGTGGCCGGCTCGCTGCTGCGTGCCGAGGAGGGGCAAGTCGAGGCGGACGTGCTGTACCGCGCCCTGCGCGACTTCAACATCCCCAAGATCCTCGCGCAGGACATGGTGGTGTTCATGGGCCTGCTGACCGACCTGTTCCCGGGCATTGACCCCCCGCGCAAGCGCGACCCGGAGTTCGAGCGCGTGATCGTCGAGGAGGCCGAGAAGCTCGGGCTCACGGCCGAGGACGACTTCGTGCTGCGCGTGGTGCAGCTCTCGGAGCTGCTGGCCATCCGGCACTGCGTCTTCTTGATGGGCCCCACGGGCAGCGGGCGCACGGAGGTGTACCGCACGCTGGCCAAGGCCATCACGACGGGCACGGACGAGCCGCAGAACGACTACCTGAAGATGTTCAACCGCATGCGCGTGCACGTCAAGGACCTCAACCCCAAGTCGGTGTCGACGCAGGAGCTGTACGGGTTCGTCAACATGGCCACGCGCGAGTGGAAGGACGGCCTGCTGTCGTGCTTCATGCGCGACTTCGCCAACATGGAGGGCGAGGACCCGAAGTGGCTGCTCCTGGACGGCGACCTCGACGCCAACTGGATCGAGTCGATGAACTCCGTGATGGACGACAACCGCCTGCTGACGCTCCCGTCGAACGAGCGCATCCGCGTGACGCCGTCGATGAAACTGATCTTCGAGATCCGCGACCTCAAGTTCGCCACGCCCGCCACGGCTACGCGCGCGGGCATCTTGTACGTGTCGGAGGCGCAGCAGTGGCACAACATGACCATGTCGTGGTGCGATCGCACCATCCCGGGCTTCGCGGAGAAGGCCAAGCTCAAGGACGGCGACAAGGTGCTGACGACGATCAAGGGCCTGTTCGAGAAGTACGTGCCGGACACCATCTTCGAGATGAAGAAGTCGTACCAGCACATCACGCCACTCAACACCATGAACTGGGTCACGTCGCTGGTCAACATCCTCGAGGGCTGCTACACGCCCGCCAACATCGGCGCCGGGTCGGACCCCGGCATCTACGAGCTGTACTTCGTGTTTGCCATGATCTGGGCCTTTGGCGGCGCGCTGTGCGAGAAGGACGGCATCAACTACCGGAAGAACTTCGACCGGTGGTGGAAGTCCAAGTTCACCACGGTGCGGTTCCCGGGCAAGGGCACGGTGTACGACTTCTTCGTGGACGCCAAGAAGGCCAAGTTCGGCAACTGGTCGGACTTGGTGGAGGAAGTGTCGTTCAACTCGAAGACGACGGGCATGGGCTCGGTGTTCGTGCCGACGCCCGAGACCTCGTCGCTGTCGTTCTTCCTGGACATGATGATCGACGCCAAGAAGCCCATCATGTTCGTGGGTGGCGCGGGCGTGGGCAAGACGCAGCTGGTCAAGGGCAAGCTCGACGGGCTGGACCTCGAGGAGTACGTGTCGCAGGGCATCAACTTCAACTACTTCAGCGACGTGAGCGCCATCCAGAAGATCATGGAGAGCCCGCTGGAGAAGAAGGCCGGCATCAACTACGGGCCGCCGGGGCAGAAGAAGCTGGTGTACTTCGTTGATGACATGAACATGCCCAAGCTCGACCCGTACGAGACGGCCATGCCCATCTCGCTCATCCGGCAGCACCTGGGCTGGGGCCACTGGTACGACCGCGCCAAGCTGACGCAGAAGAACATCAACGGGACGCAGTACGTGGCGTGCATGAACCCCACGGCGGGGTCGTTCATCATCAACCCGCGCCTGCAGCGCCTGTTCATGACGCTCGCCATGGACTTCCCCAGCCAGGAGTCGCTCATGAGCATCTACGGCACCTTCCTGCGCGGGCACCTCCAGCACTTCGACGCGTCCGTCCAGGAGCTCGAGACCAAGCTCCTGCAGGCCGCGCTCGCGCTGCACGAGAAGGTCTCGACGACGTTCCGCAAGACGGCCATCAACTTCCACTACGAGTTCACCGTGCGGCACCTTGCCAACGTCTTCCAGGGCCTCCTCATGTCCACGCCGGACCAGTTCAGCACCGCGAACAAGTTCGTCAAGCTCTGGCTGCACGAGTCGGAGCGCGTGTACTCGGACCGCCTGGTGTCGCCCGACGACCTGCAGGCCTACCAGAAGGCCACGGAGGCCATCACGCGCCGGTTCTTCAGCGACGCGGACGACATCGGCGAGTACTTCAAGAAGGATGGCGGGAAACCGCTCATCTTCAGCCACTTCGCGCACGGCATGGGCGAGAAGCTGTACGACTCGATCGACACGTACGACCGCCTGTCCAAGCTCCTCACGGACGCGCTGAAGGAGTACAACGAGACGAACCCGGTGATGGACCTCGTCCTGTTCGAGGACGCAATGAAGCACGTGTGCCGCATCAGCCGTATCATCTCGAACGTCGGCGGCCACGCCCTGCTGGTGGGTGTGGGCGGGTCCGGCAAGCAGTCGCTGTCGCGCCTGGCGGCGTACATGTGCGGCTACTCGACGTCGATGATCGTCATCTCGGGCAACTACGGCCTGAACAACTTCCGCGAGGACCTGCAGAAGATGTACAAGAAGGCGGGCGTGAAGCAGGAGGGCATCGCCTTCCTGTTCACGGACTCGCAGATCGTGGACGACCGCATGCTGGTGTTCATCAACGACCTGCTGTCCTCGGGCGAGATCCCCGACCTGTTCCCGGTGGAGGACCGCGACGAGATCATCAACCAGATGCGCGGCGAGACCAAGGGGCGCGGGCTGGTCGACACCAACGAGAACTGCTGGGCCACCTTCATCCAGTGCGTGCGCGAGAACCTGCACATGTGCTTCACCGCTTCGCCCGTCGGCGACAACTTCCGCGTCCGCTCGCAGCGCTTCCTGGCCACCATCAACTCCACGGTGATCGACTGGTTCCAGCCGTGGCCCGAGCGCTCCCTGCACTCGGTCGCGCGCAAGTTCCTCGACGAGGTCAAGTTCGTGAACGACCAGATCAAGTCCGCCGCCGTCGAGTTCATGCCCTTCTCGTTCAGCAGCGTCAACGCCATGTCAAAGACGTTCCTCGAGCGCGAGCGGCGGTTCAACTACACCACGCCCAAGTCTTTCCTCGAGCTGATCAAGCTGTACAAGTCCCTGCTCGCGAACAAGCGGCAGACGGTGTCGGAGGGCATCGAGCGCCTGGAGGTGGGTCTGGAGAAGCTCAACAAGACCAAGGCCGAGGTGGACGTGCTGATCGAGGAGGCCAAGCAGAAGGCGGTCGAGGTGGAGCAGAAGGTGGAGAGCGCGAACAAGTTCGCGGAGGAGGTGGGCGTCGAGAAGGAGAAGGTCAACAAGGAGAACGAGTCCGCGCAGGTCGAGGCGGACAAGTGCGCGGAGATCCAGGCCGAGGTGTCCAAGATGCAGACGGACGCGCAGGCGGAGCTCGCGCTGGCCGAGCCCGCGCTGGCCGAGGCCGAGGCCGCGCTGAACACGCTCGACAAGAAGGACTTGCAGAACCTCAAGGCGCTGAAGAAGCCGCCCGCGGGCATCGACGACGTGACGGCGGTGTGCCTCATCCTGCTCGAGGGCAACCCGAAGGACAAGTCCTGGGGCGCCGCGCAGAAGGCGCTGTTCGGCGTGTCGGCGGACGTGCTCATCTCGCGCCTGAAGGGCTACAAGGACAAGATCGACGGCGGGGAGGTGCCGAAGAAGATCGTGGACGCGTGCCGGCCGTACCAGGAGCTCGAGCACATGAAGCCGGAGTTCGACATGACGAAGAAGTCCACCGCCGCGCAGGGCATCCGCGACTGGGCCAACGCCATCATCAAGTACTACGACGTGGTGTCCAAGGTCGAGCCGCTCAAGCAGGCGCTCGCGGAGGCCAACGAGCGCCTCGAGAGCGCCAACACCGCGCTCGCGGCCATCCAGGAGAAGGTCGCCGAGCTGAACGCCATGGTGGCGGAGCTCGAGCGCCAGTTTGACGAGGCCAACGCCGACAAGGAGGCGGCCATCCTGGAGAAGGAGCGGTGCGACCGGAAGCTCAACCTCGCGAACCGCCTCATCAGCGCGCTGGCGTCTGAGGGCGAGCGCTGGGCGGTGACGGTCGAGGAGCTGAAGCGGTCGTATGCCGTGCTGACGGGCGACATGCTGCTGTCGGCCGCGTTCGTGTCGTACGCCGGGCCGTTCACGAGCAAGTACCGCCAGGAGCTGACGAAGACGTGGATGAACTGGCTGAAGGAGAAGGCGCTGCCGATGACGGAGGGCATCACGGACCCGCTCAAGGTGATGGTGGACGACGCGGCCATCGCCGGGTGGGTGTCGGAGGGCCTGCCGTCGGACCCGACGTCGGTGCAGAACGGCACGATTCTGACGAACTCGGAGCGGTGGCCGCTGATGATGGACCCGCAGCTGCAGGGCATTGCGTGGATCAAGGAGCGGGAGTCGAAGAACAACCTGCAGGTGCTGCGCATGGGCGCGCCGTCGATGATGGTGGCGATGGAGCGCGCGATCGAGGCCGGGCACTCGGTGCTGATCGAGAACATGGCCGAGACGATCGACGCGGTGCTGACGCCGGTCATCACGCGCTCGACGTACAAGAAGGGCCGCTCGTTCTACGTGAAGATCGGCGACAAGGACGTGGAGTACAACAAGAACTTCCGCCTCTTTCTGCACACGAAGCTGTCCAACCCGCACTACCCGCCGGAGGTCCAGGCCGAGACCACGCTGATCAACTTCACGGTCACGGAGAAGGGCCTTGAGGACCAGCTGCTGGCGCTGGTGGTGAACAAGGAGCGCCCGGAGCTGGAGTCGACCAAGACGCAGCTGATCGTGCAGAACAACGAGTTCACCATCCGCCTGAAGGAGCTCGAGGACTCGCTGCTCTACAAGCTGTCGACGGCGCAGGGGGACATCACCGAGGACGTGGCGCTCATCGAGTCGCTCGAGGAGTCGAAGCGCGTGGCCGACGACATCACGGAGAAGGTCGCGGAGGCCAAGGAGACGGAGACGATCATCAACGAGGCCCGCGAGAAGTACCGCCCTTGCGCGGCGCGTGGTGCCATGCTCTTCTTCCTGCTCAACTCGCTGGGCAAGATCCACGCTTTCTACCAGTTCTCGCTCAACGCGTTCGTGTCGGTGTTCTCCCGCGGCATCGACATGACGGGCCTCGACGACGGCGTCAGCATCGCCAAGGCGCGCTTCATGAACGCCGCGCGCAAGGTCATTTCCGGGCAGTCGTTCGACTGGAACGTCGACATGATCAAGACGATGACGCCCAAGATCTCCGACCTCAAGCACAAGCACGACGAGGCGCTCAAGGAGTCGGGCAAGACGGTCGACCAGGAGGAGGTGGTCAAGATCGACCTCGACGACCTGAAGAAGAAGGAGCTCGCGCCCGAGGAGCTGCAGGCGCGCCTCACCGCGCTGCTCGAGAGCACGACGTACACCGTCTTCGAGTACACGCGCCGCGGGCTGTTCGACCGCGACAAGCTCACCGTGGCCTCGATGCTGGCCTTCAACATCCGCCTGCGCGCGGGGGCGATCGAGGCGGACGAGTACGAGGCCCTGACGCAGGGCATCAAGTCCACGAACCCGCCGCCGATCACGGACGAGCTCTCGCACTGGCTCACGGACACGCAGTGGGCCGCGCTCGACCCCGTGAACAAGCTGGGCGCCTTCTCCGCGCTGACGCGCGACATGGAGAAGCACAGCAGCAAGTGGCAGAGGTGGTGCGAGCTGGAGGCGTGCGAGAAGCACGACATGCCGGGCGAGTGGGGCAAGCTGTCGCCCTTCCGCCGCCTGCTCATCATCCGCGCCCTGCGGCCCGACCGCGTGACCAACGCGCTGAGCCGGTACGTGGAGCAGGAGATGGGCGACAAGTACATCAACCAGATGGCCTTCCGCGCGAAGGACGTGATCATGGAGTCGCTCCCTTCGACCCCGATCTTCTTCATCCTGTTCCCCGGGTACTCCCCGTCCAAGGAGATCGAGGCGGAGGCGAAGAACTTCGGCAAGGACGTGGAGAACGGCAAGCTCACCATCATCTCCATGGGGCAGGGGCAGGAGAAGCCCGCGGAGCAGTGCCTCGACAAGTACATGCAGGAGGGCGGCTGGGTGTTTTTGGACAACGTGCACCTCATGCAGAACTGGATCCCGTCGCTGGAGCGCAAGCTCGAGCTGGCCGCGGAGAGCGCGCACGAGGAGTTCCGGTGCTTCTTCAGCGCGGAGCCCATCAACGGCGCGCCCCAGGCCAAGATCATCCCGGAGTCGATCCTGCAGGGGTGCATCAAGGTGTCCAACGAGCCGCCCGCGGACATGAAGTCCAACATGCGGCGCGCGCTCGCGGCCTTCTCCCAGGAGGACGTGGACCGCCTCTCGGACGAGACCAAGCAGACGGCGTACAAGTCGATCCTGTTCGGGCTGTGCTTCTACCACTCGCTGCTGCTGGGCCGCAAGAAGTTCGGCACGGGCATCGGGACCGGGTCCGGGTCCGGGATGGGCTTCTGCCGGAACTACTCGTTCAACATGGGCGACCTCGTCACGTGCGCGGACGTGCTCCGGAACTACCTGGAGGGCAACGCGGAGGTGCCGTGGGCCGACCTGCGCTACATGTTCGGCGAGGTGTTCTACGGCGGGCACATCACGGACGACATGGACCGCCGGTGCTGCAACACCTACCTCGAGGTCCTCGTCAAGCCCGAGATGCTCCCCCAGGGCGACAACCCGCCCACGCTGGAGCTGGCGCCAGGCTTCAAGGCCCCCCCGCCGGAGTCGTACGCGAGCCTGTGCGCGTACGTCGAGAGCGCGCTCCCGGACGAGTCCCCCGTGGTGTACGGGATGCACCCGAACGCGCAGCTCTCGCTGCTCACCGCGCAGGGCGAGACGCTCTTCAAGACGGTCACCGACGTCTCCGGCAGCGGCGGCAGCGGCGGCGGCGGCGGCGGCGAGGACCGCGTGCGCCGCGGCGTGCAGGAGTTCATCGAGCTGCTCCCCGAGGCGTTCAACATGGTGGAGATCGAGGCGGCGGTCAAGGAGAAGACGCCGTACATCATGGTGGCGCTGCAGGAGTCGGTGCGGATGAACGGGCTGCTGGGCGAGATGCGGCAGTCGCTCGAGGAGCTGCAGCTGGGGCTCGACGGCGCGCTGAACATGTCGGAGCGCATGGAGCTGCTCGCACGCGGCATCGCGACCAACACGGTGCCCGCGCGGTGGATGGCGGCCATGTCGACGCGCATCCAGGAGGTGTACTCGCTGTCGGCGTGGTTCCAGGACGTCCTGCGGCGCGTGGACCAGCTCCGCGGGTGGACGGCCGGCAACATCGTCACGCCCAAGTCGGTGTGGCTGCCGGGGCTGTTCAACCCCAAGGCCTTCGTGACGGCCGTGATGCAGACGTACGCGCGCGCGCACAAGCTGCCGCTCGACGTGATGAAGTTCATGACCGACGTGACCACCAAGACGCCCGAGCAGGTCTCGGACGCGGCCGACGTGGGCTGCTACGTGCACGGCCTCTGCATGGAGGGCGCGCGCTGGGACAAGGCCGAGGGCATCCTCGCTGAGTCCCACCCCAACGAGCTGCACCCGGTCATGCCCGTCATCCAGATCCGCCCCGTCACCGTGGAGGACTACTCGCTCGACGGCTACTACCTGTGCCCTGTGTACACCAACATGCAGCGCGCCAACGTCTACTGCCCCATCGTGTCCTCCTTCACCCTCAAGTCCAAGGACAACCCCGCCAAGTGGGTCCTCGCGTCCGTCGCGCTCCTCCTCCAGGACGACCTCGCGTAACCGCGGGACCACGCACCACCCTTTCAACCAACACACCTTACACCCTACACATCAGGCCCTGCCGGCCCCCCGGACCGCCCACTCGGGGGGCCGCGCCCAGCCTGGAGACGGCCCCGCCCTGCCGAGCAAGGCGCCCGCCCAGCGCCGCGCTCTGACACGCGGGGAGGGTGAGTCTCGACAACCCAGACCTCATAGTTGTGCAACAAACAGGTTGTGATCGCGTTTCAGACGAGCGAGTGAGCCATCCGCCTCAGCTAGCCCGTCTCATGAGCACAGCGAGGTCCAGGAACATGCATGCCGGGAAGCGGGGGGGCGGTGGTCATCCTGAGCGTGCCGGCAGGTCGCTTGGGTGACGGTGCGTGTGCCCCACCCCATCTCTGCCGGGCCCTTCCGCGTCTGCGGCCGCCCGCTTCGGCCCTGAAGACACGGCTCGCTCGAATTCACGCATGTTGGTCGGGGAAGCGCCGAGCCTCGCGCGGCTGGTGGGCATCCAGGGCGGCGGCGGGTGCACAGGTGTGCCCGGCTCGCGGGAGTGCCAGCTCGCCAAGGCGCGGGATCGAAGCGATTTGTCTCACAGAGTTGCAGGGACGCGCACGCTATTCTCGCACGCGCCGTCTGCGTCACCGCCGTGGGAGGTCATCAGGCGTTGGTGGCGCGAGTGTAAATCAGCTGCGAGGCGTGCTTCGCAATCGGCCGGATGGCGCCCTTCTCCTCCAGCTCCTTCAGGGCGGCGCGCGCGAGCGAGCCAGTGATCCTGAGGCGGTCCGACAGCGTGGACACCGTGATGAGCTTGCTCTTGACGATCTGCACGCACCGCGCCACGCCGCACCGGGTCAGCTCGGCGCGTCAGGGGCGTCACTGGGACAGAATACGGGCCCTGGGTGGCGTGCGGACAGGTCTAAGGCTGCGTGGGAGCCGCGAGGGCCGTGAGCCGGCGCAGCAGCCACTCCCAGCCCAGGAGGGACGAGCTCGTGGGCGAAGGAATGGAGCGTGGTTTCGCCCCCGGAGGGCGGACGTGACGCATCACGGCGAGCGCGAGCGTGGCGAGGCAGGTGCCCGCGCCGCGAGACCGGAATCGCGTGGCCGCCTGCCCCAGGGCGGCGCTCGCACCCACGCCCGGTGGCGGCAGGAGCGCCCCGAGACCACGGGGCCCGCGGTTCTCTGCCGATGTTTGTGCGTGTGATGCTGCGCGTGGTCGTGCGCCTTCGCCAGGATGGCCGCAAGAGGCCCGGGTGCGACAGCATGCTCAGTGCGCGCGCCTGACGCGCGCGTGCGGGCGCCGACGGCCCGCACGTTCGCCCCTGCCCGGCTCAGTGAACGTCGCAGGCGAGGGTGGCGCAACGGACCGCCGCTACGCCGGCCGGAACCTGCTGGCAGCAGGTTGGGCCCATGCTCACCTCCGTGTTCAGCTTCTCGTAGGTCTCCTTCGAGAACAGCACGGCGTTGTTCATCTTCTCCGCGACCTTGCCCTTCGACCACTTCTTCTTCTTACCCTTCGAGGCGTTCTGTGCCGCCAGGGCCTTGGCGGCCTTGGAGGCCTGAACCTTGGGAGCCATCTTGCGTCTCCTTGCGAAAGTTTCAGACCCTTCGCAACCGCGCCGGCAAGAGAGGCAGGGGTCGAGATTGCTGTCCAGCATTGGAGCCGGGCCGGAGCGGCCGCTCGACGACGCCCCGCAGCAACACCCCCCACCAGCCCCACTGCGAGCCTGGCAGCGCGACCAAACTACCGGCTCTTGCCGCCACGACGTTGAAGAAATTGTCACACCGCGGGTCGTCCACGAAACGCAAGCGGTGGCGCGGCGACAGCTCGCGGCTCGAGCCCCGGCCTGCTGCGCATGCTCGTGCCGACGTGCCGGGCCGCGATCGACGGCAGCCCGCCGCATGCTCGAACAAGTCGTATCCACATCCCGATTCCCCGCACGCAGCAGCGATATCCGCGACGGCGCACGCTCAGCGCCTCCGACCTGCATCAACCCCGTCTTGCGACGTGACGCAAGTCGCGACCCGTCGTTCTTACATCGCCGCACGAGCGAGCGCGCGCCTGCCAGCACCACGCGACCCCAGTCACTCAGCCTTGTGAGGCGGACCTCGATGACACAAAAAGCCTTGCGCCTGCGTGGTCGCTGCGGGACGCCCGGCGACCTCGCACAGCACCAACGGCCGTCACTTCCTCCGCCCCTTGTCCACCTTCGCGCGCTTCTTCCCGCGCTCTGCCCCCTTCTCCGACCTCCCCCTCCCCGCACGCACCCCCGCCTGTCGCTGCTGCTTGAACCCGATCTTCGCGCCACCCGCGCCCAGCTCGCGCCCGCCAGCGCCCTCCCCGCCCTCCCCGCCGCGTTTCGCCTTCTTCTTCTTCCAGTCCGGGCGCCCGGCCCGCTCCTTGCCACTCCCGCGCGCCCGCGCCGCCGCCACCCTTGCAAAGTCGTCGTCGGGCTCCTCCCCGACCTCGTCGCGGTACCAGTCCGCGTCGTCCTCTTCCGCCTGCGCGGCCCCCTCGCCCTCCGCCTCCGCGCGCCGCCTCTTCTTCGGCTTCTCCTCCTCCAGGCGTGCCTTCTCCTCCTTCTTGCGCCGCACGTTCGCCTCCTGCTGCGCGCGCCGCTCGCCGCGCAGCCGCTCGCGCTCCGCCACCCTGCACGCCAGCACACCGCAGCGCGCGTCTCGCACGGCCCACGCACGCACCAACACAGAGCTGTGCCCCCCGCGCAAGACAACACAGGGCGCGGCACACGCACTTGTCCCGCAGCCCGCGCTTCTCCTCGTCCGTCTTCTGCACGTGCGCGTGGAACAGCACCTCCCCCGCGCACAGCCCCTCCTCCACCTTGACCACCTCCAGCTCCATGCGCGGCCCCAGCTCGTGCAGCTTCACCACCGACTGCTGGTTCGCGACGTTCCCGCGCCCCACGAAGTCCTGCGCGAGCTCGAGCCGCGCGTCGTCGTCCTCGGCCTCGCTCTCGGACGCCTCCCCGCCGGCCCCCAGCAGCTCCGCCACGTCCCCCAGGTGGCCCAGGTCCGGCACACCCCCCCCGCGGCGCTCGACGAGGCGGCGCACGCCCCGCGAGACGCCCGAGGCGCGTGCGGTGACGAGGTAGTGCCGGAAGGAGATGCGGCCCGTGGTCTTCGAGCGCGAGAGCAGCACAACGCGCTGGCACTGCGACAGCCGCGCCGCCTGGACGTCGATGGGCGGGAACAGGTTCTGGAACATCGCCATCGAGAGGGCCATGTGATCCTCCTTGCCGAAGTTGTTCATCACGACCAGCGGCGGGTGACGGAAGGCCTGCGGCGGGTAGCGCGGACGCTTGGCGGCGGCCTGCACGTCGCGCACCAGCGAGTAGTTGACGATCCGCATCGCCAGGGTGGGACCCTGCAGGGGAGCGGGGGGACGGGCGGCGGTTGCTCGCGCCGGCGGGGAGGCTGACGTCGTCGGCCAAGGAAACATCAACGCTGGCGGCGGGGGCTCACGCGTGGGACCTTGCAGACCCGGAGGTAGCTGGCGCGCTGCGTGGCGGTCAGCATGAGGAAGTGCGTGACGCCCAGGGGCCCGGCCACTGACACGAAGTCCTTCAGGACGTTGCGCTTGGACTCCTTGAGTCCCGTAGCCGTGTGGGGCAGCATGACCTGGCGCAGGTCGTGCTCGAGCGCCTTGATGACGTTCTGCGCGAGGAGGAGAACGGAAGTGTGAGCCGCCTGCCCGGGAGCCGCGACGAGGCGTAGCCGTCGCTGCGCGCGCGCGAGCGGAAAGCACAGCAGTCTGTTGCACTCACCCCGAAGCGGCCTCTTCGGAACACCATGGACTTCGGCGGGCCCTTCTTCCCCGAATCTGGATTCTCCACGACATGCGTCCTCTTTTTCCTCTGCGTCACGGGAAAGGAACAGACGCGCGCGCCCGTGACACTTGGGCTGCTGCCGCAGCAGCAGTGACGGCTCCAGGGCACGTCGAGCGTCGAGCACGCGTTCGTGCGGGGTCGACCCGGCGCGTGGTGTGACCCCAAGCGTCCCTGCCAGCCTCACGTCGACCGCCACGGGTCGCTTACCCTTGGCTTCGCCATTTCGGCCGCCTACAAGGCGCCTCCGGCCAGTCCTGCTTGTGCCCGCCCGGTCTGTCCGCAGGGCGAAAGAACTACAGCTTTCGGGTTCAGGAGAGCGCGAGCGCGTGAGGAACAGCAACGCGCCGCGCGGGCCCGATGGAGCGGTTCTTCCTGCGCGCGCACGGGCTGGGTAGGAAACTGCCACCTCCTTGGAGTCTCCGAAACCACGACGGCACACCTCCCGTCGAGCCTCCGCGCCGCGACCGAACAGCGCGCCGCCACGCACGCGCAGACCCGCATTCTTGGTGTCGGCGCGGCGGGCTGTGAGCGAACGTCCTCTGCGCGATGGCTGCGTCCCTGTTGCTCCCCACACTGGGCCACCAGACCCTGTCCCGCAGCTCCGGCCGCGATGAGCCACCACGGACGCTCCTCACATGCGTGTGCGCAGGTGCGCACCGAGCCTCGTCGCCTGGCGCTCGTCTTCAGCAGCGAGCGCAATCCCTTTCATGAGTTTGAAGCATTGAACTCGTTTTTCACCGACGCCGCTTGGTCGTCATCCGCCCCGGATACCCGGACGACGCTGCAACCTCACGGCGGCTCCCGACCACCTCGCACGCCGCAACTCGCAGCGCAAGCCCTGGCCGGTGCGTGCATCGCCCTGAGAGGCGGCACACTGGTGTTTGCGATGCTCGGCCTCCTGGCGCTCAGCTCCGCATCTGCGGGGCTGTGGAGCTCCTGCGACCGGTCCGAGCAGAGCAAGCCACGGCTGCGCGCCGGACTCGCCTACCACGTCGTGGGGTCCCTGTTCTGCCTCGTGCTGCTTCTGCTGGCGGTCCCGGGCCTGCACAGGCAAACGCGGTGGGACTGCGCGCTGGCCGCGCTCCAGGAGGGTGCCGTCGGAATCATGCACGACATCGCGTCGCAGCGCAGCAAGATGCACACGGCCTCGCAAGGTTGGTTGGCGCATGTCACATAGAGACACCGAATCCGTCGCGTGGCCCACCGGAGTCACGGGCGCCGACGGTGCAGCGAGAGCGTGCCCTTCTCTCCGCAGGGGTCCTCGTGCGTCTGGGGGCACTTGACAGCTGGCTGGCGCACGTCTCGGAGGACATCAAGCGTGACAGCGTCACCGAGGGCGAGAAGGAGATGGTCTACTACAAGCAGCTGTGGCGCCACGCCGACGCGAACCTCATCAAGCAGAAGCTGGAGCAGCTCGAGCGGATAGCGGACCACCTCGTCGAGGTCTGATCTCGCGGAGTCGGCACCCCTTGCCACGAACGGACGGCCCGCACGCGGACGGAAGCCGCAACGATCAACTTATTCGCCGGCCTGCAGGATCTTCTGGGGAGCGGCGAGACAGCAGACATCCCTGGCAAGCTCGAAGAGACGGTTCAGAAGGTTGCAAGCACCTTGAACGCAAAGGCTGCCGAAGAGCTCCGTGCAACAGCGACCAAGCTGCTAGACGTCGCAACCGGCCTACGTGAGATGGTGCGAGGCGTCAAGGCCAGGACGCAGGGGCTGACGCCGTCCGACTACCTGGCTGCTGTCAAGGACCTGGATAGCGCGCTGGTTGGGCTGGTGGGCTACCTGGAAGCGGCCGAGCGCATCACCGGCCCCTCCGACGGACGACTGACGTCGCAAGAGTTCGTGTCTGCGTTCGAAGTCGTCGGGGGCTCCATCGCGGCTCTACTAGACGATGCCAAGATTGTGCAGGACGCACTCAGCCGCAGCGCGGCGGGGCAGGACTTCTACACCAAGATGCACGTGCGTCGCCCGCCCTGCGGATGACACGACTTGGCTCGGATAGGGCGTGAGCGCGCGATCGTGGCGCGTTCATCGCCACGTCGCAGAGTGCGGTCACTACCACACGACCTGCAGGTGGGCACGGTGGACCGCGTTCGCGAAGGGTGGCGCGAGAAGTGGGCCGGAACCACCGACGTCGCTCCCAGCCGCGAGTCCGTGTTCGCGGAAGACTTCCTTGACAGCCTGCCGCAGCGTTGCGTCACGGAACATGCCTTCCTGCACAGCCTGGTGCGCCTGGCACTGATCCTTGCGGTGGCCTGCGTGGCGTCGTCGTTCCTCGTCCTCGGCCCCTTCATGGCACGCTCCATGTCGACCCTGCACGAGGACTGACGCACGCAGCGAGCAGCAGAGAGCGAGCGAGCGACCTGGCTGCGGTGACACAACACAGCCAGCTGTCGCTCACAAAAAAACGGAGACAACGGACCGCGTGCGAGGCAGGAGCGCTACTGCAACGACGTCTCGTTGTGCGCCATCAGGTCTGCGAGCGGGACGAGCAGCAGGTCCTCGTCCGTGCCGTACGCGGTGCGGGCCCTGTGCAGGTCCTCCGGGTGCAGCGACAGCTCCGGCGTGCTGGCAGCCGGGTCGCGCACAATGAACACTTCCCGTCGCGCGTCGTACCCTATGATGACCAGGAAGTGCCCCGTGTATTCCTGGTCCGTGCCACACGCCGTTGCGCGCTGTGAGCTCCGCGTCACCCGGCCCCGCGGCGCCGTGCTGCGGGCCTTCGAGCAGCCCGCTTCGGTGATCGAGCCGTCCGCGCTGTCCGTGGAGCCCGTCTCGCCCGTCGCCGCCGTCTCCGCCACCGTTGCGCCGTTGCCCGTAGGCAGCTCGCACGGGCCCGCCGCTCGTTTGTGCCGCGCCAGCGACCGCCTGGACGGCGTCCCTCCCGCCGAGGCTTCTCCGGCGTCCGCGACCCCGATCCCCACGTCGCGTCGAGGGGAGCGCGCCCGTTCAAGCTGGCTGGGTGCCGTCCCCATGTCGCTGTGCGCACCGGCCGCCGACCGCCCGCGGCGCAGCACGGTGTTGTCGACCAGCACGATGACGAGGTGCTCGCCAGCGAGGACGAGGCTCTTGAGGTCGTCGGACGACAAGCTCCGCTGCAAGTCCCGGACCAGTGGGTGGACGCCGGTCAGGTGCGAGTGTGTGAGATCCGCGGGCGGGCCGCTGCGAACGTCGCCCCCGTCTCGCGTGGCGGCGGGTCTGTCTTGCGGGCCGCCCCGCATCGCACCTGGACGGCGGACCGGCGGCACTCGGAGCATTTCATAAACAGGTCGTTGACCCTCCTGCCGTCCTCCGCGAGAGTCCCGCGGTAGAACGACTCCCTTGCGTAGTCGGGGTTCGCTCCCAAGGTGGTCGTGAGCAGGCTGGAACGCACGCCGGCCCTGCGAGGGGGCGCGGGTCGGGGTGCTCCGCTGCTTGAGCTGCGGCCCGCCACGTGTTCGCCGAGCGTTCACAGCGAAGCGCAAGCGACCAGAAGGGACAGGTTCGTTTCGAACGTCCGCGGCACGCCGGTGCTAGGCGCGCAAGTTGGCCTCGCAGCGCTGCACACAGCCAGGGTTGGCGGGGCAGCGCACCTGTGAAGAAGGTGCGCCAAGTCGATCGTCCAGACCGAGGTGGTCGGACACATGGAGCGCAAGATATCCAGCGTGTAGCCAGAGCGCCCTTGGTACAGCAGGACCATGAGGACGCACGCCAGACCGCAGTCCCACGCCATCTCCTGCTGTACGTGTGGCACACTCAACGCAGCCCAGAAGCGCTCCGTTCCATCCGTCGCTCCCCGCACGCATGCGCTGTCAGCTCTCCTCCTCAGTTCCTGGCGAGGCAGTTCGACGACCCCCTCGCCGGAGGGCTGCGCGGCAGCAGAGATCCCACTGCAGGAGCACACACGGGGGGCAGCGCGGGCGTCGGGTGGGCCTCGCCCGTGACGCAGCGACGTCAAGGCCCATCCCGACAACTGTTTCTCGTCGTGCGCAAAGCTACACAGCCCCTAGACGCCGCAACGCCCGTCGGGATGGCGCGAGGGGAGCCAGCGAGTGGTTCTTCCGTACCGTGCGCACGCATCCAGCCTGCTCAGCGCAGACACGTTTCCGGACGCCCCAGGCGCCTCCCTCGCCATCTCTGGTCCGCGTCGCCTGAGTCTCGCCCGCTGATGGCGCCGTCTGCGCGCCCGCCAACTCTCTCACTACTCAGGCGCGTGTGGCCGCGAGATCGCTGCCGAGTAGCGCAGCCCCGGCCGGTGCCACGTCCTACGCCGCTCGCCGGCCTCGCTGCGGCCCCATGTCGGCGCCCGAACCCGGAGTCCCAAAGGATGGAGGCACCTTTTTCCTGACTCAGCGACCGCGGACCAGATGGCGGGCGCGAACCGGGTGACGGGCGCGTCGGGCACCGCGAGAGCAGGCCGAACCCTGACGTGGCGAGGCTGGCAGGGCAGTGGCTGGGTCGGCCGTGGCAGGGGGAAAGGTTTGTGTTGCGGTGTGTCACGCTGCCCTGTGGTGCCGCTGCGCGCTGCTCTTCGCGCCGCTGCGGTGCAGGCCACGCAGGCAAGCTGCACGCGCCGGGCCAGTCGGCACACTCCGCGAGTGCCGCACCCACACGCCGCCGTTGGGCAGCACCCAGCAGTGAGCCGGCCGCGCGCCACGGGAGCGGCGCTTCCCGCCGCCGGCGCAGCGCCCTCTCGTCGGGGGACGGGGGCCTGCTGCTCGGCCGCGTCACGACGCCGCGCGGGTGGCCACGTGGCTGAGGGGAGTGCGTGGGGAAGGGCAGGGCGCGTGCGGGGCGGCAGAAGGCGGCGCGGTTTTCGGCACGCGGCAAGTGTGAGCCGCAGAAGGTGTGAGGTCGTCGTTCCGTGCGGCGTTCGATTTGTGCTGCGACCGCAGCTCGAAAAGTCCCGTAAGTACTAGACTGGTAGAACCTTCTAGTAAGCACTTTGCGCGGACGTCGGGGAGCAAAGGCGCGCAGCGGCGAAACTGCGCCGCACTGGGCCGCCACCAGCAGCTTCCTGGCATCCCGCCATATTTTTTTCCACGGTTCCCCCTCGGGAGCCGAAAACATGAGCGGCCTCAAGTCCCTGGGACTGCGCACCGTGAGCTCGGCATCGCTCGCCAGGGGACGAAGCCCGGCCGCTGATTTTGCGTGAAGTAGTAGGCCCCCATATCAGGGCCCGCCGTTGGTGGCCGCGCAACAATGGCCGAGTCCTCTGGCAGCGAACGCCGAAGCGACAGCGACCGGCGCGACGCGCCCCCGTCGCCGCGACTCCCGGCCGCATACGCCGACGACGCCGCAGCTGCCGAGCTGCTGCGCACGTTGGGCGGCCAGGTCGCAGCGCAGTCCCAGGCGGTGTCACCAGCGCCTGGAGAGGCCTCGAAGTCTCTGCCCTCGTCTCGCGCCAACGACCGCGCGCGGCAGGTGCGACGGCACGCCCGCGATGTCGTGCATTATGACATTCCGCAGCGCAGTGATTGTTGTCGGTAATGTCCCTCGTAAGGAGCTCCTGGCCAGGATGTTTCCCCCGTGCTGCTTGCTCTGCATGGGCCGCATTGCCTGCCTCGCGAGCCGCTTGGGTCAACACATTTTACAGACGACTGTGTGCGCGAGCGCGCCGCCCCGTAACGTCCCATAATATCGCACCTCGGCGAAGGCTATTGCGCCTTCGCCTCCTTTTCCGCCGTGCCTTTCGCGGTGAAGCCATCCGTGACGCGGTTTCTGCCGGAGGCGGCGCAGACCGTCGAATTCATCGCCGGCGGCGGCATTCTCCCCGGGTTCGCGGCGTGCACGCGTCGCGCTGCCAGGGCCGAGTCGCTGGCTTGGCGCAGTGCGCGCCTCGACCTTTCGCGTGCACGACGGAGCGCCAGCGTCGCGGCAGGCGCTGAATCTCAATCATTTGCTCCGTTGCGCGCAGGCATCGGCCGCCGCTGAGGCTTCCACCGGCTCGCGCGTGGACATTTTGTGGCTCCTAGCCAAGCAGCATGCTCCTGTGCGCGCGCCCGCCCCTCTCCCGCGCTGTGCAAACCCCCCGACGACGCAACCCCCCCACCAGCCTGGTGTCGGAAACACCCCCGACCTGGTCCCCTCAATGAACCAGAGTATTGCCGCTCTGTTGCAAGCCTCACCTCTCCCCCTGCACTCCACCGCTGCCCGACCCCCCGCCGCGCGCGAAGGGGACGCCCCCCACGACCCCCCGCGCCTGTTCGCCCCGTCGTGCGAGCCGCCGCACGTCGATATTTCACGCCCCGAGGCCCTTTCCGCCGCGATCCGGCAGGCGTGGACGCAGATGCTGCACGAGCCCCCCGCGCGCCCCGGACAGCCCACGGTGCCGCTCCCCTCGCCCTCCCAGCAGCCCGCCACGGTAGAGTACTCCGTGGAGCAGCACCAGGCCGGCGCGCTCTCCGCCGCCGCCGCAGCGACCTCGCAAGCGGGTGGCACCTCAGCGCCCCAACCGACGCCCGGAGGTACGTCCCGCGCCGCCTGCGCCCGGCCAACACGCCCGCCGCCCAGTGCCCGCCGCGCGCGACCGCCCGAGCATCGCGCCGCACACGTGCAGGCAGCAGCTGGCAGGCGCCGCCCCTGAGGCTCCCTTCGAAGCCCCGCCTCGAATGGACGCCGGAGCTGCACGCGCGCTTCGTGGCCGTCGTTGAGGAGCTCGGGGTGGAGAGCGCGATTCCGACGGCGATTCTGAAGCGCATGGGGGTCCCGGAGCTCACGCGGGAGAACGTCTCCAGCCACCTGCAAAAGTACCGCCAGAGCCTCCAGGACAGCGGGAAGCTGCACAAGGAGTGGAAGCGCAACAAGGGCGGGCGACCGCCCCTGCCGCGCAGCGACAGCGATCAGAGCGGGGGCTCCCGCCGGCCGTCGAAGAAGAAGAGACGGAACTGACGCTGGTGCCTCGGCGCAGGGGCAGCTGGCGGCGCCTCGTCGTCGTCGCCCCGCGGCCGCCCACACCGGCCCCGCGCCGCGCCTCGAGTGGGCAGCGGCGCTCCCGCCTCCTGCGGCTCCAAGTGGCCCCTGCACTGGCACACGGTGCGTTTTTCAGTCCGTGCGTTCCTGCACGTTGACACGATCGTTCAGTCGAAGGAAGACACGATATTCGAACGCGATCCTGCGTGCTCACGTACGACGATCGGCTTGGCACGCAGACGGGCGCTCACAAGACGGTCTCTCTCACCCGTCGACCTTTCCAGCGGCTGGCAGCCGGGTCAGACAGTTTATGTTGAGTACCTCTGAAGCAACACCCGACACTCCCTTCCCCCCCTCCCCCCTTCCCGCCCCCCCTTCCCCCCTCGCCTCCCGCTGCTCCCCGACAACCCTCGTTGCTCGTTCCCATCCTAGGAACACCGGTCCCTACGCTGCCCTCCCCCCAAGAACTCCCAAATACTGGTACATTGAATCAGTAACGCTCCACCCCACCGTCTCTCCCAATGTCGGGCAACCCGCTTCCCCCCTTCCCTTCCCTTTTGTGGCAGCCACCGCCTCGCGTGTGGTGTTGCCAGTTCGTTTGAACCGCCACTATCTCATTACGACTGCAAGGCCGGCTACCAGTGCCTGCAAGCATGTGGCTGCAATTTTGGCCGAGCGCCAAGGCCGTTGGCACGGCAGTTTTGCACGCAACGCCCCGATCGTTGCTGGACCCGGGTTGAGTTCGCCGTCCCCCGTGACCGGCCCAAGACCCGGGACATTTTCCGGACCGGTAATCGGTCGTCGTCCGCGACATACCGCGTCGCCTCCAAGCCGTCCGTCGTCGCGAGCGAAGCGCTCTCAGCGTCGCTCCGCTTCGACGACACGCCCTCGCTTATTGCTATCCTGTCGTGCGATGGACGAAACGAAGCAGCCTCGCCCCTTGCTTTTTGCCCCAAGCCGCGCGAGCCCGCAGCCACGACAGTGGATGCTGGCGCCACGTGCCAGCGCCCCCGCGTTGCCCCTCAACGGCACCGGAACTGGGCACGGGCTGGGCCGCCTCCAGGGCGTGCACCTGCGTGGCAGCCCCCAAGGCCCGGCCTCTTTTTCTCTGCTGGGGCAGCGGATCAACATCACGTGGCGCCCGCAGATTGCTTGCGCGTGTGATGGAATCTGCTCGTCATGGACATTGCATGCCCTCACCTGCACGCGCAGCAGGCCTCCGCCACTCCGCATTGTCTCACCGTCGTGCAGGTGTGCGTGCGACATGCATGACTGCTCACATTGTCTACCCCGTCTGCTGTGTGAGCCTCGCCTGCCGTACCATTTCGGTCGCTCAAGCGTCCTCGCGGTGAGGATGCTCGTAGGTCAGCGAAGTACAAACTCCGCGCACGCGACTGACGCCCTGGCGACCCAGGAATCCGCGCGCGATGGCAACGGCATGGCCGCGCGCCCGTTCGCCGTGCGACCGTCGCACGGCTCAGTGACTGAGTCGGGTCTTGCGTCAGACGGTTTGGCAGTCTGACGGCGTCACGGGTTGACACCTCGCAGCTATATTGCGGCGAGCGGTGCACGTGGCGGGCATGGACAACGGCGCGTCGACGTTGTTGCCGCGACAGGCCAGCCGCGCGTGTTGTTGTCACGTCACGGCCTGCCCTGGAGCAGGACAGCTCTCGAAGACCCTGCTAGCTGGAGCCTCTGGCCCGCTCCGTCTCGTGCGCCTAGCCGGACGATAACCTCACTGGCTGCGATACGTCCGTTCCCCGAGATGGGGCAGCGGCGGAGGCGAGCGGCGCGGGCAGGGCAAGCCCAGGGGGCGCGCAAGGGGGGCGACGCGGCGGAGTCGGGCTCGAGCTGCGCCGGCTCGGTGCCCGAGCACATCAGGGAGCTCAAAGTTGACCTGCCAACGGCTGAGTTCCGCGGCCCGGGCGGCGCGGAGCGCCCAGTAGGCGCGGCGGTCGACCTACCACAAAAGGTCGAGCCCCTGCGCGGGGACCGGGGCAACCGCGCGGGTGCGCACGCGCGTTCCGACGGGCAGGGCACGATCGGTATGTCGCCGGGCGGCCCGTCGGGCTCAGGCGCGCAGGACTCACCGTCGTCGCGGACCCTGGACACGCACGAGGGTTCAGAGCAGGGCTCGCTCCGCAGTGCTGGGAGCCCGCGCACCGTCAGCGAGCAGGTGCTGGAGTACGCGAGGAGCATTCCGCTCCTGCACACCCCGGCGCGGCCGCTCCCCCACACGGCGTCGCAGGCCGCGCTGTGCCCTGGGGACACGCCGTTCCTGCCCGAAGCTGCGCGGCACCGCTCGCGGCTGGCGGACGAGCCGCTCGAGGGGCCGCCCGGCGAAGAGGAACACAAGATGAACATCCGACAGGAGGTACGTGGCACCCGGCGCACGCACCGCGCACGGCGGGTCGCTTCCGTGCTGCACTCTCGCGCCTCCCGAGCACGGCGCACGGCGTCTCCCGCCCACCGTTCAGCTCCGTTCCGAGGTCCTGTGCAGATGGAGCACGTCGCTGGCGAGACGGTTCTCCTCCTGGGCTTCGCGGGCCGCCTGCTGTGGCTCCTGGGCATTGGTTGGCGCTGGGTGGCCTCTCTGTCCCGCCTGCTTGTGTACAGCGCGCTCCTCATGCCGGGGTTCGCCCAGATGATCCTTTTCTACTTTTTCTCCCCGCGCGTGTCCCGCTCGATCGAATACGGCCGGAAGCCCCGCCAGCGCTTGGACCTGTACGTGCCCCGTTCGCGCTGGTTCCGCGAGGGGCCGCGGCCCGTGGTGGTCTTCGTCACCGGCGGCGCCTGGATCATCGGCTACAAGGCGTGGGGCGCCCTCCTCGCGCGCCGGCTGTCCCAGCGCGGCGTGCTCGTCGCCTCGATCGACTACCGCAACTACCCGCAGGGCACCGCGGTCGACATGCTCGAGGACGTCAACACCGCCATGCGCTGGGTCTTCAAGCGCATCCACCTCTACGGCGGGGACCCCGAGCAGGTCTTCCTCGCCGGGCAGTCCGCGGGCTCGCACCTGGGCGCGACAGCGGTGGTGCAGCAGGCGCTGCGCGGGGTCGGCGAGGCGCGCGACGGTGCGTGGGACACCACGGGGCTCCGGGAGGCCATCGCGGTCGACGAGCCGCTCACGCCGCTCAAGCGGCCGCGCGGGGGCGCCGCTGGGCCGCACGACGGTCACGGGGAGCTGTGCTGGCCGCGCTGGCCCGCGGCGCGGCTGCGCGGGTTCGTCGGCGTGTCTGGTCTGTACAACATCGTGCAGGCCGCGCCGCACCTCCACAAGCGCGGCCTGTACCGGTCGATGGCGGATCGCATCTTCTCCGTGGACGGTCGCACCGAGTTCGCCGCGCTGTCGCCCACGCTGCTCGTGCCGCTGCTCGAAGGCGCCGGCGCGATGGCTCTCCCGCGCATTCTGCTTCTGCACGGCGACCGCGACGCGTCGGCGCCGCTGCAGCAGTCCGAGGACTTCGTTGCGCAGCTGCACAAGCTTGGCGCGGACGCCGAACTCAAGGTGGGGGCGCACACGGCCGCCGCGGACGCCGGCACGTGCGTGCGCGTGTTTGCGTGCGCGTGCGGCGGTCTCTGAGCCCGCGGCGTGGCGCCTCGGTGCGTGCAGGTGTACAAGGGATGGTCGCACACGTCGCCGCTGATCGAGGAGCCGATGCGGGGCGGGACGGACCAGCTCGTCGTCGACCTCCTCACGGAGATCCTCGGCACGCGCACGGACGACTCGATGCGGCTCAAGTGGCACGAGCAGTACCAGCAGCTCCCGCTCTGCCCGTCCGTGCTGATCGACGCCGCCAACTGGGTCTGCCCCTTCTGACGACGCGGGCCGTGTGACGCAAGCCGCAGCGGGGCGCGTGTTGCGATACGCATCACATGGCGCTGCAGCGGCGGTGAGTGACTGGGGCAGGGCGGGCAGGGGCGCGCTCAGGCGACGGTCGGAGCTTGTCCGATGGCGTGCGGGAGGCGGTGCGCGATGGGAATCCCGGCCCACTTCTGCGTGCACTGCGTGAAGAACTCGATCTGATTCACCATCGACTCGTTGACCTTCTCCCTGCGCACGTCGTCGAGGGCCGGGGGTTGGGGGCTGCGGCGCGGGGCGTGGGCGGACGCGCGGGGCTGGATGCGCGTGTGGTGCGCTGCCACCTCGGGGGTGCCCGCAGCGCCCCGGGGCCTGTCGCTTAGGCTGCGCGTTGGTTACCTGAGCACGACAGTGGCGAGTTCGTTGCCGGGCTCGCCCGCGAGCTTCTCCTTGTGCGCGCGCATCTTGGCGTTCAGGAGCGTCAGCGCGCAGTCCGTGAGGTGCATCTGGTAGTCGAGCTCCGACCCGAGTGCGCGCGCGTTGAGCTCCGCGGGCGCCCCGCACATCCCGACGTGCCAGGACTGGAGGAGCTTGGTGCGGGTGTCGTGGCGCATGGCCGTCGAGTGGCTGTGCGTGTGGGTGTGCACGCGCACGTACACCGGGCCGCGCAGGGGCGCCCGCTCCACCGTCGCGCCGTCCTCCACCACCACGCGCGGGGGGGAGTTCACCGGACGCCGCTTGGCGTACGGGTTGCCGCGCATCCTCTCCGCGCGCTCCTCCATCCTGCGTCGCGGTGGCCGGGCACGGCGGCTCCGCGGATTGTGTGCGCGAGCGCGGCCACCATGGTGGGATGGCCCTGTCGTGCGGGATCGGCCGTGAGCGGCGATGAGGAACGCATCCGCGCCCACGTGCCGCGAAGTTCAGACGCGACATGTGCCATTGACGCAGCCCTCCTGGGCGAACGCCTGCCGGTCGCACGGGCCCGCGGCGACCGGGTGCCTGTGTAACACTGCCGACCGGGGCGGGTGGAGCGGCGTCGCGCACCTCTCGGCGTGGGATTTCGCTGCCCGGGTCATGTCTCGTACCCTATCTACCAGACCGTCGCAGAGAAGAAGGCTTCGGTAGGCCGGCGTCCCGCCTGCCCGGCGCACAGCACGGCACAGATGCAATGGCAAGAATGTGCGTGTCCTGGGCGGTGGTGACGGCAAGGCTGCGTGTTCGCGGGTGTGATCGATTCCGTAGTACAGTCGGCGCCCCCGAGCTCCGACAAACATGCTCCAGAGGCCCTTGAGCCGCCGCGACAGACCCTATACATCACCAATATAAGGCACGGGCCGCGGGGGGGGGTGCCTGGTGCATCCCGCGGCATGTGGCCACCAGGCACGCGCGCTCAGCCACACAACGGTGCCGCAGGCGCGGCGGCAGACGGATCCGCGACCCGACCGCTCAGGCTGCGGTACGTGCTGCTCAGCAGGTTCAGTGTCGGCGGGCGCCAACATGGAGGTACGAACCGACGCGTGCGCCACCGCTATGCGATCACTTTGTTGATTGACGCCCCCTGTATGCCGTACCTCCTCCCGAACCGCCCACGCTGTGATGCACTTCCTGGCCAGGACTTGGTTTTTTCGCGCCGACAGGCGGGAGCGTGCGCCTGCGGAATCCCCATGCGAGTGCGCACCAACCCGACTGCGCCAGTGATCCTTGTCACCGCAGGATGCGAATGCGGGCGCGAATGAGGGTCCACCAGACGGTGCAGCGCCGAACGGCGCGGCAAGCTTGCCCGCAGGCCAAGCAACTGGCCCGAAGCGACCTAGCAAGAGCGTGTTTCACACGGTGCCGGTGTCTACGCCTTCTCCAGGTGCGTCGCATTCGTGCGGGCGGTGGCAAGGCGCATTAAACCCACGCCCGCGCCGCCAAGGCCGACCCGACCTATTTCACCTCTCTGCAGGTCCCTTTGCGCTCGCTGACCTCAACTGGGTCACGGTTGCGTGGGCGAAATCCAAGACGGGGTTTGCGGCGATGGCACGCTTCTCGGAGTCGCGCTGGGACGACATGAAGGAAGGCGAGGCTCGCGTCGCAGGCCTCCCGCTGTACATCAGGAAGAGCAATGCCTCCAAAAAGGGCCTACCAGGAGGCGAACTGCACTGCTCGGGCGGGCCCGAAGATCATCGGGGAGGAGCCTCCCAGGCGCGGTTCCAAGGCAGGTCGCGGAAGGCCCTCGCGGAGCTGGAACGCCAAGGTGAGGGACCTACGCTGGCCACAGCATGATGGGCGCGCACCTTCCGTCTCGCGCACCAATCTTGCGCCTCCGCTGGCAGGCAGCTTGCCCAACATATCGTCCTGCTCTGAGTCTGTGTCGCAGACAACGTGACCGCGGCGGACGCCGATGCGCGAGGGTCGTACAAGAAGCGCAAGTTCACCAAGTCTCAACTCGGGACGAGCGTGCGGTGCGGGTGCCAGGTGTCCCTGAAATACACCACGCTCGACGAGGGTGAAGGGAACGTTCGGTCTGTGGCGGTCCGGTACGACATCCCCGCCGACTCGGAGGCAGGGCCGCCGCAGCACTCGGGGCACGACGTGGGAGAGTCTCTGCGAGAGGCGATTCAGCAGCACGACATGGACGGCATCCGCGGCTGCATCCCCCATCGCCTGAGTCTCAAGTCGCGCGAAGTACTGAGCGCGTATGCGACGATGGGCGTGGCCGTGTCTCGGGCGCTGTCGGGCCTGAGGGAGGACATCATGGCAGACTTCGCCGAGGAGACGAGCCTGTACGCTGAGTACGGGAACTTCTGGTCCGCCATGAGCCTGCTCGGCGCAGCCCTGAAGAAGCAAGAACTGCGCGACTTCCTCGCGACGAGTGACGACTACCACAACGCGAAGGCAAAATGCAGGGGGGATGATGGCGTGGGCTTCGCCGCCGACGACCAGCGGAGCTGCGAGAACATGGTGCGCGAGAATCGCCACATCTACCCTACGTACCGGCACCTCACGGCGACGACGCCGATGGTCTTGGTTCTGATGACCAAAAACATGGTCAGCCAAGGAGTTGCACACTGGAACAGGGAAGGCGCAGTGAAGAACATCTGCTTCGACGTCACCTTCGGCACGAACCGCTACAACTTCAAGACCTGCGCCGTGAACGTCGTCGGGTCGGCGGGTCGGTGGCGGCCGATCGCGATCTGCGTGTTGAGCGACGAGACGGCAGAGACTGTTGGGATGGCGTTGAACTGCGTTCGGGCGGAGCTGAACAAGGCGGGCGCGGAGAGCTGGGGCGAGACGCGGCCGGGCAAGCGCGCGGTGTTCATGACGGACTGCGCGGAGGCGCTGCAGCAGGCGGTCGCCACCACGTTTCCAAGTGCAACGCATGTGTGGTGCACGTTCCACATGCTGCAAGCGGTCCTCAAGAACCTGCACAGCAAGATCGGCCAGGGCGCGGGGGTGGGGGACCTGAAGAGGCGAATCTGGTGCGACATCGTGGACATGCTCCGGAAGGCGCGCCGTGATGTGCTGGGAGCATATATTGCATCTTCGGCGCGCGAGCAGCGGCAAGCGGACGACAGGGTGGCGGAGGACGCCGCTGCCGACATCGCTGCCTTCAATGCGCGGTATTCCAGCGACAGGCGCGCTGCGTCGTTTCTCAAGTACTTCAAGTCTCAGTGGGGTGCATCTGAGGTGACCGCGATGTGGATGCTGCGCTACCGATCGACGGACATCCCCACGACGGACAACGCCAGCGAGTGCCTTTTCAAGTGGATGAAGGACATGCTCAGCGCGCGGGGCGTGCGGTGCGTGCATCATCGGCGGCTTGATCAGTTCCTTCTGCACTGCATCTCCCAGGACGAGGAGCGGGCGGCGCTGGAGGCGGCGTGCGCTGTGGGTCTGCGCCAGCCCAGGGCGCTGCAAGAAGCGCTGCGAGTCGCCGAGAACGGCGGCGAGGCCTTGCGTCAATACGTGCAACAGTTGATGGTGATGTGGCCATTGGTCGACGGGGTGCGAGAACCCACGGACGCGCCCGAGCAAGGCAAGTGGGAGATCACGCGCGACGGTCGCTCTCGTGTGCTGGACTTCGTGGGGGGGAAGCTGACGTGCACGTGCGATCATCATGGGGTGTGCCATCACATGGCTGCGGTGCGTCAAAGGTACAACTTCACGTACAAGTGGTTCAAGGACGCTGTCGCGCACTTGGGGCCGTCCGTCGCGAGGCCACTCCCGGGGGACGACAGCTCCGAGGAGCAGGAGGGCGGCGCGGGCACCAACGCAGCTGCGAGAGCAACAGGCGCTAGCGCTGCTGTCGTCGGCGACCCCGCGGAGGGGGCGGGTGCTGAAGCACAGGAGGTCGCGTCGCCGCCGAGGCAGGCGGAGCTCGCGGCTGCGAAGCAAAGGATGATCGAAGGGATCAACGCGTGCGACAACAAGGAGCACCTGATGAAGCTCTATCGGGCGTTCCGAGATTGGGAGCAGAGCGGCCGCAACGGGTGAGCGCGGAGCACGCACCACGTGCGGTTGGCTGCTGGTTGTCGTGGCGCGATCTGCCCCGATGCACGCGAGCGCGCTCGACAACTTGTACACGCAAACCTTTTGCCCTGCAGGATAGAGTGGGAAGCCGGCGCGATCCGCAGCAAAAAGCGCAGGGAAGTGTACGCTCTGAAGCGGCGGTCGAAGAGAGAGCGTCGACGCGATCAGCGCTCGGGCGTGGCGGGAGACGCCTCCCGAGAGGGTGCAGCAACGTCATCATCGACCGACTCGGACCCCCAGACGTTGGCGCAGCGGTGCACGTGGAGGGTGCCGCGTGCGAACGAGGAGCGCGACGCGCTGAGGGCGAAGACGCGGCTGCCCGGGGACCCAACTGCTTCTGCCCCTCCAGCAGGCAACAATGCTGACCAGCGCACGGGCGGGGGTGGCGGTGGCCCGGCTGCGGGTGGGAGTCGGCCGGCAGACCCCGACGCGGCAGGGGAGCTCGTGCTGTCCGCGGCTCTGGCGCCGGACTGGTCCCAGCTGCTGAGCCAAGCACAAGCGACACAAGGCGGGCCGCCCGCGACACAAGGCGGCCAGCGTGCACTGGACCCGCGCGTCGACGAGAGGCACCAGGCGTTCGACTGTCTCGGGGAGCGTTTCATCGTACCCGCGGAGCGCAGGGCCATCGGGGGACCGACTGCTCACGAGCAGTTGTGGGAGGGCTGGCGATGGTGCCGCGAGTGCGGCAAATGGAGGACCAACGGGTTCGTACAGACCATGACGGCCGCTGTGCAGTACTTCAGGTGCTCGGAGTGGGACCCGGTCGGCAGATGTAGCGCGGATTGCAGCAAGTGCCACAGTGATGGCAGAGCCCGCAACAGCACGTGCCACCACTACGGTGCACCGCGGGGAGCACGCAGGTAGCTTCGGTGTGACGATACGTACCCGCCGCGCCGAAAAAACGGGCCGTCTCGCGACTGTGTCTCGCCTGAAACGCCCCCGACCCCACCACCTCATACTGGTGAAGTATAGGCCCTGCGAGCCGCCGCAAGCCGAGTCAGCCACAGCACCGTGCGGCAGAGCGTCAGCTCGTGAGTTGCCACGCCCTCGTGCCTCGCGTCCCTGAAACAACGGGCCAGCCACGGCCCGAGGAACGCTCCGTCCATAGGCAGGGTGAGACTCGGAGTGGTCGCGCTCGGTAACGTGGTGTGTTACAGAGAATCCCTTCCGTGTGCAGGAAGGCTCGCATGTAGGGGTGCGCGCACAGAGACGAAGCGCGAGCCCGGGCGGGAAACCACTGTATGGGGCTTCGGCATGCGTCGAAGCACGCGTCACACTGCTGTGAGCTTGGAGGGGCCGGGTTGACGAGGCAACCACTGGAGGCCCTGAGGAGCGCGTCGCGGTGGTGCCGAGGGCCGGTCCATCGCGCATGACGAGCCGAAATGACGAGGCATGTATTGTAGAGCGCGATGTGACCTCTTCGGGTGCGTTTTCATGTCGACTTGCGGTACTTCCACGGCATCCATCACAGCGTGCCTAGCAGGGAGAAGGTTGCGCCGCACGTACATTCCTGGGCCCAGAGGCGTCGCGGATGGGCGCTCGGGGCGCATCGGTGCACGTGGAAGGCGGCGGGCCGGCCATGGCGCGCTGGGCGGCGCCGAAACAGGCGCAGCGGCGCAAAATCGACCTCCGGTAGGGAGGGCGCAGGAAGACGCACGCGGGCGCGCGAGGGGGCCACGCGAAACTGGGAAATTTCAAATGAGGTGGGTAACATGACAAGGAGCATCACGGGAGCGACGCGGAGAGCGGGAACGAAGAGCAGCCGCGAAGACGACCCGGCGAGCCCCAGAAAAAGGCAAGAAAACGGGCAAGGAAGCGTCGAGGGACGGCGAGGGACCACGCGCGGCGGGCGATCAGGCCCTCCTGGCGACGAGGAGCGCGGTCGGGCGGGGCGCGAAGCCGGGGAGAGCGCGACGGGCGCGCGCGCGGCGGGAAGGCGGCCGGCGCCGCCAGGGAGGGCGTGCGCGCGGAGCGGCGCGGGGAGGGCCCGGAGCGCCGCGAAAGCGGCGCGGGCGGGGCCGTCAGTGCAGAGCAGGAGGGGAACGGCGGGCGGGAGAGCGCGGGGACGCGCGGGGGCGTCGGTCGGGGGCGGCGCGGACAGACCCTATACATCACCAATATAAGGCACGGGCCGCGGGGGGGGGTGCCTGGTGCATCCCGCGGCATGTGGCCACCAGGCACGCGCGCTCAGCCACACAACGGTGCCGCAGGCGCGGCGGCAGACGGATCCGCGACCCGACCGCTCAGGCTGCGGTACGTGCTGCTCAGCAGGTTCAGTGTCGGCGGGCGCCAACATGGAGGTACGAACCGACGCGTGCGCCACCGCTATGCGATCACTTTGTTGATTGACGCCCCCTGTATGCCGTACCTCCTCCCGAACCGCCCACGCTGTGATGCACTTCCTGGCCAGGACTTGGTTTTTTCGCGCCGACAGGCGGGAGCGTGCGCCTGCGGAATCCCCATGCGAGTGCGCACCAACCCGACTGCGCCAGTGATCCTTGTCACCGCAGGATGCGAATGCGGGCGCGAATGAGGGTCCACCAGACGGTGCAGCGCCGAACGGCGCGGCAAGCTTGCCCGCAGGCCAAGCAACTGGCCCGAAGCGACCTAGCAAGAGCGTGTTTCACACGGTGCCGGTGTCTACGCCTTCTCCAGGTGCGTCGCATTCGTGCGGGCGGTGGCAAGGCGCATTAAACCCACGCCCGCGCCGCCAAGGCCGACCCGACCTATTTCACCTCTCTGCAGGTCCCTTTGCGCTCGCTGACCTCAACTGGGTCACGGTTGCGTGGGCGAAATCCAAGACGGGGTTTGCGGCGATGGCACGCTTCTCGGAGTCGCGCTGGGACGACATGAAGGAAGGCGAGGCTCGCGTCGCAGGCCTCCCGCTGTACATCAGGAAGAGCAATGCCTCCAAAAAGGGCCTACCAGGAGGCGAACTGCACTGCTCGGGCGGGCCCGAAGATCATCGGGGAGGAGCCTCCCAGGCGCGGTTCCAAGGCAGGTCGCGGAAGGCCCTCGCGGAGCTGGAACGCCAAGGTGAGGGACCTACGCTGGCCACAGCATGATGGGCGCGCACCTTCCGTCTCGCGCACCAATCTTGCGCCTCCGCTGGCAGGCAGCTTGCCCAACATATCGTCCTGCTCTGAGTCTGTGTCGCAGACAACGTGACCGCGGCGGACGCCGATGCGCGAGGGTCGTACAAGAAGCGCAAGTTCACCAAGTCTCAACTCGGGACGAGCGTGCGGTGCGGGTGCCAGGTGTCCCTGAAATACACCCCGCTCGACGAGGGTGAAGGGAACGTTCGGTCTGTGGCGGTCCGGTACGACATCCCCGCCGACTCGGAGGCAGGGCCGCCGCAGCACTCGGGGCACGACGTGGGAGAGTCTCTGCGAGAGGCGATTCAGCAGCACGACATGGACGGCATCCGCGGCTGCATCCCCCATCGCCTGAGTCTCAAGTCGCGCGAAGTACTGAGCGCGTATGCGACGATGGGCGTGGCCGTGTCTCGGGCGCTGTCGGGCCTGAGGGAGGACATCATGGCAGACTTCGCCGAGGAGACGAGCCTGTACGCTGAGTACGGGAACTTCTGGTCCGCCATGAGCCTGCTCGGCGCAGCCCTGAAGAAGCAAGAACTGCGCGACTTCCTCGCGACGAGTGACGACTACCACAACGCGAAGGCAAAATGCAGGGGGGATGATGGCGTGGGCTTCGCCGCCGACGACCAGCGGAGCTGCGAGAACATGGTGCGCGAGAATCGCCACATCTACCCTACGTACCGGCACCTCACGGCGACGACGCCGATGGTCTTGGTTCTGATGACCAAAAACATGGTCAGCCAAGGAGTTGCACACTGGAACAGGGAAGGCGCAGTGAAGAACATCTGCTTCGACGTCACCTTCGGCACGAACCGCTACAACTTCAAGACCTGCGCCGTGAACGTCGTCGGGTCGGCGGGTCGGTGGCGGCCGATCGCGATCTGCGTGTTGAGCGACGAGACGGCAGAGACTGTTGGGATGGCGTTGAACTGCGTTCGGGCGGAGCTGAACAAGGCGGGCGCGGAGAGCTGGGGCGAGACGCGGCCGGGCAAGCGCGCGGTGTTCATGACGGACTGCGCGGAGGCGCTGAAGCAGGCGGTCGCCACCACGTTTCCAAGTGCAACGCATGTGTGGTGCACGTTCCACATGCTGCAAGCGGTCCTCAAGAACCTGCACAGCAAGATCGGCCAGGGCGCGGGGGTGGGGGACCTGAAGAGGCGAATCTGGTGCGACATCGTGGACATGCTCCGGAAGGCGCGCCGTGATGTGCTGGGAGCATATATTGCATCTTCGGCGCGCGAGCAGCGGCAAGCGGACGACAGGGTGGCGGAGGACGCCGCTGCCGACATCGCTGCCTTCAATGCGCGGTATTCCAGCGACAGGCGCGCTGCGTCGTTTCTCAAGTACTTCAAGTCTCAGTGGGGTGCATCTGAGGTGACCGCGATGTGGATGCTGCGCTACCGATCGACGGACATCCCCACGACGGACAACGCCAGCGAGTGCCTTTTCAAGTGGATGAAGGACATGCTCAGCGCGCGGGGCGTGCGGTGCGTGCATCATCGGCGGCTTGATCAGTTCCTTCTGCACTGCATCTCCCAGGACGAGGAGCGGGCGGCGCTGGAGGCGGCGTGCGCTGTGGGTCTGCGCCAGCCCAGGGCGCTGCAAGAAGCGCTGCGAGTCGCCGAGAACGGCGGCGAGGCCTTGCGTCAATACGTGCAACAGTTGATGGTGATGTGGCCATTGGTCGACGGGGTGCGAGAACCCACGGACGCGCCCGAGCAAGGCAAGTGGGAGATCACGCGCGACGGTCGCTCTCGTGTGCTGGACTTCGTGGGGGGGAAGCTGACGTGCACGTGCGATCATCATGGGGTGTGCCATCACATGGCTGCGGTGCGTCAAAGGTACAACTTCACGTACAAGTGGTTCAAGGACGCTGTCGCGCACTTGGGGCCGTCCGTCGCGAGGCCACTCCCGGGGGACGACAGCTCCGAGGAGCAGGAGGGCGGCGCGGGCACCAACGCAGCTGCGAGAGCAACAGGCGCTAGCGCTGCTGTCGTCGGCGACCCCGCGGAGGGGGCGGGTGCTGAAGCACAGGAGGTCGCGTCGCCGCCGAGGCAGGCGGAGCTCGCGGCTGCGAAGCAAAGGATGATCGAAGGGATCAACGCGTGCGACAACAAGGAGCACCTGATGAAGCTCTATCGGGCGTTCCGAGATTGGGAGCAGAGCGGCCGCAACGGGTGAGCGCGGAGCACGCACCACGTGCGGTTGGCTGCTGGTTGTCGTGGCGCGATCTGCCCCGATGCACGCGAGCGCGCTCGACAACTTGTACACGCAAACCTTTTGCCCTGCAGGATAGAGTGGGAAGCCGGCGCGATCCGCAGCAAAAAGCGCAGGGAAGTGTACGCTCTGAAGCGGCGGTCGAAGAGAGAGCGTCGACGCGATCAGCGCTCGGGCGTGGCGGGAGACGCCTCCCGAGAGGGTGCAGCAACGTCATCATCGACCGACTCGGACCCCCAGACGTTGGCGCAGCGGTGCACGTGGAGGGTGCCGCGTGCGAACGAGGAGCGCGACGCGCTGAGGGCGAAGACGCGGCTGCCCGGGGACCCAACTGCTTCTGCCCCTCCAGCAGGCAACAATGCTGACCAGCGCACGGGCGGGGGTGGCGGTGGCCCGGCTGCGGGTGGGAGTCGGCCGGCAGACCCCGACGCGGCAGGGGAGCTCGTGCTGTCCGCGGCTCTGGCGCCGGACTGGTCCCAGCTGCTGAGCCAAGCACAAGCGACACAAGGCGGGCCGCCCGCGACACAAGGCGGCCAGCGTGCACTGGACCCGCGCGTCGACGAGAGGCACCAGGCGTTCGACTGTCTCGGGGAGCGTTTCATCGTACCCGCGGAGCGCAGGGCCATCGGGGGACCGACTGCTCACGAGCAGTTGTGGGAGGGCTGGCGATGGTGCCGCGAGTGCGGCAAATGGAGGACCAACGGGTTCGTACAGACCATGACGGCCGCTGTGCAGTACTTCAGGTGCTCGGAGTGGGACCCGGTCGGCAGATGTAGCGCGGATTGCAGCAAGTGCCACAGTGATGGCAGAGCCCGCAACAGCACGTGCCACCACTACGGTGCACCGCGGGGAGCACGCAGGTAGCTTCGGTGTGACGATACGTACCCGCCGCGCCGAAAAAACGGGCCGTCTCGCGACTGTGTCTCGCCTGAAACGCCCCCGACCCCACCACCTCATACTGGTGAAGTATAGGCCCTGCGGCGCGTGGCACTCGCGTCAGGTAGCCGCGGCGAGGTTATTACCAGTGGGGTGGCCTCCGCGTACGGCCACTACCAATGCGGGGCGGAACGGCCGCCCCCGGAAGCTCACGAGCTGCACGTCGCACCGGCTGCGCCACTGTGGGACTATTCGGGGCGCTGCGAGCTCGGGCCAAGTTGTTGCACTGCGGGGGGCACGTCGATGAGGGCGGCCGTGCAAGAGGCGTGAAGCGACCCGCGCCCGTCGGCGCTGACTGGACTGGTGGGGCGTAATCGTCATGGCGATGATAAATCAGCTGGCGTCGCACGTCGGCCCTGCGGTGAGTCCCGGCCTAGTCCGAGGGCCATGCGTTGCCCGCCACGGCGCCTAAAGAGATCCGCGCCCGCTCTGCCGCCGCGCCAGCGCGGACACCGCCCGGACGTACACGCCGTGCCACGCACCATGCGCGACGGCGTGCCGGGGGCTTTCGGTGCCAGGGCTGCCGTGCGTCGTGAGGCTCAGTGCTCTCGCTGAGACCGCCCCAGGCTCCTCTCCGTCCGTTTCACCTAGATTTCCTTTTTCGTTTGAGCGCCTCGGCGCCGAGAGAAGGCAAATGAAGACCTGCAGGGCGCTGCGGGCACATCACAGAGAGAGCAGTTGTGTGCCTCTCGACAGGCCACGTCCAGTGCCTTCTGCGCGATTCAAGCCACGGGCAGGCCCTTGTCACCTACCCACTCCGTTTCCCCTGCCTTTCCCCCCTCCAGGCCGCGCGCACGCCCGGCCCTTTCCCAACATGACTCGTGCATGCTGCTTGCGACCGCCGGGAGCCCTCCCCGCGGTCGGGCGGTCCCCGCGCATCGACACGTGATCTTGGCCCCATGGTGCACGCGCACGCGCGCCCTCGAGCCTTTTGCGTCCGCCCTGCACTCCCAGGATGCACCAGGGCACGCTCGCGCAGCCCACACATTGACCGTTACCGCCGCGCCATCGCCCACCAGGCAATGCCCTGCGGCGCGCGCCCGTGGTTCCACCACGTGTTGCGTCCAGCCGAGCCTCGTCTGAAGCCTTCGGACCCACGCGCGCTGCTCGTGCCACGCTGCGCAACGGCGCGGAGATTCGTCGTCGCGTGATGCGCACCGCTGCCGACCCCTGGGGACCGTGCTCGGTGCGACCCCGCGCAGGAGGAGCGGGATCCGCTGTATCACACCGTCGACCTGGACCCGGCGCCGTGTTTCTCCGTCGCGGGGCTGTCGAGCAGTCGGGGGTTCCCAAAGAGCCCTCGGAACCGCTCCCCGAGCACCCGCGGGCGGTCGGCCAAGCTCAAACAGGCCGAGAAAGAACGCCAGGATGCGATTTTCCTCGAGCTCGACGCCAAGCTCGATGTCGTGCCGGTGCGCCGCGCCCGCTCTGTGCCTGCTGCACCTTTCCGCCGCTGCGCCGCGCGCTGACCCACCGGCGCCCCGCTCCGCACGGCCGCAGGAGCGCGGGCAGGTGCGCGCGGAGCACCTCGCCGCCCTCCTGGGGCGGGACGAGCACCTGGGCGCGGCGGAGCAGCTCAAGGTCGCCAAGTACACCAAGCTGGCCGACCACATGCGCGGCCAGATGAAGCGCATCCCGGACGGCATGAGCCACCCGCGCTTCGTGCCGCCCAACGGCCGCCACGGCCCGTCCGCGACCTCGCCGACGGCCGCCGCCGCGCGCCGGCAGGGCGTGGCCTTCAGCTCGCCCACCGCGGGCGGGGCGCGCCAGCAGCCGGCGCGCCAGCAGCCGGCGCTCGCCGCGCGCTCGCTCTCGCTGGCGCGCAGCGGGACGGGGACCCTGGGGCGCTCGAACACGCTGTCGACGTACGGCGCGCCGCGGGCGAAGGAGGCGTCGGAGTCGGCGCGGCGGCGGGGCGACGGGCGGCAGCGCGCGGGGTCGGCGGCGTTCCGGTCGGCGGGCCGCAAGTACCGGAGCTTCTTTGACGTGCGCGACGGCAACGCGAAGCAGGCTCCGGGGCAGTATTCGGCGCGCTACGGGCTTGTGCAGCGCAGGGAGAAGGCAGCCACGCTGCACCTGACGCTGCAAACGGGCGGGCACGCGCTTGCGACGACGATGGGGAAGGCCACGATGGGGCCGCGCAGCCCGTCGCCGCGGCGGCCGGGCACCGCGGCGTCCGCGTTCCCGGCGAGCGAGCGCGGCACACAGCCCTCCACGCATGGCAGCTCCAGGGTCGAGGAGCCCGGCGCGGGGCCGGCGTCGCCGTCGTCGCCGCAGCGGCGACCGACGACAGCGCAGAGCAAGCTCGAGCGCACCAAGAGCAAGTCCGGGGCCGTCCCGCGGGGCTCAGCGTCGTTCAAGTACCTACCCTGCCCGCTGCCCCGCCCCGGCTCGCCGTGATGTGTGCGCCCGCCCGCTGGTGCGACGGCGTCCAGCAAGCTGTTGCGTTTCTCCTTCTCGCAGGACGACGGGGCGCGGGGAGCTGTTCCCCACGCGCGCAGCGGGCGCGCACGTGGGCCCGTATGACGCACCGGTGCCGACCCTGCACCGCACCGACAAGGGGGCCGTGAAGATGGACCACCAAACCACGCGGGCGTACGCGGAGACGCAGGCGGACCCCGGCGAGCGCTTCAGGACGCCCCGCCCGGGGTCGTATTTCGACTCGGAGCTGTGGGACTACCGGGGGCGCGACCGGGAGGGCGGACACTCCCCCAGGGCAATGCACCACCAGATCCGCGCGCCGCCGACGCAGCCGCAGGAGCCGAGCGCGCCGGAGCGCCCGCGGACGGCTGGAGGGTGCGTTCCGTGCCGACGTATGGGGTTGTGTGTTGCGAGCGCCGCCCGAGTGTTGTGCCCACCTGCGACACAACGAGCGCTGACAGCTTACCTTGTTTCGATCTGCAGGCTGCGGGACTATATTCAGACGTACCGGCCGACCACGGTGGGCGGCGCCGGCATCGCGGCGGGCCGCCCGGTGTCGCGCGGCACCTTGTCAAAGACTGTGCCGTTCCTGTCCAAGACGGCCCCGTTCATGGGGAGCGGAGGGATGCGCGACCCGAACGATGTGGTGTCCAAAGCGCGCGAGTGGGGCGCCGAGCGCCCGTGGACGACGGGCGGCCACGGCGGCGCCTGCGGCCGGTCGGGCTTCACGGGGCCGCGCCGGCAGACGCACCTCGGCGTGCGCGGCGAGACGCGGCTGCTCGGCGTACCGGAGCCAGCCGTACTCGTCGTCGGGCGCGAGCTGGAGACGACGGTGGTGCTGTCCGAGCGCGGCGTCATTGCGCAGCCGCACGTCACTGGGGAGCTGTCGCACCACCCGTCGCGCAACCCGCTCGACGTGGCTCCGGGACACATGCACCTCAGGACCGCGGGCGATGCGCAGCCGTGGTGGGGCAGCGCGGATCAGCCGGAGACGGTGGTCGGGACGCCGCGGCGGACGCCGCAGGGTGACTACGTCACAGTGTGGCAGGCGGTGGACGAGGACGGGACGGCGTGGCACGACGCGCCCGCGAGCCAGGAGCCGACCTGGATGGCGGACGGCGCGCAGATCACGGCGACCGTTCGGATGGAGGACAGGGAGCGGCCCACGTCGGCGCTGTCAGGATACAACATCACCAGTCCCCTACAGAACTCGCGGCCGACCTCGCCGTACGCGAAGCGGCCGCAGTCGTCGCGTCCGCGCGGGACCGCGCGAACACCGGCCATGCGCATGCGGGAAATGTCCGTCCCTGAGGACGGAACAACAGATTGAGATCAACCCCCCCACCCCTTCCTCTCCCCCGAGGCGACGGTCCACATGAGGTGATGCCTTCGCTACGCCTGCCACAGTCCCTGCGAGGCATCGACCCAGCCGCGCCCGCCTCCAAGACGTCACTGCCAATATCCCCTGCTGATGTACCACCCTGAGGGTTGCAAACGCAAGACTAGTTGCCCCCCTAGGGGGACCTGACTGGCCCCACGGATCTTGTATAACGACGAGCCATGTGAGCTATACATCGGGAATGACGAGTCAATTTCTTTACGAGACGGGATGCGGCATCATAGGTCAGCGAAGTACAAACAAAGCATGTTCAATACAAACAAAGGCATCGATGGAGTCAGGCAGCCTTTCTTGCCAGGCCCGGGTGCGCGACGCATGCGGAGAAGCCTCGCGGTAATGCGTCACAGCTGCCGAGCCTGTCGCTACCATGACGGTGGGGGGTTTGTATGACTGGCCACTGGTCGGATGATCTTGTAAGGTCCTGAAGCCTTGAGGCCGACGACGCGAAGAATGTGACACCTCACCTTACCTCAGCCGCCCGGCCGTCAGTCTTGCGACATGCGGCTGAGCAGGAACTCGAACGCGTCCGATCGCAGCTCCATGCGCCTCATGAGCACCTCCCTCGACATGCGCACCGTGACGCCGTCGGGCCACTTCAGGATCATCATGGGCTTTGGACCCGCCGACTTCTCATTCTTCTGCACCAAACACGTGGAGCAGCGGGTGTCGTCAGCGCACGTGTGTCAACGAGCAGCATCGCTGGACGCCCCGCCTCTTGCTGACACGAGCGCACGCGGGGTCCGAGCGCGACCGACGCACCAGGAGCACGCTGTCCCACATCGGCCCGATCATGCGCGCCGCGAGATCCGAGAAGTCCACGCTAGGTCCCGACGGCGACACAATCGCCCCAGCCGGTGCGTCCTGCAGCACCTCCAGCACCTTGCACCGCTCCTCGCTATCGATCAGAGCGCTCTCTCCGAGCACGTCGTCCTGTGCGTCTGCCTCGGCGATCGGGTCCAGCTGCGTCGGCGGGATGGAGGGCCCATCGGTGCCGGGGTCCTCAGAGGCCGCCACCGGCGGCGTGCCGGCCGCCGGGGTGTCGCCGGCCTGCGCACGTGCATCCAGCTGCGCCGGCGACGCGGCGTCGGGTGTGTCGGCGCGGGCCCCCTCGAACAGCGGCGGGAGGTGCATCGGGCGGCCAAACTTGCGGTGCGCCGTCAGCTTCCACGCAGCGACCGCCTCCGCGTCGCCGCGGTAGCGCGCGGGCAGCGGCGCGAGGGGCTTCGCCGGGCAAGCGCGCCGCCACTGCTCCGGGGTGACGGCGAAGCACGCGGAGTCGTACCACCCGTTGGGTAGCCTCTGGGAGGCCTGGGCCGGGACCACGGGCGGCGCGGGTGATGCGGCCCTCGTGGGGCGCGGCGGATGGCTCGACGAGGGGTGTGCCGGCGGGGGCGTCGCAGCCGCCGATGGCAGAGTGGCACGTTCGGGCGACTGTGCCAGTGGATGCACGATGGCGCGTTCGTTTGGACGAGCGGCCGCCGGGGCTGCCGTGTTGCACCGTGGAGGCGGCGCAGGAATGCTGAAGTCCTCATGCGGTGGCTTGGGGCCTGTGTCGACCCTCGGGCGCGCAGGGGCGTCGCCGAGTCCACCGCCGCCGCCATCGCCCCCGGGCGTGGGCGACGCGTCTGCGAGCTCACCTGGCGTCATGAACCGCTGCGAGAGCATGGCAAGCGTCGGCGCACGGGGCGCGAAAGCCTTGGGCTTGTTCGCGAGCGCCCGGTCCACGGCCGACCACCTGGGTGCGCACTTGTGACCCCGGAGGCGCGCCACGTCCTCCTGCGGCGAGCAGCGGCGCAGGGAGGTTGCGAGGACGCCCAAGGCGAGGTGGGCAGGCGCGGCTGCGAGGTGCACGGCGTTCCGACCGTGCGCGGGCGGAGGCACGCACCATGAGCTGCACGACGTTGCCCACGTCTGCAGACACGATCGACCTGTGGTTGTCTGACGGCAGCGGGTCGTCGCCGTCCGCTCCTGGCTCGTTCGCGTCCGGCCCCGCGCCGCTCCCCTCCCGCGGCGCGTCCAGCTGGGGGGGTGTCCCAGCAGGCAATCCCTGACTCCACTCCTGCTGCGTGGCCAGCTGGAGGCCCCGCTGAGAGAGGAGCCCCGTGGACTGCGGCACCGGCGCCTGCGTCGCCGCGAGGAGCTCCGGGTTGGTGCCGAAGTAGTCGAGCTGGCTGACCAGCTGGAACGGCGAGGCCTGGCTGTCGCCGCGGTCGGTGCTCACGCGGCCAGCGCCCACGCCGCCCGGGTCGCCGGCCTTGCGCTTCGTGCCCCTGCCCTGCGACGGCGCGACGTGCTTCTCCCACATCGAGTGGCACGCCACCACTGCGTCGCGTGCTGCCAGCGGGGACGCGTTCCTGACGCTGCTCGACCTGCGGGGCGGGACGCGCGGCACGGCGAGATGGGTGGCGCTGGAAGCCGCTCTACCCCCGCGAGGGGCGCGATTGCTCGCGTGCGCAAGGTGGGCACGAAGAGGTGCTGTCCGCCACGGCGAGTGCGCCGCGCTGGAGCGCATCGCTCCGGGCACGGCCGCATCTTCATGCACGTCTGATGTAGTTTCACGTCGCGCACCTCGCAACCTCGCGCCAGCCGGGCCAGTCCGGCTCCATCACGACGACCTCGCCACCAGAGTCGAGAGACGTCGGACCGCCGCGCGTCTCGCGGTCGAGCACGGCCACGTACGCGTTGAAGTACCGCCACGCGGCATCGTCCCAACCGTGTGGGGCCCGCGTCATCGGAATCGCTGCCTAGTGAGAGACGGGCAGTGGAATGCCGCTGCTCTGGACGTTTGGCGTCTCGCGTCCCCTCGCGGGCGTCCGGGCGCACTTCGGGTGACGTGTCGGTACGAGATGTGTCAAAGAACACCGCTGAGCCCTTCGCCTCTGCAGCAGCCGCGGGTCCTGCCCGTTCCACGGCAAAGCATGGGCAGCGCGCGCTGACGAGCGTGCGGGCTTCCGAGCTCTGTGGGGGGATCCGGGTGAGTGAACCGCTTGCTCGCGCATGAGTGTGTCGGTCCAGACCATCGCAATGCTCAATGTAGGCTCGACAGCCGGGGAGTAGAACGGACAAGCGACCTTGGTGCCCTGACCGTCGTGGAGGTCTGCCCGCGCGCACGCTCGCACAGGCCGTTGGGCGAACCTCCCGTGCGGAGCAGCATAGATGCTCAGATCGACGGCAGCTGCAGATATCGCGGGCGGACAGGCCAGGTACCGCTGACCGGCGTCCATGCTGCACTGCTTCGACGGGCCAAGCGCTTGAAATACAGGATGGCGGCTCAGGAGCAGCAGCAGGGAGTGCATGTCCATCACCACCATCACCACTTTCCGCTGTGTGGATGGCAGCCCGAGCAGGAGGACGCACGCGTTGGGGCCCTCCAGCATGGAGCACTGCGGCCCCCGCCGCGAAGTTACCGCGTGCTGTCCACTGTCGACATTTCGCGGCCTTCCGTGAAGGAGATGTTCGAGGCGTCCCAGGTCGACCTCCTGGCAATGAAGCGGGACCTAGGGTGCGCTGCGTCGCCTGTTCCCGCCCCTGTGTTTGATCCATCTCGCTGCAGGACGGCGCCACGCCGCGGTCCTCCGCCCGAGGTACAGCCAGGCGGATGCACTACGCGACGGGGGGTCGCCGAGACATGTTTGACGCAGGTTCGATGACGAGGACGCGTGGGAGCTCGGCATCAGGAAGGTCTCCAGACATCCGCCCCACGCGCCACATGCCGCGGCCAGTCCCGACGAGCGCGAACACCCGGACCTCGTCCATCTCGCACGGTGCGCCCCGCCGCGCGTCGCTGCACCCGACCCAGCAAACGTCCGGGCTAGCCCATGACATGTCCCATGAAAATGTGCCTCGCGCCGCCGCCCCCCAGCTGCAGGTCGGCAGTCCCGCCGGGTCGCCACATGCGCACTCGAGCAGGTCCGGGACACCCTCGCGCTGCCAGGTCCGCGGGGCCGCAGTACCCCTCGCGAACACGCACGCGCACTCGTACTCGGCCACGGGCACCGGCGCCGCCGCCGCCGAAGCCGTACGTCGACGAAGGCGTCCTGCCAGGAGAGCGACAGCGTCAGAGCAGCTCGCCCGCAGCAGCCGACCGGGCGGCGGGCCACGACGGGGGGGAGGCACCGGGCACGTGGATGTTGCGGCACGAAGCGGCGGTTGAGGCGCTCGCGGAGGTCGACACCGAACCACCGCACGGTGCCGCGGAGACGCGCTTCCCGCCGCGCTCCATCGCGGACGCGGTGGCCAACGCGGCCGCCGCGCATCGCAACACCGGGGCTGCGCTGGACGCGGACGCCCAGCGAGCACAAGGTGAGTCTAGTGCTGTCGTGCTTGCACCGCCACTGCAGAGGAGATAATCTGTGGCGCTGCGCTGCCCTTGCGCTGGGCGTCAATTCCGTGGCGAGGTTGTTGCTGTGGTCAGGGAGGGTGATTGCTGGCCTCGTGCGACGCGGTGCAGCGCGGGAGGTGTCGGCTCTGGCGGCCCTGAGACGCGCGCAGGGCGACGCGTGGGTGGCGCGGCAGCGGCGGCGTCGCCTCGAGAAGGAGGGGGTTGCACACCGCACACGCGCAGTCGGGCAGCTGCTCGAGGGGCTCGGCGGGATGGCGGCGGAGGACGCGCGCGCGCTGGAGCGGCTCGAGGAGTCGCTGCTTGAGGGCGACCGGGCGGCGGTTGCAGAGGTCGCGGCCGGGGTGCGGCGGCTCGGGGAGCTCCTGGGGCAGCTGTCGGACGACGAGGGGGGTGGGGCGGAAGCGGGCGGCGCGCGGAGCAGTCAAGAGACGCGCCGGCCGCGTCAATTGCGGCTGTGAGTGCTCGAGCGCGATATCATCTCCCCGTGAGCTCACACAGCCAAAGGGAGCGCGGGCAGGAGCGCACTAGAACGGGATGAGCTTCTTCCTCTCGGCCTCAATGCGCTTGTCCTCGCGCCCGCGCCACTCCATGAAGTCCTCGTAGGGCAGCGGGTGGTGCTCCCAGCACGCCTTGGCGAAGAAGTCGCGCACCTTGGGCACGTGGTCGGGCACGATGACCTTGCCCTGCTCGGCGCTCGCCCCGTGCTGCTCCAGGAAGGCCATCATGTCGCGCTGGTTCAGCCATTGGGCGGAGTGCCACGGCCGGTCTCCTGCAATACATCACGCGCTGCGATGTGCATCAGTTGACAACGGCGCCCAGCAGCGTGCCACGCCGCTCCCGTGCCACGCAGGCACGCGCACGTGTGGGACTGACCCGCGTTGTTCGACGCGTTGATCAGCGCTCCGGAGTCAAGGAGGGCTTTCGCGACCGCTGTGTCTCCTGCCCATGCCGCAAAGTGCAGCGGCGTGTTGCCCGCCGCGTCGACTTCGTTCACGTTCTCACCGCCCTCGATGGCCCGTGCAATACCTGAGGGCATGCCGAGATCAGATGTTTTCACGAGCGAGCGCCTGGCGACCGGCGGAAGCGTTCGATCTCACCCTCGTTGTTTGCGAACGCTTCGCTAGGGGGCCGAACAGAGCACCAGCTACCTGCGATATCCTTGTTCATCGCAGCACGATGGATGATCATTCTTCCGACGCGGCCTTGACCGCGGTGGCAGCCTGCGAGGCGCGGGAGGGAGGGGGCAACTGTTGTTTTCTAGGGACGTAACACGCGCGCGGTGCGTGCGAGCCACGCCCCCAAGCGGCCGGCGAGCGAAAGGTGCTTGCGCGTGACGCACCGCCACCGTCGTCCTTGCACCCTACCGGCCCCTGCCACTTGGGCAGCTGGCCGCCAGCCACCTCGGGAGACTTCCACCACGGATTCTTCTCCATTGCTGCGCGAGATCGACAGATGCGCGCGGCAGATACTGCTCAATGAGCGCCGTGCCCTGCGGTGTTTCTTGCCGAGCAGGAGCGTGTTGCGCGTACGTCAGGCACCTGAGTCAGATAGCAAGGTCCCCCAAGGACGTCAGCCCGGGCCGGCCGACAAGGGGCTTCCGGACGCCGCAGTCGCACCATTTCACCGTGCGCAGCGGCGCAGTACTCGCGTTGACTGCACTTCCGGCGCCGGTGTGATCAGCGAGGCCCACGCGCGCCGTGAGCTCATCACCTAGAAGGCTGTGCACATCCACCAGTGACAGTGCGTGATGGGATCCGTGTAGCTGTGCACGCCGGTACCGCAGCGTTGTCGTGAAGCACACTGCCTAGTGGTGGCAGCGTGGGGTCTCCCGCTGCTCTGTTCTGCAGCCCTGGGACCATGCACCTGCTAGGTAGCCCTTTCGCCGTGATGAAGAGGAAAGACATGGTGGTGGACCATGTCGATGTCTTCCTCGTCATCTGCTTCAAGGTGCTGTTGGCCGCGGGGTTCCTTGCACCCAGCGCTTTCGCGTACAGGTGCGTTTTCGCGTTCGCACCTCGCGCTGGGACCAACAACCTCGCTCGCTCAGCGCCGCGGAGCTCCCTGCTGTCGCGGCGGACCGCTGCGTGCGTTCTCCGCCGAGGATACAAGTAGCAGCAAGCGCGAAGCACGCTTCCCGCGCGAGCCTCGCCGGTAGCGTCCCGAGGAGCACTTGTCGAGTGGCTCCACTGCAGCCGGCCTCCCCGGCGCACCCAAACCCTGGACGGCGGTCAACGCCGTGCGCCTGGGACACCTGACGTCTGAAAGCCGCGAATTTCTGGCGTTTGTGCATGACACCCGCGAAATATCGTGGCCCGGTCGAGTACATCGTGGGACCCTGTCTGGGTCCCACGCACCGCTTCTGCGGCGTCCCTTGCGCGGCAAGCCGTACGGCCATCTTTGTACAGTCCAGTGGAATCGTGGCCGCCGCATCCGGTGTCCCCGGCGCGCAGGGCGGGCGGCTGGCGGGCGCTGGTCGGTCTGTGGGCGTGCCTCGAGGGGCTGCACGTGTACTTCAATCGGCGGCGGATGAGGCGGCTGGCGACACAGAAGCAGGAGCCCCTCGACTGGGCGGTGGCGAGGCAGGAAGGGACGGAAGCGATCGAGCAGGTGCGCAGACAGGTGTTGCGCCCAGCAGAGGTATCTGGCGCCCGCCGCGTCCCCGTGACTCACACGGACGCCAGCGTGCGCGCTCTCATCGCAGTTGCTCAAGCTTGGCCCAGACGTCGACCCTCAGGCTTTCATCAGCGGCTGGTTCCTCCCGAACGAGGGCAGCAAGGCAGCAGGGGCGAACGCTCCGGTGCAGTTCGAGGACGTGCGACGCGGGAACCTGATCGAGCTGATCGCCTACGGCTTCTTCTACCGCTCTGTCGACGAGCTCCGGCAGGAGGACCCCGCGGCGATCGCGCACGTCGACGCCATGGTCACGCGCCTCCTCGACACATGGAGCATCTCCTGCCCGGCGGGGCACAACCCGAAGATCCGCGTGAAGGCTCACTTGTGGGAACCCGTCAGGCAGATGCACCTCCCGCTCGCGCTGTACCTGTTCTCCGAGCTCCTCGGCCACTGGACCAAGCTGGCCCTGCCCCTCTACGGGTACCGGCAGACGGCGCTGGGCTACTACGTGCTGCCGGCGCGGCCCGCGCAGGACGGAGCGCGGCAACGCGGGTGGCTGGCCTGGGCGCGCGCGCAGGTCGCTGCCTGCGCGGCGGCCGCCACGAGGGTTGCGGCGCGGCCCGTGGTGCGCAGGCTGCTCGCGCTGGAGCTCGAGCGCGGGGGGCTGGGGGCGAGCGAGCGGTCCAGCAGGGGGCACTCGCGGACCTCGTCCTGGGGCTGGGCGGCGGCGGGCAGCGACACGGCGAGCGACACAACGGAGGATGCTGTTGCAGAGGCCAGCCTTTCGAACGTGACGCGGCGGAGCGGCAAGGCGCCGCACGGGGGCAGCCTGCGCTCGCGACACGCGTCGCAGAACGCGTTCCTGGGGCGGGACGTCCCGCGGTCGCGCGAGGGCCACGGGGCTGGCGTGGCGATCGTGGTGCTGCATGGGCTGGGCGTGGGCCTGATGCCGTACACGATGTTGATGCGGCGGCTGTCGCGGCGGTTCCCGGAGTGCCCCATCGTCGCGAAGGAGCTCACGCACGCCGCGTTGCGCTTCCCGTCGCTCAGCGAGTCTTTGCACGCGGGCCATGTGCCGACGCCGGACGAGGTGGCTGACGAGGTGCACGAGCAGCTCCAGGCGCTGGGATACGAGCGAGGTACGGACGTGTGCAGCGGTCCCCCTCGCGCCTGCCGCAACCGTGCCCATCTGAGGGTTTTTCTCTGCATGCCAGACACCCTCCCCTCCTCACCCCTGCCCCCGCAGCGCTGCTCGTCGGGCACTCGTACGGCACGTTCGTCGCGGCGCGGTTCTGTCGGATGTACCCGGAGATGACGCACGGCATCTGTTTGCTGGATCCAGTGTCGCTCATGTGCTGCGCCCCCGACCTCCTCTCGCGGTTCGTGTACGAGACCGTGCGCCCCGTGCGCGACGTCTCGTCGCTCATGATGGACGTCACGAAGGTCGCCTGCGCGCAAGACCCCGTTGTGGCCCACGCCATGTCCCGCCGCTTCCTGTGGCACCGCGTGTGCTTCTGGTCGCCCAGCGACATGCCAGCAGGTACGATCACCACGCACGCCGACTGCCGCCCTCGGGACGCAGCCCGCCCGCGCATTCAACCTGACGTGCGCGTCCCTGTGCTCGCGCGTGCAGGCTCGGTGATCTTCGTGGGGAAGCGAGACTCGCTCGTTCCGTACCGGTACGTTCAGCACCGGTTTGCGATGGACGAGCGGCTGCACGTGATCACGAAGGACTGCGTGCACGGGGAGTGTCTGACCAACCCCGTCTACACTGGAGAGATCATCGACGCACTCGTGCCGCTGCTGCGGCCGAGCGAGGGGGCGCGCGGCGGGCAGCGCGGGGCCGACGCTGCGCAGACGCTGCGGGTCGAAGCGTGAGGGCGGGGGCGGGCGCGGTGCGTGTCGCACGCCTAGGACGTGCGACGCCTGGTAAAATGAGAACTGCCCGGGACTCGCTCTTGACGGGACCGGATCGGACGAAAGGGCCGCAGTGGGGTGGCGCGGGCAGCGGGTCGCCTCCTCTGACCACGATGCTCGCGTCGCTCCGGCTGAAAGTCTCTGAACTGACCGGTCTGACCAGTCCTTGTACTGTGTAAATGACGCCTCGTCACGGATGCCGCTTACAAGGCCGTGGCGTTGGCGACCCAGCCTCACTTCGTGGTGACACGCGGCTAGGCGGCCACAAGTCCGCGCCCAGTGGCGGAGTGACCCTGGCAACACTGGCACCTCGCGAGAGCGGCCGTGAGCCACCCGGAGCGACTGTTGATCCGCAACAGACGATTCTCGTACGGAAGCAACGGATTCGTGGCGGTTTTATTGAACAGCGGACTGAAGTGAGGGTGTTTGCGCGTGCGGCGCTTGGGCAGTGGTGACTGCTGCCCTTCGCTTCGCCGGCATTATGAAGGCAAAAAAACGATCTGTGTCCAACGCCGTGGATTCCAGTGGGAATGAGCGCCGCAAGACGCCACATGGCGACGCCAAACGGGCCAAGACGGTACGTGGCGAGCCGTCGGAGGCCAACGACGTGCAGCAGCTGGCTCAGGCTCTCGCGGCTGACCCGATCAGGAATGTCCGGGCCGTCAAACGCCTGCTGGGCTTCCTGAAGGTATGATACGTCCGCCCGCACGGCGGGGTCGCATCTTTGTCGTTCCCGCAGCCCGGCGAGCGGCCGTGCTGCTGCGACAGCTGATGTTCGGCGCAGCGCCAGCAGCTCTTTCACCCTCAACGCGTGTCTTCCCCGCAATCCTCGACACGAACATGAAGTGTGTCGTCGTATCTGCCGCGCCTGCAGGCCGAAACTCCGGCCGAGCAGGCCGCGCAGGCCACCCTGGCGCTGCGCGTTTACTTCCTCGGTGCACTGGAGCGCGGCCACCTCAAGATCAAGCGCGCCGAGCAGGTCCGATCACGTCGCACGCACTCCGTCCACGCGCAGCCAAGGGCGGACGCGGAGCCGCTGGCCGAGCTCCCGCCCTACATTCACCTGCGTTGCGCAGCATGCACGTCCGCAGGCGTCGGACCAAGACCCGGAGGCGGTCCTCGCGGAGTGGGTCAGGAGCCAGCACAGTGCGTTCCGCGCGCGGTGCCTGGACCTCGTCGCGAGCGGGGGTCCGGACCGCCTCCCCGTGCAGCTGGCCGCCATGGGGGCGCTGATGGAGCTGGTGCGGTCCGAGGAGGTCGGGCAGTTCGGCAACACGCTCTTCGTTGCGATGATCCGGCGCATGGCCGCATCGCCGGACCTGAGCGGGGAGCTCCTCGGGTCGTTCGCGGAGCGCTACGCCGAGCTGGCGGACGTGCGCTACTACACGCTGCGCGCCGTGCAGGACGTCGCCGAGGACCTCGCGGGTGCGCGCACCGCAGGCCACGTATGTATGCGCGAACCCAAACGCTGCGCCCGCGCGGCTGTCGACCGAAGTTGCATGAGCCGGTCCGCGTTCCGTTGCAGATGGGGGCAAGGAGGTGGTGCTGCCGGCCGAGATGGACCGCTCGGAGGTGACGTCGAACCTCTTCGACATCCTGAAGTGCGACGCGGGCCCGATGCTGCGGTCCGGCGAGGCGGCGTCGTGGTGCGGCGCGATCGAGGCAGGCGCGGTGCGTCCCGCAGTGGCCGACGACCGCGCGGCGCGCAAGCAGGCGGGCAAGGGCGCGGGCGACGACGCGACGCGGGCGGCGAAGTGGGCCTCGCACGGCAGCCACGTGCGTGCGTTCAGCGGCGCGTGGCTCGCGCTCCTGCGCGCGCCCATGCCGGCGGACATTTACTGCAATGTGCTGGCGGCGCTGCACGAGGCGGTGATCCCCGCGATGGCCAACCCGCTGCTGCTGTCGGACTTCCTGACGCGGTCTCTGGACCGCGGGGGCATCACGGGGATGCTCGCGCTGCAGGGCATCTTCGTGCTCGTCACGCAGCACGGCCTGGAGTACCCCAAGTTCTACGAGAAGTTGTACCAGCTCATCCAGGTGAGACACCCCCCTGACACCCCCGCCGCGTGGCTGACAGCCAGTGCGTCCCCGCCGAACGAGACGTGTGCGTTGTGTTGGTGCGCAGCCATCGAGTCTGGCGCTGCGGCAGCGTGGGCAGTTCTTCCGTCTCGCGGACATGTTCCTCAACTCGCCGATGGTGCCAGCGTACTCCGCGGCGTCGTTCGCGAAGAAGTTCGCGCGCATGGCGCTGGCAGCCCCACCGCACGGGGCGATGCTGTGTCTGGCCTTCGTCAACAACATCGTCAGGCGACACCCCTCCCTCGTCGCCCTCCAGCACCGCGCGGCTCCCCCGGCCGGCGGAAACGCGGGTCCGCCGTGGAACGGCACGGACCCCTTCGACCCTGACGCGACGGACCCCGCGGAGGCCGGGGGGGTGTCGAGCACGCTGTGGGAGGTGGAGGCGCTGCAGCAGCACTGGCTGCCGCAGGTGGCGCACATGGCGCGGCAGGTCATGGGGAAGGACCTCGAGGATCGCCGCAGGGCCAGCGAGATCGACGTTGCGCCGCTGGCCGCCGCGTCCTTTGCAGGCCTCTTCCAGGGGGAAGTGGGGCGCAAGCTGCGCCGCGCCGTGCCCGTCGCGTACTACGGCCAGGACGATCCGCCGGGCCTCCACGGCGGCGCTGCGCCGGCGGACTTCGCGGCGTTCGACTTTCAAAGCGCTTGAATGGTGCACAGGTGGTTGACCCTCGGACAGAGGTCAGCAGGCCGGATGTTCAGGGCGCAACAGCGCGCTCCAGAAGACGTTGTGAGATACGCGACGGTGCAGCCGCGCACGGCATGGGGCAACTCGGTCGCCTGGCTCACCGTGCTGTTGCCGGTGCGACACAGTCATGCGTTGTGTACTGCGTGTCTCACCCGCATGCCGGACAGCGTCGCCGGCCGACGGGGCCATCGGGGCGCGTGTCGGGGCTGTGGATGAGTACTCGCGCGCCGCGGGGCTCGCAACTGACCGAAGACATACTCAAGCTGTTTGCGCAGGTGGGTGTCTGTTGGACCATCGACACCCGCACTCGCATTGTCTCCCACGCGTGCGGGTACTGCACCGCTGTCGTTGCTCTCGGCCGCCCTACCTTGGTCATCTCCCACGGCCCTCGGTGAGCTCGTTTGCTTCGCTGAAACCTATTCAGTCGGACCAACGTTTGCGGCGCTTCCGAGGACATGGCTGCCGTTTGCTGCCCAAACCTGCAGCATGTGGCAGAAACGCGACAGAGAACGTCGTCCTGCGTGTTCCGGCATGGCACGGTGGTCGTGAGGGCCACTAAAGCCAGACTGATTGTTCGAGGAAGCAGGCTGCGGGGGCGAAGGGTCTCATTGGCGCGCATTCCGTCGACACGCTCCAACGATCATCGTCCATTCCGTCGGGTGGCTCGAGGGTCTCCAGCAGAACTTCAGGGGCATGGCTGCTGGGACGACCACCGCCGCATTGCGAGGCGATGATGCCGAAGCCTCAGGGCAAGACTTCTATATTCATGGATACTCGCCGGAAGAACAAAAGCGGCTCTTGGAGCAGGCGGAGTACTGGGGCCCGTCGATCCTCGCAGGGCTTCCGCGCACGAGGTGGGAGATCACCTTCCTTCACGCCCGTCGTGCACACCTTGAGGAGATTCAATGCGACGTCCACGTCTCACCGCTTGCAGACCGGGTGAACTGCTGTTCGAGGTCGGCGTCGGAGTCGGGGCGGTGCTCAAGCTGATCGCGTCGGCCAGGCCGGACCTGCGGCTCGCTGGCATCGACCTCGAGCCGCGGCAGGTCGACGCGGCGCGGCGCACGCTCGCGCAAGCCGGCGTGTGCGACCGAGCGCAGGGCGGGAACGCAATCGTGGTGGGTCAAGCGGAGCGCCTTCCGCTTTCCGACAGCTCCGTGGACCACTGCGTCATGGTGTGGCTCCTTGAACACGTGGCGGACCCGCTGCAGGCGCTCAGGTGCGGCGAGTACCGCAGGGCACCTGTCGACTCGGAGGAGGTCGCTGGGAGGCGTGCGGGCAAGAGTCTGCGCGCTGATGTGCTCGAGCCAGCTGGCGTCGCGAAACTCACCTCACGGGGCCCGATGTCAAGCTGTGCAGGGAGGCGTGGCGAGTACTGAAGCCCGGGGGCACACTGTACGCGGTTGAAACGGACTACACGACGCTTGTAGCTTTCCCCGACCCATCGGGGGCGTTTGCCGACCTGAGGGACACGTTCGTCAAGCGGTTCGATCGCGATGGACGCGCCGTCTGCGGCCCGAACGTCGGGGGCTGGATGTCCGAGGTGCGCGCGCCGCTCTCCGCCCCGTCCCCACCGTCGCGGCGAACCACGGCGAGCTGCACTGTCAGTGCAGCCACTGGCTGACTCCTCTGGGGGCGTGCGGTCTGCAGGCTGGGTTCGTCGGAGTGCGATCTGACGAGGTGCGGTCGGGCGTGTGGAGCGTTGCGGAGCAGGCGCCCGGGGCCGTGTTGTCGCACGCGAACTACTTCCTCCGGTTCATCGAGCCTGAGTTCGATGCGATGCTGCGGGAAACGCCGTCCATCTCCCGGGGACGCCTCGAGGAAGGCGCGGCCGCGATGCGCAGCGCAGCCACGCACCGCGACGGGCTGGTGGGCATCCACATCTGGCGAGTGGTGGGCGAAAAGCCCCAGTGATGGCAGCGCAGTGCTCGACAGAGAGCCACCGCGTGCTGTGCACCGGCCTCCTTGAAAGACTTCCGTGACGCTTGAGGCGCGTCATCCGTGTAGGGTCACATTATGTTGCGAAACCCCACCCGCACTGAGGGGGGGGCACCTTGCGCGGTGAGCACTGTACAACGCCGTCGCAGTCCCTGTCAACTCGACGGCGGGCGGCGCGGCCATGCGAGCAACTGCGGGAGGGCTCATCGGATGAACGCCGACACGTACACCATTTGGTCGAACGTCAGGCTGATGCGGCCGCTGCCCTGAGGGTCAAAGCTGCGAAACACGTTGCTCGCGGATCTGCGCGCGCGGGGGCGAGCGGGCGGACCGGATCAGCGCGCGTCGCGTGCGCGCCGACTGGGCGGGCGCGGCCGCCTGGTGCAGGTCCCCGGGCAAGTCGGTGTGTCGAGGCATGGCGCGGCGCACTTACTTGAGCAGCGCGCACATGGCCAGGTAGGACGTGAGCGAGAGGTGGCCCGTCCTGTCGGGGTCGAAGGTCTTGCACAGCTCGTAGAAGGGCGGCGAGTCCAGGTTGAAGCCTGAACACCGCACTGCCTGGTACAGCTCGTTGTAGTCCAGCGTGAGCGACCCGTCCCTGTCGAAGCGCAGGAAGTGCTCCCGCACCGACATGATCCAGTTGTGGCACTCGCAGAAGGTCTGGTAGTCCATGGCGCCCGTGTTGGAGCGGTCGAACAGCCGAATCAGGGAGCCTGCGGGAACAGGAGCGGCGTCCCCGGCGGTGAGACGAGACGGACGCAGCTGTGAACTGGCGCACAAGTGAGCCCGCACGCTGCATGCAGGCGGCCCGACTCTCGCGGGCAAAGGCCGGACGCAGGCCTCGGCGGAGCGCTGCCTGGCCGGAAAACCGAAGGAGCTGTGCTCCTCGTACACACAGCGCCGAATATCCGCGTTGGGCCACGTCAGCACACTGCACGAGTTAGTGGTACGGCGTGGGCGGAAGAACACGGCACTGAGGCTCACCGGCGAACGTGAGGCTAATGTTGAGTCCGCCGCGCTGGAGCGCTGAGGCTAGCTCGCTCGCGCTGATCTTCCCGCTGTTGTCCCTGTCGACTGCGCGAAACCAGTCCGCCAGGCGCGGCTCATGTGCCATGACTGTGGAGTCGGTGGGAGGACGGGGAGAGCGCGAGGAAAGCTCAAGAGGCGGGGAAAGGGGAGCGGTCCGAGGAGCTGCTTGCCGCGTAGAACCACGGAATACTGGATCAAAAGGCGAAGAGTGGGATCGACAGGGCGCAGTGTGGCCCCAGGCGGCGCGTTGGCGGCCACTGTAGGCTGCCCGGCCCCGCGGCATCACCCACCATCAGCAAACAGCATGACCGACGCGCCTGAGAAGGCCGCGGAGCAGCCGTTGGGCAGCGGCGCAGCGCCGTGCGGTCCACGTGCGCCAGAAGCAGCTCGGCCTCGCGTTCGGGCAGCAGGCGCCTCCGCGACAAGTGGGGCGCGGCGACGTGCTGTGTGCTACACACATCGATGACAGTATCCGCGTTCCGAGGACAGCCGCGCCGGCGGAGCTCCGGGACGAGCAGGGGCGCATACGACGGTTCGCGGGCGCCATTGTCGCGGATCCCGGGCGTGCGCGGGGAGGACAACACACGTGGACTCAAAGACGGGGGCTCTACGCGTCGTTCCCGGTACTAGTAGCGTCGGCGGGTGTCCGCGGGTCACAGGCGGCCCTCGATTGCTTGGAACCGTGCTGCGGTCGCGCACGCGCCGCCCTCGACGGCGGTGCGGGCCGAGCGCCGTGGCTTCTCGCCGTCATGTTCAGCGGATGAGGGCCGCAACGTAGATCAGCTGGTCGAAAGAGAGCGTGATGCGGCCGGAGCCCTGCGGATCGAAGCTCCTGAACACGTTGGACGCGCTCTTGAGCAGCGCGCACATGGCCAGGTAGGACGTGAGCGAGAGGTGGCCCGTCCTGTCGGGGTCGAAGGTCTTGCACAGCTCGTAGAAGGGCGTGCTGTCGAGGTTGAACCCCGCGCTGGTGACCGCCTGGTGCAGCTCGTTGAACCCCAGCGTCTTGCTCCCGTCCCTGCGATGACAGCATGTCGGCATCACGTGACACGAGCGCCGAGGGCGTGCGCCGGCCGCAGGGGCGCGCGGGGCGGCGCGAGTGCACGTGCAGCTGCGCACGGGCGCGCGCGGTGTTCGCCGGGGTCGCACGTGTCGAAGCGCATGAAGTGCTCCCGCACCGACATGATCCACATATGGCACTCGCAGAACGCATGATAGTCCATCCTGCCCGTATTACTCTTGTCGAACAGCCGAATCAGGGAGCCTGCGGGAACAGGAGCGGCGTCTCCGGCGGTGAGACGTCTCGACGTGCGCCGATGTTGCCACGCATGCAGGGAGGACCCGGGAGCTGCGTGCGAGCGGATCAACCATGCGTGGACACGGACTGCACCGAGAGATGTACATGCGCAGGACGGAGGGGGAGGTCGTGCACGAGCCTCGTGCCGCGTGCGGAGGGGAGGATGCTGGTGCAGGCACAGGCCGCGTGCATGCGCTCAGGCGATGGAGGACGGGCTGCGCAAACCCCTTTCCCCGCGTAGCTTGCAGGGCAACCGGTGTCTCGGAGCAGGCAGGACGACCGTTCAAGCGCTGAGGCCAGCCCCAGCGGGCAACGGCTTTGTTGCCTCGAGAGCTGTCCGCCTGCGTCACCGCGGGGTTTCCAGACGACGTGCCGCGCACCTCCGAACGTCAGGGAGATCTGCAGGCCACCCGACCCGAGCGCCTGCACGAGCTCCGTTGCCGATATCTGTCCCGAGCCATCCTTGTCCACGGCGCGGAACCAGTCCTGCAGCCGAGGGTCGTGCGCCATGGTGATGTGCCTCGGTGCTCCGCGAGAAAAAGGCTGTTTCCACGACTGTGCGTCGCGTTCCGGACCCCACGCGAGCTTGAAGCTTGCCAGCAGCACCAGCGTGCGAGGGATCTGTGTGCGCGAGGATGGCGAGCCAGCTCGACGTCACTGGTAGTGCGCGTGCCCGGCGGGCCCTCGGTGCAACGGCCCCGTGCAGTGCGCGCCTTCCGGCAGCCCCTGACGGTGTCAGACAGGCGGAGCTGCAGCTGGTCCCAGACCACCCCCCCTCCCGAAGTGCCACTTCAGTGAAGTGACCCACAAGCACGGGGCGCAGCCGGCCGCTGCCTGCGTCCCTCGCTCGTGGCGGACACAAAGTAGTAATTGCGGACACGATTTCGAGGCAACCAGAGCGAGCGTACGTAAGTCCCTGCCGGCACAACAGCAACAATCTCAGGCAACGTGTGTGCGCAGCAGCATCCACCGCACAAGACGGCTGGTGCACTCGCGGCTGCGGACGGCGAGCCGGAGAGCGCGCACGGGCCGGCATCACATCATCGCGCCGCTCACCGCCCCTCGACGGCGCTGTCCGAGGCCCTCTGTTCCGCAGCGGCCACCACCCGCGCGAGCTCCTCCAGCGGCTGCGCCCCGAGCAGCGGCTCCTGCCCCGGGATCACCCACGTCGGGAACCCCTTGACCCCCGCGTCCACGCACGCCTGCGCCGGCTTCTTCCCTGCACTCACTCCACGCCACCCGGGGCCACGTGAGACGCGCGACAACGCACGCCGCCGCGCACGAGCGCAGCGCGAGCCCACGCCGCTCCCGTCGCGCGGCCCCTCGCGAGCGCGCACCTTTCGACCACCCCTCGGGGAAGCACTCCACGTAGGGGAAGTCCTTCATCGCGCCGCGCCCGAACAGCTCCTCCTCCTGGAAGCAGTGCGGACACCAGAACGCGCCGTACATGCGCGCGCCGACGGCGTTCAGGCGCCGCGCGAGGGCCTCGGTCTCCGGCGTGGACTGCGTCTCCACGACGGGGGGGTCGTACGGCAGCTCGGTCAGGACGTCCCCGCCGTCGGCCTGCGACGGCTGGCCCACCGCGAGCACCGCGAGGACCGCCGCCGCGACGGTGAGCCCCGGCGCCGCGCCGGACTTGAGCTCGGGCTGCGCGGGTGTGGGGCAGAGGAGGGTGCGTGGGCCTGGGGTGTGCGGGCGTGGAATCCGGGCGCCGCGGCCCGCGTCGCGGCGGCGGTGCGCGGTGAGTGGCGGTTGGATTACCTTGGAGAAGCTGCGGTACGTGAGGGCGCCGATGCCGAACGACAGGGCCGCAGACGTGAGACACCAGGTGCAGAGCTCGCCGCCGAGTTCCGTCGCGAGGAGGTACATGAGGCGCCCGCTGGTCGTCACCAGGGCCGTGGCGGTACCGAAGAGCGTCCAGCGCACGAGGGAGCGCTCGTTCGGGCCCTCGCTGGCGCGCGCCGCAGCGGCCAGTGCGGTGACTGCTCCGTACGCAGCGAACCCGAAGGCCGGCAGAGGCACGCCGAACACCGACGCGTAGCTGGAGCTCAGCACGTCCGCACACCCGCCCGTGAGCGGGCAAGACACGTCCGTCCCGATCAGGCGCGCGGCCGTCAGATACCCTGTCTCCATCATTCCCGCACTGCCCAGCACCAGGAGCGGGAGCCACGGCACCGACGCCGAGCCCTTCTCTCCTCCACTATCAAGCTGAGGCGCCTCGACGGGGTCCGGCGATGTGCCCGCGTCGGCGCTGTCCCCTTCCGCGCCCCGGGCCCGGACACCACAGCGCAGGGCGCGCCCCGCCGGCGCCCCGTGACGGCAGACGGGCCTCTGCAGGGCGATCCTCGCCAGGGACGCTCGGCATGGCGCCGTCGCGCCGGGCGGCCGCACAACACACGGGCCGCGCAGCCCCGCCAAGCTCATCTTGACAAGCAAGGTGTTCCGAGCGCAATGCGGGGGGGAGCGCAGTCTCTGGCGGGCGCGCGGGGGCGTGCAAGGCGGTCCCGTCCCTCACAGACTGCGGCCGGCGGTGACGCTGCCGCCCGCATGTTGGCGGGCCGGACCCGTTGCTGACTCGTGTGCGGGGGGTGGCCGCCGGGCCGCGCGCGCGGGTCCCTGTGGCCTGGCAGGCGCGCGATGCGCGCTCACTTCCCTCCTCGACCGCCTGGTTCCATCGCCTGCGCAAGAAGGTCGTTGTCCCCGACGGGACAGACGCCAGATGATGTTGCACGGGCAACCCTGCGGGGTCGCGGGGCGCCCGCGCTCCCGGGCCGCCCTGGGGACAAGAAGTCTGCCCAGACCCACTCCGATGAGGCGAAAAGCGCCCAGATTCCTGCGGCCACCCTGGTGCGTGCCGCGGACGGCAGTTGCAGCCGCCGAGAGCACAGACCGACGCTCTTGCCCCGCGCGCACACCGCGACTCCGTGCCGCGCGACGCCCCCCACCCAGTCCTCACCTCGCTCTCGTTCCCTGCAGCCCGATGCGACGGACTGTGCGGACGCACGACGGCGGGGACGGGTCGAACGCTTCCAAGCCCATCAAGGACACCGTCGACACGTCCACGACCCTGCTCTCGAAGCTCCAGAGCCAGGTCGTCGCGCTCGAGGAATCCCTCGAGGCCGCCAAGAAGCGCAATTCCGAGTGCATCAACGTGCGCGAGGCGCTCGAAGCGGAGGTAGGTTGCCCCGCCAAACTGCCGCGCGCGAAGCGTCCGACCGCGCGTCCTTCGCGCGCCCCCCGTCCCCAACGCCAAGAACCACTTCATACCATGGGGCTGCGCCCCGCCGCTCGTCCCATCCGCGCCTGAGAACGGCGCGCGAGCGTGTTGCTGCGCCTGCACCCGCGGTTGGCCCCTAGACCGTCTCCTGAGCACAGACGGGGATCAACTAGGCGTCCCCTCCCCCGGATGCGCTGCTACCAGTCACCAGGGCCGGAATACGCCGCGCGGGGCCTTGCTCTGTCCTCCCTGCCACACATTCCCGTGGAGCCCTATCACGCCTCGTGCACAGCCTGCCGCGCGTGCGCGCCCCCCGGGCCGCTCGCCGTGCGTTGCCGTGCCGTGCGCTCGCCGCCCACGGCCATCCTCTGTCGTCGTGCGTCGATCGCGGCGGCCGGGCGGCGCGGGGGACTCACGCGGGGCGCCCCACGCCCTGGTGCTGCCTCCGCAGGCCACACAAGTCGCGCAGCTCGCCGTGGACGCCAAGGTGGCGCGCGACCAGCTGGAGGCCGAGTGCGAGCAGCTGCAGGCCACGATAGACACGCTGGAAGGTGCGCCTCGCCCCCGAACATCGCGCGGCCGGGTCGTCAGCACCGAGGCTCATGAGACGTGCTGCGAGACGGGCGCGCCGGCGCTGTGTTTGCGCCCGCGAGCGGTTCGCTGAATTGCGATTGCAGCGTCCGCTGCCCGGGCACCACGATCGCGCCGCCGCACCGGCCGACCGCGTCGCGGGGAGCGGCCTCAGGGTGCGCCCTGCACCAGCCTTGCCCCGCCGCTCCGCGCCCGCCGACCCGCCCCGCTCCCCCGGGTGCGCGCAGAGGAGATCACGACGTGCGACGGCGAGATGGAGAAGCTGAACAAGCGCATTGAGAAGCGCAAGGCGAAGAAGGCGAAGCAGGTCCGCAAGGAGACGCAGATGTTCTCGGCGCTGTTGGCGGACAAGGAGTCGAAGGAGGGCGAGGCGCAGGACGAGTCCCAGGACAACGACGCGAGCGCGGAGTCGCTCGCTTCGGCGGAGGTGCCCCCCGCGGAGCCCGCGGAGGCGCCGGCCCCCGCCCCCGCGCCGGCGTCGCAGGACGCGAGCCCGCTGGACACGATCGACGACGCCGCGGAGACGGACATCGACGCGGAGCTGGTGGAGCTGCGCGCGGAGCTGGCGGGCGTGAAGGAGCGGTGGTCGGCGGCGCTGGACGCGAAGGCGCTGGCGGAGGTGTCGCTCAACACGATGCAGGAGAAGCTGAAGAGCGCGAGCACGTCGGCGGAGCGCGCGGACGAGGTGGCGTCGGGCGCGATGCGGGCGGCGGAGGCGGCGGTGGAGGACGAGCTGAAGTCGGAGCGCGAGGTGGCGAAGCTGGAGGACGAGCTGGAGGGGTTTTTGCTCAAGCTGGGGGAGCAGGTCAAGGCGATGACGCCCGACGACGAGGAGGACGCGCGCGTGGAGGTGGGCGGCGAGCTGGCGGAGGACGTGGCGCGCGCGCTGCGGGAGGGCGAGCAGCTGCTCCCGCGGATCGAGGAGGGCACGCTGTCGAAGACGGCCAAGGCGCTGACGCCGGCCGAGGAGCCCGAGGAGAAGGTCTCGGCGCCGCGGCCGACGCGGAGCTCGAAGCAGCTGGCCGCGGGGTTCTTCTCGCCCTCGGGCGGCGGGGACCCGCGCGAGGCGCTCAAGGAGCTCGGCGCGCACGTGATGCGCCACCGCTGGGCCTACGCCGCGGGGTCGGTGCTGGCCGTCGTGGCCGCGCTGGGCATCCTCGACCACTTCCACGTGCTCTCCGCGGTGCGCAACGCCGTCATCTCGCCGTTCCGCGCCGTCGGGGCCGCGCTCTCGGCCGCCTCGGCCGCGCTCGCCCCGTGGCTGGCCAAGCTGCCGGTGCCGCACATGGAGCCCGGGATGGCCGACGTGCTGGTGCTGCTGGCCACCTCGATCGTCAGCGTCCCGCTCATCTCGCGCATCCCGGGCGGCGGGCCCGTGCTCGGCTTCCTCGTCGGCGGCGCGCTCATCGGCCCCTACTCGCTGGGCCTGATCGAGGCCGTGGAGGCGGTCAAGCACATCTCCGAGCTGGGGGTGATCTTCCTGCTCTTCAACATCGGCCTCGAGCTCAGCCTGGAGCGCCTCTCGTCCATGGGCAAGTACGTCTTCGGGCTGGGCTCCGCGCAGGTCACGGCGTCGCTCGCGGCCATCGCGGCGGTGCTGGTGAGCCTCGGGACGATGACGGGCCCCGTCGCGGTCGTGGTCGGGTCGTCGCTCGCGCTGTCGTCCACGGCGGTCGCGCTGCAGGTCCTGCAGGACCGCGGGGAGTCGTCCTCGCGGCACGGGCGCGCGACGTTCTCGGTGCTGCTCCTGCAGGACCTGGCGGTGGTGGCCATCCTGATGCTCATCCCGCTGCTCGCGCCGGGCGAGAACGGCGGGACGGTCGGGTTCGCGACGATCATGAAGGCGCTGGGCTTCGCGGCGGTGAAGGCCGCGGTGTGCATCGCGGCGATCATCGCGGGCGGGCGCGTGATCATCCGCCCGCTGTACAAGCGCATCGCGGCGACGGGCAACGCGGAGATCTTCTCCGCCACCACGCTCCTCACGTGCCTGGGCACCTCGGTCATGACGCAGGCCGCGGGCCTCTCCATGGCGCTCGGCGCCTTCCTCGCGGGCCTGCTCCTCGCCGAGACGGAGTACTCCCTGCAGGTCGAGTCCGACATCGCGCCGTACCGCGGGCTCCTCCTCGGGCTCTTCTTCATGACCGTCGGCATGGAGATCTCGCCCACGCTGCTCATCGCGCAGTGGCAGACCATCCTGCTCGCCATCACCGCGCTCATCGTGGGCAAGGTGGCCATCATGGCCGCCGTCGGGCCCATCTTCGGGCTCAAGCCGCTCACGTCGGCGCGCGCGGGGCTCTTCCTCGCGCCGGGCGGGGAGTTCGCCTTCGTCGCGCTCGGCGACGCCGTGTCGCGCGGCCTGCTCGCGCCCGCGGTGTGCAACCAGCTCTTCCTGGTGGTGGCGCTGTCCATGGCGCTCACGCCCTACCTCGCCGCGCTCGGCGACACCGTGGGCGAGATGCTCGACAAGGACGACCAGGCGACGATGGAGCCCAAGCAGGCGGACGTGGACGACCTCCGCGGGCACGTGCTCATCTGCGGGTTTGGGCGCTCGGGGCAGATCATCGCGCAGCTCTTCTCGGAGCGCCTCATCCCGTTCGTGGCCGTGGACGTGCGCTCGGACCGCGTGCAGACGGGCCGCGCGCTGGACCTGCCGGTGTACTTCGGGGACTCGGGGAGCGAGAAGGTGCTGCACGCTGTCGGCGCGCACAAGGCGGCGTGCGCGGTGATCGCGCTCGACTCGCCCGGGGCCAACTACCGCACGGTGTGGGCCCTGAACAAGCACTTCCCGAACTGCAAGACCTTCGTGCGCGCGCACGACGTCGACCACGGCATCATCCTCGAGAAGGCCGGCGCCACCGCCGTGGTGCCCGAGACGCTCGAGCCGTCGCTGCAGCTCGCCGCGGCCGCGCTCACGCAGATCCAGATGCCGCTGGACGAGGTCGCGAGCACCATCGACGCGTTCCGCCGCAACCACATGCGCGACCTGATGGCGCTGGCCAACATGAGCAACGAGGAGGCCGGCGGGTGGGGCGAGAGCCGCCCCAAGTCCAAGCCCCCGAAGGAGTTCGACGAGGCCACGCCCGCCGCGGTGCCGTCGTCCGGGTGACGCGGCCGCGGTCCTGGCCGCCGGAATGGATGCCGGTGGACGACTGTGACTCGCGCACGACCCCCCTGCGACGTTACACGTGCGCAACGCCGGCGGCGGCGCAGAGCGTAGCTAGCAAGCAGTGCTGGGCGCCGTTGGGCGTCACGAGAAGTGCACGTGCGGCCACGGCGCCTCGATGTGCCCGTGGGCGTGCAGGATGCCGTATACTTGCAGCACCGAGGCGGTGGTGACGAAGTAGTGCATCAGGTGGTGGTCCGAGAGCCCCTGTGGTCCGTGCTGGTCGCGGCTGTTCCAGTTCTTGCTCCGAATGTAAAACACGCCGCCTGCAGACAAGCATGCCGCACAGCACCGCGTCGCAGGCGCCCTGCACGCGGCCCGCAATCCAGCGCGTCGCAGTCGGCCGCGCGCGTGCGTCAGGCCGACCCGCTCACCTGTGAGGTACAGCACGCACTGCGCGCACAGGTTGGACGTCGCAGCGCCGCGCGCCAGCATGATGAGGAACAGGCCGGCTCCGCCCAAGATATATCCCAGCGTGCGCAGCGTCCTGTGGCTGGTGAATGCCGCACACATCAGGACGATGGAGAGCCACAGCATGGCTGCGGGCAGCGGGGGCGCGGCGCGTCGTGGGTGAGTAACCAACTGGGGGTGGCCGCGCCCGAGGGAGGTCCGCGACCGAACGGGCGTCTGCATCGGCGTGCGCGGGCCTGCATGGGAAGCAAGCGTTCGCGTGCCGCGGCTTCGGGCCCGCGGACCGGCCGGGCCGCCGCGTCCTTCGCACCCGCTCTTTTGCAAGGGACGAGGGTAACGCACCCGACACGTCGGCCTCCGGGTCCTGACTCATGGACGCCGAGATGGGGACGCCGATGATGAGCGCGGTGATGCCCATGTGGTCGCCCTTCTCGCACCACTCGTCGTCCGGCCAAAGGTGCGCGATGGTGGACCCCGTGTGCGTGGTGGCGGCCGCCAGGCCGAACAGGGCCATCGGCGTCCCGCCCGGGAACCAGCCCATGAAGGAACTGATGGCTAGGATCCAGAATCCGAGCGCGGGGATGCCGTGGGAGAACACGTTGACCCTCTCGTAGGGGTCGTGGAAGGCATGGTGCCACCAGGGCATCGGAGGGAAATGACCCGCCTTCACGCCTGCCGGACGGAAGTGCTTCTGCGACACGGGGACGACGGTGCGCCGGGGAGTCAGAGCGAGGCGCCGCGGGTACCCTGGGGCGGCAAACCGCATCGTGCCCGCGACGCTGCTCCAAGCGGCAGCGCTGCCTGGAAGCCGGATTGAGGCGTCGACGCGCACTGGCGGCTGCTGATTGGAGGGTGCAGCCGGGACGCGGCCACGACATGCGGCTGAAACCCGCCGGGAGCAAGCAACGCCGCGGGCAAGCAGGCTGTACCAGGCAGCCAGGTCCATGGCCGCGCGTCGTGTGGTGCGCGCTTCGCGGGGCGGTGGCCGTTGGCGGGATTCCTCGCACCTTTGGCAATGGGAAATGCTTGACAGCATCCACGGCGTCCTCCAGGGCGTGCTCGACCGCATAAGCTGCTCCGCACATCCTGTCGAACGCGCGCCCGGCCATCCCGCGCGCGGGCGCGCTCTCGCTGTCCGCGGTGCGGTGACGCGACCGCGTCCCAGCGGCCGGCCCATCTGCGGCAGCACTCGGCACGTGGGCTCAGATCGTGGGCGGCTCCGTGGGAGGCTCAGACCCCAGTGCATCGGACCGCGGCGGCCCGCGCACCGCCGAAGGGCCGCGCAAGTCGCGGCCAGCCTGCCCACCGCGCTCGCGTTCGGCGGCCGTCCGCCTCGTCAGGTCCCCGGCGACGAGCAGCGTCCGATCAGCTCCCCCTAGCTCGGCAGCCCAAAAGACACCACCGGGACCGAGCTGCGGGCGCCGCGGCACGCACGCACCTAGCTTGCGAGGAGTCCTCTTCTCGACCATATCCCGTCCGTGCTCCTGAGCACTCACGTCCGCGTCTCTTCACGCCTCCGCCAGCGTCACTGCCCCCTCACTCCTATGACTATGACCTGATGCCGGCCGCGTCTCGCTGACGGCGACGCACTGCACTTCCTGCAACTCAACAACCTCTCTGCGCCCACGGACGCCCGCGCGCTGCCACTGAGCCGCACGTCCTGGCCGTGCGTCCCGGGAGGACCGCGGCACACACCCCGAGGTAGGTCAGCCTGGGGCCTCTCCCGCGCCTGGGCGGGGGACTCTGCGTTTCAATGTCGCGCGGCCACGACCTTCACGTGATGAAACGGGGACGGGCAGCGGCGAGTCTCGGATCGCATTGCGCACGCACTGGGCGGCCCGGGACCCGTGGGAGAGCGCTGCACACGGCACGGCCGCACGGCCGCTGGGGCACGGAGAGGCCCCGATGGGCCGCTGACTGCCACATCCTCGGGCATTGTGCCTTGCCGCGAGGCTCACGCCGGCCGCGCCTAGGGTGGCCGTGGCGCCCAAAACAAGCGCGGAGGGGCTCTTCGCGGGCTGAGGCCTGTGTGCGGTGGACATCCGGAACATGGCGCGCAATTTCCTCGATCGCGTGCGCGACTACGTGCAGTCGGCTGGAGGCGCACACGATGCTCGACCGACTGTGCCCGCGGTACGGTTCCCAACCTGGCGGGCACTCCCGCGCGCAGCGCAACGCCGCCTGGCGCCCTCTTCTCGCGCCCCGCGCGCACGTGGAAGCCGATTCGCTTCTCGTTAAGATGTTGTTCATCCCATGGCGGGAGAGGCCGGAGAAGCGGACGGGGCTCGCTCCCTCGTTGCAGGTGGTCGACATGGTGATCTACGGGACGCGCGGGACCGACGAGACGCTGGAGGTCCTCGCGAGCCTGACGGACGAGCAGGTCCGCCCGCCCGCCCCCCGCGCCGCCCGCCGCCTTCGCACGTCGCTTTTGCACCGGCGCAGCCACCGCACGCTCTCGCGCCCCCGCGTGGTCTTGCCGCGCGCGGTCGCTCCGCCGACGGCCGTGCGGTCCACGCGGGCGCCCGTGTCGCGGGCGCCGTTCACCGCGAGAGGGCATGGTGGGTTTGCAGGCGCGGGAAGTTGTCGAGGCGGTGTGCGTCGTGCTGGAGGACGGCGACAGCGACCGGCGCAGACTCGAGTACTTGCTCGGCACGCTCGGCTCTGATGTGGTGTCGCGGGACGACGCGTCGGAGGCGGACGACCTGGGATCGGCGCAGTCAGGCCACCCGCTGTGGGGCTGGCTCCTCGGGGTGGACAAGGAAGTCGCCTCGCGCATGCTCTCGGCCCTCATCAAGCTCGTCCGCGAGACCGACGCGTCCTCGGTGCGACACGGCGCCTCCCGACATCGATCCGTGCCGCGCACTCCGCCGCCCCTCCGCCAGCACCTGCGCTCACGGTCCCCGCTCGGCCACCCACCCGCAGGTGTTTTTCCGGGCGGAGTCGGCGCTCGCGGCGGCCACCGACGCCTCGCACCTCGACGGGCTGCACGAGGCGCTGCTGGAGCGCACCACGGAGCTGTACGACGCCGTGGCGCACCGCATGCTGGACAAGCACGCCTTCAGCGACTCCTTCATGAGCCGGGGCAGGCGCATCCCGCAGGAGGCGATCGAGATGGCGGCGGCCGTGGCGGACCTGGAGGAGGACCTCTCCATGCCCGACGACGGCGACGACCCCGCGCGCGCGGCGCCGCCCGGGGCCTCGGGCGAGGACGCCGTGTCCATGTCGGAGAGCTCGAGCAGCGAGGACGAGGGGCAGTCGCAGGCCGTCGTGAAGCGGCTGATGCAGTACGTGCGGCGCGCGCACCCGGCGTCGGCGATGCTGCTGTACCCCGGGTACTCGCCCGGGACCGCCGTGTTCAGCATGGAGCGCGCGCTGTCACTGCAGCTGCGCGAGGACGAGGAGTACGAGTGGGACCACCCGCGCGTGGACGCGCTGATAGGGAAGCTCATCTCCTGCCTGCACGGGTCGCACAACACGTCGACGCACGTGGCCGGGAACGCCTCGTGCGCGCTGACGGTGATCGGCCGCGCCGAGGGGGGCATGGCGCGCATCGTGACGCACAAGCGCGCGGGCCGCCTGGGGAAGTACCTGGCGCGGCTGCTGCGCCTGCCGGGGACGGCGATGGCCGAGTCGCACACCATCCAAATCGCCATCAAGCAGCTCTCGGGGATGGTCGAGTCGGACGAGGGCGCTCCATGGGTCCTTGGGCTCCCGGAACGCACCAGGGACTCGCTGTTAGGTGTGCGCTGCACTGCACCCGAGCTGGCGCGCACTTGCCGCGTCGCACGCGGGTCCGACCCGTCGACCTCGTAGAACGCGATCTGCTCGCCGGTTGCGTTGTGCGACTTGGCGCCCAGGTAGACATGCTTGCCCCGCGGCGGCCTGACCCGTCCGCGCTGCATTCCCGTGTTGCACAGGTCGTATTCTGGAGCTGATGGAGCACGAGGACCTCACGCTGTGCACCGAGGCCACGCACACGCTGTCGCAGCTCCTGTTGTACACCTTCCCGGACACCGAGGACGGCGTCGAGCAGCGGCGCATGGTCTACACGCTCCCGCAGGCGCAGCACCTGCCTGCGATGCTCGCCCGAATCATGGAACGCGGCTGCGGCGAGCGCTCCGATCGCCCCAGGGACGGCCCGCGACGGCAGAGCGAGGCGGAGAAGTACGCTGGGTGGTACGCGGCGGCGGAGGAGGCGTGCGTGATCGTCACGGAGCTCATCCTGGACGACGATGGCGCGCGGCTGCTGCGGCGAGGCGTGCAGCCGAAGCGCGCCGGCGGGGCGGAAGCCTCGGGTGGGGACGGGGACGAGAGCGCCAGCGAGGACGACACGGCGGCCGCCACCGCGCTGGTGGAGGCCGCGTTCGGGCTGCTTGTGTCGCGCGACATCGACTGCGTGGCGGCGGGGTCGAACGTGCTGCAGCGGCTGGTGGAGCAGGGGCGTCCGTGGCGGCGGCTGCTGGGCCCGACCGAGGAGCGCATCATGCGCCTGTACGCGACCACGGAGACCCAGGGCGCCCACCGCTGGGGCCTGCCGGTGATCAACCGGATGCTGTCGGTGCGCGGCTGGCTCAAGGCCTGGTTGTCGCACCCGTCCTTCCCGGTGTTTGCCGCGTGGCTGATCGCGGAACTGGACTTCCGCGAGGACTCGGACGCGGCGCTGGCGCAGGAGAGCTCGGAGGCGACGTCACCGCCCGAGACGGGCGAGGCAGGCGCCGCTGTGGACGAGGAGCACGAGGACGACGGCAGCGCCGGCAGCGCCGGCAGCGACGACAGCGGCGACGCCCAAGGGGATGCGCCGACGGCTGACGAGAGAGGGAGCGCGGGGGGCGGGGAGGACGCGGAGAGCGTTCCATGGGAAGACACCACGGCGTCGGATCGGGTGTTTGACTCGACGTGGGCCGCGGGCACCATCGCCACGGTCGCGGCGGCCTCTGCGGAGGCGTCCGCAGCGCTCATGGACCTGCCCACCTCGGAGGCGATGATCACGAACCTCCTACGCATGCTGCGCAACAAGCACACGCGCAGCGCGGGCGCGGCCGCGCTCGGGGCGCTGCAGAAGCACTCGCAGGGCGTGCGCGACCGCCTCGTCCAGGCGCTGCGCGGGCGGCGGGACGGGTGCTGCCTCGCACTCCTCGAGAGCGCCGGGCTCGCTCCAGCGCTGCTGACCGCCCAGCTGCGGTCCCTCGACGTCCCCGAGAAGCGGCAGTGGATCGCGACACAGCTGCAGCAGGAACTGCGGGCGTTCGGAGCGCCGCCGCTTGACGCGCAGAGCGAGGACGACGAGGGCGCGGCCGAGGAGGACCGCGACGGGGCAGGCAGCACCAGCGGCGGGAGCGACGCCGACGACGCCGGCGGCGCACCCCCTGCCTCTCGGCGGCGCCGGCGGTCGCAGGCGGTGGAGATCGAGTGCGAGCGAGGCTCGCTGGTCCGCGACCTCTGCCGCGGGGTCGCGGAGGCCCGCGGGATCGGGACCGACCTGTCGAAGGGAATCAGCGTCCGGTTCAAGGGCGAGAGCGGGCAGGGCGCGGCGGTCCTGCGGGAGTGGTTTGCCCTGGTGTCGCAGGCGCTGTCCGACAGCTCGTTCAACATGCTCGTGTCGCGCAACGGCGGGCAGAGCTACGGGCCGAGTCCGACGGCGGCCATGATGGGCGCGGAGGGCGCGGGGAGCGAGAGCGAGGACGCGCGGGCCTACTTCGAGACCGTGGGGCGCGTCATCGGCCTTGGGTTGTACCACAACGTCCCGCTGGACGTGTCGCTCTCGCACTCCGTCCTGCGCTTCCTCCAGGGCGGCGAGCCGTGCGCGCAGGACCTCGCCGCGGACGACCCGGACTCGCACCGGTACACGGTGGCCTTCCTGGAGGAGAACGCCATCGACGACCTGTGCCTGGGGCTGACGTTCAGCGCGGCCGTGGACCCCGCGGGCGTGCTCCGGGGCGAGGTCGCGCTGGCCGGCCGGTGCCCCGACGACGAGGTGACGGACGCCAACAAGGCGGAGTTCGCCGCCGCGCTCGTGCGGTGGCGGCAGCGCGACGCGGTCCTGCCGCACCTCGAGGCGATACGGCGCGGGGTCGCAGCCGTCGCGCCTCTGCGGATCATCGAGCGGTCGGGGGACTTCATGAGCCCCGGGGAGCTGTCGTGCGTGCTCTCCGGGGTCCGCAGCATCGACGTGTCGGACTGGCGACAGCACTCCAAGGTCGAGGGCCAGTACCTGACGTCCGAGGAAGGTGAGGCCCGTGCGCCCGGACGCTGCGCTGCAGCCGCGCCCGCCTCGATCTGCGTCGTTGCGCTTCCCGGCTGCTCTGACGACGTGCGTGCCGCGCCCGTGCAGGCAAGCATATCGTGGAGTGGTTCTGGGAGATCGTCGACGACTTTTCGCAGGAGACGCGCAGGAATCTGCTGCAGTTCGCGACGGCGTCACCGAACGTCCCCGTCGGCGGGTTCTCCCAGCTGCAGTCGGCCCACGGCACCCACCACCCGTTCACCCTCTCCGAGCTCTCCGGCCGCAGAGGCACGGACTCTCTGCCTCGAGCGGGCGCGTGCTTCAACACGCTGTTCCTCCCGCGCTTCTCCTCGAAGGCGGAGATGAAGGAGAAGCTGCAGATCGCCATCGGGATGGGCAAGGGGCACATCGACGAGGACGCCATGGTGATCGGCAGCTCCGCCGATCCGTCGCGGGCCAGGGACGGGGACGACCGGCCGCAAGAGACTCCGTCGGAGCCGTCGGACCAGGGAAGCCCAGCAGCGTAGCTCAACAAGCTGCCGAATCGGCAGCGCACCTGGCAGTCGACGCGGGTCCGTGTGAGTGCAACGTCGGCGCTGCGCCGGGCGCCCCTCTCGCCTTTGGGGTACAAAAAAGAACTGGTCGGGCCCGCGGTGGTGTGCCCTGTGGGGAACATTGCCGCGCTCATCTGGATGCACGGCGGTAACGTCCGCGCTGGGCCGGCGATGGGACCGGTCAATGCCGGCGTTCGCGTAGGAGACCTGCCTCTGCTGCTCGTTGGCACGCGGAGATGGTGAGGAGGCGAGGGTTCAGGCGGGACCTGGCCATGAAGGCCGTGCTGGTGGGCCTCGCGGCGCTGTTTTTCTTCCTCTGGAGGGCGAGTAGCAACTCGTGCAGCACAGAAGTAGCCGCGCAAGCGCAGCGACTGGAGGAACTGAAGCAGCAGCAGCAGCAGCAGCAAGCAACCTCCGCGGCAGCTGCTGAAACACCGAAGCCGAAGCCGGCGGAGGCACAAGGCCTCGCCCCACGCATCCCCGAGGAGAAGAAGACGTGGCTCAAGTCGGTCACGTTCGAGGGGGAGGTCGAGCGGCAGATCCTGTCCATCTTCGACCACGTTTTGTCGAGTCCGCCAAAGAGCAAGTGAGCCCCTCTCTCTCGTGCGCCACGCGGCGCGGTGAGCGCGCGCCGCGATCGGCGAACGCATGCGAGGGTTACAGTCGCTCGGCGCGAGGCTGCGGCACGGCGTTCCACGCGCGTCGTGCGCCGCGCTGTCGATGCAGGGCGGCGTGCACCCTGGGCTCCGTCGCGCACCCTCGCCCCGCGCGCCCGGCGAGCCGGTCCGGGCCGGATCCTCACTGTCGTCCTCCGCCTGGGCTGCAGGGACGCGCGCGTGATCGACGTGGGCATGAACCTCGGCTCGTTCACCCTGCACGCGGCCAGCCTGGGGTACCGCGTCGAGTCGTTCGACCCGCAGCCAGGGTGCGTGCGGCTGATGCACGACACGTCGCTGGTCGCGCTCCCCGAGCTCAAGCCGTACGTGAACGTGTACAACGTCGGGCTCGGCCCCCCGCACGTCATCCTCGCCGACGACGACTCCTGCGCGGGCGACTTCGGCATGGCGGGCGAGGCCAAGCCCGACGGCGGGCCGCGGGCCGGGGGGGCGTCGCACGAGGTCGCGATCGTGCCCGTGCGCCACCTGTTCCAGCCGACGTGGGACCCCATGGTGCTGGTCAAGGTCGACACCGAGGGCGCCGAGTCGGTCATCCTGCCGCAGCTGCTGCCGCTGGCCGAGGCCGGCAGGATCGAGAACATCGTGGTGGAGGTCATGCCGCGCAGCTGGGCGGGGCGCGGCGGGGACACGTCGGAGGCGACGGGCGCGCTGGCGAGGCTGCAGAAGGCGGCGCGGAGGACGGTCCTGCTGCACGACGACACGCCCTTCGACATGCCCGGGCTGCGGAGGGTGGAGCTCGGCGACGAGTTCGGCGTCCAGGGGGCGGCGTACGAGGGGCTGGACTTCGAGGCGCTGGTGGAGAACCGGGTGAGGGTCAACGCCGGGAGCAACGTGTGGTTCATGTTCTAGCGCCGAGCGGGCTGTGAGCACGCGACCGACAGAGACGGGGCGCGCGCGGTCGCACGCGGCAGGCGGCGCGGGGGGCGTGCTGCGGAGACGGGAGATGTGCGAGATGCGAGATGTGAATGCCCCGATTTGAGATGGGCCTTGCTGCGTCCCGCGAACGCCGTGCGCGGCGCTGCCGCAGTGCCCAGCCGCTGCTCGATTCGTCCGCACGTCGTGGCGAGGGCCGCGCACCCAGCTCGCGGGCGGCCTTGCGGAGGGTGCGTGCGCTGAACGTGTTCCGCAGGCGTCGTGCGGCCGGCGCTGCAGCTGCGGAAGCGTGAGCAGGACCTAAGACATGAGAACAACAGGTGATCGGACGGGCAGGGGCTGCGGGTGGCGTGCGGGGCCGCCGAGTGCTTGTATGTCCTCTCCACACCTTTTCTGCGGTCCCCGACGCGTCTGTGGTCGCGCAAACGCCCTCAGGACGCGCAAAAAACGCCGCTCAGTTTCTAATCGCACCCCTTGGACCGCTCGGGCATACTGTCCATTTTTCGCGAGATATGGCGCGCACATGTACAGAGACATCAGTAGCGCTCAGATCACGCGTCTTTCGACAGTAGTAGGATTTGAACCTACGAGGCTTGCGCCATGCGATAATCAGTTTCGGACGTAAATGGGAATATCGTGCAACACAATACAAACATGCAATTTCCGCACGGCATGTATGCGGGCTGTCCGAGGGAGAGCACCCGCTGACGCGTACGGTCATCTTGTCTCTCCAGATGCCACCGCGTGCCTTGGTACGGAGAACAAAAGGCGACCATTGGGACGGCCATTTCGGCGCGCCAGTCACCGCGACGGGAAACGGAGGCTCTGACCCCAGATGGCGGCGCGCAGCGCGACCCCTCCGGAAGACTCCTGCGACTTCAGGTGAGCGAATCGCACAACTTCCGACGCATGAATTGCATGGAAAGATGCCCGAAAGGCGCTGATACGGGAGCCATGGACCTGGCGGCTGGCGAGGCTGTCCCAGCCTGGAGAGGAGCGTCTCTCTCTCGCCGAGCGGGGGCAAACGGCGATGGGGTTGGCGCGGTGGGGCTGCGAGCGGGCCGGCGCGGCGTCGCGCGCGCGGAGGGGGGGCGAGAGCGGAGGGGCCGGATGTTTGTGTTGCAGTGCACGCGTGATGCTGGATGGCCTGGTGGGCCGGCCTGCGCGCCCGCTGTGCCACGACGCAGCCGGGCGCAGCACGCGCGAGCGACGGGCGGGCGGGCGGCGCGCGAGCGGCGCGGGGGGAAGCAGGGAACGGCGGGGGCGTGCAGTGCTCAGAGCTGAAGAGGTGCCGGCGCCCGGCGCGCTCTGGTGCCCCGACCGGCGCGGTCGCGGCGGCGGAAGCGACCACAAGAGTACGTGCGGCGGGGCCGGAGTGCGACCGGTGCGCTCGCGGCGCCGGTCGCGGCGCCACGGCGCCGCGACGGTTCTGATCCGTCGCCGAATCGGCGAACGTGCGGGCCGGCAGCGGCGCGGAAGCGGCGGCGCGCGGACGAGGCGGTGCGCGGTGAGACGCTGCACCGAAGGAGGGCGATGCGAGGGCCTCGGCGCTGGCGAGCGGCCCCGGGCGGCGGGAGCTGCTTGCTTGCCTGTGTGCTGCTGTGTGCCACGGTCGGCTCCGCTCCGTGACGACGACGCCGTGGGCGCGACCTGCAGTCCGCGTTCGCGTGGCGATTCAAGGCAGGGGTCGAGCGGCGGCCCGATGGGCCCGCGGCGGCGGGGACGAGGGGGGGGAGAGAGGCAGCCCCGCCGGGCAGTCCGACCCCCGTCCGTTGCGCTTCCAGCATCCAGCCCGACCCGGCCACTGGCAGCCGGCCCGTCCACTGGCAGCCACCCTGGCCCTCGTCCACGATCGCTCGACGCTCTTGATACCGTATGGTGCGAGGCCGCGTCCAGCGCCGCCGAGCATGAGACGTAGGGTGTCTCAGCGACTCGGTCGTGACTTCGTGTTTGCGCAGCTGCGTTGCCGCACGCACGACGGCGTTGCGCGGCCAGCTCGGGTCGTGCGCGTGGCCGCCGCTTCCGCCGCGGCCTGCGTGCCGACCTCGGGGCCAGCTGGCACAGCACTTCCAGCTCAGGGCTCCACGGTCGGACGGCAGCGCCCTCGAGACCCCCTCTCTCGCCCGCGCGGGCACACCACGCGCGCCGAGGTCGCGTACGGGCCACACCTTGCCGCGGTCAGGCTCGAGAGCAAGAGCGCGGGCAGTTCCGCGGGAGCGAGCGAGCGGATGTTTGCCTAGCAGCAGCAGCCTCAGGACCACCCCTCGTGCGCGGTGGCAGCCCGCTGCAGGGCGGTCCGGGGCCGCCATGGCGACAGTCACGGCGCGCATCGTCCAGCCGGCCGGCACGGGCGAGGCGCGGGCGACCAGCGCGCGCACCTCGACGGTCAAGGACGCACCACAGAAGACGGATTCGTTCCAGGAAAAGCGCGGTGCGTTGGCCCGGCCCTGGTGCACCGCAGTGTCGCGTCGCGTATGGAGCGGCCGGCGGCGCGACCTGACGCCCCCAGAGCGGCGCGTCGACGTGCTTCCGGGCACGCTCCGTGCGTGGGGCACCAGCCGAGTCGCGCCGCGGCCTGCGCCGCCGATCGCCCCCGACGCGCGGAGACGCGCATCGCTCGATGGGCGCCCGTGACACGCGCCGGACGCGCGCGGCGCCGTGCGCGGGGCCTGACGGCGCTGCACGCGCGCGCCTCGGTGACCTCTGCAGGGAGCAACTTCCCCATTCGGTCCTCCGAGGACGAGGAAGGCCTCCTCGAGATCCTCCCCATCCCCGGGCGGCCCGAGGATGAGAGGTTCAGGTGAGCGAGACCCCCCCCTGCGGCGGCCGCGCGGGCACGCGGGCGGTCGGAGCCTCGCGCCGCAGACACCAACCAGCGAGCCTCCCCAACCACCCGGCCCGCGCGCAGCCGGCCCCGCCGCGCGACGCACGCCCCTGGATCGCCTCCCCGCCGCCCGCGATGACCGGCCGACCTCGCGGCCGCGTCCTGGCCACGGCTCGACCGCAGGGAGATCCGCATCTGCTGCCCGGATGCAACCGGGTTGGGGTGCGACCTCACGCGCACGCTGGTCGACGCGGGGCTCGCCGTGATGCGCGGCGACTTCTCGACGGACGGCAAGTGGGCCTTCGTCATCTTCCAGGTGCGGGGCCCTCCGCCGGCACGCGGCGACGCCCGCCCGGATGGCAGTTGCAGCTCGTCGTGCACCTCGCGGCCCGCGCACCCGCCCCCGCTCGCGCCTCGCTCGCCACGACTGTCGACATGCACTCCGTTGCGGCGACGCACGCCGCCCGAGACGCACGCCCCGCGCCGCCGCCGCGGCCCCACGCTGCTGCTGCACCCACACCCTCACCCACCGCCGCAGGTGCAAGTCACGTCCGGGTACCGCCCGAACTGGCCGCGGCTGTTCCGCGGGCTGGCGGCGCAGTGTCCGAGCAGCCGCACGCTGTGGCGCTCCGGCAGCAACAGCCGGCGCACGGCCCTGGCGGAGCGCGTGTTCATCCTGCAGGTCCGCTCGTACGACCGGTGCGGGGTGCTGCACAACCTGGTGCAGGCGCTGTGGGACGCGGAGCTGGTGGTGCACCGCGCGCAGATCACGACGAACCCGGGCGGGGAGGTGGTGGACATGTTTTGGGTGTCGGACCAGCGCGAGGAGCTGCCCTCGCAGCCGCGCGTGCTCGAGGTGGTGCGCGGGGTGCGCGAGGCGCTCAAGCAGCCGCAGGCGTCGTGCTTCTTCTCCGTCGTCGCGCCGGAGGACATGGCCAGCGGCGACGCGCGGTCGGTGCGCGTGCTCAACCGCGACGCCAAGGGGCAGGCGCCGCTGCGGCCGCCGCAGGTGCTGGGCGTGCAGGCGGGGCGCCGGAGGCAGGCGAGCTACCCGGGCGCGCTGAGCGAGGCCGGCATCGCGCTGGAGCCGTCGGACGGCCTGGCCCCCGCGCGCGACGTGACGGTGGCCGTGGACAACGGCATCAGCGCGGAGCACACGGTGGTGCACGTGCGGTGCCCCGACCGCAAGGGGCTGCTGTACGACATCCTGCGCGTGCTCAAGGACGCGGACGTGAGCATCAGCTACGGCCGCATCGAGGCGGACCCGGTCACGCACCAGGCCTTCATGGAGGTGTTCCTGGAGGAGGACGGCGACGGGACGAAGATCCAGGACCGCGACATGACCGAGGAGCTGCGCCTCAAGGTGCAGCACGCCATCGCGTGGCCCGTCCGCATCACGCTCAACCCCGTGTACGACGGCGCCTTCACCAACCTCACCGTCAAGGCGCCCGTCGACTCGGGGGGCCGCGGGCGCCCGCGCGTGATCTACGACGTCACGCGGGCGCTCAGCAGCGCCGGGTTCGGCGTCTTCATGGGCGACATGACCATGGAGCTGCGCAAGACGCGCGCGGGCGCCGAGGGCCACGCGCGGCAGGACGACATGGTGCCGCTCGCCGCCGACACGAGCCTCCTCGACTCGCCGGACAGCAAGGTCGTCGAGGTGCACCGCTTCCTCGTCCACGACGACGCCGGGAAGCCGCTCTCCGAGGCCGACCAGCAGCGCGTCATGGACCTGGTGCGCCGCTCCCTCGCCGGGTGGCCGCTCGCGCCCGCGCCCGCGCCCGCGAGCGTCAAGGAGGGCGACTCCACGCACGCCGGCAGCGCGAGCCAGCACGGACCGAAGCCCGCCGCGTCCGCGCTGCGCGGCGTGCTGGGCAGCTCGCGCGACTTTGCGTCTGGCAACAACCTGACGGGCCGCCTCATGTCCCGCCTGTACCCGACCGGGGGCCGCCGCGCCGCGAGCAATGCGGGCGGGTCGCGGCCGTCCAGCGTCTCCGGCGTCGACGACGCCCCGGCCGGCAGCGTCGCGCAGAGCCAGGCCAGCAGCGGCACCGAGTGGGTCGACGACGGGAGCGCGGCGGGGAGCGCGGCGGCGCTGCAGACCGGCGTGCCCGCGGTGGCCGCGGCACCGGCGGCCCAGCAGGGGGGCGCGTCGCCGCGCGGGCAGCGCGGCAGACACCGCCGCTCGAGTCAGGGCAGCTGGAGCAACAACTTCCCCAACCTGACGCTCGGGGCCGGACACCCCTCCGGCGCGGGGCGCATGAAGAAGAACATCTCCTGGGCGGCGGTGACGGCCGCGAGTGGGGGCGCGGGGTTCGCGGCCCCGAGCTACGCGCAGGCGTACAACAACTCGGGACACCGCCACTCGGGGCCGCACCACCACCACCACCACCAGGGGCACCTGACCATGCAGGGCATGCACCCTATGGCCTCGACCGCGCGCACCTCGTTGCTGGGGAGCAAGCAGGCCGCCAAGCAGGTGTTCCGCCTCGACTCGGACCGCAGCCCCAAGCCGGCCGCCTCGCTGCCCCAGGAGGACTCCCGCGGGCGTCTCACGCAGATCCAGGAGATCCCGTCGACTGCAGTCAACGCGGCCCATGCGGCCGACCCGTGATCGACCGGTGTGTGCGGCACCCACGGACACCGCCGGGCCCGCCCCTGCACTTAGTTGCCTGACGAACCATTCGTGCAGCCAGCGCGAGTTTCCACAGGCTCGCGCGCACGCTACTGCTGGCATTGATATTTCAACCGACCGTACCAAGCAAGTCTGCGCGGGCCCAGCCGCAGCAGCCAGCGGTCGTGATGTGAACTAGTGACGCACGAGAACAGGGGGGTTATGGTTGCGTTGCGGGGTCCAGTGCGACCAGGTCCCGAACGCCAGTGGGACGCACGCTCGTGTCCCAGTCTCACAGGCGCGCGGCTCACGCAGACATCCTGGCGCGAACGGCCTCCAGCGTCATGAACATTGCCACGTTCCAGCTCCCCAGACGCCCGAAATTGGGCAAAAACCCCCTGGAGTGAAACGAGCACGAGCGCTCGACGTCATCGGTGCAAGAAGGAGGGCTGGAGCACACTTGGCCGGACGAACGCATCTACCGACGCTGGCAGTGGCTAGGGGAGGGTGGCTGGGCAGCGGCAACAACGGCGGGGTATCCGCACGCGAGACAGTCACGTGCAGCGCGGGCGTCGATTGTCCACCGCACCTGTAGAACCCGGACAGGCCGTCGTTCTTCAGCGTCTTGGCGAAGCAGTCCAGGACGCCCGTGTACTCGCTCGACCCCATCATGCGCGACTTGACCACGTCCACGGGCGACCCCACGGACACGGCGACGAAGCCCGCGCCCAGCGCCGAGAGCACGTGGCACCCCACGCCGTCCGCCATGCCCATCGACAAGAAGAACTCCTTGAACTGGTCGTACGTCGCCATCTCCGCCGCGTTGATGACCGAGTTGCGCCCCACGTTCGGGCCCACGCCGCGCCACAGCCCCAGGAGGCCCTCCTCCTGCGCGATGATGCGGTACGCTGACACCGCCGAGGGGTACTTCGGCGCGACGCCCTCGGGGAGCTTCGCCTGCGCCTGCATGCGGACCTTGACCAGGTCCGTCGGGTTCGCGATCAGGATGCCCAGGCCGCCCGTCGTCAGGCCCGCCGCGATCTTCAGGTGCAGCGGCGGCGCAGCGTCCGCGGGCATGTCGCCCATGTAGAACCGCTTCACGGGGTCGTACATGCCTATCCGCAGCCCGCCGAACAGGCACTGCCTGCGACGCACAGCGTGGGCGTGGGTGCGCCGTGGGCGAGGCGCGGGGCCTGGCGCAGTGGAGCATGGTGCAGCCCACGGTTGCGCGGTGAACTCGCGCGCCCCGTCCGCGGTGCGGCGTCCCTGCGCCGGGTGCTGCGCGTGCGCGCCGGGCCCCCGCTGCGCACCTGTGGAGCCCCGGGACGAGGCCCTTCCAGAGCGCGGCGGGACCCTCGTCCTTCGCCACGGTGGCCATCGTGCCGAACATGCCCTTATACTTGGCCTCGGCGGCCCCACCTTTCTGAAGTTGGAGCCTCACCTTGGCGGTGTCGATCGGCAGCGTGAGGATCTGCGGCCAGGAAACGGACGAGTGTGAGCAGGATGGACTTCGCGCGTGTTGCGTGCCGCGCCGAGGCGGCCGCGGCGTCGCAGGAACGCAGCGTGTCAGCGCAAGATGCGGCCAGGCTGGATGATGAGGTAGGCGTGTGGGCGGAGGGAAGGTCGTGAACGGGGCGCTGGCAAACTGCCCTTGGCAAAGTGCACCGGGCTTTGCGGTCCGCCATCAGGCCTCTCGGGCCGCGCATTGCGCGCTCCTTGCGCATCTTGACCGGAGCATGCGGTCGGCCGTGCAGCGCCACGCGACCAGCGCCTGACTTGGGCTGGCAGGCAGCGCGATGGGCACCAGCAAGGGCCAGCCGAGGCCCACAGGCCGCACCCACCCCTGGCGCCATGGTGCCGCGCACAGCATGGGCTCGTACCTCGGCAGTGCATGCTGCGATAGCGCTGGATCCGAAGGTCTTGTACCAGGGCAACGGAGGCCCGGTGCTGGAACCACCGCCCATCCCTCACCACTGCGATCGTCCGGGGCGCACGTGCAGGATTCGAGCGGTTGCTCTCCCTTTCTCCTGACTCCGCGCCTCTCGCGGCGCACGCCGCAACGGCGGCCCATGGCCTGGACCGCGGGAGGCACGGGCTCTGGGATCTGTTCCTGGCCCCCCCCGCGAACAGGGCAGTCCCAGGGACGTGGGGGGGGGGGCGGCGATTTGTCGGGACCACGACACGCGGCCTCGCACAGTCGCGCGATCGTACATGTGGCGCTCCGCGCATCGACCGAGGGGGCGGAGGGCGCACCCATCACGATGCGCACACGCCGCGTGTGAGAGCACGCATCGGGCAGCTGCGGGGTGGGCGAACGGGCTGCTGCGCTGACAGTGCTCCCCGCTTTCGTCGGACCTAGGGCCAGTCGCAGGGCCCCGCCTGGCTCCCAGGTGATGCACAATGCAGTCCAACGCGCCCCAGCTGCTTGCACGCCCCGTGGCACGTCGAGGTGTCGCTGCGCACGCCACGCACAGGACGGCCGGCGGGTGCGGTCGAGAGAGAGCGTGGGGGGTTGGTTCGACGCTTCGCGGTGCACGCACCTGTCGGGATCACGATGCCTGGTGGTTTGCAACAGGGGAGGTGGCCTGCCGAGGGGCTGACAGCTTGATGCAGTCGCGGGGCGCATTGCAGTTGCGACTGGGATCTCAAACGTGGAGTTGTCGACGGGAAGAGGGGAGCTGCGCGGCCTCACGCGCGCCCGCGGCGGTGGAATTCTCTCCAAGGAGAGTTGGGGTCTCCCCGCCGGCGCCCGAAGCGTGAGGAAACATGGAAGTCAACGAGCAGCTAGCATGTATCAAGGAGCAGTACCAGGGGCTCAACCAGGTAGGCATGCGCACCTCAGCGTGGGGAATGCGCGTGCAGCAAGGAGCGCGCGGTCACCACCGCGGCACGAAGCAGGTCCCCGAGGGACCGCGCACACGGGAATGCTCATTGATGCCCCGCGGCGCTGTTCGTGCGGAGAATGACGTCGTGGTAGTGCAGAAGCGCTCGGCTGCGCGCTTGCCCCGCCATGTGCTAGACCGACCAGTTGCGCCAGCCGATCCATGTTCGCCGCCCCTCCGCATGTCCGATCGCAGCTCCTGCAGCAGATGGAGCGGCGGCGGGCCGCCGAGTGGAACGAGGAGCACGCGGTGCTGAAGCAGACCGTCGCTGGCCTCAAGGTGTGCCTGCGCGCGCCCCGCCGCGCGCCGCGCCCATGGCCTGCCCGAGGGCGGCGGAGACCGCAACGCCGCCCACCGCCACGGCTCGCAGGGCACGGTGAAGGAGCTCAAGATGCAGATGCACACGGCAGAGCAGAGCCTGGCGCAGTTCATTGCCACGGCCCGCAAGGACCGCGAGCAGTCGGCGGGGCGCGGCGCGGCGCGGTCCAAGGCGTGGCTGCGCGCGCGCTTCCGGAAGCGGCAGGGCAGTCCCGCGGGCGCCGCGCAGCCCGAGGACGTCGGCCCCGAGGACCTGGACGCGGCCGCGATGCGCGCGGAGGTGGCGCGGCTGCAGGAGCGCATCGCGGAGTGCGAGCGGGACGCGCACGAGGCGGTGGCGCGGCTCGCGGAGATGCACCGCGGCGGGGCGGACCCGGGGGCGCAGGAGGTGACGCTGTGCGAGTCGCGCATCGCGGTGCAGCGCGACACGGTGGCCATCCTGCGCGAGGACGTGCGCGACCTGCACGCGGCGATCAAGGCCTCGGAGGCCGCGGCGTCGCACCGGGAGATCGAGGAGGCCGGGTGGCGGCAGCTGACGGGCCTGAAGCAGATGCTGGTGCTGACGGTGCAGAAGATTGACGACATCAAGCGGCGGTGCTACTGCCCGGACATCGACGGGTACTCGTTCAAGTTCGGGTCCGGGGGAGTGTACGGGGGCGCGAAGAACATCGCGGTCAGCCACATCGGCGGGAACCTGCACTGCCGCGCCACCACGGGCCTGAAGAGCAGCAAGGGGGTCCCCGCGGCGCTCCTGTCCTTCCACATCGGACAGAAGCACGGGACCATCGCGACGCCGCCCGCCGCCGGGGGCTCCGACCACCAGCCCGCCGGCGCGCGGCTGCCCTCGCACCACACGCTCGGGGCGACGGCGCAGGCCAGCCCCGTGCAGGCGCTGCGGAAACGCGCCTCCGGGGCGGCCGCGCACAGCTCGCGCGCCTCGCAGGACCTCACGGCCGGCCGCGCCTCGCCCGCGAACTCCATCGGCCGGCAGACGTCGTCGTCGTCCATCGCGCCCACGGCGGACGGCACGCTCGAGGACGCGTGGTTCCGCGACGCGGTGCTCGACGACGACGACGACATCGAGTCGGTCGCGGGCGAGTCGCGCATGGAGGGCAGCGCGATGTCCACCGCCGCGCAGACCGCCGGGAGCGAGGCCAGGACTCGCGCAGACTCGGACGGAACGGACGGCCCACGCGCGCAGGCGGCCCAGCAGCACCCGCAGGCCCGTGGCGCTGCCGGGGGGTTCGGGCCGTCGTGGGTCGGGCAGGGCCGGCCGCCCAGCGGCAGTCCCTGGCTGAACAAGGGCGGCGCGCGGCCCCGCGCCCCCCCCGAGAAGGCCGGGAAGTTCTCCAAGTGGCTCACCGGAGTGAAGAAAAAGGCCACCGGGAATGCCAGGCCCCCGCTGGCCGTATCCGGGCCCGGGCCGCTGTCCCCGAAGACGCTCGAGGCGCTGGCGTCGAGCGACGACGACGACCACCGCCGGGCGTCGCCCGCCGGGGCGCCGGGCCTCGCTCCCCCTCCCGCACAGCAACGCGCCGCCGCGCCGAAGCCAGCGGCGTCCCGGCCGCCCGTCGACGGCGACGCGAGGCAGCGCGTCGCGTCCCCGGCGCCGGACCCGCCCCAGCGCATCCTCCCGAAGCTGTCGGCCACGGACGTGGTGTGCCCCCCAGAGGAGCACCTCCTGCTGGACATGTCCCTTGAGGGCCTCCTGATCAAGGGCGAGGCCGGCACGATGGTCCCGGACTTCAACATCCAGAAGCTCGCGCTGCGCGTCGGGCTCGACCTGCACGCGGAGATGGTGTACCAGTACGGTGCGGGGTGGCGCATGCCCAAGGGCGTGCAGTTCACGGTGCGCGAGATCACGAAGGAGATCGTGGGCGCGTCGATCCCCGTCCCGAACGCCATCATCAAGCTCGTGCTCTCGAAGGTCCTCCCCAAGGTCCTCGAGCGCTTCTTCACGCGCGTGGTGCCCCCGGAGCTGGGGGACTACCTGCTGCGCTGCGTGCCCGCGCCGCAGGGGCCGCCCGGGGGGCCGCACGCGGGGCCCTGGGACCGCACGCGGTCGTACGGGGTGCGGGTGCCGCTCGAGGCTGGTGCGACCTTCTCGTTCGCTGGACTCCCCCACCGTGTCATTGAGTGCGTGCTGTCGCGGCAGCGCCTTGGCGCGCACGGCGGCGGGGGGCTCATGGGCGCCGGCGCGATCGAGGCTGCGGAGGCCGGGCGCGTGCTGTCGCTGAGCCCGCCGGCCCTGGAGGCGCTCGGGCGCGCGTGGGACATGCTGGAGATCGACGGCGTGCCCATGTCGATCGCCAACCTCGGGCGGTTCCTGCGGCGGCGCGCGCCGTTCGGGAAGCAGTACTGGCTGTCGGTGTGCAGCTGCCTCGACGCGGCGTGGCGGTGCTTCGCGAAGAAGTCGCGCGTGCCGGACGCGGCGGGGCCTGGCGAGGGGGGGTTCGCAGCGCTCGTTGCCGGGCCGGTGACGCGCGCGGTGATGCAGCCCATGGGCATCCGCGCGCGACTGGATCACCTGCACGTCGAGGCGGACCTGGACGAGGCTATGCTGCAGGTACGCACGCGCCCTGTACACGCATGCGCATGCCACCTGCGCGCCCGCCGCCCCCGTCGCCAGCCAGGCCAGGCGGCACCCGGCACCGCCCGCCCCATCCACGTGCACGTTCCCGAGCACCCCGACGAGTGCGCCCCCCGCGCCCTTCCCCCGCAGATCTACAAGGCCAGCATGCGGTGGGCGGAGGAGGCCTTCAAGGAGGGACGCCAGCCCAGCGACCCCTCGGGGGCGCCGGCCGACGGAGCTCCGGCCAAGCCCGGGGGTCTGCGGGGCCTGGGCATCGAGCTGGACGACCTGCGGGAGTGGTATATGGGGGTGTCGTCGGGGCTGTCCAAGTTCAAGGAGACCTTCCACTCGGGCGCCGTGGGGTCGGCGTCGGCGCTCGCGCACGCCGACGGCATCCACGCGGCCGTCCGGGACGTGACGTACGCGGGCCCGCTCGCCGTCGAGGTGCCGGTCGCGCGGCAGATCGACGATGACGGGCTGGCGACGTTCGACATCTGGGTGCCCGACCTGTATGGGTCGCCGCCGCCGAACCGCCGGTTCGGGCTCATCTCGGGCCACATGGCACAGATCCGGCTCAAGGGGCTGCAGTCGTCGCTGCACGTGATCCCGGAGCGGCTCGCGCGGTCCCTGTCGGTGGCGGCAGACGAGGTCGCGCGCGTGATCGCCGACTCCGGGAGCGGAGCGCTGCAGCAGGCGCGCAACGGCGCGGATGGTGCGTCGTCGGTGGTGCACGAGGTGATGCGGGCGCTCGCGGACGCGTCGCCGGGGCAGCACAGCGGGCCCATCAGGGGGCGGGAGGGCGTGGAGGCGGCGCTGCTCGCGGCGGTGCGCGCGTGCCTCGTCGGCGCGAGCCAAGTCGGCCAGCTGGACTGCCGCGTCGTCAAGGCCCCCGCGAAGGCGCCCTCTGGGGCCGACGGCGACCGCGCGGGCGCGGCCAGTGCACGCAAGGAGCACATGCAGCTGTCGCTCCGTACGTCCCCCATGTCGCGCGCGGAGATCCACCTGCACCTGCTGGAGGCGCACACGCTGATGTCGCCCGCGGGCATGGTGCGGGCGGTGCAGGGGCTGGTGTCTGAGGCGGGCATCATGCAGATTGGCGACGAGCGGTACATGGACGAGCTGCTCGAGTGGCTCGAGTGGCTGCGGTCCTTCCTCGACCGCCCCGCCCTGCAGGCGTCCGTGGGGCTGCGCGCCGCGGCGCTCCTAAGGCCCGTGCTCGGCGGGGACAGGCACATGGTGCTGTCGGTCGGGGCAGACAGCACTTCCGGGGGCAGCGTGCCGCTCGCGGTGGCGCACGAAGTGTACCTCGGCACCGCACCCGATCCGAATCAACCTAGCGCGGACGAGGGCGGGTTCTGACTCGCAGCGGACGGTGGGCCGGCGCCCCAAGCAGCCAAGATGTGAACTCAACCGTCGTCGTCGTCACATCTGTGCTTTGCGTAAAACCGTACGATACGCGAACGGTGCGGTGGATCGAAGGCGACGCGATGGCGCTGCCGTTCCCGGACGAGACGTTCGACTGCGCCACGATCGGATACGGCCTGCGCAACGTGTCGGACCTGCGCAACGTGTCAGACTGAGACTTACAAACCGGGTTTCCCGAGCGCTGAGCGAGCTGCGACGCGTGGTCCGCCCGGGGACGTGGGTGTCGGTGCCGGACTTCAACAACGCGCGGGACGATTCCCCGCAGGCTGCTCGTCCGCTCCTGTTTCCGCGTTCCATAAGGGGTCCTGAACGCGGCAGAGGGCGGATGGCGGCCGCATTCCCTGTCTCTCGCCGTGCACGAGGTCGTGGGCGTACTTCTGCGACACCTGGAAGCTCTCCAGGTGCTTCTTGACATCGTTGCAGAAGTACGCCCACGACCTCGTGCACGGCGAGCGACAGGGAATGCGGCCGCCATCCGCCCTCTGCCGCCTTCAGGACCCCTTCCGGAGCGCGGAGACAGGAGCGGACGAGCAGTCTGCGGGGAAGTCGCAAGAAGTACCGTCAAAACAACCGTCGCGCGTGTTGGGCGCGGACGGAAAGCCGCTCCCAGAGGAACGTGCATCGGCGGTGCGCAAAGCAGTGCGCAAGGAGGTTGCGGACGTCGTCAAGAACGGCTTCTCGAGGTGAGTGCCGGCCTGGCTCCTCGCGCGACTGACGATGAGAGCACGTTTGAGGTGTCCTGGACGCCCTGAATGGGCCGCGCGCCAGTTTGGTTTCGCAGGGAGGCCGGGACTTGCGAGGACTGCCAGAAGACGCCCCAAGACACGACCCCTGCAACGCTCCCCGGTCACGCGCATTGGTGAACGCCGTGTTGATGGTCCTCGCCGCCGCCGCCTCGGCCTCTGCCTGCACAACCTCCGCCTCGGAGGGCCCGGCCGCCTGTTCCACCTCCGGCGCGGCGACGTCGTCGTAGACCTGTGTGGGTGCAACGGCGCTCCCAGACCCGCTCGCAGGGCCGCCGTTCGACTCGCTGCCGCCGTCCATGCTGACTGTTTCGAAGTCTGTGGAGATACAGAGCAGGTGAGAAGGCGTGTTGCATCGCCATGGCGTCGATGAGCGCGCTGCGGGGGGCGAGGTTGGCTGGAGGGGGAATGTCGTCCGCGCCGTCGCTGTGCGTGCGACTCAGGAACGTCTTTCGCGCGGACACTCGAGTACAACCAACAGTTCGTCGGGATCGCGTCGGAGATCGCGCCTCAACGCCGCGACGACGCGGCATGAAGCCGCGGGGAGCCGGGGCAGCGCGGTGGCGAGAGAGGGGTCGTGGCGCGCTCGCGGGCCCCTCGAGCCCCCCTTGCACGTTGTGAAATAACCAACATGTCGGCAACATTGATGACTGCGGGAGGACGTGGCCCGGAGATCAAAGAAAGCGGCCCCCGCACTTGCCTTGTAGGTACGCGAGCCGCTGCTCGGCGCGCGCTGTGTAGCTCCGTCCGACGGCCTGCGGCGCGCTGGGCGGCGCGCGGAGTGTGCGGGCGGGCCATGGCGACTGGATGGGGCGCCGGGTGCGTGGGGGGGGCGGGGCATCGGATCGTCCGTGGGGCGGGGATCGGGCAGTGTCTGTTCGCTTCCCGCTGCGTTCCGGTCGCGCGCGACGCCCGCGCGCGGGCGGAGCGCCGCGCGGGGGCCGCACAGGGCGATGATCGACCCCTCCGGGGCCCTCGTCCGAACATCTGGGGACCCGCGTCGGTTCGTTGGGAGCAGCAGAGAGCGGGAGCAGCAGGCTGGGGGGCCGCACCTGGGGTGCCTCCGGTGAAGGCGGAAGATGCCCGGCGACTGTTGGGCGTAGTGCGGGGGCGGCGCGGGCGCGCTCGGAGGCGACGCCGGGCGAGGCGCGGAAGCCGGGGAGACACCCCCCACCCCGAGTTGCGTGCAGTGGCGGGGGAGGTGTTGATGCGGCACAGTGACTTAGACGATTGATGCGGCACAGTGACTCCGACCGCGCAGCGTGACGGGCATCATGTGTGTCTTACAACCCCACGGCCCATCGGCGCGACGCATCGCGTGCGCTGGGTCCGCCGGAGAGTCGGTCACCTCCTCTGTCCGGTGGACGGGGGCTCCGGGACCGCGACGGACCGGCCGCACGGCGCCTCCCCTGCCGAGACGGCATCCCCGGGCCCGGGGCCGCGTTCGTCGTCGCCGGCGCAGCCCACTCCGCCAGCGCCCGGGCGTTGATCCTGTGCCTCCCCGCCTGCGCCGCAGCATCCGGAACTGCCGCCTGCCTCTGGTTCGCGAAGGTCCTCATCCGGTCGGCCGCCGCTTGCGCGGCCTCCAGCGCGTCGGCCGCCGAGCCCCTCGACGCCGCCTCCGACAAATCCGCGACCACCGGCACCGTGCTGATCGGCGCATACGCGAACGGTGCGTGTCGTGCAAACGAACAATGCAGTCGGTGGTTCCTAATGTTGGGCGCTCTCGGGCTCTAGTTCCGCCGTGTCCCGCGACTCCCGCCGCAGCATCCCGCCCACCGCCCCGTTCACCGCCCCGCCCACCGCCCCGCCCACCGCACCCACCACGGCGCCCGCCCCGCCCACGACCTTCCCCGCCCCGTTCGCCACGAACCCGACGATGGCGCCCACGGTGCGCAGCGAGAACCGCCGCTTCGGCCCGTGCCCCTCCTCGGACCGCTGCTCGGGCTGCGAGCTGTCTGGCACGCGGCCCTCCTTGAGCATATCGATGCGCGCGCGCAGCACCTCCAGCCGCTCCGCCACCAGCTCCGGTGAGAACAACGCAGCCGCCCCACCAGACTCCTCTCCCCACCCCGCCATCGACCCGGCGTCGCTCCCGCGCTCGCGTCGCACCCCGAACGTGTCCGTCCCGCTGTCGCTCCCCGCGGCCTCCGACGGCGGGCTCTCCAGCACCGGTTTCGTCTCCAGCACGTGCGACGCCATCAACGACGGCGCAGGACCCTCCCCGTCGTCATCCAGCACCTCCTTCGGGTCCAGCAGGATCTTCCGACTGCCTCCTCTGCTCTTGCGCCGCCCCGGCAGCCGCGGCCCCGACCCCAGCGGGATGCGCGGCACCACACCGCTGGGAGCGCCGTTGCGCATGGGGCGCGCGCCGTCGCGCTCGCCGGGGCGGGCTGCCATCGTGCCTCCGCCGCGCTTCAGGAACCGGAACCCCTGCTGCCCCTGGCTCGGCTGGTGCTCGATGGGCCCCGCGGGGCTCGACAGGTAGGCGTCCCGCCCGTGGTCGGTCAGCACGCGCAGCTTCTGCAGCGTCTTGTGCGCCTCGCGGAGCATCTGCGTGGCGTACCCCAGCGTGTTGCTGCGCATCGCCCCGCCGGCCCCGCCCGCCTCCGACGCGCGCGTGCTCCGGGCCCCGGGCGCCGCGGCCGCTTGCGTGAGCGCCTGCCGCGCGCCCGTCACCCGCGAGCACGCGTCCAGCAGCTCCAGCTGCAGCGCCTCGAAGTTCGGCTGCAGTACCACCCACTCTTGTAGCTCGTCCACCTCGCGCAACGCCGCGTCGCACTCCGCAGACAGAGCCACCACCCGCCGCCCCAACACCGTCGCCTCGAAGTCTCTCTCTCGCGTGCGCGGGGCCGACGCCGGCGTCTCGGCCGACGCCACCTCCTCCGACCGACTGCGCGCACCGTTGTCGATGCTCGTCCGGGCGCGGCGGCTGCCGTCGCGCGGCGCACTGCTCGCGGACACAGCAACTTGCTGCTGGGAGCGGGAGCGCAGCGGGGGCACCCTGGCGGCCGCGGGCGGTGCCGCCGGCGTGTACGTCCCCGCGGGCGCCGCCCTGTGCGCCGCCCGGCCCGGTGGGCCGGCCGCGCGGCGCGCGCGTCTGCCCGCGGTGCCGCGGTTGCTCCGGGAGGTGGAGCGCGCCGGGCGGGGGGCCGCCGGACGCTCGCGCGCGTCGTGCGCAGCTGCGTTGCTGTTTGTTCGCTTCAGCGACGCGGACCTCGCGTACCCCTCCGGGGCGTGCCGCCGCGAGGAGGCCCGCTTTGCTAGTCCGGGGTGCGCAGCACTCGGCGGCCTGCCGCGTGCGGGAGGCGAGCCCGTGTCGGCGCTGGCAGCGTCGCGCGGATGCCCTGATCGCGCTGCCGCGCGGCGGTCGGGCGAACGGCGCAGGGCGTGGTTCGTGAGCCGCAGACCGTGGCCTGGAGAGCTCACGCCAAACTGCGCGTCGCCCTGGACGTCGCCAGCGCCGGCCCGCACACTAGTGGCGTCCGAAAGCGCGTTCGGAGAGCTGACGATCGAGTGATTCTGGCCGTTCGAGGTGCTCGGGGCGGCTGAGGACGTCGCCGCGCTGAACTCCTGCTCCGCGCGCCTCCGTGCTTCAGCCTTCGCCTGGAGCTCCTTCCTGCGCCTCTCAATGGCTTTCTGCCGGCCGGCCGCAGGCTCTGTGCTGCGGGGCTTCGTACACTGCGGGAGTCGTGCGGCGAACGCGGCGCGCAGCTTGGGGCGGAGATGCCTCTCTCTGCCGGTCAAAGCCTGCGCGCGTAAAGACGCTGCTCGCCCGTGGGGGCACCAGCTCACCTCCAAGTCGATCGCAGCCTGCTCGTGCTCGAGTCCTCGCACCATCGCCTTCAGGTCTTCGTTCGAGGAGTTGGCGATATTCGCTGCGAGCGTACCATTAGCGCCCAGGGAGCTCGACATGGTTCCGTACACGCGCGACACTGCCCCGGGTTACCCGCTAGCTGCACCGGTAGATCGGGGGGGCGAGCCCGGAGAGGGAATTCGCCAAGACAGCGCGTGTTTCCCGACGGACGCGGGAAGTGCCAGCTGGCATCGCCGCAGGTTGAGGCGGTTGCCCCCAGGTTCGCGAAGTTTGTGGAGGTGACCTTGCGTCTGAACAGTGGGCCGCGCACGCAGCGTCCACGGCACACGGAGCGGGAGGGTGCCCCCAACACCTGAGGGTACGTCAGTCCCAGCTGAGCGTGTCGAGTGCCGGCGGCGTGATGGCGCGGTGACGCAGGCGCGCCCACGCAAGTCGCCCCCTGATCAGCACGGCCTTCTGTCACCACGCGCCTGCGGTGACGGTGCACCCCCTGGGCTGCCGACGAGCGTGTGTTCCTAGCAGCCTGCATCATCGCGTGCCGCGCAGCCCGCCCCCGCCCAACGTGCATGAGAGGCCTTTTTTCGGACAGAACGCGAGATAGAGCGTAGACATGGCGACAGAGCCCATGCATATAGGCCCCCAAGCCGCGGCAAGAGGCGCCTGCACCTCGCCGGCCCCTATGGGGTCGCCATCCAGGCCTGGCGCCTTCGTGGCTGCGGGGCCGCAGCCCCCGCTCGCGCAGTCAAGCGCCCCCAACTTGCCAGGCGTCCAGTTGTGGGCACCAGGCATCGGCGCCGGCCATCCGCCTCTTCCAGTGCACCCCGCATTCGCGAATCCGCCCTTCGCCCTCACGGCGGGCTGCCAGCAGCTGACGACCCCTGATTCAGGTACGATCCCGCTAGAACTTGAAAGATCCGCGCGTTGGCCAGGATTTGGAGTGATTGGAGGACGCAGCCAGCCGCGGCAAGGGCGCCAGCCCAGCAACTCACCTGCGACGGCGCCCGCCGCGCGGGCCGCCCTCCGCAGCGACAGTCCAACGAAACCCGCGCGCGCCGCATCTCCGGGACGTCTTGCATCGACGTGCGGCTGTGCGCTGCGCTGTGGGCGCGCGCTGCCGTGTTTTCGGCGCGCTGCTTGTTGAGCCTAGATGATAAGGTCCTCGAGGCCGTGCAGCGGTGATAATCGCGCCTTGGCTTGCACGCCAGCCATGAACCAGTGCGAGAAATGCCGATGGTCCGAGCATCGGGCCAGAATCGCCCGGAAAGAGCGGGGGCAGCTCTCTCCAACCAGCCCTGCGGCTCACAGACGCGGCCGGTAGTCCTCACGCGTGCCTTGCTGGAGAAACTCACCGCAGGCACTCGAATAGAGTTCCGAGGCACGGCCAGCGCGGCACAAGAGGGCGGTCCGGCGGATCCAGGCGCACAACCACCGCCGGGCCAGGCACATGTGCGGCCGCCGGAATCCCGCGGGCACACGGCAGGTAACGGGACCGCACCCCCCTGTGAAGCGTTGCGCGCGCCCTGCTGCGCGCTCGGGCACGGAGACCTTCCCGGCTCTGCGCCAGGATCGCGCGGACATGCAACTTCCCCCCCCGCGGCGCAACGTCCGGGCTGACGGCCGCACCCGCCCGTGCCCCCCTCCGCAGTGGCCCGCGGGGCGAGTGGCTGCAGCGACTGGCCGGGCGACGAGCGCGCGGCGGCCGGCGCGCATGACTCGAAGACACGTGCACCGCAGGATGCGGCCGACGTCAGTCGCGACTCTGGCCGCAGCGCCAGCACAGGGGACGTATGCGTAGGTACGCATCCGATCGGCGACGCGTACGGGTCCTTACTGCAGATCGCGGCCGGCCTGCGCCCCTTGGCTGCCTGCAACATGGCCGCAGTGCTGCGTGTTGTTGTTGTGTGCGCACTGGGTCCCCTGCCGGCGCGGCGTGTCGCACGATCTACCGTGCGGCCGCGCCCGGATCGCCGAGGGTCTCTTCGTGGCTCGCGGCTGTTCTGCAGGTGCATCTGGCAACACTACCGCTGGCGCTTCGCCAGTACATGCCACGGGGAACGGAGCGGCGCCCCCCGTCGCGGACGCGCAGCAGGCTGCGACCGCCGCCGGGGGCGTGCCCGCCACCGCGGGCGGCGAGGCTGCCGCTGCGGGAGCAGGGCAGCCGGTTGTGTTCCCCCCGGGCGCACCGTGGCCGCCTGGCGCTCTCCCCGGCCCTGACGTGCCGGTGCTCAAGATGTGGCCCGCGCAGACCGGCGAGATCCCACAGGTACCGACCTCGGTCGCGGCGCCGGGCCTGCCCCCGGACGCGCACGGTGACGCGAAGGCCTGGCCAAGAGTGGCCCATCGCGGCGTGCGGCAGCGCCCCTGGGGCAAGTGGGCAGCGGAGATCCGCGACCCGAACAAGTCGACGCGGCGCTGGCTCGGCACCTACGACACGCCGGAGGAGGCGGCCATGGCCTACGACGCGGCCGCGCTGGCCATCCGCGGGCCCATGGCACAGACCAACTTCTACTACCCCGACGTGCAGAGCGCCCAGGGGAACCCCGAGGGCAAGCCCTGCGCGAAGGTGATGGACCTGGCCGCGGCGGGCATCCCCACGACGGACCGGCCGCCCTCCGCCGCGCGGGCTCCCGCCATCGCTGCGGGCCCCTCAGGGTACAGCCTCCGGCGGGCCTCGACCGGGCGGGAGAAGAAGACGCGCAACCAGGACAGCGAGGCCATCAGGGGCGCGATCCCTCAGAACCCGATCCGCCGCCAGGTCGAGCGCCGGGACGGGGGCATGCGCACCCGCGCGCAGCGAGTGTACGCAGGGTCGGGCGGGTCGCGGCCGTCGTCCGCCCGCGACACACCCGCAGCCGCTCAGGACGCATTCGCAGGGCTCCCGATGCCCACGCTCCACGTCGCCCCGCCAAGCACGCCCGCGCCCGTGGAGCCGCTGCCCGCCCCCCTCCCCTTCACGGTCCTCCCCCCAGTGTCGTCGCCGGTCCCCGCGGGCCCGGTCGTCCCCGCCGCGAGCACCCCGCCCGTCTTGAGCGTAATCGCACCGCCCACGGACGCCCGGCCGGGGTGCTCGGCACCGTCGGCGGGCGCAGCGCCACCCAGCACCCTCATCCCGCGGTCGCCCGCGGTCGCCGTGGCCGCGCCGCCGCGGAAGCGCACCCCACAGCCGACCTCGGGCGGCCGCGGGCAGGGTCGCGGGCGCGGCGGCGGCCAAAGTCGGCGCGAGGCGGAGTACCCGGGGAGCCTGGACGTCGAGCGCGGGGTGTTTCTCAGCGACGTGCTGTGCTGCTCCCCGGAGGCCGCGTCGCCGCACAGCCCCATCCCTGCACCCGGCCCGCTCGGTCCGCGCGAGCTGCGGAACACCCCGGCGGTGGGGCTGTACGCCGCGCGCACGCGTCCCACGGACACCATTGGCATTGCCAGCACGTCGAGCTCCGACAGCGAGGACGCCGGCGCCGGCGAGGGCGCGGAGGACGCGGAGGCGCGGCCCGTGCGCGCCGGGCCGGCGCCGTCCGGCTCCGAGGCGGGCGCCCTGGGCGACCTGGCGGAGGTGTTTGCCGAGCACATGAGCTGGCAGCAGCCGTCGCACCTGGCGCTGCACGTCGGCCGGCGGATCAGCAGCGGAGTCGAGGAGCTCTGTGCGGTCGGCGTCGGCCACGAGATTCTTGGAACGAGCATGATGTCGGACGGCTCGCTCGATGCGCTGGAGGGCCTGCGCGGGGCCAGTCCGGGGTCGTGGGCGCACGACGTGCAGCACTTCATGTTCCAGTCCTACCGCGCGAGGCACGAGCACGGGGCGGGCGTCCGAGCGGACCCCGGGAGCGCGGCGTCGTGAGCTCCGGCACGTCCTGGTGTAGCGCGCCCGCCGTTGTGGGCACTCAGCCGGCCGGTGACCTTCCGGGGAAGCCGCTGCCCCCGCCGCGCTGTGAAATGCAGTCAGTGGACACGGTCCCACCTCCGCGCCTGCGCAGCGAGCTGCCGACCCCCCTTGCAGCGACCGCGCACGTGCCCGGGGGAGTCCGCGGTCCAGCCTCGTACATCCCGCGCCGCGGGGCGCTGCGGCGGCTCGAGGGCGGCCTCGACGCGCGCTGCTCGCAACTCTCGGCTCGTTCAGCGCCTGTGCCCGGCAGTGTTCCGCGTCCGGCGCTTCTCGCTCCCGATCCCCCCCCCGCTGCGAGGCAACGTATACGAGGATTGAGAGCGCAGCTGCTGTCGAGCCGCGCGCAGTCTCGCTGGCGACCCGGATGCCCGGCGCACAGCCTCGGTCGGATAGTTAGCACTCTGATGTTCCCCTCGCACCGGCCGAGCATGCTTTTCAGCGGCAAGGCGCAGCCGCTGCCACCTCAGAGTTTCAGGAGCTGCCGGAAATCTGCCGGCCTATCCCTCGGCCAGGCGCGCCAGACGGTCTCGCAGGGCGGCGGTCCTCGTCAAGCTGTCATGCCGGCGAGCCAGAGGCCGCATGACTCGGAAATGGCGGCGTTGCATCCAGGCAAGAACCTATCCAAGCCTCTTCGGCCCGAGGCGCCCCGGTGCACGTCGTTGCGACCGAGCGGCGTCCCGCGCGCTGCAAGAAATGTATTCAGTGACGAGTATTTTCCGGTCGATGCTGCGGACCGGCAGCGACGGAAGAACGGCAGCGCCCGGGAACCCTCTTACGGCGACCACCGTCTGCGCGCGCGTCCTGCGGCGCCAGTCGCATCAGTCTCACCCCCATTGTCGTCAGTGAGCTAGCGAGATCCCCTGGCGCCGCGAAACGGCCAACGACACGCTCACTCCCGCCGCGTGCAACGTCCTGCGCCACCGAATGGGAGTTTGCCCATGGACCCGCCATGGAGCCCCCTGGGGGCCACAACACATGTCATGTCGCACTGATGCCATACTATAGGGCCGATTAGGGCCAGCCATCCCCCCGCACAGAGGGCGGGCATGTGCGATTCCGCCGCCTGGTGCAGCAACAAGGCGCACTGCGGAGCCCGCGCGTTCCGGGAGCCCACCTTTCATTCGGCCGCCGCCGCAGCCTTGAGTCTCACGCGAAGGGCACTCGCTGTACGCACGACATCTGTCGCAGCTCAGGGCCTCACAGCGGTGCCCTGTGCGCACCACCGACCTGGGCCGATGCCGTGAGGCGTCCTCGGTCTGCTCGCGCCCGCTGGCCACGCACACACCGGCTGCTTCGCCCACACCGACGACGTTGGAGCCCTGCTTGCCCCCGCAGGCTTCCAGCGCACCGACGGTTTCCTGTCACCGGGACGCCTTCCAGGCAGCTCCCGCGCGCACCGGCGGCAGCATCAGGCCACGCACATCTCGAAGGCCGCGGCGGGCGACGCTGGCTTCTCTCGCGATGCCGGCAGGGGTTCGGCGGGTGGTGGGAAGCGCTCGGAGATGTTCACCGAGATCGACAAGGAGGTGGTGTCCAACACGCTGGCCGCGGCGGGGGCGTCCGTGGCGGACCCGCTGATGTCGCTGGTGGACACGGCGTTCGTGGGGACGCTCGGCGTCGTGCAGCTCGCCGCGCTGGGCCCGAACGCGGCTCTGTTCAACGTCGTCTTCTTCATTGCCTTCATGGCCATGGCCGTCGTCACGACGGACCAAATCGCGTCAGCGAACAGCCGCAAAGACAAGGTCGGCATCGGGCGCGCGGTGGTGACATCGCTGAGCGTCTCGCTCGCGGTCGGTCTGATCTGCGCGGGCGTGATCGAAGCGTTTCCGGACCATATCCTGCGGGTGTTCCAGGTGAACGACGAGATGCTGGGCGCGTCGCGGACGTACTGCGTCATCCGCTCCCTGTCCATCCCGGCGTCGCTGATGATGGTGACGTTCCAGGCGGCCTTCCGCGCACTCCTCGACCTGCGCACGCCGTTCCTCGTCGTCCTCGCGGCCGGGATCCTCAACCTCATCCTCGATCCGCTCTTCATGTTCACCTTCGGGTGGGGAATCGCCGGCGCCGCGTGGGCGACGACGATCTCGCAGTACGCCGGCGTGCTCATCTTCATTGGCATCATCTACCGGAACTCCAGCAAGTTCGGACTCCCCCAGGCGCTCGAGGACGCACAGAAGCGGCGCCGCGCGAGCTCGCGGCGGCCACCGAGCGCGCTGTCCAAGGTCGGCACCCTGCTCAAGAGCCTGGACTGGGGAAAGTACCTTGGTCGGTGCCAGATCCTGGCCGTCCGAGCCGTGCTGATCCTGACGACGTACACGCTCGCGGCGATCGTGGCGACGAACCTGGGCACGAAGGTGATCGCCGCGCACCAGGTCATCAACCAGCTGCAGCAGCTTCAGCTGAACGTCACATGGGCCTTCCTCTCCGTCGGGCAGACCATGGTGGCCAACGTCTACGGCAGCGAGACGGGCGGCGCGGTCCCCGCGCGCAAGGTCGCGAACCGCGTCATCTTCTGGGGGGCCATGACGTCGTTCGTCCTCGCCGTCTTCACGTTCGCCATGAAGGACATCCTGCCAAGGATCTTTATCCAGGACGAGGGGGTGTTCCAGATCGTCCAGAGCGCGATGCTGCCGGCGTGCGCGATGTTGGCCTTCTCGTGGAACAACGCCCTCGAAGGTTGCTTGCTGGGGTCGGACGACCAGGGCTACGTGGTGCGTTGCATGCTGCGCCGCCGCCCGCGCGTGGACTGCGACCGAGTGTGCTGGCAGATACTGACGTGCATACCTAGTCGCGTGTCCCGACCGTGTGCAGGTGGGCACCTACCCATGGGCGGTATCGTTCGGGTTGGCTGTCCTGGGCATGAGTTACAGCCTGGGCTTTGGTCTGCCAGGTGTCTGGTGGGGCCTTACTGTGTACTATGCAGGTATGACGCCTCGCCGCCGCGCCTCGTCGTGCGCAAGTCATGCATGTCTGCCTCCTAGAGGGCTCCCTGTGGGCACAGTTGACCTTGCCGCGACATCATGCGCACCATTGAATTGGCAGCGTCGCCCGCATCGCGCACGAACCGACAAGACGCACGGTGCGTCACGTTCCGCAGCGCTCGTAACGTGGTTCGGCTCGCGGTTCATCGGTTTCAAGTGGAACAAGGGGAACCTGTGCGTCTAAGGGGTTGTGGGAAGGAGCGATTCTGTGACGGCCCTGTACACGTCCCAGCGAGCAAGTCTCGCTCGCCTCTCTCTACAAGGTGGAACTTTGCCCCAGCGCTTGCTTGCACCCAACGTGAAGGCATGTGGTGGCTAGTGATTGCTTCTCAACCAAAGCTGAACGGGCGGGAGTCGCTCGGCGTTGCGGAACCTGTCGATCGCGAATGCGCAGTACTCGAATTCGGCATCGTCGCCTCGCTCGGCTGCCATCTTCGTCGCCCACGCGGCCCACGTCAGGTGTGAGAGGGCCAGAAGCACCTCCGCGGCCTGCGCGAACATTGCGGGAGAGTGCGGCAGCACGATGCCTTTCCGCCGAAGAGCGTCTAGGAACAGCTCTGCATGCTGACGTCGCTCCGACTCGTCAGGCATCCGAGACGGATCAAGCAGGTGTCCCACTCCACCCCCCGCGTTGTAGTCGTAGCCACACTCCACCCAGAAGTTCGAAAGGTCATACACGCTGCGGCGCGGGATCGGGAGGATGCGTGATGCTTGCGTCGTCGCAAAGCGGCGCAGCACGAAGACTCCCTGCCCCGCGTGCGCGATCAGATGGGTTTGTGCGCACCAGGGTCCGACAGCAGCGTATTCGTAGTCGATGAGCCGGAGAGCCGTGCTGCGTTCGGACTCGTGGCCCGCGCACGTGATCCAGTTCGCCATGTGGGCGTCGCAGTGGCACACCACGTCCGGAATGTCCATATACCTGCGCTTGAAGTCAGCCTCCAGCGAGAGACAGACGGGGGCCAGCCGGGCGATGGTGTCCTTCAGGTCAGGGGCCTTGCGCTTCAGGAAATCCTGCTCGGCGCACTCGGCCGCCTGTTGCATGGAGAGGGCCATTCTTCTCCACACGGTCATGCGCGGCCTTATTTTTTGCTGAGAGAGAAGGGCGTAGAACGCCGCCAGCTGCCCAGCCATGGCACCCCAGGAGGATCGGAACGACCCCGCGCTGAACGTCTCTCCTCGGATGTACTCCTCGACCCTCCCGGAGGGTCGCCCCTCCCCCCGGTTGAACACCGACAGAATCCTTGGCCCCTGGCCTGACAGAGACATTGCTTCTGCTATTGCGGCCTCGTCCTCCCCGCCCGAGGTGCCTCCGCTACCGAAGATCTTCACCACGAATTCCTGCCGAGCGTCGCCCTGGGTGACCGCTGCAATGAACACGTGGTTGCTCCACGCACCTGCGCGCACCGCGGTTCGGGGGGCGCTTGAACGTTCATGACAGACCCACCTGCCTTCGCGCCACTCCACACACGCACGAGCACGTGTCTCCAGCCGCACCGGAAATCTTCTCGACGTGCACAGATTCTGCCTCAGCTCCAGCCATCTCCGCCACCGCCCGCATGGCCTCTTCCCGATGGTCGGCGCCGCGCATTGTGCGGTATTTCCGCGCCAACAGGGGCGTGATTCCCGGACCTCACGCGGCAGATTTTCGCGCCAGTGCTGGCGGGAGTGCGTCCTGCCCCGAGCCCGCCTCCACACGGTGGTTGAGTCCGCCTCCACCACGAGTCGACACGATGTGCTCGGTGACTCAGCGATGTACTTTCCCGGCGTGCGCCGGGGCCCCGTTATCTCTGAGTGCTCAGAGTCAGCTGCACACTGGCACGAGGCTGGCAAAGCGTGAAGGCCTCGTCGTGAATTCGGCAGCTCGCTGCGACCAGCAAGTACACGGCTGGCGGGCCGTCTCGCCCGGTACGCGGCGTAGGCAGGTGATGAAGGCCCACGGTGTGACGTGGTCGTCCCCTGATGCCGACTCCAGCAAGTGCTCCGGGCGGCTCCGACCTCGCGAGGCCGGGCCTTGTGGGCGTCTCATCCGTCGCGCAGACCAGAATCATGTCCTGCAGCGGCTGCGGTCCGCATCTGGACGGTTCGGTGTTTCACGGCTGCGCGCGTCGCTTCCACTTCCAAGTGGCAGTTTGCCTCCCCTGACCCTTCCCGCATCGACGAGCGGCACCGCTTTCGATCCGATCGTTCCGAACTGGCTTCGCTCCGTCAATCCCTCTGCACGCGCCTGCCAAAAACGTTGCGTTGACGACGGGAGAGCAGGGAGAGGAACAGGGGGGGAAGCGCCTTATAGCGTCGCCGTAATCGGCATGTACGAAGGCGGTGGTTGAGCATGGTGTTCCTTCAAAGTTTGACCTCGTCTTCGTGCGCCGCTGCGGCCCGCTGGACGGTGCCTCTGTTCGCGGCACTCCTGGTAGCGTGCACGAGCGTTTCACTTGCGGCAGCGGACGTCTCCAGCATTCGTGATCTTCAGGACGAGATTTTCTTAAAAGCACAACATTCCAGCTGTGTGCTGCGCTTCGATCTTCAAGGTCCAGTGGGATGCGCATCCGAGGGCAACTTGGAACGCCGCGGGCCCCTGCACGTGAGTCGCAGGCACTCTGATTTGCGCCCGTCGCGTCTCCCCGCGTGTCGCGGCACTGGTGGCGATCCCGGTGCTCACGGTCGCATTGTCCCTCCCTTGACGTTGCTTGACGATGTGCAACACAATGTACGGTGGTCGCCACAACGTGTCCGCAGCTCATTTCCTCGGCGGACGAAGATCCCAGGCGTGGCAGCGTGGCGCTCCTGTCGGGGGCGGTCGCATGCAGATCCGTTCTCGGGCGGCTTGCGGCCGGGGAGGACTTGGGCGTCGAAGCAGTCGTGCTTCTGGATGACCCACAAGGGCCCGTGAGCCCGCTCGACGCTACTCCGCTGGCAGGCGAGGACGACGTGTCACACACTCGTCCATCTCGCGCGGGGCTCTGAACCTACGCGCGACGCGTACGTGAGCCGAAACGACCGTTGAGCCACATGTTGCTCTGCCTCGTCATGCAGGGACGTCGGTTGACGCGTCGGACCGTGTGTGGAACCCGAGCGGTCAGGGATGGGCTTCTGCTTCTTTCCCCGTCCCGATACTGCGACTGTCGCCAGCTTCATCCGAGGTGCTTCCTCGTGCAACGATCTGAAGACCACCTGCTCTGTCCATCCGCACCTTCGCCTCGGCGGCTAATGTTCTGCCGCGGGAGCCCGTTTGCAGGTCGCACTGCAGCGGGCGCGATTCAACGACGACCAAGGCTTCCAGGGAACCCTGCAGTACGTCGAAATTCAGGCCCGCATGTTCGCAACAGCTAAGGACCCGTCGACGAACGCGCCGGTGACGTCCTCAAGCTGCCTGTTGGACACGTCCTCCGCGTTTGCGACATGCGCTCCGATAGCTGGCCATTCGGTTGTGTCGGCAGCGCCAGCCGTGTCGTCCGGGCTCCCTGCATCAGGCCTGCGGGTGATTCTGGTCACAGCCATGCTCGACACGCGAACTTGGCTGTACGATGCACCGGGGGGCTTTGAGGCGATGAGCGGTGCGGCGGTACTCGGGGCAGTTGGGGGCATCATCCGCGACACGTTCGCCGGGGCCCCGAGGAGTGACAGCATGTGGCAGAGGCGCATTGTTTTCGCGCCTCTCGCTGGCGAGCTCTGGGGACATGCGGGCTCGCGGCGGCTGGTCTACGAACTCGAGAACGGTTCGCCCAAGGCTTTGAACATCACAGGCGAGTGTCGGTGTCACACGCCGCAACACACTGTGTGCAGGTCCTGCCAACGTGTTGGGTCTCGACAGGCGAAAGGGTTCCTGGCTTGCAGGCGATCAGGTCGACATCGTCATCGACCTTGGACTGCTCGGACGCGTCGGACGGACGGGGGTCACGCTCCACACGGCGCAGGGCAGTGCGTTTGCAGATTCGTCCAATCTTGCGGCAGGTCTGTCCGCCGCGCTCGAGCAGAACGGCCTGACGACGTCGACCGAGCAAGGCGTTCCGACGATCAGCCCTGCACAGGTGACTCCGAACTGACCTGGTTGCCCGACGCCGTTGCAGGGTGCCGCCGAGCAAGGCCTGACGACTTCGTTTCACCCCCGTTCTTGCAGACGTTCCTTGCTATGCGCAGTTCCATCCGCGTCGTGTCCCTGAACGATTTCGGAAGTAGCATCGACTATGCCTTCCTTGGGTCGTCGTACGACACCGATGGAGCTGTGCTTCCCGACTATGACGGTGAGCGCCACTGCAGCTCGTACCTAGCGCGACCCGGCCCTGCCGTCGTCCAGCGCGACTGTATCGCTGCAATCGTGATCCCTGTGCGACATGTCCGTGCTGCGCTGCAGCTCTTGGGAACGTGGCTTGCTCGGTGGCAAAGTACTTGCTTGACGAGACACGCGCATCGCAAGCTGGCGCGGAGGCCGTCGAGTGTGGCGCGGCGCCGTCGTACGTGCGGCAGTGGGCGGGATGTCTGAATCAAGGCGCCGGGTCGGCGGACTGCCGGGCGCTCACTGCCGACCTGTTGCAATTGATCGGCACCACTCCCGGCTTCCCGGGCATCCTGCAAAATGGAGCCGACGTCGATGGACCTCGCCGGAAGACAGACATCGCCCGACTCTTCTGGAATGCGTTCGGACGCTACTTCGGGACGCCGACGGAGCGCATTTGCGACCAGCTCGGGAACAACCCTTGCCAGGTACAGACAGCCCCGACGCACCCTTGCCGGACCAGCCTACAGCACAGAGTCGGCCGCTGACCGCACGTGTGGGGTGTCCGTGCGCCTGTGCAGGGGGGCGAACAGTGCATCGGTTGGCTGCACCAGCGGAGTTTCCCTGATGGGGCGGGCACATGCACGGCCACCTCGGTCCAGTACGTGCCCGGGTACAGCCCGCGGCTCCAGTGGGACCCTGCGGCCCGAAACGGTGGTGGCTGGTGGACGGTGCGGGCCACGGCTCAGATTCAGCGCTCCGGGGGCGTCGACCACGCTGAGGATGACATCTTCACCGAGTCCTACTGGCCGAAAGACCCGGAAATGGAGTTTTACCTCAAGGTACGTTGTGCCGCCCGCGAAGTCCATCGTCGAGGACCTGTTCAGGGCTGCCGCATCCTTTTCCATTCGACATCTCCATCTTGCGTCGGTCGCCCTAGCGACACGAAGGTCGGGGCGCCTCCTGAACCGCGCTCGCCGCATATCCGTCGCGCTGCAGGAGAGAGAGTCGACTGACGTCGCTGTGCTCGCCGTGTCGGTCGTGATGACGGTGCTCATTGGGGGAATGATCGTGCTGACTGAGCGGTCCCTCGCTCGAGCCGGAGGACACCTTCAGGATGCGCCACCGCAGGCAGGAGCCACGTCTTTCGGGCTGCGATAGCGGAGCGGCCCGGCATTTTGTCGGTTGCGGACACGAAGCAGCTGCATGGAGGCGGTGTTGTACCTCGGCGCGCTGTTTTTGTTTTTGCGGGAAAACAACACGTGTGCTCGCAGCACGGTCGTTGCGAGGCGCCGGTGCGGCTCCTAGTTTGCGACATTACGTCGGTGCCGGCGGCGCAGACGAGTTTGTGAGGCAAGTAGGACAGTCCCAGTCCTGGACGGCCCCCGCTTCTTGTCCCCACCCCGCTGCCCACACTGCCTGTTTGTCCAGATCGTCTGTCTTGCAACATGTCCTTCCTTGCTTCTTCCACGGGCCTGGGCGCCCTTCAGGCGCCAGCTCCCGCCTGCAGTCGCAGGGCGATCTCGTCTCGGCCCGTTTCGAGGCGGCTGGGCGTGCAGGTGTCTGCGGTTGCCGATGTTCCGCCCAAGGTAATTGCCTGACGGTCGCACATGTTCGAACGCCCTAGTTTCGAGGCCGTCGGCGGCGCGAATCCGTTCGGATGAAGGCAGGCAAGGCACATCATAAGTCAACCAGCCACCGGCGCTTGCTTGCAGGCCGTTGGTCGTCCCAAGCCCGCGGCTCCTGAAGGCACGCCCGTTGTGACGCCACTGGACATCCCCTCTCGGCCGAGGCGCAACCGGCGGAGCGAGACCATCCGCAAGTCCATCAGGTACCATATCTCTCTTCTCGCTGCACTCATGCTGGCTGAGCGTGAACATCTCCTCGCATAAGTCCTGTACGATCTACTGACATCTAGCGGAACCGCCCCACGGGGTCATCACGGCCCTCATCTCGCAGCGCACTGCGCCGCTGCACTGCCTTGTCTTGTCCGCCTGCTCGTTTGGGCAGCAAACGCGCCAAGAAGAAGCGTGAGGCGCATCAGCGTGGCGGGATGGGTTGTTCCGTTCGCGATGACTCATCCATCTTGAGCCTAGCCGGCCCTGTGCGGGGCCCGCGGCAGGCGAGGTGCAACAGATTGCGCCCAGCAGACGCGGCCGCGCGGCCAGGGGCGCCGCAACCCGCCCTGCAGGCGCCCTGAAGCCTGAGTGTGGCGTCACGATGCACGTCCTCTCCGTTTCCGTGTCGCAGGGAGACGTTCCTCGGCCCGGAGCACTTCATCATGCCCCTCTTCGTGCACGAGGGCAGCAAGAACATCCCGATCAGCTCCATGCCCGGCATCGAGCGCCTGTCCTTCAAGAACGGTCTGCTCGACTACGTCGCGGAGGCTCGGTCGTACGGCGTCAACCAGGTGGTGGTGTTCCCGAAGACGCCAGATGACCTGAAGACCATGACGGGGGAGGAGGCCTTCAACGACGTCGGCCTGTCGCAGCGCACCATCTCGCTGCTGAAGGACACGTTCCCGGACCTCGAGGTGTACACCGACGTCGCGCTGGACCCGTACAGCTCGGACGGCCACGACGGCATCGTGCGCGACGACGGCGTGATCATGAACGACGAGACGGTCGAGTTCCTCTGCCGGCAGGCGGTGTCGCAGGCGCGCGCGGGCGCGGACTGCGTGGCCCCCTCCGACATGATGGACGGCCGCATCGGTGCGATCCGCCACGCGCTCGACCGGGAGGGGTTCACGGAGGTGTCCATCATGTCCTACTGCGCCAAGTACGCCTCCGCGTACTACGGGCCCTTCCGCGAGGCCCTGGACTCGAACCCGCGCGCGGCCGGCGCGGGGCGCGTGATCCCGCCGAACAAGAAGACGTACCAGATGGACCCGCACAACCTGCGCGAGGCGCTGCGGGAGGCCGAGCTGGACGAGGTCGAGGGCGCCGACATCCTCATGGTCAAGCCCGGCCTGCCCTACCTCGACGTCGTGCGCTACCTCAAGGACAACAGCCGGCTGCCCATCTCCGTCTACCACGTGTCGGGTGCGCCTCACGACAGGCTGCTCACGCTCGCGCGGGCCGTCAGCAGCCCTCGCCGCGCTCGCCGTCCATCCCTGCGCTGCGTGACCCGGCGCCGTGCCTCCCCGCGATCGTTGCAGGCGAGTACGCCATGATGAAGGCCGCTGCGGAGAAGGGTTGGATCAACGAGAAGGACGTGGCGATGGAGACCCTGGTGTGCTTCCGCCGGGCCGGTGCGGAGCTCATCCTGACGTACTACGCCATGGAAGCGGCGCGCTGGATGGCCGAGGGGAAGTGATCCGCCTCTGCCGTGAGTGGCCAGCTGCGCTTGCGGTGTGAATGATGCAATGCTGTCGCGGCGTCTCGGCGCCGGAAACGAACCGTGTGGGGAGCGCCGCATGCATCGCGGCGTTCGTGGCTCCGCGTGAGGCGTACGCAGAGGCGCGACTTGATGCTTCGGCGAGCAATTTCAGGAAGGCAGTTCCTCCACAGGGCGCGGGCCCTGCACATGCCATAGGATACATCTCCATAGCGAGCTGTCCGCCAGCTGCCCCGGCGCCGCAGCTCGACCTCGCATACTGGCTGTCGCGCGATTTTCGGCGTGTTGAGGAGCCCGAGTCAGTCGGGCGGAGGCCTGGACCCGCGCCGTGGCCCGCAGATACACACCACGTCGCCACCCCCTCGCGCCACTCTGAAGCGTGACGCGAATGGGCAGCGCGAGAGGGCTTCTTGGCCACCCGCCCGCCCGCGCCGTCGACAGGAAGCTCTCTACCAACTGGAGTCCGCCTCGCACAGCGAGATGAGCAGGTTCGACCCGTTCCGACCGCCGCGAACGCGGCTATCCTCCCTGAGCTTTTTGCGACGCGACGCGCGATGCGGGATCCCGCAGCGACACGGCCGCGCTGCGTCTCCCGCCCCACATCTGCGTTTTTGCGCGTCGCGGCTTTTCCCTGGGCTATAACCTCCGTGTGCGAGGTCGAGGGCGTTTGATGTGCTGTGTTTGCAGCGCTCGACGCAGCGGGGACCCGATGGCCGGAAAGCCAGCCCTGCTTGCGCCGATGATGGACATCATCAAGGCAGGCAGTCCGCATCTCCTCGAGGAACACTTCGACAAGGAGATCCGCAAGCAGCTCTGCGCCATGCCGGAGTCGTACAGTCTGGAGGCGCTGCGCTCGCTCTCGTCCGTCAACTGGGCCACCGTCAGGCAAGCTCGTGCCCACTCTGCCCTGTGCCTGAAATGGCAGGCCGCGCTGGGCCCCTCGGCCCGGCATGGCCGCAGATGCGCCGCGGCGCAGCTTTATCGCCCTCCCACTGCGCTTCGACTCCGGTCCATGCGCATCGCCGCTGGCGCCGCGTGCGAGTGCGTCGCGGGCGCGTGCGTGATGAGGAGCTGTTTCGCGCGATCCACCCGAACGTGGTGCGCCCGCGCGTCCTGCGCCGCAGGGCTCCCACGCCGTACATCATGCGGCGAGTGAACTCGCTGTGGAACAAGTGGAAACAAGGCCTGCCGCCCACGGACACGTTCGAGGCATCCATGGAAGAGACGCGGTGAGCTGCACGCAGGGCCTGCCGCGGCGACTCGCCGCTCGAACGAGCTCGCCGACAATCCCTGCTGCCAAGGCGCGCACCCATCGGGCCACGTCGATGCGATTGTCCGCGCAGGGAGTCGGGGACGAAGCGTGGGGCAGTGGTTCCTGAGCGGCCGAGTGGGCTCGACCGTGTCGCACCCTCGATCCGGCGCGCGCCGCCACAGGCGCCCGAGGGGCCCGCCAATCCCTGGTCGAGGCCGCTGGGTCTGGTGGCGAAGGCGGCGGACGCGGAGGCGGGCCGCACGGCAGGTGCGGAGCAGGACGCGCAACCTGGGCCTGCCTGCAGCTGGGCCGCGGTGATCCGTGCGAAGGCGGCGCCGGCCGCGAGCGACGCCGCGCTGGAGCTGCGGGCTGCGGCGGGCAAGGGGCCGCGATCGAAGGTGGTGTCGGTGGTGGCCGCGCCTGCCAAGGTGGTGTCGGTGCGCAAGGGCGGCAGCGCAGGCGCCGACGATGCGGCCAGTCAGAACTCCGAGCACGAGCAGTGCCGGGAGGAGGGGCGTCCGGCCAAGCTCAGTCGGCGCGCGTACACGCTGGACCAGCTGCGCAAGCTGAAGCACCAGTGCCAGGGGTCGAGTGCGTGCGACCGCTGCGCCGCGCTGCTGCGCATGGTCGAGAAGAGCGCGGGCGAGGCGCTCAAGGTGCGCGCCACGCGTTCTTCTGCTGCTGCGCGCGCGACTCCCCTGCCCGCCCCCCTCGCGCTCGACACAGCCCCCCCCCCGTGTCCTGGTAGCAGGGGTTCCCGCGCATCCAGTGCTCGGACTGGGACGACGCCGCATCCGAGTCATCGGTGCTGCATCTGATCCCGCACGACATCGAGGAGCTCGAGGGCGAGGAGACGCTCGGGGTGGCTCCGGACAGTCGGGCAGGTGGCACCGGGGGGGAACCAAGCAAGTTCGGGAGCGGTGCGGGCCCGATCCGTTGCACAGAGCTGTGCGCGCCTGCGCGGCAGCTGCTGGCACGCGACGCGCCGTTTCGCGAGCCGTTTCGCGAGCTTTGGTGAGAGGCAGCCAGAGCTCACGCTGGTGCGCGCACGCCCTGGCAACCTGCAGTGCCGATCGGATACCTTCCTCTGGCGGGGGGCACGGACGCGTTCTCGAGGTGTGCGGGCGGCGTGAGGGAGGGCGCCGACCCGTTGATCCCGCGGGTGCTGGGCGACGGGTTGTGGGGCGATGGGCTGTCCCACATGACGCCCGCGCTGGCCTTCGCCGCGTCCCCCGTACCCGCAGCGCCGCCGACCGGGGGGTGGCCGCTGTCCGGGCAGAGCTGCTGCCCCCTGGTTCCGATGTCGAACATCCTCGACACATCGCCGGGCCCCTCACCACTGCTGTCCCGCATCCTGGCAGCAGAGCCGACCGCGAACCCGTGAGTGCGCAGATATTCTGTATATAGCCGCCTGTGACACCGCACCGACGCAGTGCCCACCGGCGAGGGAACGGCCCGCCTGCACGCTATCATTCGAGTGTCGTCGCTCCGCTGGCGCTGGACGCGCACCCGTGCTCCCTCGACGGCGGCGGCCCTCGCGCGGACGCCGTCGACGCCGCGCCGCGTGCTGCCATCGCGCGGTCCAGACTCGTCGCGCCTTGCTCAGCCATGGGGACCGAACCCGGTCGGGGCCCGGCCCGGCCGGGAACGCCCTCAAGGGCGTGGCACCGCGTCGCCGACGGAACTGACATGCCATAGGATCCTGTACGGTTGGACTCGCGGCGATGGCATCCCTCGGCGCGCACCCCGCGGCGTTGCGCTTGCGCCCATGCAGCTCTGCCGTGCTCCGGCAGCGGAGTTCCCGAGTTGACGGACAGCGTCGGCGCACGTCGTTCCTGCATCAACATGGGCCCAGCAACCGTCGTGGACCGGTGAGACCCATCTCCGAGGGGGTTGCATGCATGAAACAGCCAGGATCCTAGTTGTAGGTCATCGTGCACCAACGAGGCGGCATGTGCGGTGGCAAATTTCCAAGCACCCACTTGTTTTCTCCTTGTAGATCAGCGCCTTGGTCTGGCTCGCTCTGCAGCCGCAACTGCACGCACAAAACTGCGACTTGTTATCCAACCCGGCTTGCAGGCTCCCTGCCAGTCCTTCCTGGGGGTGGGGGCTCCAGAGGCGGTCTTGGTAGGCATTGTAGCACTCGCGGTATTCGGGCCGAAGGGTCTCGCAGGTAATTTGCTTCGCCGATGGACGCCTCGGTGGCTCTGCGAGCTGCGTGGGAGAATCGATGCGCCGGCGCTCCGGGAAGACTGCCTCCCTCGATCTGTGCGTCAACAAACCGGGTACTCCTCGATCAGTCGCACAACTTGAACCAACGAAGCACTGTGCTTGTCTCGCAGACGCCGCAAAGGCGCTCGGGTCTGCGCTGCGCGGCCTGCAGCCAACAATCCGGGAAATCTCCGCCATCTCCAACGACTTGAAGAGCACATTGGAGGACGAACTCGGCGTCGATGAGATCAGGAATGAGTTCAAGGTGAGTCAGCTGCAGCCTTGCAGGCTGTTTGCCCACCATGAGCTGGAGTGACGCCACACCGCCTTCCGCTGCTCGCCCCTCACGAGCGCACAGGGGATCAAGGAAGGGTACAAAGGGCCCGAGGCCGAGGGGAAGGCCAGTCAAGAGAAGCCGAAGCCTCAGCTGGTTGAGGCGACGGAAGAGATGGCCAAGGCCGTGGACCCAAACATCGAAGACAAGCGCGCGGCCAGTGCCGCCGCTGCGTGGGGGGGCGCGCCGCCGGCCGAGCGTGCCAACACCGAGCCGGTTGCGGAGGTGGCGAGCGACACGGCGGCGAAGCCCGACCCCCTGGCAGAGGCCTCGCTTGCAGACCTAGAGAAAGAGCTCGCGCGTCGCAAGGCCGCGCAGAAAGAGGAAGCGTGAGAGGGGCCTCCATGTGACCCGCGCGAAAGAGACCGCGCCGCAGTGGTCACGCCGCTCGCGACGCGCGAGCAACGCAGGACACGTCCTGTTCGAACTGCGGCTGGTGTCGCGGCCACATCGCTCCAGCGAATGTGCGCCTCTCGTCGGCGTGGAGCACGCTCGGACGCACACGACTCGCGACGACACAGCGCATGGGCTCACGGGCGCCAGCAGGTGCATTCACAGACACAACCTGCCGAATTTCAATGGCAGGTGCCCTGAAGGGCTCACGAGCCCCGAACGGAATGGTTGAGGTCATTGCAGCACGTAGCTGGGGGCTGATCAGTCCACGCACCACTACGCCTGGGCGGGGTTGACACCCCGTGCGGCAACCTGCAAGTCCTTCGTGATCTCCTGCAGAAGGCACGGCGAACGGAGGACGCTGTTTGGTGGTCTGGTGGTTGGTACGTCGCTCGTTCGCGCGCGCGCAGTGCTCGTGTCGGCGCACCTTGAACTTGTTGATGTGCCGCAGCAACACGTCGTTGTGCTTCCGGGGCTGCCGGGTCTCCTGGACGATAACGATGTCGCGCCCGGCGTCGTCGCGGCCCAGCTGGTACACGAGGTCGGCGGTGCTCTCCGGCTCCCCCGAAAGCATGTCGTTTCCAGCCTTGTACGTGGTGCAGGTGGTCAGGTCCTGGTACCCCGCCAGGACGCCGCGCAGCTCGTTCTCGTCCATGTCCATCAGCTTCGCGAGCTTGGCCAGCGGGATGGTGGAGTACAGCGCCAGGTACTGCTTCATCATCGGCAGGTGCTTCCGCCGGCGAGCCGAGTCCAAAAAGCGCTGCAGGACGGCGGGGGGATCGGCCTAGGTCGGGTCAGCGAATCGGTGCCTGGGGCCGCAGTTGGCGCGCGGGGCGTCGGCGGCTGCGTCGCACCTGCAGCTGCGCCTTGTGCACGTCGGTGTTGGGGTTTCGGCTCTGCGTGAGGTCAATCTGCCCGCCGGCCACGAACTTGGGGCACCCGTACGCGAAGAGCACCTCCAGGGGCGCCTCCTCGCCCCGAGCGAGCGCCGCGAGGTCCTCCTTGTGCTTCGAGACCAGGTTCTGCGCGACCTGCTCCTCGAGGCCCTTTTGCGTGCGAGGGCACAGGGCGACGGTGAGCGCGAGGAGCGCGTAGACCTGCTCGTTCTTCCTCAGCACCTGCTCGAACTGCTGCGGCCGCATGTGGCCCTGCTTGACGCGGGCGATGTAGAAGAGCACGCTGTTGAAGCAGCGGGCCGCGTCCGTGTAGCGCTCCAGCATCAGGTAGCAGAAGCCCGAGTAGTACAGGAGCGCAATGTGGCACGAGCTGATCCGCGCGGTCATCGGGCTCTTGCGCTCGTGCACGTTGACCGGGTACAGCGCGCGAAGGGCGCCCTCGTAGTCGCCAAGGAGTGTCTGCGCGCAGGACACGTGGCGAGGCGATGCGTTCGGGGCGGACGTTCTCGGAACAGCCTCGAGCTCGAGCGCGGCACGCGGGCGCTGCGGCTGCGCACCTTCATCCTCGACAGGCCGAGCAGCGCGAAGTAGCCCATGAGGGGGAGCACGTTGGACACACTCTCGGGAATGTCCGCCACGCACTTGTCCCCCTCGGCTTCCAGCATCGCGACGACGCCCGAGCGCTCGATGAGCATCTCCAGGAAGTGGTGCACACCCTCCATGGACCACACCTCCCGCGCCTCGCACCTCTGCGAGCCAACGGCAAACGGTGCGTCCCGGCCCGTTGCGTGCGGCAGTGCGCGGCGAGCGGGGTGGCAGGCAGGTGCGGCGCCGTACAGCTCGGTCGCACCTGCAGCAGGCTGAAGTCGTCCGGCTTGAGCCTCGACGCCTTCCCCCTGAACTGGCAGTAGGAGTGGGCCTGGTAGCAGAACTCGTCAACCATGTCCCACAGCCACCCGGTGGGCAGGCGCATGTTGACCGTCGCGCCGCAGATGATCTGGAACAGGTCGACGTAGGTGTCCCAGGACCTGGCGCGCTGCTCGAGAGTGGGCATCGTCTTCGAATACAGGTGCCTGCGAGCGGCGCGGGCCACAGGGGCCGATTGGAGCGGGCGCCGCCGCCGGTAGCGAGCGTGGCGACGCCCAACACGCGCGGCCGGCCTGCCATATGCACGGGCGCGTGGGTGCGAGTCGCGAGGCCGCCGGTGCTGACGTGTGTGTCGACACACCTGTGGTACATCTCCTGGTACAGCAGGCAGAAGACGTGGTCGTTGTCCACCAGGTGCGACACGAACTGCACCGGCGGCCAAGACGAGGTCTTGAAGTAGCGCTCGGAGAGCTTGTGGAACGACACATCGTACATCGACCAAATCTCCGAAACATTCCGCTCCATAATGTGCCTGCACATCGCGCCGCAGCAACAGCGCACGTCAGCGAAGCCCGTCCCCGGCGAAAGGTGCGGCGGGACTACGGGCCGCGGCTTTCGAGGCAGGGCACCTCTGCTGCAGAGCAGCGCGCGGCCGCGAAACGCGCCGGGAAGGTCAGGCTGTCCCCACAGAGCAGTGAAGTACACGATCTTGTGTCCGGCGAGGCGCCGGTAGAGATTGTTTCGCGGCGAACGCGCGGCTGGCAAGCACTTGGTTCGTGGGCCCGCGAAAGCAGGGAGGTGGTGCGCATCAGCGGGCCAGGACAGCGTTGCGCCCTGCCTAGGCTGCATGTCCGCCGCACGTGACGTAACGCATCGCAGCGTCACCACGCCGGCCGCCATTGCTTCGGCGCAAGTCGCGCGGAGCGAGGAGGTGGTCCGGCGGCTGCCCGGGAGCCCTCGCAGCTCGCGCTCTGCCGGGTCGAGGATGCCGGGGCCGCCAGCATGATCGCATCGGGAGACGGGGGTGAGGAGCACACGGCCCGCGTCTGCGCCGCAGATCGGACGCGCGACGCGCGGGTGCAGCCTGCAAGCCCCGAAGCACACCTGTAGAAGTACACCACGAACTGCTTCACCAGGTCCGGCACCAGGAACTCCTGGTTTTCATCCCTGCCCCTGTCCATCGTGCCTGTGCTCCCCAGCGACAAGCACGGCGCACAGCGGCTGGGATTCCTGCTGGTTGAGTGTGCCCGCGAACGTCGACTCGCTGTTGGTCGCGATGGACGACGGCAGTGACGGCGCGCGGAATGACAGTCGCGTGAGTGTGCCGCGGTGGCAGCAGAGCCGCCGCACATCGGGCGTGCGCACCAAGCCGGGACGTTGAGCAAGTCTGTCCGTGGGGGGGGCTCGGCGCGCGCTGCCGCTCAGGGGCTTTTTGGCAGAGCCGACGGGCTCCTAAACGAAGGCCGCGACGCGTTTGCCTTCAGGTGAAGCTTTTGGCGCATCCGTTGTTGTCGCGTGGGACTGCATCGACGCAGGCTCTCGTGGCTCCCATCTGCCAAACCGTGTTGCGAGTAGCCGCTTCAACCAAACGGTGCGCGGGTGTCCCACATCGCACCGGACCTGCCCTTTTTGGCGAGCACGGCTGAAACCTGCGCCGGCGCCGGCAGCGGCGAAGTGCGCAACGACCAGTGGCTTCTGCATCTCCTCGTCGCTGGCACCGCGCGGCGACCGCCGAGATCGTATCCGTCTACCGCGACACTTTCTGCACAGTATGCGTCTCGGCAGCGGGCCAGCGTGTCTCGAGGTCATGCGGGGCCCTCAAGCGCCACTAGCGCGGGAAGGTTGTGCGCAAGCGCAGTGGACGACCGGGCGGCGGGGCCAGGCGGGCGGCGTCCGCGGCCGTACGTCCGGACGAGTTGCCGGCATGTCGTCGAGACGCACACGTTGTGCGGCTGCGCGGGACAATCTCGGCGTACTGTCAGGGCTTGGCGCGCCGCAGGCGAGTGAGGCGGTCATCGTTGAACGGACGACGGTGCAAGAGTTCGCGGGCATGCGCGAGCAGGCCGGTGCGAACGTCGACCCGCAGGCCATTGCTGCGTCCCTCATCTTGGGCGCAGTGCTGCTCTACTTTACCGTGGAGCGGATCTTCGGACTCGACCGAATCATCGCGCGATGGTCTCGCGAAATGCTGGATCGCATGCGCGACCGCGAGCGAGACGAGGTCATGGAGGCGCGGAAACGGTTGCTGGACTCGATGGACGACTGGGACGAATCGAAGTGATGGGGGGCTGCGGAGGCGAGACACAAAGGCGGGCAAGACGGCATCGCGCCGTTCCGGCGGGGACTAGAAGTGTCCCCACATGTGACCGATGCTGTCCCGGTTCCTGCGTGCGCAACGACCCATCAGTGAGATGAGATGAACCGTGTGCCTCGTGCGCCCGTGTCACGCACGGCCACCGCAGGTCGCTCGATACACCCCCCGCCGTGACTGTGCGACGTCGCCGCTCAGCTCTTGCGTCACCTGCGCGCGAATGCCAATACTCCCCCCCCGAATGCTGAGCAAGGCTTGCATCGCTCGCCTCGTGCGCACAAGGGTCCGTGATGCCCCCGCATCGCCGCAATGCATGCTGCGAGCTGCCCATGATATTCGCGACACAGCGCCGTTCGTAACAGCTGCACGGGTACTGGCCTAATTTGACATTCTCAGCTTGCGTTCGCCTGTGATCGAGCCGCGGGATGACATCCCTCGCCGAGTGCGTTCAGTTCGGGACGCTGCGATGTAAGGTATGACCTCGACGTCTTGCGCGACTTCTTCGCGCGAGTGCTGTCCATCTCTCTGCCCCGCGGAGACGCGCGGCCCCTGTGTTTGGAGAGAGCTGCGCTTCAGGGCTCAATGACACGCCTCACGCTACTATTGCGCTATCCCTCTCGCAGGTAGCTCTCTTGGGTCCAGCTGCGTGTGGTAAAACGACGATGCTGCAGGCCACAGCGAGTGGCGGGCGCAATGTACCAAAGGACTACACCATGACCGCTGGAGTGGATGTTCAGGCGCGTACCAGGCTCGGTGTTGCGCTCAAACAGCTACAGTTGTCGCTCACAACGAGACCGCAGTGGGGTTCAGGCAGTTGGAGTTCATTGTGTCGTCGGATGCACCAACCGCATTGCTGCGTCCATGTGCGCTTTGGCCCTGCGTCCGTTGACGGACTTCGGTGGACTGGGCCGGCACGGTGTCCGCGAATGGATGGTTCGATACCAGCGCGTGCGCTTGCGACCCTTCGACCACCGCCCGGCTCCCAGGTGCTGTCCCCCTCAGCAGCCTTCCTGACCTCTGTTGCGCAGGTGCTGCCAGTGCCACTACAGTCCGCCGGGATGCAGGTGGAACTGTATGTCCATGACACGTGCGGGCAGGAAGTCTATGGCGACCTCGTGTCGAAATTCTACGGCGGCAAAATGGCGGCATTGATCCTTGCGTTTGACCTGACCTCGGAAGAGTCCTTCAGGCAGTGCCAGGTACGCCCGCACGCGAGCCGACGATGCATTGCGCTTCATGCGGCCCGTGGAGCGATGTTGAGCGGGGACTGCTGCGAAGTGTCGACGTGCAGGAGCTGTTGCACGTCGGGAGGTCTCAGATGCGCAGCAGAGGTGCTGGCGCCATCGCCGTGCTCGTCGGATGCAAAGCCGACATTGGACTGCGGCCCGTCAGCAACGAGGAGATCAGCCAGTGGGCGGCCGACCAGGGCCTAGCGTACATGGAGGTGTCGAGTTTAGGGACGAGTCAGGTGCGTCCGCGCAGGCAACCTTTGGCGGGAGGCAGTGGCGATCAGTGACCCGCGGTCGGGGGTTCACAGCGGCAACAAGTCACGACCACAGCCGGTTGCGCGCCCCAATTGTCGTGCAGGGAGCCGAGAACTACTCTGCCCCGTTCAAATATGTTGCGGAGGCTTTCGAGAGCGCATACAAAAACGGGCTGGCGAAGCTGGAGGCGGCAGCGAAGGCGAGCTGACGTTTTGTCGCTGGAAGTGCGCAAAAAGGTCGAGGAACCAGGGCTTCCAGGTCAACGCTCCTATGTTCGTGGGAGTTGCTGGAACTGCACCGCCCTCGGTGCGCTCCAGGACCAAGCGAGAACCCATCGCGAAGTGCGTCCCTGTGTCAGCTCTGTCGTTCTAATGACGGGAGACGGCCCAGTCTGTGCTCACGTGGATGGGGGGCGGCAACCGTGTGTGACGCATGTCCTCGACAGCGCTGCAAACGCATTTGCCGGGCAAATGTCGCGACACAAGAGATCGCCCGAGAATGCGTTCGATCGCACCTTCTGGAGATCGCTCTTGATTCTCTTCAGGGTTGCCTTCTTGCCTACCATCGTCGTGTACCAGTGAATGCGGCCGCCCAGCAGCTTGCTGTCGCGCACCATTGCCGCGACGAAGCGCAGCTCGCCACCCGGGACGGTCATTTCCCCCGGTGTGCCCTGCGAGTTCCCTCAGAGTATCGCACGGAAGGGCTTTTCGTGCCGCGGACGCCCGCGCGCATGCTTTCCACGGTGTGCGAGGTGCGCGTGTGGCCATGCTCGCCCACAAGTGTCGCAAGCGAAGTGAGACCTCACCTGGAAATCGGTAGAAGGGTTCTGAGATGCTTGGTCCATGGATTCAAAGAATGGAGGGTTGCACATGCTGAAAACGAAGCTCTCGTCCGGCTTGACGGCTGGCAGAAGGACTGTGCTTTCGCAGGCGTCCGTCGGGTCGGCCAGACTGATGCATGAGTCGCCTCTCTGCACGTGTTTACGACATGCTTGCACGTATTTGTTCTCGCCCGCGCTCGCTTTTGGGCGCGCGAGTGAACCCGCCTGTTCCCGACCCCACATCTACCAGCGTGGCGCAGTGATGCCGTGATGAATGTGTCTCCACGCACCTCGAGAACTTGAACGTTCGACAGGCCGGCCACACTGGCCACGCGATCCGGACGGTCCCACTCTGTTTGAATGCTGTCGTCGCTCATGCCCTTGGCCGGACGTACGAGGCGCAGTTCGACGGCACCCTCACCGAGCACGTGTGCGTTCGCACGCGCGTTTCTATGCGCAAGTTGGATGGCTGCAGGAGAGACGTCAACTGCGACGAAGCTCCACCGGTACATCCCTGCTCCCAAGAGCGGGTAAATGAGGTTGGCACCCGTCCCTATGTCGATGCCGGTTGCGGTGACGGTGCCCGTCGTGGGGGCCGACAGGGAGACCAGCTTGTGCAGAAACTGGATGTAGTGCGCCCTGCACGGATCGCGCACGCCGTGGCCTCGATTGCGCGCCGGCGACATGCCACACTGCATGCCCACGCGCGCCAACGTAGCGCTTTGTCTCACCTATTCGGCACAGGAGGTATCAGGTTGCCTTCAGGGACATCCCACGCGATGCCGAAATCCTCCATCAACAGGGCACGAGTCAGCTCCCGATTCGCTTCCGCACTTCGAAAGTCGATGAGAACTCGACTCGGCGAGCTGTCGGGCCCTTTCAAGCCAGCTCCCGCACTCCCGTGCGGTGCGCTTTTCCGCTGGAACTTCACGTGCGGGCGCAAAGCTGGGTGCTTCTCCGCAAGAAGGTGAAAATCTGGCGCGTCGAAAGACGTCGTACGGTGTGCGTTCGACGGAGAACGTTCGTGCAGGGCAGCTGCATCGCCTTGCTCTGCCGGCCTTTCCGCCGTGTGCTCTGGAGAACGCTCTCCGCTCGCCGCACGCGTCTGGGCTGGCGTCGCCGACACACGCCGGCGCTTTGCGCTTGGAACCTCGTCGCTCCCTTCTCCTCGCAGATCGTTCAGGGCGCTCTGCGTGGCATCCAGGGCCTGCTGCACCTCGGCCTGCAGCGCCGCTGCTTCCGCGTCTCCGCCTGCAACTCGCTCTTCGAGCGACGCCAGTTGCTCCTCATAGAACTGAACCGCGCCGAGAAGCTCTTGAAGAAGCTGTGGGTCGTCCATCCGCTACAAGTGGGATGCACTCTGTGCGCTAGCGCCCTCGCCGTGCCGCCATCCTCGGATGCGCGAGGATGTGTACGTTGGTGCGAAATGTCGCGAACCACCCAGCGACGGGGCGGGCGCGTCACTCAAGTAACGACGAATGACAGCCGGGCTCAGCCGAGGGCGCGAGACCCCGATAAAAAGCCTCCGGGCCCTCCAAGGGCCTCGGCAGGAGAGACTCGGTCGTGGCCTCGCCGTCGTGTCGTCGCAGCCCATTCACCAGCTCCTCACTTGCACGCAACATTCACGGGGATCAGAGAAGACAGTTGAATCCCTCCAAACGCCCGTCAACTTCACCTGCTGCGTCTGTGCATCGCTGCCCTCACAGCCGTCATGGGGCGCGTCGAGGTGCTCGGAGAGGTGAAATCACACGCATCATGATGCTTCATGCATCAAGCTTCTCGTCTGCTGCGGCTGACGCTCTCATCACGCCGCCGCCAGCCCCTGTTTGGCGACTCGGTTCCGTCGGCATGACCAGCCGGTTGGGCGGGCCGCAGGCCGGCTCGCTGAAGACGCGGTGCCGCGCACGCGCGCATGGATCAGCGGATGTGCTGCTCTTGCGGCGAACTCACGTCGTGCCTGTCACTTGCCGCGCTCGGTGTGCAGGGGGCATCCCTGCAGGACCTGTGTGCTCTCATCGACAATCCCGACGTGTCCGAGATCGATCTTGCCGGCAGAGTCGTCGAGACGCAAGGGTGCCTACACATCCGGCGAGAGGGCCTGCGGGTGAAGAACGGGACTCTGGCAATCACAGGTGCGCTAGGCCGTCAACTCCTGACCAGGTGTCGCAGTGCACGCCGGGTGGCGCGCTGACGGTGTCGCAGGCAGGCGCAGAACCGGCTCTCAATACTGGTACCTGCCCGGCTCTCGGACGCGTTGTTCGTCCGCCGACGCTGTTGCGACGCGGGGCGAGTCATGACGAACACGCCACGGCATCTCTAACGAGTTTCGACGGCGCTCTGCGCGCTTGCGTCCCTGGCCTGCAGGCGGTGATGTGAAGGTCAGCAGCGCGAAGGGCGACGTGTCCTGCTGGGTGGCGGGGGTCGTCGTCGATGCGCCCAACTGTGTGTTGGAGAAGGTTGTATTGCGAGGCGTGCAGGGCATCTCTATCGTCGTCAACAAGGCGCCCGGAGCTGTCCTCAAGGTGCGGCTGTCGCGATCGGCACGGGTCACGTTCGTGCGCCAAGCCGTCGAGTAGCGATGTTGAGCGTTTCCTGCCTGTGTGCAGGGCTGTCAAATCTGGGCGTCGCGTGGCATGGCGGTCTTGGTAACGGAAGCGGCCACGGACCTGCTGGTCGATGCATGCATAATCCGCAATCCAGGAGCGCATGGCATCAAAGTCGATTACGGAGCGCGAGTGAGGATTGACAAGTGCGACATCGAGGGTAGGCTTTCTCATCATGTGCCGTTGTTGCGCGGACGAAGCATACGAGCATGCCGGCGTCCGAACGAATTCGAACGAGTCCCGGCCTGCAGGCTGCGGCACGACGGGAATCGCAGTTGCGCGGAAGGGCTCTTTTGCCAACATCAGTGCCACCAAGGTCTCTCGCTGTCGCGAGCGTGGGATTGGAGTGTACGACGGTGCCACCGCGGAAGTTCAGGGCACGCAGGTCACTGACTGTCTGACGCCCGCTGGAGGGGGCGCCGTGTACGCGATGGGAGAGGGCTCTTCCATCTCCTTGAAGGCATGCAGCATCAAGAACAACGCAGGTCCGTCCCCGCGCCCCGGCGGCGCCGCCTGGACCCGTGTGGCGGCGACAGTCGTGTGTTCCGCACTCGCTTTTCGCGCGCCGACGCCGGCTTTGCCAAGGTCCGCGCTGCAGGTCGAGCAGTCGTGGCGTCATATGGGAGGTGCGAGTGCTCGGATGTAGAAGCCACGGGGAACAAGTGGGGTGTCAGCGACTGCCAGAACGGTGGCGAAGTGAGCGGTCTTGAATGATGGTTGAGTGCGGCGCAATCATTGTCAATGACTTCATTGTCAAGTCTGCCGCGGGCATGCGGGTCGCACTGCTTTCGCGGTCCGAGGATCCACTGGAACGGGCGGACGCTGTGACCGCTCTCAGCGGGCCTTCGCACGCGGAGTTCCATCATCTCCCGGACCGTGACGTGGGCCAGCAGGCCACGCCAACAAGTGGGCTCCTCCGTAGCACTCCCCCCCCAGCTGGGCCAGGGCGCCCGAAAGCGTTGTGGCCTCAACGGGCTCGCGAGCCCCGCGCACGGCGCACATCTGAACTCGAGCGACTGCTGCGATCCCGAAGCAGCGACGTGCGTAGCGTGCAGCGAGACGTTGAAGTGACGGAGTAGTGCTAGTGCCGTGCAAGGTAGCGTCGAACGTAGACAGGAGCGATATTGGACGTAGTCGATCAGCACATGCTCACAAGATGACACAGGTCCGACGCAGCGCACTCACTTGCGTCCCGCACGCGAAGATGCGCGTCGCCAACGTTGCTCCCTTCCCGGGGAGCAACGCCCGCAATGCTAGCCTGCGGGGCGTTCACTCCCGGCCGAGCGCCACACTGCAGGTTGGCTGTACACTGTGTCCGGCTGTGCGTAGTCTTGCGAATCCCCGCTTTCCAAGAGGGCGATTTTGCGGCCCGAGCCTTGAATTCCAGCTGTCCTTTCCGACGTCGTCACTGCGACATGAACGCTCGTCACGCCACAAAACCAACGTGGCAATGGACGCATGAGCTCTTCGCGTCCACGAAAACGCCTCTCGATCAGCGCTGACCCTGCTCTGCGGATGTGACGCAGGGGGCAAAAGCTGTCCCGTACCCCCAGAGGTTTGTGTGGGCGCAAGCAGCTGCCAGGTCCCGAGGAGTCGATTCCGACGGACTGTCGCGGGGATTCAGCAGCTCGGAGATCGCATTGGCGCTGTGGGCTTTGGAGCAAGTCGCTGTGCAGGGCCCGAACCGCGAACCAAAGCCGCAGGAGTGGGGGCAGTCGATCAAGACGGCGAAATGGGAGGTGCGAGGTTGCCATCGCGGAGACTATCGCATCACATATGCAGATTCTGGCACAAGCTGGCAGCGAATGCAGCGAACCGAGTGCATCGTGTGTTGCGCGCTCTTGCAGGTCTGGAATCAGCTGTCCTCACTGGCCAAAACAGAAGCGATGTTCAGGTTCGTGAATCTGATGGACGAGGAGTGGCCCTCGTGGCACACAGCTGTACCATGCCCTCCCGAGGATGACGGACTGGCGACATATCCGCTGGACTCGCGATCCAGCGTGGACGCAGCGGTTGAGTTGAGTGACGACAGGTGGACTGAAATAGCTACAGCAGGCAGCCCGCCGATCGGACGACACGAACATGCATGCACCATCGTGGACGACACCTTGTACGTGGTGGGGGGCAATTGTCGGGGCAGGTACTTGAGCGATCTGTGGAGCTTAAACTTGAAGACAAAAGAGTGGAGTCAGCTGTGGCCGACAGCCGGCGTTCAAACGCGCCACGGTGCCGTCGTGCCGCCATCTGCTGGGATGAAGGTCAGACACACAGATCGGGCCATCTCGTGGCACGTCCCCTGCGTGCTCTGTCGTGCACGTGCGCTTGAATCAAGCCAGTCGCAAGGACTTGCAGGTCATGCCTTACCAGGGAGGCCTTCTGGTGTTCGCCGGGCACCTGTCGTCGTCCGATGCCGAGACAGAGCACCTTGAGCTGTACTTCTTCGACGTCGATCGCCGCGAGTGGCGCGACGTCGAGTGTTCAGGTGCGTCTTTTGTCTTGAGGAGCCTCGCGCCGTCAATACCGACGTTGCCTGACAGAGGCAGCTGGCCACACACGTGCGCGTTCGCCTGGTGGGTGCGCAGGCCAGGAACGGCCATCGCGGCGCGGTGGCTTCACGCTTACAGCCTTCGGCAGCAACAAGGACAGGGTGTTGCTTTTCGGAGGAGAAGACTCGCGCCGCAGGTTGGTCGCCGCGCGGGCTCGCGGCCCTGCTGTCGAACAGACAACAGCATGCATGTGCCGTAGCCATCATGTGCTCAGCGCACTTCGCCCGACGAGCGCAAGGGAGCCGCTTCTTCTTGCAGGGCTTTGAACGACGCATGGGTCCTGCAACTTGACAGCATGCGATGGACAAGGGTGACGTTGGCACCGAGCAATGAAGTCGTACCAGCGCCGCGCAGTGGCCACGCAGCAGTGTGCCTGCCTGATTCCCGGCACGTCGCAATATTTGGGGGGGGCAGCGTTTCGCGCTGCCTGGATGAGCTGTGGATCCTGGACACAGAGGTACTGCCGGCAACAATCGAGCACGATGCCCGACGCGACGGCACCGGCAGCTATGCTGACCTCCTTCCTGGACTGTGCCACGCTGAATCGCAGGTCTGGGTGTGGATTCTTGTGGAGCAGGAGGGAGATCCCCCTTCTGCGCGAGCTGGGCATGCGGATGTCCTCGTGGACGGATATTGGGCGATCATCGGAGGCGGGGACAACGACGGGGGCTGCCGCGATGTGTCTGCTGTCAATGTCGATGACCTCCTGCGACCCACAGGCGAGACGATGCTGCCCGTGGCTGCTTGCAGCAGTGAGTGCTGTGGGGCGGGGAAGGTTGAACGGTTCTTTCACGTGCCTCTTTGCAGATGATGGCGGTGCCCTTGCAGTGTGGGAGAGGGCATGCATCCTGAATCCCGACTCGCACCTCGCATGCGAAGGGCAAACTGTCTGTGCGTGGACGTCTGGGTCATCTATCGTGGCGTTCGGTGGATACGACGGCTCTTATCGGAATTCGGCAATGGTGCAGGCCCTCGCACGCATGCGTGGGACTGCCGGCATGTGCGCCGCCTGGAGGACTATCCTTTCTTGCCGCGTTCGAGCGCATCATCGCTGCCGTCTGACACCGCAGATCTTGAAGCTCAGGGGACAGAACCAGGCGGATGTGCCTGAGCGTGGTGAACAGGAATCTGTAGCGTCCGATCCTTCTAGGAACGGTCACGAGGAGCGCGGTGCCTCGCAAGTTGAGTCGCCAGTCGCCGGCGACGGCAGCAACGAGGACGTCACGAGCCTGAAGGCCGCGCTGAAGGACGAACAAGATCAGAAGCTTGCCCTGAAGCAAAAGGCAAGTGCTGCTCTGCGTCCAGGGTGCCGGGGCGTCTCGCCCGCCCTGCATCGCCGTGCCATGACTCGAAACCGGTCGTTCCCAGTGCCTGCCTGCAGGTCGCGGAACTTGAGCGCCGGGTTGAGGAGCTGTCAGGGTTGGAGGTAGAGCTGGAACGGCACCGTTCAATGATCGAAATCATGCAGCGGAAGATTCAAGAGGAGGAGAGCCATCCGCGCGCGGCCTCAGCTCGCTCAATCTGGAGCATTATCTCTGGGCAGAACTGATGCACGGACATGCAACCAACTGGGCTTTTGAACTCTGCTCATGCCGTGGCTATCCTCCCTGCTTCCACATTCGCAGCCGGCACGGGGCAACTGTGAGATGGAATGTCACACGGTTCGCGCCGTCGCCTTTCAAGCTTCGGGACCTGAAATGCAGCGGAACCAGCACGGGACTCGGCATGTTGACGCCAACACAGACGGGCAGCGTTCGCTACGTTACGCAATAGTGCAGGCGACGCAACGTTGCCCGAAGCGACGCGTCCCTTGTTGCACGGTCACGATTTCTTGCCACGCGACGTGAGATGTGTTGCCTGTACGGGATGCCGCACTCACAGGATGCCGCCGTAAGCGGCTTGTCGCAAAAAACGCCCGCTGAAAATGCCGACACTCCTGTGCGCCGCGCGGGGTATGCGAATGACGTTGACGAGTGCACCAGGCACAAGCTGCGAGCATTTCAGGCACCAGGGGCCCAAGGGACGTTCATGCCTGCAAGCGAAACTGCCGACGACCGCTCGCCTAGCTTCGTAGCTTCAACACTGTTCGGGACGATATGATCGCTTCCTGGCGCTTCCAGTGGAGCTTGACAGCATGCATGTCATTGCACGTGCAGCATCTCAACGATCCTGTTGAGCGCGTTGCAGGCACCCTCCACATGCTGTATGTACGCTTTCCTGGAGTCCAAGTCCGTGAAAACCACGGCCCCCCCAACCTGGTCGATATGGCCCGACAGCCTGCCTTCAGAGATCATGCCCCCGACAATCTCCTCTGCTCGCGACGCTTCGACGCCCAGAATCGATCCGAGCTGATTGGACGAGATATTCGCGTACAGCTTGCTGCACGCCTGCACGTTGTGCTCGAGCACTGCATACATGGGAACGTGGCAGCACATCGTCGCACAGTGCCCGAGACCCTCGCCCTGGGCGTCAGAGCAGCAGCGTGTTCTGACAATGCATGTCTCGCTGATACGGGGGCGGCCCTGCCTGCTTGATCGAGAACGGACGTGCCGTCGGGGGTCCGTGAGGTCTGATCAGTTTTCAAGGTGGCAGCGAAGGTGTCCACCTCGGCGCGGCTCAATATGCGCTCAAAGAAGACCTTCTCCAGAATCGTGAACGAAGGTAGACTCTGGCATCTCTCGTCCTTGAAAAGCGTCGCCAGCAATCTCGACCGCTGCAGCAAAGAACGGTAGCCGACTACCAGATGCGTTTCCGTCAGGTTGCAACTGGGACCCGAGCAGTCGCACCCAGGGCGTGTCCCCGTACCTGTGGTCCAGCTGGCGCGAGGATGGTGCACGTGACCGCCGCTGCTAGAGCTGCTACAGGATCATGGTCCTCAACAACGCCACTCGTCTGAGAAAGTTCGCAGTACCGGGTGGCCGCTTCCAGGAATCTCCGCTTCGAGTCCAGCACGCGCGCGTAGCACGTCTGCGACCAGGACTTTCCAACTCACGTTTAGATGCCCAAGGCTTCAAACACAAAACGTGGCACTGTCGCGACGGGGGGGGATCTCATCGGATGAGAATCTCCCCGCAACTGTTTCGGGCCATGGCGCGGACCTTGTACTTGATCTCGAGATTCTTGTCTTTGCAGTGGCCGAGGAGAGGAGAGGCCCGTTTGATGTACGACTCCGCCGACGTGGTGTCGCCATCCTCGAGGTACAGTAATGCGATCCGTACGTACCTCCCGAGCTTGTACTCGTGGTCAAGAACCCTCGTGCCGGACTCAAGGTCGATTCCCGCCAGAACCTGCAGCCACAGGCGACACGGGCCCCACTAGTTGGCGGCGGATCGACAGTTGCGCAGTCCCCCCCGAAGCACCTCGGGCGCCGCGGCTCCCTTCCCGCCGCCAGTCGGGGAGACTTATGATGCGTCCATCAGGAAGCCTCATACGGCGCACCTGTGCCGCTTTCGACCAGCTTCGTTCTTGTTCGTGCAGTGCAGACAAATTTTCCCGTATTGTGGCCGCTGACTCTTCGAAGCTGATAGCTCTGGCCTGAACCTGTTCCAGACAATACTCTGCAGCGGAAAAAGCAATCGTAAAAGCGCGTCATAAGCCACCCTCGGGCGCACAAATGCACGGGTGTCGTTGCAGGTGACCACCGGTACATCGCGCGAAACGCCACGCGGAATCGCGTCGAGGCAGGCTGTATCGTCTCATATGCGCACAACAAGGCAGCTGTGCGAGGGCTCAGTACCTGCAAACCTCTTGTGAAGGTCGGGTGTCAGGTGCCGAAGCCCTTCCGCAAGCTGAAGCATGATCTGCCGGGACACGACCAGGGGAACGGCATCCGAGAGAATGTGCTCGATGAGGTCGCGTATCCCGTCCCCATCGACGTTCGAAATCAGCTCAGTGAGAAAGCGCGCGTATGCGCTGGTGCGCTCCTTCTGGTCGGCTATCTCTGCGATCTCCGACAGTTTGTCTGCTGCCTTCATGTTGTGCTGTGTCTGTCACGGACTGACCCGACGGAGAAAGCGGTTGCGGCCCGAAAATCCTGGCACGGTCGCCGCGCTGGACAGATGCGACAACCACCGCACGCGAAACTGCCAGGGCTTTGGGGCTTCTACGAAGCAAGGCATGCGTTGTCCAGTGTCCCGATGTCTGCCGGGACACAACACTCTTGTTGGCGACCATCACAGCAAGTCTCGGACTGTCCGTCGGACTCAGGGTGCCCGCGGGACGTTTTCCTTGCCACACAACCCCCCATCCATCTGCCAGAGTGCGGTGCTGGCCGCGGGCTGCCTAGCAGTGCTGGCCGCGGGCTGTCTAGGCGGGGCGCGGGTTGTCCGCACTCTCTCGGCCAGCCACGCCGGGCGTGAGGAAGCGCGAGAAACAGCCAGGGTGCACACTGTGTCTGGCACGCGCGTCATACGGTATGCAATGGACATACCAGCGCAACGAATCACCCTCACCGCTCGCGCGGCCACCCAGGAGACTGGGATGATCGTGGCGCCCAGAAGGTGACTCGCTGCGATGTGGTGACGTTCTCGCACCCCAATTTGCCAAACAGTCACTGTCCGGCAGCGCGACTTCAGGCCTGCATGCGACCCCCATCACATCTCACTTCGCATACCGCTCTGCCCACTCCTTGGCCTTCTTGTCGTGGGCTTTGCGGTCCGCCATGAACTCTTGAGCAATGGATGGTACCAGAGGGTCATGCGGGTTGGGGTCAGTGAGGAGCGAACATATCGACAGGAGGACCTTGCTGATCGTGAGCGCCGGCGACCACTGATCTGCACATTCGGCGCACATGGACAGCCTTGCGATGAGTGTCAAAACGCTGTGTGGTACTGCAACGTAAAGCCTTGCAGTGTCACTCACCTTTCAGAATGTCGAGACATATTTGCCCAGATGTGCTCACGTTGCAGTGATAAATGCGCGTCCTGAACGACACTTTAGGCGGTTTGAAAGGGTAGTCTGGTGGGAAGACGATGTCCAGAAAGAACGTTCCACCAGCATACGGCGAACCTGCACGCGACAAAATCAGCGCCAACAGGCCTCTGTCCGGAGGCGAGCTGCATCGCGCAAACGCGCTCCCCGTGCGACGGATACAAGCGGCCGAGGACCTCGCGGTCCAGTGGCAGTCATGGCCACTCGCACTCGCTTCCGGCCAGAGGGCCGTCATTGTGGCGACGATGCCGTCCCCACCTTGCCCACGGGCACCAAGGACACTGCCGCACTGCTCGCACAGCCCGCGCCGCGGCGCACCTGCAGGGCCGATGATGGTTGCAGCCCATTCAAGAATATTGTCGTTCTTGGGCCCCGCGGAGCAGTTCGCGGGTGGGTCGATGCTGATTTCGGCAAGTTCCTTCTGAATCCGCTTGGCGGAGGCAGACATAGACGATGCGCCCTTCATATCCGTGTTCCCGCCCTCGACACTGCTCCCGCTGGGTTTCAGGCGCCCGATTCCGCCCACCGCACTCGGCCAATTGCCCCGCAATCCGCAGCCAGACTACTATGGAAGTCGACGTGATCGAGAGTCGCCTCGAATGTCTTCAGCGAGCCACTGGACCGATACTAATGCGTCGGAAAGTAGGGACGCAGCTGTTTTTTGTCCCGAGGTTCCGTATGATTCCCGTCCCAACGAGCCGACGCTCGAAAGCAAGAGTCCGAGCATCGAAATGGTGCCGGCAGCAAATGCTGACCGACCTTCGTGACCGCCCACGCCTGTGCGGCCCGGGTCCCGGACAGGAGTGTTGGGGCTGTGCACTGAGTCGGTTGGTGAAAGCTTCACGACCAGCTGAGCTGTGGGGCGCATTACGGGAGCGATGACGTCATGCCAACGATATTCTACATTGGCAGTGCTGGAGGCATTCCGGGGGCCTTGAATGACACGGTGCAAGGTGTCTCGACACCGGTGTGCTGCACCAGCGCGTCTCTCTCGCCTGCATCTCGGTCAGGACGGCTGGCTCAAGACCTGAGCCGCGACATACCACATTCTTCACCCTGAGGTGCACGAAGACCACCGAAAGGCGGTGCAGAACAAGCGTCACGGGGACCGCTTGCAGCTGCCGTGGTGACTCTTCGCCACGGGCTGCTGAAGACCCTGCTCGAAACGGGGCCTTCTTCGGAGATTCCATGTACTTCAAAAGAGCTCCCGGCGAAGGTGTCTCCCCGGCCGATTGAAATATTGTGGCCCCCAGCATGGTGACATCGCAGTACCGTGCCTTCGCCGCCGACCAGACACACGGGCCGCAACCGTGGGTCTGGCGGCCGGCGCAGCTGCAGGCTCACTTACATCGACGACCATACCCGCACACACTCGTAGGTGACGCCGGGGACGGGTCGGATTCGGGAAGGCCCTCCAGTGCATCTCATGGAACGTCGGCCGGTGAAGACGGCGACGAAGGCGGATCTGATGCCGCGCTGAAAATGGTCGAAACCCTAGAACATGGAGGTGCGCGAGAGCTCAGATTGAGCACTGTTTCGCCGATTGCTGACATGGAATTCCCATGAACGTGTTCGAAGACGCCACACAAGCCCTCGGACCGCTCCCGGGCAACGGTGAACGATCCATGGAGCGATACCGTGGGAGGCCATTGACCGCTACGTGTGGGGAGATCCCGCGTAGATCTGGCGCAGATGTGCCTGCCCCGCTGATGCCACATCACTCGTTGATGAGACAAGTCGACACCGCGTGCAGGTCTAAGTCGAAAACGCGGACGGGCGGAATCCGACGAGGATGCCATGGACGACAGCGTTTTGCTTGGGCTGGAAGAGATCGGCATGGCGCCTCGGTTAGGTCGTGGCCGTGGCCGTGGCCGTGGCCGTGGCGGGTGAGTTGCAGCTCTTGCCGACGCACGCCTCGCGCTCACCCGGATGCACAAAAAGGCTCTTTCGAAGAATTCGAACAGAGGCGAGCGCAAGCCCCACACTGCTCACGCGGCCGTCTGTGGTGCCCGAAGATTTACACGTGCATGTCAACAGTGTGTTGACACCGCAGGCGAGGCCGCCGAAAACGTACGCCGAGGTCGGGCAAACGCGATGAAGCGTATCGACTGATGGGCCAGGCCAACAATTTCTTCGCGGACGGAGATTACGAGAAAGCACTTGAGGTATGCACGACTGGATCGAGTTTGTTGCATCGCGCACTGTGCAACTTGCCATGGGTGATTCGTCCTCTGTCGCATGACAGACACGGCCGCGCTTTGACTGGGCACGGGAACCCGCAGTATGCGAAGCACGTCATCAGGCTGCAGCCGTCGAGCCCGGAAGCATACAACCTGATGGGCACAGTTCACGAAAGTCGAGGAGACTCCCATCGCGCGCTTCGATTTTTCATTCTCGAGGCGACGATAAAGAAGAAAGACGTCGATCGCTGGTTGCAGCTTGCAACAAGGCAAGTAATAATTGCTACTGTCCACAGTACGCAGATATCCTCACCGTGTCGGCCACTATCGTCCGGCTGGATAGCTCCAAGGCGCTGTCCAGGGACGCAGATTTGTCGCGTTCACCCTGGACGCTCTGCTCGAGGCGTCGGGTCCCTGAAGTGTTTGCACACCGGTCCGCAGGTGCGAAGAAGAAGGCATGATCGGTGACGCGATCGGTTGCTTGTCCGAAGTGCTTCGCCGTAGACACGAAGACGCGGATGCGCGCAGCAGACGAGCAGCGCTATTTGTCATGTCTGGTGAAGTCAAGAAAGGGGCCAACGACATGGAAAAGCTGGTGAAGCAATTCCCGGAAGATTCCGAGGTGCGTCTGCCGCATCGGCAGCAGAATGATCCAAAGCAATCTGGCCCCCGCAAGCAGCCCTTCAGCGCGCAGGGCGCTGACCGGTTCCACCTCCGAGGGCCATTCGATACAGTATCCGAAGGAGCTCGCGAAGATTTACTACCAAATGGACAAACCCGACAAGGCGGCGTCAGTTCTCGAGGCGCACTTGAGTTCGCAAGCGGGAGACTTGACCATGGTCAACATGCTGGCGCAGCTGCTGATGGAGCAAGGGCGATTCAGCAATGCGCGAGACCTCATCGAAGGCACAGGAAGGTTTGTGGAATCTCGTCGAGGATGCATCGTGTGTAGATTGGACCGTGCACCCCCGTCGTTTTCTGCCGAAAAGGCAGAAGTGCACTAGCTTCGCGGCGCCTCTGCAGAGAACTCTGCGGGATGGGCATGCTCCCGATAGATTTGAAAGTCAAAGCCGGCATCTGTGCGGCGTATCTGGAGGACTCGGAGGGCGCGGGGAGGCATCTTCATGCCCTCCTTCGAGAGCCTGTGGACGGCTTGGATGACCTCCTTCTCGAAGCAGCTGACGCCATGATGAGCGCTGCGGGGTAAGATCTAGCAGTGCACGCCTCCGCACGCGGTCGGAGGCGATTCGACCCTGTTGAGAAAGCCCTTCTGGGAATTTTCACGTGTGCTTGCAGGAACCACGCCTTTGCGCGAGACTTGTACAGTAGGCTGCTGAGTGTGCGGGAGCACAACACAGCTGTGCTGTGGACAAAATTGGCGCAATGCTATCGTGCCCTTTTGGAGGGAACGGTGCCTGCTGACAACCAACTGTTCGCTGCTGCTGTCGAAACATTCGAGGTTCGGCCTGACATTCCAATCCCCCCATTGGCGACGTCAAATCAGATAATGATGAGATACAGCACGCCTGGACCTGCCTGTCGTTCACAATCTACGTCTACATGCGTCCAAACGTCGCAGGGCATCCTTCAAAGTCTTCCGCCTGAACATGCGGACATCGTGGAGGCAAAACTATTTCTGGCAGAGATGCTTGCTCGCCGTGGGTCTTCCGGAGATGACGAAAGCATCAAGCGGGCCGCAGAGCTTGTCACAGATGCAGGTATGCGCTGTACAGCGCAGGCCCTCGACTCTCGTTGCCCGTCACGCATAACCACCGCTCCAAGACCCGTTCCGACATTTTTGCTCACCCCGCAGTGTTCATGGAATTCGACGAAGAGCGGCAAGCCTCGGACAGGAATGCACCGGAGCAGCGACGCTTGTTGCTGCAATTTGCAGTTGTGTTGAGATTGCTCGACAATCAGCAACTTTTGCTCGACGTCTTGATAGGCGCTGTGCAAGAATCCTTGCAGACGCTCTGCGCGAACGCGACGCTGACCTCCCCACTGAGCCATGTTGATCTCGGACTGGTGAGTTGGTTTCCAACATGCGGTGGCGCTGCATGCCAATGCAGCAAAATGTCCGCGCAGGAACCTCTCCACAGCGGTTCCCCGTTGCTGCGCAGCCTGATGATATCCCTGCCGCAGTCGAGTCTGCTTTGAGAAGGCGGCTGCGAATGATGAAGAACGGTCAGTGGAGACACTTCCCTGATGAGGTCCTGAGGCAACTTGTCGATGCTGGAGTCGAGCTGCCAGGGTATCAAGGGCCCCGCATGCAATCCACTGCTCACGCGGCAGGTACAGCAAACATATCTGCCCGAGCGTGAAATGGAGAAGTACTCCACATGCTCAGATATCTGACTTTCGTTGAACTGTGCTTTTTAAGAGTGCAGTTTTCAAGAGAGACCGAGAAGGTGTCGCTGCACGACGCGATCGTCGGTCTGCGAATGTCGCAGAGGCAGATCGGTTGATTGTCGGTCTGCTGCGAAGCAACCCGACAGGTTGGACGGCTTTGGTGGATGCGAACGATGGTTCCGAGGCTCTCAACGTCATCGCAACGCCTGAAGATTTCGAGCTGCTTATGGCATGTATCGCGGCATTGATCGACTTGGACGAGACGGGGCGCGTGAGTGAAAGAAAAATTTGATGCTCTGCCTTCACTTTCTTTCACCGCCAAGGCCCAGGACCTGAGGGCCTTTTCACTACTATGCTGCCTCTTCTTGCAGGCGTCAAAGTTGTTGGACGATGCGCTGAAGGCGTCGGCGAAGAAACGGGCTTCACAAGAATTTCGCGACAGGCTACGTTTCGCCAGGGTTTGTATCGATGTTCAACGAGGCGACGTCGTACGTGCACACCGTGGCTTGAAACAACTTGTAGCGCGCTGGCCTGAGGCCACCGCACTCTGGAATGTGCACAGCGAGGTGATTCATGCAAGTCTGCGAGCGGCAATCGGAAAGTTCAGTCCGCCTGCGAACTCCGTTCTGAGGTGCGAGCGATGTTGTTCGTTGCTCGTCCAACAAAAGGATTCGGTTGCTCGTCGGTTCGACAATCACGTTCGCTCTCGCACAGGAGCCGCCCAACAACATCTCATGCAGGTCGACCAAGCTGGTGAGCGTAAGCCGGTCGGTGGGTGCGAGCTCGCCCTTCTCATCGCTGCAGTCTGGTCATCATCGCACGTACGTCGACCTGCGCCCGGCAGTGCCGCATGCACTTGCTGAGTACCTTCAGGCTAGACGAGGTGGGCTTCAACACGAGCCGCTTTGCCGCCTTTGCGTTGGGACTGCTTTCTGCACTTGGACGGCGGCTCGCGTCGCTTGCAAGAGGCACGCGGCGTCGATGCAGGTGCGCGGGGACGATGCGTGCCGCGATCGCGTCTGTTCGCAGCCTTTCTCACGCGTCTCCTCATCGGCGACGGCTTCCACTTCGCCACAAGAAGCGCAGGGGCTGTCAGAGTTGTCAACGCACTCCTCTACACAGCGATCTCCTCAGGGAGCTTTCAACCTTGGACGGGGCATGCATCAACTCGGTCTCAACTTCCTTGCGGCGGAAATGTATCAGCACACCCTCGCATGTGTCGTGGCAGGAGAGGGCACCTCTCGTACGGACATGTCCTCGGCTCCTACAGGCGCTCCGCTCAATGCGTTCACAAACGCGACGGAAGCGGCGTTCAACTTGTCCGTCATTTTGTTGCAAGCCGGGTCCGAGCAGGCGGCAAGATCGCTCATGCGGCAACGTCTGCGCTTCTGAGTCAGGCGACCTGTGAGTCGCGTTTGGCGAAAGTGCTGTGCTCAGGCATTCGAAGCGATCGCCGCCGGCGTACGGTCGAGCGGGTGGATGTCGACGCCGCGTGTTGAGATCACGCTTGCTCCCCTTAATGTGTTGTATGGCGCTTTCAAGTACGTGGCACCATGGAGGATTCCGAAGCATCTCCTGTTTGTGCAGACTTCAACCTTGCCGTTCGGGCTCGCCAAAGGAGTTCGCGATCGATTTGAATTGCTTCATTTTGATCATCATCACGAGCCGTACCGGCTGGAGCTCTTTTTTACCCACTGCGGTCGACATGCTACTGAAACAGAACGACCAGTCCGCCGCCTTGCTGAACGCCTCGTCCTCGAACCGTGTGAACACTACACCCGCTGGCAGCGCGTTGTTTGGGATGGGGGACTGCACGCAGCGACGATTGCGCTCGTGTCACGAAGGCGGCATGAAAGCATCGGTCCACAACGGTGTACGGCTTGCGCCTCGTGTGCTACCTGCGGCTCCCGGTATGCCCTTGACAGCACAAGCAGGCTGTCTAGCCCGGAGAAAGCGAGGCGTTCCTCCTTGTCAAGCCCTTTGTCCACTGCGGCCTCTTCAATGTCGCTCTGCAGAGACTGCACGAGAACCTTGGCGACCTGCAAGTAAACCGCACAGGTCTCTTCTGTCGACCGATCTCTGAACCCGCCCATGGCTGCGGGACAATGTACACCGGATGTTGGGCACTTGCAAGCACAAGCCTTGCCTCGTCGGGTAAATTCATGAGCCTTTCGGATACAACTAGACCGCAACTCGAATCCCTGAACGCCCTTTTTATTCTCTCGCGGATTTCGCTGTCGGCGCACTTGTCGATCAGAAAGTCAAGGAGAGGCTTGCAACAGTCTGGACATTCCTGTGGCAGCTGGGCAAGGGGCAGGCACGTCATCACGCCGAGCGCATCGGGCGCCCCCGAAGTCTTCACGACCGTGCCCTGCAACGTATTCAGGGGGTGAGGCGGATACGGTTTCACCGAGTGCCCCCAAGCCCCTGTACATACATATACGATGGGCGATCATGCGCGTCGGCGCGCACAAGTGGGCACTTCCGCCAGGCGGCGACACGGCCGCAGAATACCGCAGTGAACAGGCGGGACACATGCACGGGCGCGGACTGACAGCATTGCACGTCGACTTGAAAAAGAGGACACGCGCTGTCACTCACCACGTGTGTTTGCCCGACGACGAGGTTGGTGAATTGTGACAAATTCCACTCTCTGTCCTCGAGGAACGGCTGCAACAGCGCCCTGCAACTGTGATAGTCCTCGTCCGCGGGTGGAAAGAACCGAAAGTCCACTTGCAAACTGTCATTGCTCCCCGAGTCGGTCGCTCCCTCGCTCGAACTGTCCGTCGGGTAAGAATCGCTCGATCCTCCTGCGGTATGCGAGACACAGTCGCGGGCGTGAGTTTGCGTGGTTCGATGGGCACTGGAGGCGCTGCGACCTCCCACGAGCGACGCGTCATCAAGCTACCGGCGCTTGCATGGTCTCGGAGACGAAGAAATGTCGGTGTGCTTGACGACGACCCCTGACGCAAATATGACACGTATGAATGGATCTCAACAGCTAGCACCACTCGCCTGATGACGACGAGTGCGGGCCCCTGTCAGAGACCACTTCTGCATTCTCTTGTCGATCTCGTCCCGGCCCAGCCTTCTTCGCGATCTTTCGCATGGACTTCGATTCATTGTCTACATGCGGATCGCCCTTACGCTTGAGAGGCATCGCGAGGGAATCGACGAGCCGCTGCCCGCTTCACCCCAATTCACCTAGTGCCCGTGTGCAGAGCCTGCGCGAGAAGCTCTCGGGACCGATGAGGCGCGCGAAGGCGAACTCCGACAGCGAGTATGCTGAGGCCTTCGGAGGTCTCGGTTCCTTCGACCCTTCTGTCCGGGGGTCGCTCCGGTGCACAACGAGGAAGGAGGCGCCACTAAGGCAGCACGCCCAGCAGAGGACTGGAGGCCGCCGAGGCGGTGTTCGCTGGACTGATGAGAGCGTACTGCGCGGCCCCTTCGGCACTGTGTCCTCCAGATGCCGACCTGTGAGCCAGTCAACAGGGCCCATGGGGATGTGTGCCGGGGGCGGCCGTCTTGGAGAGGCGGGCGCGCAGCTCGCGATATTACGGCGCCAGGTCGCATACGCGAGGATTTGGAAGACCGAGGTTGGAGCTTGTCCAGGATACCTCCGTTGTCGCACGTCGAGGCCCCGGCTACAACCAACTGCCTCACCATGTTCCAAAGGCTCGATTGGTGGCTTGAGTTCGGACGGTCGCTCTACCGTGTGGCCCGCAGTGGTCGACCAGGTCACACGCAAGGGCGTCAGGTGCCGGGAAGGGTTCAGCCGCGCTTGAATTTGCGGCCATCAAAGGGAGCAACGCTTGGAACTCGGAGCCTTCGATGAAGCCAAACGGCCTCTGAAGTCGCGGTTCGACATGCACGATGCCTAGAACACTATCGGTTTGGGGGGAATTTCCCCGCAAACCTGCGTTCCACGCACTTCACGAGGTACGTGGCCATGGATTTTCACATGCTTCGCCGAAGCGCCCACCAGGCGCTCTGCAGCGCTGCCGAGCGCCGTGCCAGGCGCCACGCGCGTTCCGAGACAGACGTCAGCTCGTCATCGGAGCGCCCATGTACCAGGCTTCGCCGTAAAGTCTCGAAAGGGCCTGCATCGGGGGGCGGAGGAAGTATGTGGTCCCCTACCCCACGCTGGCGCGTTCGCTGCCCTGCTGCGCAGGTGGAAAGCGCGCCCTCATCCTACGATCCACATTGATGCATATGCCGCCTGACGATCACGAGAGGTCCTTTCCGTCGACGTGCGGCTTGGACCATGGCCATGTGCATCAAACCGAACAAGCTCACACACGCCGCGATCCTGCTCCGCTGGACAAAATTTTGTTGAAGAGAGCCTTCGTGGGATCATCGAGCGGAAGAAGGAACTCCGATCGTTCAAGAACGTCGCGCTCGGGGAACACATCGCTCTCCTGCAACACAGTGGGGCTTCGAGCGCTTCTCGCCCGCGACGAGGTGACGGCAGCGCGCGCCGCCGTCGAAGGACATGCTGCCTCGAGGTTGTGCGAGTCGCGGGACGGGTGGCTCGCCTGCTGCCAAGACTGCGCATACTCGAACATTTCGTTGGAGAAGGCGTTTCCGCTGGGCAGGAGTCTCGGGTGGAGCCCTGAGCGGAACACGCCCGGATGTAGTCGGGCTCGCGACTGTGACAGGCAGAAATCCAGCCACATCGGCAGGAGCGGGCCCGGTCCTTTCATCCCATTGCCCCTCCTCGCACCCCCTGGGACCGCCCACAGGTCCGCCCACAGGGCCGTCCCTGCGTGAGCACCGATGCGTGGCAATCCACGTGGTTTGAGACGCGGTGCTTCAATCGCATCCTGAGGCGAGTGAACCCACTTGATGAGTGGAAGATGTTTGCTGACTGCGGCGCGCCTGCGCTCGCCGTTGAGTGGCCGAGCCGGCCTGCGCACCTGATTTCGGCACGACGACGCGGCAGTTGGCCATCCGTTGCGCGACTGGAAGGACGTCGGACGACCATCCCACAATCGCCCAAGCGTCCTGCATGCTGAACGCTCTCATGTGCTCCTCGTTGCTGGCAACGATGATTTGTCTGCAAGATGAGCGGCCACCTGGCCGTTGTGTCAACCAACGTGATACTGAGCGCCGGCATGCGAAGCCGGAGCAGTGGGCACCGCAGGAAAACTTGCATGACACATGCTGAAATCGCGGCGGCCTCCTGCCTGCTCGACCTCTCACCTTCTCAGGCGCTGGAAGCGATCCGTGACCGCATCGTGCCCCACCCCTTTCGCGATGACCTTCTCCGGGGTGTTGAAACCTGCATGCAGGAGTGCAACCATGAACTATGAGAGACCACACGCAGCGGACATTCGCGCTGTTGTCGTGTGCCAAGTGCCCACGCACCCATGCCCATCGATTTCAGCGTGATCCCGACGAGTTCCCGCGGGCTCTGCACCACGGCGATCCTGCGTTCCAAGCCTTCTTGGAACAGGTCCGTCCAGTCGGTGACTGGTCGCAGGCCCGCCTTGTCGAATCGCGCCTGATTGAAGGCGACGATGGTACTGCCCCAGCGGTATGGAGCCGCGAACACCTTCCCGCTAGCGTCCGGTAGCCCCGTTGTGGGGTGGCGGCAAACGAGCTCCCGCCACCTCGGTCCGACTGCCGCCCACCAGCGACACGACTCGGCGTCCCTGTAAAAATCACGCGCGCACCAGATGTGAGGGGCGCTTGGTCGCCGCCGGCAGCGTCTGCCGGGCCGCCCACGACGAACATGCCGACAGACTCACGTGATTGGCTGCACGAGCCCGCGGCGAATCGCTTCCCCCAACCAGGCATCTCCGATCGTAACTGCATCTGCACCCCACGTGCCTCGCGACGAGGACGTCGCACTTCCGCGCTCAAGGTCCTGCGAGACGCCGAAGTGACAAGCTTCCCTATTATCAGCAGCAACGTCAAGACACTTTGTGCGGACGCCGGGCGCCATCGAGGCATACCGCCGTGCTGGCCAGGCGACGGCGCGGCTGGTGTGCGGAGTTCGTCCGGGCGGGGGCGCACCTGGAGTATGTCTTGCAACGTCCCCTTCGTTTCTAACGAGACCTTGAGCTGCGTGCCGGCGGCAAGCTTGAAGTCGGCAAGCCACTGGGTTGGCACAGTGCCCTTGAGTGCACAAAGACGCAGATCGAACGGCGTGGCCGCGATTTCTTCCTCCGAACCATCTGGCAAGCGAACCTGCAAGAGCGCCGCTCTGGTCGCAACGGTCACCTTGCTTGTATGATTGAGCCATCCTCCGCTGGCACGAAAAGCCGTGTCGCAGCGCGCGGCATCTAGCGCCGTGGCGTGCGCCCTCTGGCGTCTGCGAGCAGCACAAGCCTCTCCATGCTTCGCTGGCACGGCAGTGGCCGCGCCTATCAGCCGTCGGCTGGGACTGTGACATGTAAATCATCGTATTCATGCATTGCGGACCTTCTTTGCCGATGCAGCGCCGGGAATGACGAGGGCTGGAGCTGTCAAAAGCAGTGCATCTCTACGTCGCACAGCTCGACAAGATAACCCGTTTCTGCCATGGCATTTTCGTCCGTGCTGATCTGAGTGTCTGGATGTTCCGAACGCAGCAGGGGTATCTAAGTTGCGCGTCCGTGCTGAGCGGGCACACGGGCTTGGAAAGCCAGGCATTGCATGAGCCCCGCACCAACTACTTTCAGGGCGACAAGCGCGTCGTGCGTGACTGCAAGATGCAACCAAAGCAGTGCTGCAATGTCGATGGCGAACCGCGGCGAATAAGCCGGTCCGACCGGGCTGCTAGTGAGTCGTACACAGCCGCCTCAGGTTCACATCTGCAAGCTGTCAGCGACGCCGCGCCCTGCGAAGCCAGGCACGGGCACGCCCTCGGCCTGTTTCTGATGGAAGCTCCGGAGCTCCAGCAGAAGCGACATCATGACGTGAAGTGGCTCGATGGGGTCGTCGTGGACGGGGATGTCCAGGATCGCGCTGCGTGGAAAGGGGGGGCGCGGGCCGTGAGTGTGCAGGTCACGGGGGCGCACCACGGATGTGCGTCAGGGGGGCAGGGGTGTCGATCCGCATGCTGCCGCTCACCACATCATCTTGGCCATGGCCCGCGTGGACATCGGCAGGTTGCCGTCGGGAAGCTTGATCCTGGACACGACTTCCTCGATCTCGGGCGCCCAGGGCTGCATCAGGACGTCCATGTCCGCGTACACGTGCCGCGGCGTGAAGTCGTTCTGATGTTTCTTCTTGTGCACCTTGTCTGTCGCCTCGATGTGCTCCTCCACCTTCTGCCGCAGTGCGTCGCGGTCCTCCCCGCGCACCGCTGAGACCTCGAACATCCCCTCGGAGTCCACTGCGACAGCAGGCAGCGTGACCTTCGCGTCAGGGCCCGAGCGGACGTGCACAACAGGCGACAACGTCGGCCAGGCCCGCGAGACTCGCCTGCGATCTTCGACATCTGCTTCAGCTCGCGGAAAAGCACCGAAGGGTTGGACTGCGTCGCGGCTGGCTCGTCCAGCTGGACGAGGCCCAGGTAGTCGTGCTTGGCGTCTGGTCGTGGGACCTTGATGAACTCGTCGACGTCCCCCATCGACGCCACGTAGTCCGGGATGAACGGTTTCAGCCGGTGCTGCGGAGGCAGGACACAGCGGGCCGCCGTCAGGTCCCCGCAGTGACATGAGCAGTCGCGAGGTGACCGTTCACGTCGTGCTACGCCAGCCCCTGGGCCGGCGACGTGGCGGCGGACGCTTTGCGGCGCCGCTCGTGCAGGGCGGGCGACGCACCGGCAGTGGCAGGTTCTTGTGCCGGTACGCGCCGATGTAGCCGAACAGCTGTTGCACCGCTGGCGGGGCCCTCCTGTTTGCGTCGGCGTAGTCGGCTGCGTTGTACTCGCCGGCCGTCGGAACCGCTGCCATCTCCTGCGACATCTCCGCCGGCCGCCCAGCTGCTTGATCTGCAGAGGAGTCCCCACGGCACGCTGCTGGGGTCAGACGCCAAGACAAGTCCGCGGGACAATCGCGTGGCGGCGGGTGACTGCGCAGCTCCTGCCACGCCCATCCAGCGATCGCGAGGACGGCTCGCCTGCGTTGTCGTCCGCATCCGAATCCGAGTTGTCGTCCTGGCTGCGAGAGGCGCTGGGCTCAGCGTGGGCCTGCACGGGGCTGTCCTCTCCACTCTGCATATCCTCGTAGTCATTGTCGTCCACGTCAATCTGGTGAGAGGGCGGCGTGTCCCCGCGACCCGCCTGCGCAGGAATGGACGTGGCCCCGTCGTGAGGGACGAGTGCAGGTGCGGCACACCCTGTTCGGGGCGCATGCGCGCCTTCGCAGGTGCCCAGACGACGCGCGCTGCGCCGAGCCAGCCACCAAGATCTGGTTCGCTGATTCACCGTCGCAGCAGCGGAAGCGCGTCCACGAAAACGCGCTGCGCGAGTGGCATCCCTGCACAGCGGCAGCGCCGCGCCACGTTGCAAGACGCGACGTGGAGGCAGGACGCACCGGCGGCACGTCGCCGTCGTCCCCTACGCTCATGTCGTCGGAATAGCTGGAAGCGGCAACGTCGTTGGCCGGCGCGCCCGAGCCCTCCTGAGAGATGCTAGCCTGCGAACCCGACAGCTCGAACTCCTCGTCGTGGGGGCGGTTCTGCACCATCGTGCTGCGCGCCGTCTCGCCCATGTCCGTCATGTTGAACTAGATGTGCCCGCCAGGCAGCTGGCGCCAAGCTGGGCGACACTTTCGGCCCGGAACGTTGAAAATCAGCCCGCTGCCTCCCCGCCGCTGCGCACGTCTGCTGCACGCGCCCAGGCCTCGCGCAACCACCGAATGCATCGTTCACGACGGGCGCGGAGGTCAAGAGGCGCCGTGGACGGTCCATGGCCGCTGCTGCCCGGCCGCCTGACCCGCGGCCCACCTGAGCTGGCATGGTCCACTGATCGAGCTGGTCCGCAAAGTTGCGACACCAACGGCATTGGCCGACGCCGAACGTGGACGGGGGGCAGGAGCGTTGTCGGCCGGTCGCCGCGTCCTCGTCTCCGACGGGTGGTGGCCGGGCATCCGGCACTGAATGCCGGGCGCACACGTCGACCTGACGGCGAACCCGCCCACTTCGGCGCGGCCGCCGCAGTGTCCTGCGACCACCGCACGAGAATGCACACCACATCCTGCCGGCGTCAACTGGCGCATGCAGGTGCGCCTCGTCACGCCGCCCTGCGCCCCCTCACACATGACATGCAAATTGTGGTGGCGAACCTCGCCGAGGACACCTGCGACGCGCCGCGAACATCCCGGACGCTGCTCGCCCTCTCAGGTGGCGCGTGGAGCGGTGCAGCCGGCCGCAGCTCAGCTGAGCTGTCCTGGGACTCCCGGGGTCTCACAAGGGTGCCGTCAGACGCGGGCGGCTGCGGGCATGCGGCTTTATGCGGACTCGCTGCACCAGCTAGGGTGCGTTCCAGGGATCACCGCCACCGAGGCGTGCACCACTCGTGTGTCACGGCGCGGCATCTCAGTCCCGGAGCATCGGCTGCGTAGGGCGTTGCACCCGGTTCGGCTGCTGCAGGCGCGATGCTGCTGCTGTTTGAGACGGCCGCCGGCTTCGCGCTGTTCAAGGTCCTCAAGGATGACGTCCTGGAGCCGGTGCAGGTGCGCTTGGCGACCACACGCACAGCGGCTCGTGCACCTCAACCTCCTGTGCCTGAACCGGCCACCGCGCAATGGCTGCGGCGCCTGTCGCGCGCCACAACGCGCCCAACGTCTGACCAACGTGATACGCTGTCATGGCGCAGGATCTTTCCTCGAAATTCGAGACGCTGGACAAGGCGGAGAAGGTGCGGGCGGTGAAACCAGTCGAGAGCGCACGTCGGGGGCTGCTGCGGCTTCGCGCGGGGATATCCTTGCCTGCAAATGGAAGCTCATGCTTTCCCCTTTTTTTGTCTCCGGCTCGCAGGTAGTCAAGCTCAAGGCGTTCAGCAAGTTCGACAACACGACAGAGGCACTCGCTGCCGCCACCTCGCTCACGGACTCGAAGCTGCCGAAAGGTACGGCGCGCGCGCACGGCCAGGGCACGACAGCTGCACTCTCCGTGCATCCCTGCGATGTGCAGCCCGTGAGAACGCTCGCCGCATGCGAGGCCCCGTGAGCCGCCGGAGTATTTCTCTGCCGCCCGAACCCTGTGCCAAGCCGGTCGTGCTCGCTGACACGCGCTCGACGCACTGTCAGGCTCGAGACCATTGGTCTGGGGGAGGCACCACCGGAGCTGAGGCCCGGATCAATCGCGTGCCTGCTAGCGACCTCTGTGCGGCACCTCCGAGCGCTCGCGCTGCCGCTGCGGAACATGCGGCGCCGCGTTCTTACCGCCACGGATCGCATCATTGATGAACACTTCCCTCACAGCGACAGCGCGCGGCGGCGGCCACTCTCCTGCGTCTTTGTGCCGGGACCCCCTGTGCGGCGCCAAGAGCAACCCCGCGGCACGCTGCGGACACACACGGTTCGCGCGTGTCTCGCTGCTCGGCGGCGCCGGGAGAAGCGCGGCCATAACCGCAGGACTCCGCGTGGTTTTCTGCAGCTCTGAAGAAGTTCTTGGAGAAGCACTGCAAGGACGAGCAACTCGCGCTGTACGACGCGAAGCTTGGCAGCATCGTCAAGGAGAAGCTGGGGATCCCATGCATCCACGGCAACGCTGTGCTGGAGCTGATGCGCGGGGTGCGGTCGCAGATCTCGGGGCTGGTGTCGGGGCTGGGCTCAACAGACATCACGCCCATGTCGCTCGGCCTGTCGCACTCCCTCTCCCGGTACAAGCTGAAGTTCTCGCCCGACAAGGTGGACACGATGATCGTCCAGGTGCGAGGCGGCCTGGCGCGCCCGCAAGGTTTGCGTCAGACGAATCAGTCGCACTGGTGTCGACGCCGATCTCACTCTCTGCCCCCGCACCTCTACGCAGGCGATCGGGCTGCTGGACGACCTGGACAAGGAGCTGAACACGTACGCGATGCGCACCCGGGAGTGGTACGGGTGGCACTTCCCTGAGATGGGCAAGCTCGTGGCGGACAACGTCGAGTACGCCAAGGCCGTCCGCGTGATGGGCACGCGCGACAACGCCAAGGTCGAGGTGCTGGAGGGCGTCGTCGACGAGGAGGTTGCGAAGGAGGTGTCGGCGGCGGCGATGGTCTCTATGGGCACGGAGGTTTCGGAGGAGGACATGCTGCACGTGCAGGCCCTGTGCGACCAGGTGCGGCACCGCCCCCACCCCGCGCCCTGAGGCCGCGCTCGCGCTCGCACGCGAACCCCGCTCTGGCGGACAGCCCGTCACCGACACCGCGACGTTGACGGCCGGCTCTTGTGCAGGTCATCTCTCTGTCGGAGTACCGGGCCCAGCTGTATGACTACCTCAAGTCGCGCATGCAAGCCATCGCCCCCAACCTTACAGTGCTGGTCGGCGAGCTCGTCGGTGCTCGCCTCATCGCTCACGCGGGGACGCTGCTGAACCTGGCCAAGCACCCCGCCTCGACGGTGCAAATCCTGGGCGCCGAGAAGGCCCTGTTCAGGCAAGTGCAGTGCCGCGCCGCCCCCGACAGCAGCGATGCGTCGCCGTCATGTCCGTCGCCGCTCACGACGTCCGTGCCCCCTCTGCATTGCAGGGCTCTCAAGACGAAGAAGGAGACGCCCAAGTACGGACTGATTTACCACGCGTCGCTCGTCGGACAATCTGCCCCCAAGAACAAGGGCAAAATCTCGCGGGTGCTTGCCGCCAAGTGCTCGCTGTCGATTCGCGTTGACGCCTTGGGAGAGGCGCAGGACGCGACGGTAGGCATGGAGGGGCGCAACAAGGTACGCCGACCTCGAGACCGGTTCGGGACGCCGTGACTGACCGCGCGGCTGTCGAGCGGGATGGGTCATCGGCGCTCACTGCTGCGCACATCCGCGCCGACCCGCAGGTGGAAGCACGCATGCGCCAACTCGAAGGGAAGCTGCTTGCCGGGGATGCGGTGGACAAGGCAGCTGCGCAGCCGGCCAAATATCAGAAGGCCCGGCAAGGCGGACCGGCGGGCATGGAAGTGGACGCGGCCGGATACAACCAGGGCGCGGATGTTGCAAAGGCATCGAAGAAGCGCAAGGCTGACGCGGTCGAGACAGCGGAGGACGGCAAGAAGGCGAAGAAGGAGAAGAAGGAGAAGAAGGAAAAGAAGGAGAAGAAGGAAAAGAAGGAGAAGAAGAGCAAGTCTTAGTCACCAGCACTGCACGGCCATGAGGTCATGTAACTTTTCGCGTGCTCAGTTCTGTCCACGCAACGGTTCCGTGCCGAGGCGTCCCTGCAAAAGTAGCCGGTGTGGCATTGCGCGAGTCGCTTGCCTCGCGAACTGCGTTCACTTTTGCCGACCTGCCCGGGTGCCTTCCCCAGTGGAGAACGCACTCGGAAACTCATTCGGTCTGCGCCTGCTCTCGCAGGAGGCGTGCAGCAGATGTGCTATTGGACCGTGCGTCGACGCGTAAGCAGGCCACTGCCGTTCTCGAAGACAGTCGCTGCACATCACACGGTGACGGTCGGTGCACATCACGACCCTCCTCTTGCATGCCGGTCGCCGGCGAAGCACACTTCGCTCAGGGCGAGCTTGGTGCTGCAATCATGTTCTGATGTTGATTCCGAGGGCCAGTTTGCTCTGCTCGAACGACCACCATGAGATCGCCGCAGCAGGAGCGAGTTTCAGCATGTTCGGCGTCAGCCCCCTGTACAAACCTCGCACACCCTCGTGTCGGTACGTTTTCCGAAACGCGTCAATCATGCCTTCATATTTCTCCTGGTGTCCTTTGGCGCCTTGGGCCTGCAGCAGGCATGGGGGTCATCTGGTGTGTCATGATGCACGGGCCTGGGAGACCACCGACCCAGGCCCCACATGCAAGCTGCAGGTGTGGCGTACGGCCCACCTGAAGTCGGGTGCGCACGACGGCGAAGGGGTACGACACAAATTGTGCAAGGGATGCTGATGCTGCCCCTGCAGCTAGCAACGAAGAGTTCGGCAGGTCCCCGTCGAATACTTCCACGAGGTGCGACTTGATGATTTCGAAGACCGCGATGTCCACGCCTGCGGAGAAAAGCGCGTGCGTGCGTCTCGGCACCGGTCTTCAGAACACACACGGGCGGGGCGAGCTCTTACGACCCTGGCGTGCGACGGCGCCTCACCCGCGTACGGAATGATGCCGATGAGTGACGGCGTCAGCCCACGGTAGAGTGCCTTGACCCCTTCCTGCTGGTACGTCCGAGTCAGCACGTTGAGCATGCCGTTGTACGAGCCAGGAGCACACACAGCAAGCCGCGTGCGAACGACCTCCATGGGGTAGATGCACGCCTGCGCAACGGCGCCGGACAGGCCTCCGAACGCCAGTCGCTGCCAAGCTGGAATGTGCGCGTCCTGCCTGCGCGAGTACACGATCTGCAGACACCAGGGGAGGCGCCCGCGAGAAAATCGGATTCGAACGTGGGACTGGCAGCTGGCGCACACCGCACCAGACGCGCGGAAAACAGTGACGCGAGCCAGGGAGGTTTCGCGCCTTCTTCATCTCATCGTTGATTGTCAGCTTGAGCGCCATTTCTGGGCCTATTTTGGCACAGTTCGCCCCGTTGCCGCGGAACCATGACCTTATGGAGCCTTCGGCAAGCATGACTTTGAATGCCTGCGTGTTACCGAGGGTCCGGGTCGATCGTTTTGAGTGGGAACAGGGCATCAACACGTGCCGTGGAGTTGCCGGGCCGCAGGCTCACTGACCTGTCGCATGTTCATGTGAGATCCCTCCGCGACCTGCATGATCATCTTTGCCCTATCAATCGGCGCAGTCGTCGAACGACTCACGACACCTGCGCGCCGCGGGGAGCGCGGGGATGATGACATGCAGCCGAGTTGCACTGCAGGTTGGGTCGTTCCTCGTTAAGGCGCAGTCGCGCCAGCCTTGCCTGCAATTCCCCCTGAAAGCATCACTTTACCCTCTCTCCAAGGGTCCTGGTAGGACTTCTGCTCTGCCTCCCCTGCCATCGCGCCAAGCGACTTGACCAGCACCCTAGGGCACGCGCTCTACTTCGCGCTGCCGGCCAGTGCGCCCTCGCTTGCGCGCGGCGGATGAAAGAGCTCGAGGGCAACTATGCGGGCAGGAGTTCGTGCTGCGGCTGGACGGAGCGTGGGGGGGCAGCGCGCTCTGAGTTGCGCCCAGCCTGCTGCGTTGCCCTTTGATTTCACGCACAAGGCGGCGAAGTCCGGAGTTCCGCTGGCACAAGAATGCACGGCTTTTCTGGGTGCAGCGGGGCGGTAAACGTGACTGTGCAGACCCGTGCCGGCGCGCCAGCGCTCCCCTGGTTGCTCCCCACTCCCGTAGCAGGCCACAATTCCGGCGGATTACGGCAGGGTCACGCCATGGCAAGAAGCAAGCATGCTCGACGGACCGCCGTGATGTGCTGCCGCAACCGGGTGGCTTGCTACAAGGGGCCTCGGCTATGCTGGAGATGGAGCCTCGCGTGGAACGTGATGAAATCTCGCCATGAACGGGCGGCGGTGCGCGACTGTGCGTGAGGAGCTGCCAGAGGACCGTATTGTCACCGCGGTTCATGCGCAGGGGGCCGCGTGATGCAGCCGCGTCAGGGTATGACTGCAGTTATTGCCAATGATGATTACGGGATGCGTCGCTCACGTTGGGTCCAACGCGACAGCGTGGCGCGGTCCAGGCTGCTACCGGGCACGCTTCCTGGCGCGAACGAAGTCATGAGCGGCAACGGGCGAAGGAAGGGAGACGGTGAGATCGACTCGGCGAGCATCCGTTGCACCGAGGCGCTGCAGCATGGGCCTCCGTCGCTGCGGCGGTGGTTTCACAGGCAAGGCTAGCGCTATCGTAGCGACGATCTACCTGACAGCGAGAGGTGCCCTTCAGAGCCAGGAAGGCCTGTCTTTCGGGGCGGAAACACATTCCAGAACCGCAGCGTTTCGTCCCCGGCGCCGGTCACGATGGTCTCCCCGTCCGGTGACATCGCCAAGTACAAGACACGCTGGTCGTGCCCGGGCAGCGTCACCACCTGGCTCATGCTCGGGTAACGCCAAACGACAATATTGTTCTCGCTGTATCCGTGCGTCGAAACGATCTCCTTGCAAGTTCGCGACCACACGAGGTTGCACACCTGCGATCCACTCGCAAGGGGCTTCCATGGTGGGGCGGGCTGCCTAGCGCGCGGCAGTGGCGTCTCCACAGGCACCATGGATGTGTGTTGAGCGTGCATGTCTACGACTGAACGCGCACCTGGCTGCCCGTGTTGATCGAATTGACGCATGTCCCTGTGCTGGTGCTCCAAAATTTGATCGTCTTGTCCGCGGTGCCCCCTCCCGACGCCAGCAGGCCTTGTTGGTGTGGGGACCACACAATCGCTTTGACAGCGGCAGTGTGGTCGCCCAAACGCAGCTGGGGCGCCTGCGATCCGCGGCGATACACAGTGAATATCATAGCGCGACAGCAGTCACCCTCACAACCGCGCGTTTGGAAGGGCCGGGGACGCACCTCGGGCCGAGCCTGATCCCACACGTACACCATGTTGTCGTTGCCGCCCGACGCAAGCCGCCCGTCTTCGTCTGCGAACGCCAGCCCGCACACCTCCGAGGTATGCGCAGTGAGGCGCGATGTGATCGGGGTCGACGCGCGCACGTCGTACATGCAAATCCTGCACAACGCGTGTGGAAACACACCCCCGTTCAGCGCGGGGCGCGGAGTCAGAGCAGAGCACGGGTGCCCCTGGTCAATACACTTGTCGACGCAGCAGCGGACCCAGACAGCCTGCGCACGTGCGCGGCACGCATGATGTTGTGCACCACAGCACTTCGGCAACGCGGTGACTCACGTGCGATCTCGGGACCCGGACGCCAGAGTGTGGCCGTGCCACGCCAAGGTTCCGGCGCGCGCAGAGTGCCCCGTCACCGTGGTCCGGCGCGAGCGCGCCTCGACGTCCCACACCTGCACAGAGCGGACACCACTCTCCTGGGGCCGGGTCAAGCGGCAGGATGGGACGCAGCAGGAGCGACATCAGGCAAGCTCGCGGCGCTGATGTCGCGGTGCGCGTCTGTTCCGAAGTCACCTGAATGCTCCCATCTGATGCACCGATTGCGAGGTACGACCCGCGCTTTGACCACGCCACCGAACACACATGGCCTCGCGACAGCTCGCAGAGACGTTCCACTTTCCCAGTCACTGCGCTCCACAGATACACCTGCGTCCCGGGCGCATGCGCGCGTGTCATGGCCACGCACACCACGGCCTTCGTTCGCCTGCGCGACACCGCGGCGCGCGGGGGAGGCACAGCGGCGGCCGCGCGCAGGCCAGGCGCGCACCTGCGCACTGAGGGCGACCGCGATGACGTCTTGGAAGGACCAGTCGATCAGGTTCAGGTAGAAATCGTCCATGAGACCCGGCGCGTCGAGGATCTTGAACGCCACGCGCGGAACTTTCCGGGGAGGCCGCCGCGGACTTTCGGGCCCTCCCTGGCTGCCCATGGGAGACACCTGCGACGTGACGGCCGGAAGGTAGTGAGCAGGCAGACCGTGCCCCGCGCAGCAATCGAGCGCAGAGCACAAGCAGGCTCGCCGGCGGCCGCACCGCGAACGCAGACTCGGTGCTGTTCCGCAGACTCTCGAGGCCTCTGGACCGGAACGCCAGCATCCTGGTGTCTTCCAACCTGCTCCCCCCAGCCGAAGACCTCCGGTCGCGAGACAGGCCCGGCGACCGCCATGACGGCGAGCCTCCGAGAGCCTCCGACTTCAGGAGGGCATGGTAGGCAGCCGAGGCTTCCTGCACTCCAGATTGGCCGTTCTCGGCGTGAGCACAGGGACGTGGGCACATTGAGAAGCTCTGCTGCAGGGCACTCCACCAGCGCATGTCCTCCCCCGAAACGCAGCCGGTCGCGTTTACGGCCGCTGAAGTCAATGCGGCTTCAAGCCTCGCGCGCATAGCGTCGTCGTATCGTCGTCGTCGTCGCGCCGCGGGCGGGAACCATGGAGTGCGCCTTGCAGCTCGACACAAGGGGCGCGACGCCGGCGTCCTCGGTGTAAAACGCGCGCTTCGCCGGTGTGGTTGCGAATATGCGGAGAGACGCCTTACGGGGCGGTCGAGCGGGGAGCGCGCCTCTCTCTGCTCGTTCGCACTTGGAGAGGGTGGTTGAACCCTCCCTGACGTGTCTGAGCCGGCCAGTTGTGGCGAATCAATCGAGAGGGGGCGTGCAGGGATGAATCTGTCGTGCCCCCTCGAGCCGGCCATCCCTGCGCCGCGTCTGCCGCGCCAGGAGAGAGCTCAGGCTACCTTGCTTTCACTCACCAGCGAAAGCTCATCGCCAGTCCCGCACGATGCGGCCCTCGACCACCCAAGCAATCGACGGAGATCGAGCGATCCTCTGCGGAGGGCGAGCTCGCCCGCCGAGTCACGAAGGCGGCGCCATCTTCACACGTTGAGTCCTCCTCGCAACCACTCCCGGGCCCCCTGCTCGGCCCCCGGAGGCGCCGTGGGCGCTCGTGCGGCGGGTCACCGGGCACTTCCTCTCGAAGCTCGAGCATCCGGAAGGCCTGAGCGACATGAAGGTCTTTGCTCGCGTTGCCCAGCCGGGGCTGGCTCCGCAGCGCTGCAGGGGCGCCTCCCAGCGCTGTGCCGCCAAGCGCCTGACGGTGAGGACCCTCACAGGCGCATGGCATCGGCATTTACCATCCGACCAGTGCTGTTTCATTCCGTAGAGCTCGCGGAGCCGCGCGTGCCCAACAACACTCTCGTGAGAAATGGGGCTGCGAGGGCGCCGCCCGCGAACAGCGGCCGGGGCGGGACTCCGCTGTATCACGAAGCACGTAATCGTATTGCGCCACCGATGGCGGGCCGAACCCAGCATGGGCCGCGGCGCGTCGAACTTCACACCGATAGGATTGCATGTGCCGTCCCACGCCTGGATTCGTCCCGGGCGCCGTGTCCGTCGACCGCGATTTCTTTGCCCTGACTTAATCGGGCTCGGCCGCTCATTGGCGTTCTCGCCGTGCCCTGGCATCGACGTCTTCGGCGCCAATCCGCGGATGCGCCGGCGCTGCGGTCGCGTCGCGCCTTCGCCCGGCCGACATGCCACCACCCCTTTGATGCATGCAGGCTATCTGTCGCGCGAAGTCGACCGAGGAGGCCGAGGCCACCTCCAACGGTGCCGACACCGTGTTCGAAGGCAAGGTGGACTTCGACGAGCTGGCCGAAATCGTCAGGTGCGCAGGAGCGACCGACCAGCGCGATCTGCCCGCTAGCACCAGAGCGCGACACCGCGCACAGGCACCCACCCGGTCCGCGCGAGCCTGGCGCACCTGTCGCACGGCTGTGGCACGCTCGCCGTGGCTTGGTGTTGCGTACCGGGGCTGCGGCTTGCCCCGCAGCGAATGTGCGGCGGTCGCGCGCACGTAACCGACTTGAGGCCGGCGCTCCGGCGACTCGCGTCTCTGCGCCGGCGGAGCCGCAGTGTCCCCACGGAGGATTGCCCCCCATCCGGTGCAGGAAGGTCAACGACACGGACATTGTTGAGCTGGAGCTGAAGAGCAGGAAGTTCAACCTGGTGATGCGGAAGAAGGAGGCACTGGAGCCGCCGGTGCAGGTCGTGCAGGCTGCGCCCGCGCCTGTGCAGGCTGCTGCCCCGGCACCTGCACCTGCAGCGCCACCAAGCGCGCCGGCCCCTGCTCCCAAGGCAGCGGCTCCGGAGGCCCCGAAGGCGGCACCGAAGGCGGGCGGCGTCGAGATCACGTCGCCCATGGCGGGCACCTTCTACACGTGCGTGCAGAGACTCGTTGCTGCATGTGCAGACGCAGGCGTGCATGTCGGCGTGCGCCTCGCCCCCCCCCGGCCCACCTGCTGGCCCGTGACTTGCGCTGTGCAGGTCGCCGTCTCCCAGCGATCCACCCTTCGTGAAGGTTGGCGACACGATCCAGAAGGGTCAAACTCTGTGCATTATCGAGGCCATGAAGCTGATGAACGAGATCGAGGCCGAGGTGTCCGGCACCGTCGTCGACATCCTGCTCGACAACGCCTCGCCGGTCAGCATCGGCGACCCGATGATCATCGTCAAGCCGTGACGATCGCAGGCGTGTGCAGTGAACCCTGGGCGGCTGCGCCTGTCTGAGACTCGTTCTATGGACGCAGCCTCGTGTGAGTCTACCTTCAGCACGTCTCACATCAAGCTGACGCGATGGGCTGGCCTGGTGGCATCGCGCAAGTCAACAACCTGCGTCAGTCCGAGGCAGTGTCTCCCGGGACCGAGCTCGCTGCACCATCAGTGCCCCTGCTCGCGCTGTCTCGCCGTGTGGGCCGGGAGAGGACCACCATGCGCGGTTCCCCCGGGTGCGACGAGAGCGCTCTGCGGCATGAGTGGTTCAGGCCGGCATGACGCGTCACCTGTGGAACGTTGTCCCTCGCTTCGACACGACCCGTGGAAACGTGCTTCGCAAGGACGGCCCCGCGGCTGCTCGTTGCTGCGCAGGGTCCTCTACAGCGGATCCGGCGCAAACGTTGATGAGGTCTTTGTGGGATGCTTCGAAGGCCCGCCTGTAGCGGTCGTTCAGCTGCTGCGATATCGGCTTGCGTGGCTCGCGGAAGAGCGCGGCGGCATCGCCAGAGATCTTGTCCCACTGCTCTCGTGCAGGAACTGCGGCTACAGTGTATGGCCGTCGCTGCACCGGGTCGCGCGTGACCTGACTTCGAAGCTTCGGTAGCCTCTCACGCAAGTCGGCTGCCTTCTGCGACCGGACGCGCGGCGAGGCGTCCGGCCGTCCTGTGGCAGGCGGCACTTCCCTTCGTGAGTCTCGCTCGGCGCAGCTCTGGTGGATGGAGGACTCCGTGCCCGAGACGACGGACCTCTCTCGGGTCGAAAACCTGGAGGACCTCGAACGCGGCGTGCGTCCCTTCGAACGCATCTCGTTCGCGCTACTCCGCATGGGAGCAGTCTTAGGGGGGGTCTGCCGCTGACGCAGCAAACTTTCGCGGAGGGGCGTGTGAGAACGGCCCCATAAGGATGCCGGTCCCCTGAGAACGTTCGAAGACTGCGCGCGCTCCCACACGAGCGGCGTGCGCGCGGTGTGTGACAAGTGAGCGTTGACTGGGCAAGTTGCCGTCCGGGCGCGCCGCTGCGGACTGCCGACTGCGCTGCCGGACGTACCCACGGCCATCGCGAAGGCCTCTCTCGACACGTCGATCTGCGCGCGCAGACGGGGAGGCACGCGTGAGGTGAGCCGTGACAGACAGCCTTCCACGTACGGATCAGCGCCGCATGTCGGCTTGCGCTTACCGCTGCATCGATGCTCGTGAGCGTGAAGTCCCTGGACGACATCAGGGGGAGTTCCGCGGCCGAGTCTCTCGCCGTGCTGTCGTCCCGCAGTGGCGCCGCAGGTTCACTGTGGTGGCTCTCGTTCGCCGCGCTGCTGGCCGCACCCTCCCGTGCGCTCGAGCGCATGCTGTCGAGCACCGCCTGCACCTCCGGGCTCTCCCACTCCGCCGAGTCCAGTCGCCCCATGACCGACTTCATGGCCTTCTTCTCCGTGCCCATCATCGACCGCAGCCGTCGCCCGTCCGCCACTGCGGGAGAGACAGAACGCGTCAGTCAGCGTGCGAAGCTGGGGGGGGGGGCTCGAGCGCGCGGCGCGGACGACGCGGGGCTCACCACTCGCCACCACCGCGCTCCACCCGGGATGCGACTCCGCCATCTCGCGCCGCCGCGCCGCACCCTGCGCGAAGGTCTTCCACTTCCAGCCGAGCAGCCTCGCCGCGGGGTTGTCCCTCCCGGACGCCGCGGGGTCCTGCACGTCCTCGTCCTGCTGCTCCCGCGCGAACTGGCTCACGTCCTCCAGACTCTTCACTGCCTGCTCGCGCCCCTCCCCGCCCGCGAAGAACGACTCCAGCGTCCGCTGGCGACGGTACGCCTGCGGCAACGAGTCGACCGAGGGCTCGGTGCAGCCAGCAAGGTGGCGGCGCGCGAACACAGGCGATGTGAGAGCGCAGCGCGTCGCACCTGCACGGCGGACGGGAAGTCCAGGTCCCCGCCCGCGAGTAGGTTCGCGGTGGCGCTGGTCTCCATGGTGCCCGCGGTGAACGCCAGCTGCTGCCCCATGATGGACAGGAACTCGTCGAACTCCAGCAGCCCGTTGCCGTCCGAGTCGATCTCCATCAAGATCCTGCGCGGGGGCCGCGGGCGGGGAGCGGGTGGCGTCGGCGGCCGCGGGGGCGCGGCGCGCGTCCGGGCCCCGTGCGGTGTTGCGCGCACCTGGCGATGTCCTGCTTCTTGGGCTTGAAGCCCAGCTCCTTGAACGCGTCGTACAGCTCGTCCGCGTCGAGCGCGCCGCTGCCGTCGTCGTCCAGCAGCTTGAAGCACATCTCGATCTCGCGCCTCTGCTGCTCCGACAGCTCCGGCGGTGGCTCCGGGTGCCCGCGTTTGAGCAGCCACTGCAACAGAGGACCGGGGTCGCGTGCGCCGTCAGCCGCGCGGTCACGCCGCCGGTGAGCCGCTGCTTCCGTCCGGCGCCCCGTGTCAACTCACCCGCTTCTGCTTGGCCTCGAGTATCGCCTCGTGCGCCTCTTGCGCCTCGCGCTTCGCGGTGTCGGCACGAGCTGCGCGCACAGCGGCGCCTCTCCTCTTCACACGACGAAGAAACTTGTCCGACTCGCGCAGGTCGATCTTGCCGGTTACATCGTGGGCGATCTGCGGCAAGGGCTGGCCAAGCGCGAAGTTGGCGGCTCGAACGTTCCGGATCCCAGACCAGTGCTGTCTGTGCGTCGAATTTGCACAGCACGCGCAATGTCACGAGCAGCGAGGACGCGCTGCGCATGGTTCATGGTCGAAATACCAGACCACCGTAGGAAAATTGGCGATCGAGGGCAATATGGAACGCTCGTTCAGCAAGGAAGGCCTGCACATGCAAGATGGCCGCATCCTCGCAACCGGCATCATGGCCACGTGTTTCGAGTCGGCCGCTGGGTTCCGGCGTGACGAAAGACGTCCTTCGACCGGGATTCAGGGCATGAACAGGCCGTGTCGCGGCGGCCCAGGGCCGTGCCTTTTGCTGTACAGTCAACAGCGCCTGCCAGCGCTGCGGTGAAGGAAGGCTGACCTGCGATGGGCCGGGATTCTCGAAGCTCTCTTCGTATGCAGCGTCCTCGTTGATGCTCGGCGCTATTCGCCCGGTGAGGGCCATTTCGCCTACAAAAAAGCTACTTGCGTGTGGTCATGGAGCTGCGTGGGCGTTCTACTTCTTGGTTTGCAACACCTAAGAGCCTCGCGCGAGCTAAGAACTACGTGGGATCCGGAGCGTCGCGCGGGCCGCTCGAGGAGGGCGTGTGCGTCGACGGCGCCCGTGTCTCTCTGCTAAGGCTAGGATACGCGGTGCAATGGCCTCCCGTCCGAATTCGTGGGTCACTGCCGTGAGCCGGCAGCGATGGGCGGTGGAGAGCTGCGGGCCGCGCAACGCGACTCCCCGGGACTCCCGAGTCACTCGCGAGACCCCGGGAGGCCCGTTGGCCCGAGCCGGGCTCTGCACGTGGCCTGAAGGGGCTGACGCGGCGCGCCGAGACCCGCTCCGGACGAGGGCGCTCTCGAGTGCGAGCGCTGCACAGTTCCGCGACCCTCGCTGAGCGCCCCGCCTGCGAGGACGAGCGCCGCGCGGGAACCTTGCTCCTTCGCTGTGCGCCCAGTCGAGTGCCGCCTGCACAGCTTGCGGGACAGTCATCCGCCTTGCTGAACTCTGCGCACTGCACTCGGTAGCTCGCCGGCGGCGGTTGTGCGCGTTCCGCGGAGTGCGCGAGCCGGCCAAGCAATGACAGCCGCGGTGTGCAGCGTCCCCGGCGTCATGCGCGAGCTCGCGTACTGCCTGCTCGGCCACTACGGGGGCACGTTCACGATTGAGGAGCCCGGGGAGCCTTCAGACGACGCGTCCCGGGGCGCGGCACCGGCTCCCGCCGAGCCCGGGGAAGGCTTCGTGCCAGCTGTCCGTTTGTCCGCAGCGGCGCTTTCCGTGGTCGGGCGCGACGTTGGCCTCATCCTCGAGGAAGTTGCTCAACTCAGCTGCCATTTCCGCTGCCTGGAGGTGAGTGAGCCCGGTACACGGCGCGCCGAGCGCACGGCCCTCAGGGGCCTTGGTTCTCCCGCGTCGTCGCCACAGCGCCCGGTCGCGGGACCGCGGTTGGCGCGCGCCCTTCGCTGACCGGCTCGTACCCGCTCGCGTCGCGCAGGCGTTGGTGCGGGAGCACGTGGGGGCCTGCACTGCCTCCCGGGCACTGCAGCACGGCCAGCGCGGAGCCCCTGCGGACAGCGCCGCGCTCCTCGCCCTCGACGGCGCGGCTGTCCCCGGCGCGGCGGCTCCCTCGCTCGCGACGCACCAGGCTGCCATCGCGCAGGGTCTGTCCGAGGTCCTCGACATGTACCGGTCCGCGGTGCTGGGGCTCGAACAGGTCTACCTCCAGCAGCCCGACGCGCCCACGGCAGCGGCGCTGCACCACATCGCGGCCTTCAGGACGCTGCTGCCGAACCTGCACGAGCTGTGCCACGACGTCCTCCCAGGGCAGACGGGATGCCGGCTGGCCAGGGGCGCGGCGGAGGGGCCCCGGGCGGCGGCTGCGGGACTGGCGAGCGTCCTCGCGCGCCTGGAGCGCCGGTCGCGCTGCGGGATCGTCGGCGTGGAGGGCGCGGCGCGGCTCATGATGCGCCACGTCCATGGGGTGTTCCTGCGGCAGGTGGCGGCGTGGGTGGCGTTCGGCCGCACCCTGGGACCCGCGCACGGGTTCTTCATTCGCGTGGCCGGGGCTGGCGGCGCCGCGGCCCCCCGCCAGTCGCGCGGGTGGGGGGAGGACCTCGTTGTGCAGTGGGACGCCCTGCCCCCGCAGCTCCCGCGCAACATCGCGTGGCAGGTCGTCAACTGCGGGCGAGGGGTCAGACTGCTCAGATCCTTCGAGGCAGTGCGGGGTTCGCACCGCACGTGCGAGCCGCTGGCAGCAACGGGCTGCACGTTTGGAACAAGCGACAGCCTGCGGATCGCGAGGGACGTCCTGCGCCTACAGGTGCGCGCCCCGCTCTGGCCACGCACCGCGTCGCGCGTCTCAGCCCTGTGCGTCGTCGTCTCGTACCGAGGAACCCGGAGATTCGTGTCGCACGTACGACACCCAACGCCGACCAGAGTGGGAACCCGCGGGGCCCTCTCCCTCGCAGGAGGACCCCGCCGGTCTCAACTGGCTGCACTTCGAACAGGCCATCCGGTCGGCGTACGCGCGCGTGAGCTCCTGCGTCCTGTCCCTGCTGCGCGGAGACCCACCTCAGTCGGACGCGCGTGAGCGGTCCGAGGAGCGCGAGGCGGGCCGGAGCGGCGACGGCCAGGTTCTCCGTGCAGCGCCCCGCGTCGACGGCGCGTCGACACAAGGTGCCGCGGCAGTGCACCTGCACCAGCTGCTGGTCGCGTTGAAGGACTACGCGCTGCTCGGGCGAGGGGACCTGTGGCACGCCTTCCTGCAAGCGTCGCACGGCGCCATGCAGCAGCCATACCACGCGCGGAGGAAAGGCGGGGCCCTGCTCGGGTTGAAGGCCCACCTGAACTTGGCCGCAGCCCACACCGGGGTCGACACGGACCACGCGTTCCGGTGCTTCGGCCTGGACTTCTGCGATGCAGCGAGCCCCCCTGCACCGATCGCGCCAGTAGGGAAGAACAAAGAGCTCGTGACGGACGGTGAGGCCGATGCAGTGACCACGCGCTGGCCCACGTGCCGACGACCTTGACGCGCAGCCCCTGAAAACGTCTCCACGTGTCGTGCGTGCAGACTGGCGCGTCGGCACGACCTGGACGCTGCCACACCTGGACTCGTGGGACGGGCTCGTCCTGACGATCAACGTCCAGTGGCCGCTAGGCATCGCGTTGCCCGAGTCCGCAGTCGCGGCATACCAAGCTCTCTTCCAGCACCTCCTCCGGTTGAGGTGCGAGGGCGGCTCGTCCGCCGAGGACATCGAACCTCGACCGCCTGCGTTGAAGCCTTGAGCCATCAGCAGCCTTTCTCAAGGACTTTGTCTCTCACGTGGCACGCAGGAGGGTGCTGAACATCCTCGAGGGTGCGTGGTGGGATCTTCGGAAGCCTCGGGCGGGTTCGACGGGCGACCCCGGGCTGTGGCGTCTGCGGCAACAGATGGCCAACGTGTTGCAGAACATCCTGATGTACACCCAGATCGACGTGATCGAAGTGGGGCACGTCGCGCTGCTCGAGGCGGTGGCGAAGGCGGAGTCGTTCGTCGACGTGCAGGTGCGCCGCGCTCGGGCAGGCACGCGACGTTCCGGTCTCGGAGAGTCATGGAGACGTCAAACGAACCCCTCCCCGCGAACCCCGAATGGTGTGCGTATTTTCGCAGGAGGCTCACAAGGCGTTCCTGGAGAGGACGATAGCGCACAGCCTGCTCGACGTGCAATTTTTCTCGGAGATCCTGTCGGACATGTACAAGACCTGCATCGCTTTCGCGGGAGTTGCGCAGCAGGAGCGGCGAGGACAGGTGCGAGCGCGCGGAGGACAGAGCAGTGATGCTGGACGTCGCTTCGCGATATGCGTGGCAAAACCGTGGTCACCGACGGCTCATGCGCAGGGGGCGGCGCCAGGTGCGACTGCGAAGCTGGAGCAATCGTGGACGGCGTCACTTGTTCGTTTGTTCACCGCCCTGCGCGGGACCAGGGTCCACCAGCCGGCTATGGGAGTGTCGGCCCTGCTGCTCAGGCTGGACGCAAACGCACATTTGTCCGGTTTGGCAGCCCGCATTGCGGCGCAGCAGAGCTCAGCGCAACAGTAGTCGATCGGGATCGCGCGAATGCGGCAGAATGTTTGCATCCATGTTCCGCGCCGGCCGCGGCCTGACACTGGTGAGGCGGCAAGACGGACAACGTGTCCCGCGCACAGCCGACTACTTACAGAAGTGCTCCAGAGTCTTCTGGAGGACTGCGGGGTCGAAGTCGCCCGTGACGACGCAGTTTCCGAGCGGACCCTTGAGCAGGATGAGCCGCAGGTTGCCGTCGACGACCTTCTTGTCCACCGCCATGATGCGCATGAAGTCCTCCGGCTTCATGTCCGACGGAGACTGCGAACGCAAAGGTCGCGGGGCGGGGTCCGTTCGCAGCTCGAGGTTGCCCGCGCACTCGCGAGTGGGCGCAGGCTGAGGAGAGCGAAGGGTATCGGGACGGGACAGCCCGCAGGGCGTCGCACCTCCGTCGGCGTCTTCGCCCTCTTGAGCAGAGCCAGCGTGCGCTGGTACAGATCCTCCTCGATCCAGCCGAGGTTCCAGGACATCCAGGACGCCATCACCATGCCTGTGCAGCAAAGACGTGGATCCACCTGGTGTGAGGGCAGCAGACACGAACCCGGGGAGCCGCACGGCCAGAGCGGGACCGCCGCATCGCTCCGCGCGCTCGGTGTTCACCTGCGGAGACGGCCTCGCCGTGCAGCCAGGCCCCGTAGCCCTGGTGGTTCTCGATGGCGTGCCCAAACGTGTGGCCTAGGTTCAGGGTCGCGCGCACGCCGCCCTCCCGCTCGTCGGCCGCGACGACCTCCGCCTTGTTGACGCAGCTGCGCTCGATCGTGTGCGCGAACGCGTCCGCGTCCCGCGCGAGCAGCCGCTCCATGTTGCTCTCCAGCCACTCGAAGAACTCCGCGTCGCGGATCAGGCCGTACTTGACCACCTCCGCGATGCCCGACGCCAGCTCGCGGTCCGGGAGCGTCTGCAGCGTCGTCATGTCCGCCAGCACGCACTGCGGCTGGTGGAACGCCCCGATCATGTTCTTCCCCAGCGGGTGGTTCACGCCCGTCTTGCCGCCCACCGACGAGTCCACCATCGCCATCACCGTCGTGGGAATCTGCACAGCGCCGGGCGTGCGAGCGCCGGAAGGGTGAGGCGCCGCGCCCGGCAGAAACACTGTGGAGGCAGGCATGGGGCTGCGCGCTCGCACGCGCGTGGCCTGGCCGGGAGCGCCGCGCCTGGATGAAGTCCACGCCGCGCAGGTAGGCCGCGGCCGCGAAGCCCGTCATGTCGCCGATGACGCCCCCGCCGAGCGCGATGAAGGTCGTCTTGCGGTCCAGGCGCGTCTCGATGGCCTTGTCCCAAATCTTCCCGAGCACCTCCACCGACTTGAACTCCTCGCCGTCGGGCAGCACGACCTCCTCCACGCGCATGCCCTCGATGCCCCGCAGGCCCTCGACAACGCGGTTTAGATACATGGGGGCCAGCGTGGTGTTGGTGATGACCAGGCAGCTCTTTCCTGCGGCACGCCCGGACAGCGTCGCAGGTGTCAGCGCGGGCACGCGCGTGCGCCTGCGAGCGGTGGCCCAGCGGTCGCCCCCTCACCTCGGATGTGGCGCGCCAGCAGCTCTGGCTGGTCGATCAGGTCGGTGCCGATGTAAATCGGATAGCTGCGGTCCTTCAGATCGACGGTCACCGTCCGCATCTCCGTCTGCATTTCCGTCCCGGGCGGGCTGACGGCTGCGCGGTGCGAGGCGAAGGGCGAGCACAGGGGTGAGCTAGCACACGACGCCAGGTGCTCTCGGCTCAGGAACACGCAGCGGGGCGCGCATGCGTGCCTGCAATCAGGCGGCCACCTCCGCGAGCGCGGCGCACGTCGCGTGCCGTGTTGACCAGGGAGCTGCGTGCTGTGCACCCTCGGCGGGCCACGGAGACGGTTTTCCGTGCCCCGCGGCTCGTCCAGCAAGGCCGCGCCGACACGGACAGCGGCGAAGTCGGAGCCTTGATCATGTTGCGCAGTTGCGCCTGTCGCGCCCGCCTCAGGCCTTCACCTGCAGTCACCAAGAGGGCGGCGGTGCATCTAGCTAGTAGCAACACTCCACAAGATCCTTCCGTCGTTGTGTGCGCTTGTAGCGCTCACAGCAGGCGAAACACTACGCTCTTGGGACGGATATCGGCCGTTGTCATGCGCACCTTCGTCGACAACGTTTGCTACGAGGCCGGGAGCCCCAAGGCCCTGCAGTGCCAGGCGAGCGTCGGGGATCTAGGCAGCGGAGGATCCTTGGCGCGCTGTGTTGGACGCACGCTCGTCCGGAGGCCCTCGTTTGCGCTGTTCGCGCCGTCCGGGACGCAGCTCGGCGTCAGGATTGTACTTTCCGGGCTTGTACCACCGCGGTCTCAGGGAGGAGCGAGCTGTCCGGAGCCCGCGGTCTGTCGACGTGCCCGCGTCATGAGGACGGGGTTGGTGATGGGCTGCACACTTTGGCAGCGAGCTTCTGGCATCGACACTCGACGTAATTATCTCGGGAGCACCCTCGGAGGAGACGACGACAGTGCAGGTCACCTGCGCGGGGCAGGACAGGACGACGATGGCGCTCATACCCCTCGCTAGCTTCTGACCTAATAGCAGCTTAACACCATGCTGGCTGGGATGGAGGGGAGGCCGCGGAGAGTTCTCGCGGGGCTGCCGCGCCTGAAAGCGAGCAAGCCAGCGGGCCTGTTCTCACGCAGGCGCCGCTCGTTCGTGATACTCGGCATCGCGATAATCTGCTACTTCATCGCTCGGTCGATCAAATACAGCAGGCTCGACATCGCGGGATTCCCGCTTCACAGGTCAGTGCGATGAACACAGGCCCTGTTCCGTGAGCCCGCGTGCAGTCGTGCGCGAAATGCGTTCGCGACGACGAGTCTGCGATCATGGGCAGGTGCCGCGCACGCACGCGCTGCGTTGCGACGCGGCCCGCGGAGGTGACATGGTATTCACCATGACGCCTTCTTCCCGTGCCACCCCCCCGTACGACCTGCAGGGATGCGGTGCGGTATCCGGAGGCCCGGAACGCGGTCGTCGAGCGGACCTCCGGGCGGTTCAACATGCCAGGTGTTGGGATAGTCACCGTGTGTCTGGACCGCTTTGCAAGGCAGACGAAATGCGAGGCGCTCGTCGAAACAGTGCGGTGAGCACAGCGCCCCGTGACAGTCGCCGCTGCCGTGGTGTGCTGCTCTGTGCGCCGGCGCGGTCGCTGACCCCCCTTGCGAGCACGTTCGCATCCACACAGAGATGTGGGGGGATGGGGCGGCGAGGTGTTCGTGATCACAGACGCGAGTTCGGAGCAGTGTTTCCGACACAAGCGATGGAGAGACTGCGAGCTAGACGCCACGATCATCCCCGTGGACGTGGACACCCCGCACTGGACCATGCCCAGCCTCAGCAACACCAAGGGCGTGCGCTCTGTGTCCAAGACCTTCAAGATGCGCATCTTCGAAATCGTCGGACAGGTGCAGCCCATGTGCGCCGCGTCGTTCTGTCGACGTCGTTCGTGCGGGCTGCGTGCACGGAACCAAGCGTCTCCTGCACCGCTGTCTCTGCTGCAGGTGGATCCGTCCATCGAGGCCCTGCTCTTCATGGACGGAGACGTGCTGATTGGGGAGCCCATGTGCCTGGAGTCTTTCTTCAAGTCGCACGTCCCGCGTCTTGGGCCGGACGCGACGTTCTTTGCCTTTCGGTGCGCCACACAAGTCGCACCTCAAGCCTCCCGCATCAGCCCGCTGGCACCGTGTTGCTGCTCCCTCGACCTCGCTTCGCGCCGTCGACGTCGCAGGGAGGAGCCCCCGCCCAGCATCAAGCCGCACGGAGGCATCTTCCTGGTGCACAAGGAGCACTCCGCGCACACGCTGTCCGCGTGGATGCACCACTACGTCACCAGCGGCGAAGCGAGCGACCAGACTGCCTTCGTACAGGGGGAGCTGGCGGGCAACATCACGGGCTTGACGTTCATGGACACGGAACGACTGCAGTCCAGGTGCGACGGCTGGGAATGGTTGTGCCCGCCCGCTGGGGTGCGACCGAGCGCCGCTGCCTCACGTCGCTCGCGCGGTCCTGTGCGACGCAGCCCTGAGTGCCGCGGCGACGACGAGTGCGCCCGCCAGCGGATGACGTGCTTCGTGCACCTGCACAATGCGCGGTGTGTCAAGTACGGCGCGGCGTCTGTGCAGCGGTACGTTCAGCGCTGGGGGCTCTGCACCATGCAGGACATGCAGTACTGCACGCCCATGTCCATGGCCCCGTTCGCCATGGGCTGGGTTCCCTACAACTCCTGCCAGGTGAGATCCCGCGACGAAGGAAACGCAGGCTCGGATGAAAGAGAGCGGGTACACCGGCGCAAGAAACAGAACTTGAATGTGCCGTCGTCCTGGACAGTGCGATCCGCTCCTTCGCGCGCAACGGGTGCGTAACGACTGATGGTGTCGTGGACTGGTGTGGATGCAGAAAATGGAATTCGGCGTCTCGCCATTATGAGCATTATCGTTTCACAAGCGTCCTGACGTGAGCCCTTCACCTCCAGCGACGCGTGACATCATCAGGCGCAGCTTCCTCGCTCTGGCGCTCCGGCTCCTCGACCGCCGCTGGCGCGACTGGGATCACGCAGCAGCGGGGTCCACAGGGGCGGAGCCCTCGAGCTCGGCAACGACCACGCCTCCAGGGCCCACAGTGACCTCGATCTGGGCGGCCGACACGGTCCTGGTCGGAGGCGGCGGCGGCGGCCCTCCCGGCACCCGAGCGGTCGGCACCGGAGCGGCGGGCGCCACCTGCTTGACGGCTGCCACTCCCGGCCCGGATGTGGAGAGCGTCAGCCTCCAGTCGGCACCGGGCGGGGCCCCCGGGAGAGACGCGGTGACGGGCGTGCCGTGAGGGTTGAAGCCGACGTAGATTCCCGCCTGGTCGTTCCTGACGCAAAGGCCGATGTAGCTCGCGTGTTCGCCCACGCCTCCTTCCCAGGCGGGCTGGGTCGTCGCCACCACTCCGTGCCATGTGATCTCCCTGCGCACAGACGATCGATCCCAGCAGGGCGGTCGGGCCTCCGCGGCAGACGGCGCCGCCGAGCAACTGTTGGGCGTTGGATCGCGACTCACCTTGGCTGGTCCAGGAGGAAGGGCTGCAGGACCACGCGGTGGACCGACCGGATGTAGAGCACCCAGCCGGCTGCCGACACCCCCTGGTACAAGCAGCCTGGGACGTGGACCAGCACTTCGGCGCGTCGGCTGGCGGGCGTCGTCCAGTACTCGCGCGGCTCGCCGCGTTGTTGCTGAGACGCCCGCCACTCACTCGATTGCAGGTCATTCCCTTGGCACATGATGGCACGCTCACATGGCATTTCGCGCGAGTACGCCGCTGCCCCTTGATCGGACGATAGCACACCCGCATTTCGTTTCGTGCGCGGGTGGTCAATTACTACTCTATGCAGCTGCTGAATGAGGTCAATGAGACTCTCGGAGATGGGGTCGCCGTCGCCCTGCCCGTCGGAAACGAGGCTCTCTGCAGTCGCACGAAGCGGGGGCCGCGGTGAGGCTCCGCATGTCTGACTCGTGCAGGGTCGGACACTGCGATCGAGGGCGAGGAATGTGCGTCGGTGATGTCTCCGCACCTGCGAGCGTCGCATCCTCGCGCGATGCGCCCATGGGGATCATCGGGATCCCGGGGCTCAGCAGCAACGCGGAGAGGAGACTCCTGAGCCGGGTGAGTCCGTCGGGAGTGCGCTGCGCGAGCTGCAGCAGAGACTTCTCGTTGGCTGGTATCGGCCGGGACCAAACGAACGACGGCCGGCGGCCGGCGGCGAGGTTGCCCGGGAGCGGGTTGTCGAAGCACTCCGCGATCAAGTCCGGGCTGCCCGTCAGCCTGGTCGCGATCGCCGACAACTGCCCGTGCCCATGAAACATGTAGTCCAGCCAGTCATTCGTCACCTGCTCGGAACGAACGAAGGGCACCCGAGGTCGCCGACCGATCATGTTGACGGCATGTCGCTGATACTCGGCCGCATGGCGCGCGCGGCGGGCCCCGCACCTGTGCCGGCACTTCGGCCCAGCGCCCCCAGTGGGGGAAGCCCCGCTCTCCCCCGCGAGGCAGCAGGTTGTTGGCCGACGGCATGGCCACCAGCCGCAAGGCCCGGCCGAGCTGGTAGTCGTACGCGATTTCCTCGGCAACGAACGGCGCGTCCATCACGTGCCCGTCCGTGAAAGCGCACAGGTTCTCGGCGTCCCCCACCATGACGCCGTCCAGCTCGTATTCGAGGACGAGGTGGCGGAGAGACTCCACGATCATCTTGCGCACCACAGGGTGGTTGGAGTTCAGGAGCGAGCCTGCACCGGCCGGGCGGGGCGGCAAATGGCAGTGAGTTGACTCGTGGAGCTGCACGGGGCGGCGCGGGTCGCCAAGAGGGTGGAACAGGGCGCCCCGTACCTGGACGGTAGTACACGTTGTTGTCGATGCCCCTGTAGGACAGCGTGAGTGCGTCCATGTCGTCCGTGCCCTCGCACGTCTGGCTGTACGTCGTCCTGAGCACAACCTCGATTCCCACCTCGTGGAAGCCCTTGATGAGCATTTTGAGCTGCTGAGCGGCGTACACAGGATGGTTGGCATCGACGTGCCCTGCCAGCTCAGGCACGGAAGACTCGTCTGCACATCACGGTGGCGGTGAGTAGTAGTGTTGTCAGTCGAGGGTCCCTCATGCTGGAATCTGAGTGGGGCTTGCCTCAGGCAACTCGACCGTACCTGCGCACGCCAAGTCGACGTTGGGCGCGAAGAAGCTGAGAGGGCGCTCGCCGTCGACCGTGAACGTGAGGCAGTTGGACAACACCACCGTGTTGAAGCCCAGGTCGGCGATCCGGCCGACGACCTCCAGGAGACCCAGGTACGTCCCGCGACGCGCCTCAGAGACTGAGGAGCAGCCTGCAGTCACCGGTGGCGTCGATCTCGGTCTGGCTTGGGCGGACGCGCAACAGTCAGGCATGCGTGCACATGAAGCACGTGCGGTGCTCACCGGCGACCACCCGCAGGTCGATCTCGCAGGCCACGAGCTCCTCGAAGGATCTGTTCGGGCGCCGGGACTCGCCCCAGTCGAAGCCGACGAGCGGCAGCTGGCTGCGGGCGCCGAGGAGGGACCCCAGGATCACCGACCCCCCCGCCTCGGCAACGAAGTTCTCAGGCAGCGCGTCCTCCGGGACGTGGCGCACCAGCGTCGCGTAGGGGTCCAGCAGGACCTTCGACGGGTCAGCCCTGCGGCGGGGGCACAAGGTCGGCGTGTTCTACACCACGCGGTGGGAACGAACGAACATCATTGATTCAATGATTCTCCGAAGCGACACGCGGAGTTCCCGCACCTCGAGTCCTCCCACGACATGTCGCCGTCGACGCGGAACCCGTAGTACAGCGTCTCGAGGTCCTTGAGTCCGTCGAGCTGCACGTGCCACACGTCGCCCCAGCGGTTGACGTGCGGGTCCAAGCTGGTCTCGATCACCTTCGCCCCGCCGGTCCCGCGCGGGTCGTACCTCACGAGGACCAGGTTGACGCCTGCAAGCAGGGCGGGCAGCGCCGCGGGGTCGCACCAGCGAGGCGACGCGCGTGCGTTGTGGGTGGGCCAGGTCGAGAACGGCTTCCATGGCGGGCCCGGAGCTCACCTGTCGCCACGCGGGAGAAGAGAGCGAAGTTCACGCTGTAGCGCGTCACGCCGGCCCCGTCCTTGGCCTTGGACACCACCGAGCACCCCAGGGGCGACGGCCCGCCCGTGGTCATGCCCACGGGAACACCGCAGTGCCTGCAGCGCACGCGGGAGGGCGCGACGGCGTTCGACGCGCGCTCCGCAGTCACCGGCGGGCTGCTCGCGGCGCGTGTGCCGGGGTCGGGGGCGCACAGGCTGTGGCGGGGATCCACGGGCGTCCCCTCGTCGTCCGGCCCGCGGTGGACGCACGGCACGCATCCGAAGGTGATCGGGGCCAGGGCGCCCGGGACGGCGAACGAGGCGGTCCACACTCCCTCCGACACCTTGGCCATGGGCGACCGCGTGGCGCCCGTAGAGTCAGTGAAGCTGCCGTCCGGCACCACCTGCGGCCGCGCAAGGACGACTAGGTGCGGGAAGTCGTCGAACACGAGCGCAGCTACACCCCGGGCCCATGAGCGGGCGGTCTGCTGGCCGGCACGACTTGGGGCGGGCGGTGAGAGCCAGATCCACACCACATACCTGCTCAGGGTTGGTCCACTGCGACGGCGTCGCCCGATACATGCCCCACTTGAGAGTCGTGTGAGAATGTGCGTCCTCCGTACCACTCATGTCCACGTACACGTCGACGGTGATGGTCCCTTCGCCCTGCAGCACGTGAGAAGCTGAGGGTGCTCGCGAAACGGGCGGCGAGGGCCGTTCGCTGCGGACACCTCTTCCTCATGTCCGGATTTGGCTCAATTCCGCGCCCGCGGCCCGTCGTCGGCACCCAGGGGCGCGCATGTCGCCGCACTGCTGGTCAATGAGGCGACCAGGGGCGATGCTCTCTCGCACCTTGTCCGTGACGCCCACGATCACACGGCCGCCGTTCATGAGATGATACGTGTACTTCTTGTCGCCGCGCGGGGCTGCTGCGGTGCCGCCCTGCTGGACATCTGGGCGGATCGGAGCAGCCTGCGCCCACCGGAGGATCGAGCCCGCGCGGTTGGGCGCCCGGTCAGGCAGCCGGCGACCAGCGCCAGGTCGCGTCTGCCCCACGTAGGCCCTATACGAGCCTCTCGCAGGACCGGCGCGTGCGTGGCGCTGTGCCAGGCCCACACGCGCACATCCTGCTGGCCCGACTGCCTGCACGCTCAGCATTGTTGCGCAACACCCTGCGAGCGTGAATGCGACACGTCTGCGTAATGTCCTGCGCGCCGTGAACGCATGTCCGCGGTGCTGCGGCGGGGGGACCGTCCGGTCGGGCAGCCCGCGCACGGGTCAAAGCCTAGCCAGACTGCCAGGCAAGGCCTGTCCGAGCCGTTTCTTCCGCGATCGGGATTCCAGGTCTGCAGAGCAGCAGATCTTCCCGAGAGCCCCCGCAGCACGTCGGCTCGTCCTCGTGAAACCAAACGAGCACGAGCGCCACCGGGCGGCTGCAGTCGGCGCCGCAGATGCGACAGCGACGTTCCCGCGCGGCAGCAGGGCGCGAACACCGTGGCGTTGTCCACTTCTCAGGCACAGCGCTGTGCCTGCGTGGCGGCTGGCGAAACGACGTCGTTCATGTCACAGGATCGTAGGCCCAGCCACGCCCACACGGCGAGCCGCTACCTAGAGCGCCCGCGTGCCACTCTCGGGCGTCGTGCGCTGACACCACTGCTGCACGCGCAGAGAGCTGCTGGGCGCCGCGGCGCTGCCGCTGCACCCTTGCCGACTCCGTGCAACGCCCACGCTCACCCGAAGCCGGGCACCTCCACAATGCCCCAGCCCGAGAGCATCACGGCGACACCGACGGTGATGGCGATGGTCGCCGCAATCGTGGACAGGTGCTTCAAGATCCACGGGTTCGACTTCTTCAGCGAGTCCGTCGCGGTGCCTGCGTCGCACGCGCTCCGTGTGGCACGTCAGCAAGGCTCGAGAGGGGCTGGGCGTCACCTGCGTCGTCGGCGCCGGGGCCGCTCACCAATGGCAAACGTGTAGCCGCCCATCGCAGCCACCGTCCCGGTGACGAACATGATGATGTACGCCACCGCCGCCAGCTTCGTCGGGAGCGCCAGGGCGGGGATGATGACGAACAGCGCGTCCGGTTGCAGGCCGTACACGATGCCAGTGATAAACGTGGCAAAGCCAAACTTCCGCTCCTTCAGCGCGACCGTGCCGTCAGGGCCGACCTGCGGACGAAGCGGGCCGCCGCAAGCACTGTGAGCGGCTCGAGCGGCCGGCGCGGGCACGGGAGGGGCGTTCCTGCGCGGTCCGACGCGCGTGGTTGGGGCGCACCTCCATGGGCTCGTCGTGGTGGTGGTGGTGGTGGTCGCCCTCGAAGAACGACTCGTAGATGCCCATGACACCGATCGCCACGAGGATCAGCCCGACGAGGGTGCCTGCACGCGCGCGGACGGGGGCACACGGCCACGTCGCACAAACATGTGCTCGCGCGAGGAAGCCGGTCGCGATGGAGCCGGCGCGCAGCTCCCGAGCGACGTGGGAGCGGAGCACCGCTGCGTGTCCGCGCTGCGTCGGCCGCGGGCACGCACCGGAGTATTTGGTGAGCGCCGGCATGAATCCTTCAATCCTGTCCTTGAGCAGCGCGAACGCGAGCCCGAGGATCAACTGGCCGCAGGAGTGGCCCCAGCCCCACAGGGCGCCGAGGAGCGAGGCCTTGAAGCGGTCCCTCCCGATCGTGAGCGGCGTCAGCGCTGCGAGATGGTCGGGGCCCGCCAGGGTGTGAAGTACACCCGCGAGGAGGCCAGCCCAGGCCGACTTGGCCGGGAGGGAGAGACCTGCACGAAGAAAACGGAATCCCATAGCGGATGGTCTCGTTCCCGGCGGCCACGGGCGCACGTACACGACGTGCGCGGCGTCATCCGGTCGCAGGCACTTTTCTGGCAGACTCCGCCATGTTTCGCTGCGAGCGGCCCTGGAGTCGCCTGTTGTGTCACTGTGCTCTTCCCCAGGATGAAGCTGCAACGTACCGTGGTGCGCGGTCGCCCCCGCGGAGCCCGAAACCGAGGCGAAAGGCAGCGCGCTGCCAGAGCCACCGCACTGAGCAACCGTCATCGCCCAGGCCACGAATACGCACGCCCCCACCACCACCGGAATCCATCGACGCACTCTCCTCTGCCGGGCATCGGGCGCGGCTGGGAGGGCAGGAGCGTCGAGGCTAGCAACGCGGGCAACTACGCTTGACGGCTGTTGCAACAAAGTCGCCTCCCCACGTCGAACGGGCGAGATCGGCTTGCTCGTGTGTCCGGCCCGCGGCCTCACTCGCAGATGCTCTGCCTGACCGACAAATGAGCGCAGACGGCCCTGACCGTGGTCCGGACGGTGGAGCTGTGCACCTCCCAGATGGGCCTGGCGCGTGGGGACGGCTCTCATCGCTCAAGTCCTACGACTTTCACGCACATACGCGCACTGTCCGCCAACCATTCGACTCGCGCCCCCTGAGCCCACCTGGATCGCCCCTCCGGGCCCTCACGTGGACGTACTCCAGCGGCTGACGTCCCCGCCTGACACCCGGCGCGGCTCGCGAAAAACGCCGAGGACGCCCGCACGCCCGCAGCAACCGCAGGGAAATCCACGGCCCTGCGCTTCCGGCTCACAAGGTCGGCAGCGCGAGATCGAGACTCGCCGTCTTCTGGTACGCGTCCGCGGTGCTGATGATGTCCGCCTCCTGCATATGCCGGCCGATCAGCTGCAGGCCCACGGGCAGCCGCACGCCGCCCTCCTCGACGAAGCCGCACGGCACCGAGATCGCGGGGTTGCCTGCGGGGGCACGGGCGCTGGCTGGTGTGAGCGCCACACAACAAGGCAACATCGGCAGCCCGGGCGAAGCTGCGGGGGTCTTGCCTGCGAGGTTCACGTTGACCGTCATCAGGTCGCCCTTGTACATGCTCAGGGGGTCCTTCGTCTTCTCGCCGACGCGGAACGCAGGGGTGGGTGCACACGGCATGATGAGGGCGTCGAACGCCTGCAGGGCGTCGTTGATCTCGCCGCGCACCCTGGTCCTGACCTGCAGGTACAGCACAGCGCGCGCAGCACGGCGTGAGAGCACCAGCAGCAGCCGGCGCGCGTGCACGCGAGGGCCTCAGCGCTGGGCACTTGCCTGCTGTGCCTGCTTGTAGTACGCGTCGTAGTAGCCGGCGGACAGCGCGTAGGTCCCCATGAGGATGCGGCGGCGTACTTCCGCGCCGAGCGCCTCCCGGGACGCGCCGTACAGGCCGCGCAGGTCCTCCGCGTCCGCCTGGCTTCCGTAGCGCACCCCGTCGTAGCGGGACAGGTTCGAAGACGCCTCGGAGAGCGCAATCACGTAGTACGCAGGCAGCCCCTTGTCGAAAATCGGGAGCGAGACCTCTTCGACCTCTGCGCGGACATCGGACGGCACCAGTGTCCCGGGTGTGGGCAACACACAACAGGCTGCAGACACGGCCGTGCCGACGCCAGTCAGGCCCGCGGAGCGGCTTGCAGCATCCTACCTGCGCCGAGAGACTGCATGTGCGCGGCGGCGGCGCGGACGGCTGCGTCCACGCCCGGGTCCACTCCCTCCCCCAGAGCCTCCCTGACGAGGCCGAGCCTCTTGCCCTTCAGGGGCGCGCTGCCGAGCTGGTCGACGGAGAGCAGTCCGGCCGCCGTCGAGGGGCCCGCCGTGTCCGCCGAGGTCGCGTCGAACCGGTCTACGCCCGAGATGGCGTCGAGGACGATGGCGGCGTCCTCCACCGTGGCCGCGAGCGGACCGATCGTGTCGAGGGACGACGCGTACGACACGAGGCCCCATCGCGACACACGTCCGTACGTGGGCTTGATGCCCACGACGCCGCAGAACGACGCAGGCTGCCGAATCGACCCCCCCGTGTCGCTACCTAGCGATGCAACGCACTGCTGCGCCGCCACAGCCGCTGCAGACCCGCCCGACGATCCCCCGGACACTCTGCGCGTATCGATTGGGCGAGAACATTGACCGCACTCGGCCTGGCCCCATGGTCGGCCCGTGGCGCAGCACACGCAAATCGGCCGATCATCGCGGGAGCGAACGGACCTCGACACGTCCCAGGGGTTGTAGGAGACGTGGAAGGACGAGTTCTCCGTCGAGGACCCCATTCCGAACTCGTCCATGTTGGTCTTCCCCAGCGGGACGGCCCCCGCGTCCAACAGCTTCCGGACCGCGGTCGCGTCGTGGGTGGGCCTGCGGCGACGACGCACGGTTCGCGCTCATCGTCTCAATGCGCGCGTGCCGGCCGGTCTCCGGTGCGGCGCGTCGTGGCTGCGGCCTCACCGGTAGTTTTTCAGAATCTGGGATGCTGCCGTCGTCGGAAGGCCGCGCACGCAGATGTTGTCCTTGATGGTGACCGGGATCCCCGCCAGCGGTCCGAGGTTCGCTCCCGCCGCGATGGCTTCGTCGATCTTCGCCGCCTGCGCCTCCATCGTTGGTAGAGCAAGTGTTCAAGTGAAACACAAGCGTCAAAGACTACCGGCGCGCTCGAGCGGCGATGCACGGCCCGTGACATGACGCCATACGGCGGTTCTCTGCGCTGGCCCGATCGTTGCTGCATCCGCGGCGGTGGGCAGCTGCCGCAGGGCGCAGGGCGCCGTGCACCAGGAGGACGCCTCACCGCTTTCCTCGCGCCCTCCTCGTCGACCGTGATGAATGCGCGCACTTGGTTGTCGGTCGCGGCGATCCTCTTCAAGAACTCCTCGGCGATTTCCACCGCGGAGCGCTCCTTGTTCCTGAGCTGTTCCTGCAAGCTCTTGATGGCACTGCAACGCACGCGGCGCTGCATCCTGGCATGATGCAGCCTCCCGCACCCACTCCGCGACACAATCATGCGTCTATGCATGTCGGAGAACCACGAAGCAGTGCTCAAGTTGCGTCTCAGAGCCACCCAGCTGGGCCGAGGGGCTTCGGATAGGGCCTCGATGGCAGCCGCGCCGTGCAGGACGAGCCGCGAGCCCGTCTCGATCGACTTCGGCGTGATCAGTGCTGGGGGCAGGGCGCGGCGCCCCTGCAACCAAGCGGGGGTGCACAGGCGCGCGGGGCACCCCTCGGGGCCCTGTGCCACCGCGGTGAGTGCGACACGCCGCGGACCGTCCCCGGCCGGCCCCGTGGACTTGGGCCCGCGCCAGCAGCAGCAGGCGGCACACCGCGCTTCTGCAGTGCTTTCTCAGAGCTTTCGCGGGCGCCTGCATCGTGAGACGGCGGAGTGGGCATCATGCAGTCGTCCTCTTCGACCATGATGGGGCAGGCTCTGGTGGGGAAGCAGGCGGTCGCGCGCACTGGTGAGTCCCAACAGCCGCACCTGGTTCGCTGGCAAGCCCCAAAGGGGCCGGCAGCGGTGACCGACCACCATCGCACTTGCTTGGCCAGGAGAACCACATCGGCCACCCGCGTCAAGCGCGGCCTTCGGCGCCGGCCACATGCGCAACCGTAGTGCGATCATTTCATGCTCCGACGTGAGGGCGTTTCTTCGCGCGCGCAACACCCTCGCGGCCCGCAGCTTTGGATAGGCCCCTCGCAGCCTGCACCAGCGCGCCCGCAAGCGCGCTCGAACGTGCAACGCGATGCGACCAGTCACATTTGAGGAGAGGCCGCGTCTCAAGCGCGTCGAATGGCCTGCATGCCGCATCGCCCTGCGCACGAGGCCGGTTCGCCTCGTCTGGCCGTGCAACTGCCCCGCACAGCGCACTCCGTGCATGTCCGCGCGTGTCGATGCACCGCACCGAGATCGTGAACGCTCATTCTGCTTCGCGAATGACCCCGCGTGATCCGCAGGCGGCCGGGCACAGGTGGTGGTGGAGGCGGCTAAAAAGATGACGTCGCGGAAGAGGGCGCACTACCGGATTCGGAACAAGGTGTCTGGGACCGCGGAGAGGCCTCGTCTCAGCGTGTACCGCTCGAACAAGAACATCTACGCCCAGGTACGCTCCAGGCTGCACGGTGCCGCGCTTGCAGGCTCGCCCGATGGGCCGCAGTCGCCGGCCCCCTTGATCCCAGCCGTCAAACGCTGACTCTGCAGCTGATTGTGCGCCGCTGCGGGGGCTTCGGGAGCACGTCGTGCCCGCTTGCACGCGTGCGACCCCACCTGGTGTGCTCTGTTGTGTCGCGCCAACTGCGGCTCCGTGCGGGGATGGAATGCAGGTGATCGACGACGTCGAGGGCAAGACCATCTGCTCGGTGAACTCGCTGCAGCTGAAGGGGGAGCTGTCGACGGGTGCGACGGTGGACGCCGCCACGACTGTGGGGAAGAAGATCGCCGAGGCTGCGACCGCCGCGGGCGTGACCAAGGTGAGACGGCGTGCCCGCGCCCGCTGCACGCCGTGGTCGCGCGCTGCCGCCCTGCTTCGTCTCGCGGGGCGGTGTTGACGACACCGGCGCTATGTGTCCTTGTTGCGCAGGTGTCGTTCGACCGCGGAGGCTTCGTGTACCACGGCCGCGTCGCTGCTGTGGCCGAGGCGGCGCGCGAGGGGGGCCTGACCTTCTAGGCTGGAGTGTGAATGCAATGATATAGCCCAGTCCTGTGCCTCGGTGCCGATGCCCATGCCGAGCGCGGCAGTAGGGGCTCGGAGCTCGCGTCGATGCGGAAGCGTTAGACCGGGCCGTCCCGGGCTTGCGGCGTGGGCTGGCGCCTGGCTCAGCATGTCGCGCGGCGGGTGACGCGCCGTGCATGCCCGCTGTTCGGACGTAACGCTGGGTGAGAGCTGCACGCGGTGCCGAGACGGGTGACGCTGCGGTCGCCCGTTTCACCAGCCGTTCACACAGGTGCGACAGGGTAGTCCCTGTCGCACGGCACGCGCGTGCGCGCGTTCATGTACCATGGTTGCCGCCTCCCCCGGCTGCAATTGCGCACTTCAGCCGGCTCGCGGCCGCGTCTGGCGTCGTCCGCGCCCGCGCCGCCTCACGCGCTGTCCTGCGCGATGAGGCCGTGCTGGCGCAGCACCTCGACGGCCTCCTGCATCTTGGTCTGCAGGTACGACCCGTCCTCGATGAGGTTGATCACCTCGTTCGTGTCCAGCTCCAAGAACATGCCCGTGATCTTCGCCGCCATGTCCCGGCGGTGCTGCTCGACCAGCGGGTACAGGCGCTCGCCCAGCATGCGCTTGCGGTCGCCCTCCGACGCCGAGGCCAGCTGCGCCAGCGTGAGGGGCTGCGCGCCCGACGCGCCGGGCACCTGCGCCTGGGGCGCGTCCGGCGCGGGCATGACCGCCGCCTGCTCGTCCACCGCGTGAGCGCGCTCGGGCCGGCCCTGCGCCGACACGGGCTGCACGACCGGCGGCCGCATGCCGCGTCCGCGCCCCGGGCCCTGTCCGCGCCCGCCGCGGCCCCCCGCGATGCCCATCCCCCTGCCGCCACGCCCCCGCCCCGCCATCATGAACCCGGGCCCCATGCCGCGGCCCATCGGCCCGCCGCGCCCCGGCCGCATCCCGCCCATGAAGGGCGGCATCATCATCGTGGGCGGCATGCCCGGGCGCGCCGCCCCCGGCATGCCGAACGGCGCGAAGCTGTACGGCATGATCCCCGGACCGCCCATCATGTTCATCTGGCGCTGCAGCTGCTGCTGGCGCACCTCCTTCCGCTGCGCCAGCGCGCAGAACAGCGGCTTGCCGCCCTCCAGCGTGGTCTGGTTGCGCCCCGTGATGGCCTTCTGGGCCTCCTCCTGCGTCGAGAAGCACACGAACCCGAAGCAGCGCGACACGCCGTCGTCCGACATCATCACCTTGGCCGACTGGATCGTGCCGTAGTCCTCAAACAGCTCGCGCAGCTTGTTGTCGTCCCACGTGTCCGGCAGGTTCCTGCAAGAACACCAACTCGCGGGCGCGCAGGTGCGCGGTGGGCGCGCGGGGGCGGCCAGCTGGCGGCGGCGAGCTCCAGCCCGGGAGGGGGGGTCCTCACTTGACAAAGATGTTGCGGCCCTCCATCTCCTTGATCCACTGGCGCTGGCGCTCCTCCTTCTCCTGGCGCAGGAGGCGCTCGCGCTCGGCCTTGCTCTGCGCGCGCTGCACGTACAGCTTCACGCCCTCCCCCACGTCCGAGTCGTGCAGCGCCTCGATGGCCTTGAGCGCCTGCTCGTGCGTCGCGTAGTTCACGAAACCGAAGCCCTTGTGGCCCTCGCCGGTCGGGTCCTGCGGCGCGCGGGCGGGGCGAGGGGGGTGTCGGCGGGCCGTCGTCGGCGGCCAGGGGTGGGGCATGTCGCATGGCGCCTGGCGCGGGTGCGGGGCGCGGCGCACCTCCTGGAGCTTGGCGTTGGTGACCTCGCCGTGCTCCTTGAAGCGCTTGAGGAACTCCTCCTCGGACCAGGCCTTGGGGACGTTCTTCACGTAGACGTTCTTGAAGTCCGTCATGGCGTTGGGGCGCTCGGCCTTGCGCTTGAAGCGCTCGATGACGACGGTGAGGCCGTTGAGGACCTTGCCGTTGAGCTTCTCGACGGCCTGCTCGGCGTCCTCCTCGTTCTCGAAGTGCACGAAGCCGTAGCCCTTGGAGGTGCCGTCGGGGAACATCGGGATGCGGCACGACAGCACGGGGCCGACGTTCTCGCTCATCGTCTCGTACAGCGTGCGGTGGTCGATGTCGGGGTGCAGGTTCTTGATGAAGATGTTGCCCTTCCCGGACTTGCGCAGCGTGGGGTCACGCCGCACCCACATGATGCGCATGGGCTGGCCCCGCAGCGGCGTGTAGTTCAGCTCCTGCATCGCCCGCCTGGCGTTCTCGGCCTGCGCAACGCACGCGAGCAGGGAAGAGGGCGGGTCGGGCGGGGCGCCACGCGGGCCGCCGTGCCGCGGGACCGGGTCGGAGGCTTGCGCCCAGATCTGGGGGGCGGGCGGACGCGGCTCCCCGCGCCCGCCGCGCCCCTCGCCGGGCGGTTCGGGGAGAACGGAGCGCGCTCGTTGCGGGGGGGGCGCCGCACTGACCTGGGCGGGCGTGAAGTTCACGTAGCCGTAGCCAAGAGAGTTCTTGGTCACAGCCTCGCGGCACACCTTCACCGAGACGACCTGGCCATGCTGCAGGCGGCGGGGAGGGGGCGGGGACGATGGGGCGCGGGCCGGGGGGCGGCGGCGGCGCTCGTCGTGCCGGCCGGGAGCTCCGCGGGGGCGGAGGTGGACATGCTGGGGCCGGCCCGCCGCCACTGGGGCCGCCGTGCGGGGCGGCGCCGGGCCCTCCGCGCCTCGGGGCGCCGCGGACCGCGGCACGATTTCGCATCGTGCGAGCTCGACGGCGCGGGAGGCGCTGCGCGCGCGTTCCCGGCGCGCTAGCGGCGCCGGCTGCTTGACACAGCCCCCTGAGGCTTCTCTGGCGGGCATCTCGCAGCGTGCGCGGCGGGAGGCGCTGCGGGGCGCGTACCGGGGAGAACTGCTCGAACAGGTCCTGCTCAGTGACGTCGCGGTGGAGGTCGCCCACATAGAGGGAGGCGGACGCAGGCGCCTTGGACGCAGCCTCAGGCGCCTTCGCCTCGGGAGCGGACATGGTTGTTGTTTTTGTTTTGTTTTAAAATGTGTGTTGGACGATCGCCGCAAGTCAGCAGCGACAGGATCGTTTGCTCCAGAAAGCACGAACGGACGGGAGGTGCGCCGCCCAGAGCTCCGTCGCTGTCGTTGCCGGTGCGAGTCAGCTGGGGTCCGTGTGAACAAGAGCTGGCCTGGCCTAGGAGAAGGAGAGAGCCGGCGCCGTCCGTGGCGCCCATGAAGGCCCCGCGACTCGCGCGACCGACGCAGGCTGACCGAAGCCCGGACATCCCCCGGCCAGCTCCGGGCCGACTAACGCCCAGCCTCGCGCGCCGCGGCTCCACAGCGCAGGCTGAACGCAGCGAACCGGGAGAGCAGCCCACTGCGACCGGAGGGAGACCAGGGGCTTGAGAAGCTGCTGGGGCTGAATCTCCTCCCGCGCACGGGCGGAGCGCCCACAGCTGGCGCCAACACCGACACCGGCGGGTCGCCTGCGACGGGCCCGAGGCTCATGGCATAGGCCAGCCGTCGCATTCACGCGCGCGTCCCTCACACGCCGCTCGAGACCCCACGGTGCAACAGCTGCTCGGGAAGCGCGGAGTCCGCTGGGCACTGTTCTAGCGCGGGACGCGGGATAGGTCGAAACCCGACGAGAGAGCTCCGGCGGAGCGGCATCTGAGGGCGGGCGGCGCGATGTCTGCGCCAGACGAGGGCTTCAACGCCGGGACGCGGCGGCAGGACCTCGAGGTCAAGCTGCCAAAGGCGGCCGTCGTGAAGAACAAGCAGCCAGCCGCGCAGCAGATCACCGCCGAGCAGCTTCTGCGTGAGGCGAAGTCGATCCAGGTGCGCAGGAGGCCCCACAGCGCCGCTCCCGCCTGCGCGTGGTCCTCTCTCGGCGTGGCTGGCCCCGCTTGCGGCATGCGACGGGACGCGAGGTCGGCTCAGACCGCTCTTCGATCCCCTCCGGTCACAGCGCGCGCCAGCCCCGCGCCGCTCCGTCCCGGGGAGCACGCTAGCGCGCGCCACACCACGCCGGCGCCCTCCCTGCTTGCGCGCTCGATAGCGGGCCCCGTTACAGCCCGTTCGCGCGCCCGCGCCCGCGGTGCCCGCAGTTGGAAGATGAGACGCCGGCCCCGCACTCGATGGTGACGGACCCGGAGGAGCTGGCGGACCTGCGGCTGAAGAAGAGGATGCAGTTCGAGGACCAGGTGCGGCGGTCGGGGCGGTTCATCCTGACGACGTGGATCCGGTACGCGAAGTGGGAGGAGGAGCAGAAGGACTTCCGGAGGTGCGCGGCGCCCGCAACTGCGCACGGTCGTGGTTTGCGACGTCGGTGTTTCCGCGCGCGCGCCGGCGCGGCGCGTTCCGCGTTCCGACGCGGCGCGGTTCCGTGCGGTGGGTGCAGGGCGCGTTCGGTGTGGGAGCGGGCGCTGGAGATCAACTACCGGCACGTGCCGTTTTGGCTCCAGTACGCGGAGATGGAGATGCGCAACCGGTTCGTGAACCACGCGCGCAACGTGTGGGACCGCGCGGTGACGTACCTCCCGCGCGTGGACCAGCTGTGGTACAAGTACGTGCACATGGAGGAGATGCTCGGCAACGTGGGCGGCGCGCGCGGGGTGTTTGAGCGGTGGATGAAGTGGGAGCCCGACGAGCAGGGGTGGCAGTACTACGTCAACTTCGAGCTGCGGTACAACGAGGTCGACAACGTGCGCAACATCTTCGAGCGGTTCGTGCGGTGCCACCCGCGCGTGCCCGTCTGGATCAAGTACGCCAAGTTCGAGCTCAAGCACGGGTCGCGCGAGCTGTGCCGGGAGGTCTACGAGCGGTGCGCGCAGGAGCTCGGCGAGGACGCGCACACGGAGGAGTACTTCGGCGCGTTCGCGACCTTCGAGACCATGGTCAAGGAGTACGACCGCGCGCGCGCCCTGTACAAGTTCGGCCTCGACCGCGTGCCCAAGAGCCAGGCGCCCGGGCTCTACAAGGCCTACATGGCCTTCGAGAAGCAGTACGGTGACCACGACGCCGTCGAGGGCGCCGTCCTCGGCCGCCGCAGGTTCGAATACGAGGAGGAGGTCACCAAGGTGCGCTGACTCACACACACGCGCGCGCAGGAACACGTGCGACGCGCGGCGCGGTGCGCGACGCGGAGAGAGACACACGCGTGGCCCGTGTTCGTGTCGCGCTGCGTCGCAGAACCCGATGAACTACGACACGTGGTTTGACTACGCGCGGCTCGAGGAGTCGGGCGGGGACGCGGCGCGGGTGCGCGACGTGTACGAGCGCGCGATCGCGCACATCCCGCCCGCGATGGAGAAGCAGTACTGGCGGCGGTACATCTACCTGTGGATCAACTACGCGCTGTTTGAGGAGCTCCAGGCGGGGGACCTGGACCGCGCCAAGGAGGTGTACGCCGCCTGCCTCAACGTGCGCCGCCCCGACCCCGCGCGCGCTCTGCTGTCTCCGCCCGCGCGCCGCCCCCGCGTGCGGCCGCGCCGGCGTCCGATGTGCCGCGTGTTGGTGTGCTGCGCTGTGCAGGTGGTGCCGCACAAGACGTTCACGTTCGCGAAGATCTGGATTGCGGCGGCGCACCTGGAGATCCGGCGGCTGAGCTTGGACGGCGCGCGGCGGCTGTTCGGCACGGCGCTGGGGCTGTGTCCGCGCGAGAAGGTCTTCAAAGCGTACATCGACATGGAGCTGCAGCTGGGGAACGTGGACCGGTGCCGAACGCTGTACGAGAAGTTCGTGGAGTTGGCGCCGCACAACTGCGGCGCGTGGTGCCGGTTCGGCGAGCTCGAGGCGTCGCTGGGCGAGGTCGAGCGGGCGCGCGCCATCTTCGAGCTGGCCATCCAGCAGCCGTCGCTCGACATGCCGGAGCTCGTGTGGAAGAGCTACATCGACATGGAGGCGCAGGAGGGCGGCCGGCCCACGGTGCGGTCGCTGTACGAGCGCCTCCTCGAGCGCACCAAGCACGTCAAGGTGTGGATCTCCTTCGCGCGGTTCGAGGCCTCCCCCGTCGAGCTGTTCGGCGCGGACGACGTCGACGACGAGGCGCGGCAGCGCGCTGCGAGGGGCGGCGAGGGCGACGAGGCCCCGGGCCCGCGCGAGAAGCGCGCGCGCGGCATCTACGAGCGCGCCTTCCGGTGCGTCCCTGCCCGCACGCAGCGCCGCGCACGGAGCTCCCCGTGCTCCGTGCCCACACGGCGCACAATCGCGCACGCGTATCCGTCGCTCGCAGGACGCTGCGCGAGGAGCTGCCGGACGCGAAGGAGGAGGCCGTGATGCTGCTCGAGGCGTGGCAGACGTTCGAGGTGCGCACGAGGCCCTTGCTCAGCGGCGCTGCGGCTGTGCGTGCAGCCGCGGTGCGCTCACGTGCCGAGGTCCCCGGGGAGGTCCGCGTTGCAGGAGGAGTGCGTGGCGGAGGGGGAGGACCACGCACAGCTGGCGCAGGTTGTGTCGGACAAGATGCCGAAGCGGGTGAAGCGCCGGCGCCCGGTGCTGCTCGAGGACGGCACGGAGGCGGGGCAGGAGGAGTACTGGGACTACGTGTTCCCGGAGGAGGCCAGGGTGGCGCCGCACCTCAAGCTGCTGGAGGCGGCGCAGCGGTGGAAGAAGCAGAAGACGCAGGGCGAGTAGACGTGGGGCCGGCGGCTGTGACGCGCAGGCCCGCGCCGCCCCGCTATGATATGATCCCTTTTCGCATGACAGGCCACGCGCGGGGGACGGCGATGACGAGGAGAGCTGAGTAGCCGTCGGCGCGTCGCCACACAACGCGGACAATGCCGCAGACTCAGTCACCGCTGTCACCCAGCCGGCTGCCGACACCCCCTGGTACAAGCAGCCTAGGACGTGGACCAGCACTTCGGCGCGTCGGCTGGCGGGCGTCGTCCAGTACTCGCGCGGCTCGCCGCGTTGTTGCTGACGACGCCCGCCACTCACTCTAACTGATTGCAGGTCAGAGCCTTCCCTTGGCACATGATGGCACGCTCACATGGCATTTCGCGCGAGTACTCCTAGCACGCTGCCGCCTTGATCAGGACGATAGCACACCCGCATTTCGTTTCGTGCGCGGGTGGTCAATTACTACTCTGTGTGTCGTGTTGTGCTGCGCCGGGCCTCGAACATGGGGCTTTGGCGCAGTGCCAGCTGAGAGCTACCTCCCTACTCCGGCCTTCAACCGTCGGCGTAGACGAGCCTGCCTCCGGCTAACTGACTCCGCCGTCTCACGTCCGTGGCTCACCGCCCGGCGTGCTAGGAACGCGCAACTTAGGTAGAGCTCTCCCCGTCATCGTCGCCCTCCCGTCGTGGCTTGATTACTGCATCCTCGGTCTAGTTCCGCACACCACCCTCTTTTCACCCCCAAAACCTCTCACCATGCGCACTCCAATCGGTCGCCGACGGAGGAAACGGCTCCAAGCAGCGTTGCGTCTCAGCGACCAGGCCGGCACCGCCGAGGCGCGCACGCTGCGTGGCCACCTTTCGAATGGCACCCTGTTCCACCATGTCGCAAATCTAAATGACCACGACCCGAACTTTCGACCCAGCATCACGCACGCACGCCGCATCGCGGCCGCTATTGCTCCGCAGGCATCTCCCCGTGCCTGGCCCCCTCCTAGCCCCCACCACACACCCTCCCACCCCGCCTCCGCACTAGCCCCTCGACCCTACTGGGACTACGTGCCCCGCGACGAACGGGCGCCCGCATACCCGCACCCGTGCCCCCCACCGAGCGCTCCTTTCCCACCGCCCCCGCCGGCGCTCTCGGACCTCGCCGCGCTACCATCGGTCACGGCAAACCCCCCGCTTGCGGCGCGCGGGGTTGTCTATGTCCTCTTGTGCCGGAAATACCCCTTCTTTTACTATGTCGGGGAGACATACCGCACAGCGATCGAACGACTGCAGGAGCACTTTGATGCAGCATTCACGCACCATCCGAACGCCGTGCACACCCCGCTTTACGAGTTTATGCGACGAGTGTGGGCGCAGTCGCCGAACGGCCATGTCCCGTGGCGCGACTTCACCATCGTGCCCCTCTTTCGCATCAATTTCGCACGCCAGGTGCCCATCCCGCCGGCGACTAGCCCGGACGCTTTGAAGGCCTGGTTCCACAAGTTCCGCACCTACTCCCTGGCCTGGGAGCAGACCATGATACGCTGTCTGGGCTCCACATACCCCGGCGGCCTCAATTACTGCAAGGGCATGTGGAATTTCGGCTACGGAGCTGGCCACTCTGATGCTGCCCCATGGCCTCTATCCCCCCTGGCGTTCCAAATCGCCGCTGACCCCCACCCCGTAGCGATCCCCCACAACGACTTCCCCGTCCCGCCCGGCCCGAGTGGGCTCCCAGCGCTGGCGACCCTCTTCCAGCCAACGTTTGCCATCTCCTCCACGCATCAACGTACCATCCACCTCGACGCTGACAACTGCCTCACAACTACGGCACCAGCGTTGTCCCTGCCCCCCGCTATCGCAGGCATGTCTCCGCGCCTCGGTACACGCGAGTATATCTACCAGACTCGCCTCCTTCTTGACGTTGTTTTGTTCCGCCGCGCCGGCGACACAGAGCACGATCATTGGAGACGCGCGGTGAACCATTGCACGGCAGCGAACATCGGAAAATACCTCTTCTCCCTCCATCACTGCGTGTCGCACATGCATCCCGATGCGCTTAACCTGGGTCTCGACGAGCCCTTTTACACACAGCAGATGTTGGACAGTGCCCGCACCGTTTTGCAGGCCGCCATCAACCACCACTACCCTCCCGTCGCAGACATCGACCTCGGGAGCCGTACCCTCATGATCCACGACTTCCCTACCCCCCTGGCTAGCCTCGCCCCCCTCGAAACCCTCGTCAATAATGATGACTTTCTCAACCTCTTACCTGAGCGTATCCGCGAAGGTATGGATGGCTTGTTTCTGGTGGCCCCGCGCTATTCGGTCAGGTTTCCACCGCTGTCGCGCTCGGTGTGCACGCACAGCGGAGTTGCCAAGTTTGCACGCAGTCGCCTGTACGACATCATGGCGACGCAGTGCGACTGTGCGCAACACCAAGGACCGGACCTACGACGCCACTTCACGCTCGAGGACCCCTACTGGCAGATCGACGGCGAGCCTGTGCGGCACCTCTGCACGCTGGACCCTGCTGCGGCGGGCATCCAGAGCACCGCGTACCGCCGTTTGTTCGCCGTCGGCGGTGCCAAGCACCGACACGTCCCGGAGCTGCACCAAGCCACGAGCGCGACCGTAGCTAGCATCGTTGAAGCCTACCAGAAGCCGCTGCTCGGGTGGACGAAACGCGTCAGCAAGGCCGCCGACATGGACGCGGCAGCGTGCATGCCGTACATTGATGCTATACTTGCTGCTACGCAAACGGCACTCCAACCCGCTCTTCAACCCGGGTTCCGCCTTCCATGGCCCCCGCCGCTGGCGGACATTCAGCCCGACGATCGCGTGGCTCTGCGGCGAGACGCGACACGCCTCACCATCACGACCATGGACAAGAACGCCGGGAATTTGGTTTTCGTGTGTCGGCGCGCCTACATCGAGGTCCTCCTGCACGACCTGCACAGCAACGACGCTTTCGCTGTCAACGAGCCGGCAAATGCCAACATCACGCATGCCAGGCACGTGGTGAACGTCGCTAACACGACGGAGGCTATGTTGGACAACCTGCAGCTACCAGGAATACGCACCGAACGCGAGTGCGGTGGTCTACCGCACTACTACGGGACGATGAAGCTTCACAAGGCCAAGGTGGACGTGCGGTACATCTCGGACTGCTCGAGCGACATCACGCGCCCCGCAGCGCAGCTGCTGACGAAGGCCCTCGGCGCGCTCATGTGCCACGCCACCCTCGTGGAGGTCTGGAGCTCCATCTTCGACGGCGTCCCGGAGGACCTCTGCAGCAGCTTCGCGCCCTTCTTGGTGGACTCCAGCCGCGGCATGCGTGACATGGTGACCGCGTATCTACATGACAACCCACCACGCTCAGCGATACATGCTCAACAACCACCTCTGCTGCTGGGCGCCGACATCAAGCGGCTCTACACGCACATCCGGCACGAGACGAGCGCGGACCACGGGACCGGCCTCATCGACTGCGTCATCGAACACATCGACGCTGTTTTTGCACTGCATCCAGGGCAACACCTCCTGATCGACTTGCAACCCGCGTTTGACGCGAGGGAGACGTGGTGGTGGGTGGCGCAGCTGCCGGACGCGGACGGCATGGTTGGGAAATGGGCACCGAGCATCGAGCAACTTCATGGTCTCGTGCACATCCTCGTCAAACGCGCCTACGTGGTGTTCGGGGGCGTCGTATATCACCAGACCTGCGGTGTGCCCATGGGGCTCTCGGCCTCCCCCCACCTCGCGAACTGCTACATGTTCCGGCATGAGCTCGCGTTCCTCTGCCAGTTTCGCGACCGCTGGTTGAGCACTGGCGACGTCGCTTGGCTGAAGGTCTTGGGGTCTTTCCGTTATTCCAGGCGCTACATCGACGACAATTTCTCTCTCGCGAACGCACTGTACCGCTACTTCAACACCCACCCCCGCCCCCCCACCCCGCCCCCCGAAACCCCGTCGTCGATCGTAGATCTCATCTCTGGTATACATAACATGTACCCCCCCTGTCTTGAGGTCGAATTTGACGCCCCAGCGAACCCGCTCGACGGTGTCTCCTTCCTAGACCTCCGCGTGCGTCCGCATCCCGAATATCAGGGCTTCCTCCTGATCTCGCACTATGACAAACGCGGTCTGTTTCCTGAGAACATTCACCTCATACAGTACCCCCACGCTTCGTGTGCGCTGCTGCGACGACACCTTTACAACATCGTCCGCACCGAACACATCCGCGTGTCCAGCGAGGTGACTGACCGCGACAGCTACGTAGCCAAGATGTCGGCCATGATGCGCTACATGCGTACGCATCGAGGTTACTGCATGCGACAGGTCCTGGCGATCCACCGCGCCGCCTGCCGGACGCACCCGAGCCCGCATTTTGGCCCTGCCACGCCGGCGGGCCTGGCTGACCTCGTGCGTCGCCACGTGCAGTTTGCAGACCATACTGGCCAACCTGCTGACAGGGCGTGCCCGGCGCCCTGCAACTCGTCACCCTCATACATGATCCCGGCGCTGCGAAGCTGGCTCGGAACTATCCAGCCATGCCCGCACACATGACGCACTCTGTTACCCCCCCGATGTTGACATGTTGGCCATGCGCGTATTCCGTGGCCGCTAGACCGAGGTATGATCCCTTTTCGCATGACAGGCCACGCGCGGGGACGGCGATGACGAGGAGAGCTGAGTAGCCGTCGGCGCGTCGCCACACAACGCGGACAATGCCGCAGACTCAGTCACCGCTGTCACCCAGCCGGCTGCCGACACCCCCTGGTACAAGCAGCCTAGGACGTGGACCAGCACTTCGGCGCGTCGGCTGGCGGGCGTCGTCCAGTACTCGCGCGGCTCGCCGCGTTGTTGCTGACGACGCCCGCCACTCACTCTAACTGATTGCAGGTCAGAGCCTTCCCTTGGCACATGATGGCACGCTCACATGGCATTTCGCGCGAGTACTCCTAGCACGCTGCCGCCTTGATCAGGACGATAGCACACCCGCATTTCGTTTCGTGCGCGGGTGGTCAATTACTACTCTCTATGGGTGTCCCGTGCGTGGTGCGTGGTGAGCAGCAGCAGCGCGGGTGCAGTGCGTGCGACCCCCGCCCATCGCGCGCTCAGGCCCGGCGCAGCATCGTCTGTCACATCCGCGCCGACCCGGGGCCAGGTTCTCGTGGCCTAGGTCGGCGGGCTGCCCCGCGCGAGTCGCGCCGCCACCCCAGTGCCTTATCAAGCCTGCGCGGTCGTCGCCTGGGCCTGCTGCTGCTGCTTCTGGAGCTTCTGCTGGATGGCCCGGATGGCGTTCTCCTTCTCCGCCTGCTTCTTCTCGAACGCCTTGAACGCCTTCTCCAGCCGCTCCAGCTCCCCGTTGATGAACCCCAACCGCTTGTCCACGTTGCTCTTCGCCTCGTCCTGCTCCTGCGCGCCCAGAAGCGTGCGCCGAGCACCGTGTCGAGCCATGCAAGCGGGCCGTGCGTGCCGCGGGCGCGGGGGCTGCGCGCTTGCCTGCTTGATGAGCACCGGGCCCACGAGCCGGAACACGCACGCGCCGTCCTCCAGCAGCCCCAGCTCCTTCTTCACCATGTCGTTCTCATTCTTCTGCTCTAGAAACTTCTGCCTGGCCGCGTGGTTCTTGTTGATGTCTGCGTCGCGCGCGTGCCGAGCAACCTCCTTTAATATCGTGCACGGGCTCGTGCGCTGACAGCGGCGAGCAAATTCCCGGCGGCGAGCGACCGCTCGGTTCTCGGGATCAGTTGGAGCTCAGCCGGCCACACACACGCGCTGCGGGTGCGGCCTCGGCCCCGCGGCCCAGCATGGCGCTACCGAAGCAGGCACCGTGCCCCGCGGACAGAAGCGCCGCAACGCGGGTTCCCGGGACGCGCTCGCGCAGTCCGTCGCGTGGAGAAACCAGGTGACTGCTTGTTTGATCGCGACGCATCGCCGCGGCGCGGCAGGGGCGCGCATGCCAAAGTGGCGGGCCCTGCTGCAGCGCCGCGAGGAACCGGTTCGCACCCTCTTGGACTTTCTTGAATTCCTCGACCTCCTTCTGCAGCGCCTCCTGCAGCGCCCGTACGTTCGCCATCGCGGCCTTCAACGCGCCGCACCAAGGGCCGTGGAGAGGTCCGTGGTTCCAGGATGCGCGCACCAGTCGAGAACGCGGCACCGAACGCTAGTTCTAAACGACGAGCGAGGAACGGAAGCTGTGCGGCAGCCGCGCGGCGCGCCCTCTGTATCGCTCCGCAGCGCGGGAGCCGGAGCTCTCTCTCGGGTCGCCGAGTCATGCATGGGTCGGCCGATGCCCGGGCCGTCCTGGGCAGTCGGACAGTGCCGGGCACTGCCCGGCGGCGCCGCGTGCGCACGAGGGGAGGCCTGGGCGGCGCGTCGGTGCAGAAGCGTCCCGGCGAGGTAGTTTGAGCGAAACGCAGTCGAGCGTTCTCGGTTGCGGGGCACGCACAAAAGGACTGCCCTGCGCGTCGCGGCAGCGCGGAGCCATGCGCTGAGCAGGGCACCACCGCACCGACACCGACGTTCGTGAGACGCCTGGCGCTGGCTGTGTTTCTGAGCGCGCGGGGCGGGGTCGCAGCGGCGCGACAGCCATGGCGGGGAGCCACCCCAGCCGCGAGCACTCCAGCGCGCTGCCTGTGACCGAGGAGGAGGCGGCGAATGGGGCCGGCGGGGACGGCGGCGAGGTGGACGACGGGTTTTCGGCGAAGGGCGCCCTGGAGAGCAATCGCATGCTCGACGAGGTGGAGCGTCTGGTCTCAGCGAAGAAGGTGGGCGAAGGGCGCGCGGACTTCCTCCGGGAAAAATGCAATGCGCTGCGCAAGGTAGTTCAGGACTCAATCAAGCGCTCCGCGGACCTCGAGAAGCAGGAAGTGCGGCTAGCACGCAAGGTGAGCGCACCTGCATGCCCAGGACCAGGCGTCGCTCGCACGAGCCGGGCGGCGACCTCGCGAACCCACTGTGCGCGGACCCACCGAACCTGGCTGGAACGAGTGCGGATGCTGCGCCATATGTGCCGTCAGCGTCGCTTCCTGCCCCGTTGGAGGGTCTGCATGAGGCCTGCAGGCATTTCCACCCGCTCTGCTGCGTGCGTCGTCGCCCTTGTTGCCGTCGCGCCCACCAGGGCAACGTTGCGTCCTCTGAGACATCCCGCAGGTGGAAGTTGAGAAGGGGAGGGCGGACGTGGGCAGCAAGGGCGGCAGTCTCTACATCCTGCAGCTCAAGGAGGAGCGCGACGAGGCGGAGAGCGAGCTCGTGTTCCTGAGCGAGCGCACGATGAGCGCAGATATCGACATCAAGCAGCTCATGCAGGTCCGCGCACCCTCCGGCGGCCCCTCCGGCCCCGGGACCTGCAGACGCCCCGCCGCATGCCCGCCAGGCGCGCCGTCTCACGCGGCGCCCGTCCCGCTCGGTGCGCGACGCTGCAGGAGCGCGGCATGCTCCAGGCGCGGCTGGACGAGATGATGCGGGAGGCGCGCGAGGCGCTGATGCCCACGATCAAGGGGTTGGAGGGCGAGATCGGGGTGGTGCGGGAGGCGGTGGCGCAGAACTCGTCGAAGCTGGCGTCGGCGCGCAACGAGAAGCGGCGCATGACGGGCCTGCACAACGACCTGCTGACGGAGATGACGTCGGTGGAGGAGCTCAAGGCGCGCGAGCTGGTGCAGCTGCAGAAGGCCAGCGCGATCCCGGAGACGGCGCGGCGGCAGATCGAGCTGGTGGGCGCGGCGATCAAGAACTACCAGGGGCTGGACATGCAGCTGCGGCAGAAGGTGCAGGAGAACGACCGGGAGTACATGCGGCTGGCGGACAAGCACGCGCAGCTCGACGAGGAGCACCGCGAGAACGGCCTCAAGGCGCAGAAGATCCAGACGCAGGCGGCGAAGCACGAGCGCATGCTGGACGACATGCGGCGGCAGGTGGAGCTCGCGGCCATCGAGAACGAGAAGCTCCTGTCGGACCAGGTCAACCTGGACATGCAGATCCGCGCGACGGTCGGCGAGCTCAAGCGCGAGCAGGACCAGCAGGCGCGCAAGCAGCACGAGAAGGAGCTCGCGCTGCGGAAGCTCAAGCGCGCGGAGGGCGAGCTGGGCGGCCTGCAGAACCAGCTGCCCAGCCTGGTGACCATCCGCGACGGGCTGGTGTCGGACGTGGCCAAGTCGACGGCGGAGCTCGCGCGGCTGCGCGACGCGACGTCGGAGCTGCGGCGGGACGTGGCGGGCGTGAAGGACGTCCTGGTGCGCGAGACGACGCTCACGCAGGAGGCGGCGGGGCAGCTGAACGCGCACGCGGCGGAGGCGCGGCAGCTGGAGGCGCGCATCGTGCAGCTGAAGCGCGGGCAGGACCGCGTGGAGCACGAGCTGCGCGAGCTGGCGTCGTCGCGGGACCGCCTCGCGCGGCAGGTGGCGTCGAAGCTGTACAAGCTGCGGGAGGCGCGGCAGGACCTGGGGCTCAAGGACATGGTGATCAAGGACCTGAAGAAGCAGCGGAAGGAGGTGTTGTCGCGCGTGCGGGAGTTCGAGCAGCTGTTCGAGCTGGTCAAGAACCAGCGGAACAAGTTCGTCAACCTGATCCAGGCGGCCAAGCAGAGCATGGCGGAGATGCGCGAGAAGCTCAAGATCCTGGACAACGAGGTCGACATATTGCGGACGGAGTCGAACGACAAGGACTCGAAGCTGCAGAAGAACGAGCACGACCACCAGCTGGCGCAGGCGGAGCGCGACCAGGTCCGCAACGAGCTGACGCGGTCGGTGCAGGAGTTCCAGCGGCGGCAGGACGTGGTGGACCAGCAGATCGCGGAGATCGACAAGCTGAACGCGATCATCAACCGCGCCGAGCGCGACATGCTGCGCCTGAAGAAGCAGTACGAGACCATCGTCGAGGCGCGCAACTACACGGGCATCATGCTGATCGACCGCAACGACGAGCTGTGCATCCTGTACGAGAAGGCCAACATCCAGCAGGAGGCGCTCCGCCGCGGGGAGCTCGAGCTCAAGGGCCGCGAGGACGAGATCCGCATGCTCAGCATCCAGCGCGCCGAGGTGCAGCGGTCGCTCGAGATCGTGCGGCGGCAGGCGCCGCGCATGCCCGAGTACGACAAGGAGATCGCCGCGCTGCAGCACCAGCTCCTGCAGGTGCGCGCCAAGGCGGACGAGCTCACCGCCGCGCTGGAGGACCCGGGCAACGAGGGGCGCTGGCGGCTGCTCGACGCGCGCGTGCCGGACAAGGAGGAGCTCAAGGCGCGGCGCACGCAGCTCGAGGACCGCCTCACGGACCTCAAGCAGCAGATCACGGAGAAGGACGTCGTGCTCGCGGAGGTCTCCGCGCTCGCCGAGCGGCTGCAGCTGCAGGCCGTCGAGGGCCGCCAGGAGTCGCTCGACCTGGCGAAGAAGGCCAACGCGTACCAGCACCGCCTGCGTGACGTGACGCGCAAGATGATGGCCGCGGTGTCCGAGCTGTCGATGTTCCAGGCCTCGGCGCTCAAGCTCGAGGCCGACAAGGAGTCCCTGACTCAGCTGCTCGGGGTGGCGCACCGGCGGCTCGAGCAGGGCCTGGCGCCCACGGAGGACGCGGAGCGGGAGTGGTACCGCCGGGAGCGCGAGCGGCAGGTCGCGGAGGAGATGCGGGCGCGCGGCGAGGAGTTCGCCAAGCAGCAGGAGCTCGAGGCGCTGGGGCTGGTCACCACGGCCGAGCAGCGGCCCAACGCGTACATCCCGGAGGACGACCCCATCGGGCTGCCCAAGCCCTTCCCGCTGCACCCGCCGTACAAGCCGACGCCGCTCGGCGCCACCGCGCGCCACATCCGGCAGCCCAAGCCACGGGAGATTGTCATTTAGGGGGGTTGGGGCGCGGCACGAACTCTGTGACGCACTGCACCGCCGCGCACGACAGGGCGACCGGCGCCACCGGCGCGCGCGCGTCGCGACGTCACACTCGCTCGCGGCGCCCTGCGGAGCGTGACCTGCCCCGCTATGTGCCGCCCATTCACCCCCGCTTCGGACGCAGGGGTGCCGAGGCTCACTTGCTGACGACCGCGACCTTCGCTCGGCGTTTGAGGCAGCCGTTCGGCGGTTTCGGTTCTGGCACCGCGCTGGTGTCCACGCCAATCTTCGCGGCCTGAAACACCCACGTCGCGACCTGATCCAGCTGCCACGCCGTCGCCGCCGAGATCTGCGTGACAGTCAGCCGGCCGCGCATCCCTGCACACAGCGCAAACGCACACCCCCTCTGGGCACCCGCGCACGCGACTCGTGGTCGACTGGTCCCGTCGCGCACAGCACGCACCCTCGCACTTGTCGTACAGGCTGGGCAGGCGCAGCTTGCGCGTGACTTGCTTCATCCTCGTCAGGGAGTCCTCCACGCGGTCCCACGCGGTGAGCGCGACCATCACGGGCTTCAGGTCCAGCGCCGGCGCGTCCAGCAACTCCAGCAAGTTCCGCGCGTCCGCCTTCAGCTCCTCATCCGTCGCCGCCGCGTCGACCACGTAGATCACTGCGGACGGATGCGCGCGCGTGCTCGGTTCGAACGCGGCCGGTCAATTCAAGTCCAGGACGCTGCACGCCGAGGTGGGCGTTCGCCGGGGGGCGCCCACCTGCGCTGCTCTCCGCGTAGTAGTCGTCCCAGATCTCCTTCATGCACCCGCCCACCTCGGTGAACATCGCCTGCACGCCGCCCTTCAACTTACACACCCGCTTCTCCACACCTGCAACGCAACGCAACGCTGCGCCCCGGATCGCACTGGGGGCGCGCGAACGCCCCGCCCCGCCGGCGCGCCGCGCTGTCTCGCGTGCGCACCTATCGTCGAGTGGGGCCCCTGCGTCTGCTCGGGGAAGCGCTTCGGCTCCGCGTAGTGCACCACCTGCCGCACCATGTGCGTCTTGCCGGCCCCCTCCTGGCCGAGCACCAGTATCTGCGCGTGCTTCAGCGGACGGTGCCGGTGCGGCTTCGTCGGGCTGGCCTCGACGGGCCGGGCCGGCGTCGCGGCCGCGGGCGAGGGCTCCGCGCCCGCCTGAGACCGAGGCCCTGCGCCCGGGTCAGCGCCCGCTGCGCTCGGCGGGCCCACCGCGTCCTGCGAGCATCGCTCAGTTGCGGAAGGGCGTGGACGCTGGGCGTCGAGGTCCGTGCAGCCGGCTTCGCGCACGGGCCTCGCGTGCTTTGCGCAGCATGCATGCACGGGCGGGGGACGCTCCGCCACGTCGCGAGGCCGAGACCGAGGTCTGGGGCTGCACCTGGTCGCGGCCCGTCATTGTGCACGCGGGATGGTCAGGTCGGCGAGACCGAGGTCCCTCCACGCGGGCGCGCGCCGGTCGTCCCGCTGGTCCTGCTCTCCGTCCGCACGCTCCCCCTCGTCCTCCCCGCGCTCAGGCTCCACGTGCGCCGGCAGGTGGATGGCTGCGCAACGAGGAACAGGAGGCGAGGCGGCGTCAGCGAAACGGCCAGCGCTGGCGGGCGTTGTAGGGCCGCACGCGCTGAGAGAGCGTCACCTTCGTCCGGTAGCTTGTCACGCGCCCAACCCTCGTCCACGATGTCGAGCAACTCCTGCTCAACTGTCAGCGAGCTATCGATCGAGTGTGACATCAGCGCGTCCAAGTCCACCCCACCAGGCGTTCGCCTCGCTGCCAGTCGAGATTCAAAGCAACGCCCCGACAAGTACGCCAGGTGGCGTGCACGAGCCGAAAGCCTTGCTCCGGGGACGCTCACGGGCGCGGCTGGTCTGGTGCCGCCGCGGTCCCGAACCAGCAATGAGTCCGGAAACTGAAAGCGATGTCCGACATTGTCGGACATTGTCGGTAGGGGGTCAAAACCGAATCGAACGCCCCACAGCCCCCGCCGCCGCCCCGCGTCAGCACTCGCATCTGACAACGCGCGAGCACCCGTATCTGCGAGAGAATGCATGGCTGGCTGCCGGCGCAATCCTCGTCACGCCGCGCCCCATCACACGGGAACAACGCGTCGCAGCGCACATCATGAGAATGTGGGCCCTGACTCTATGCACCCTGTGGTGGTCCGATTCATTCAGTCGCGCGCAACGCTGTCGTCCGCAGTCGCAACGCATGCCCGCAAGAACGAGTCATTGAGGTGTGCATGTCCTCAGGCTGACTAGCTTCAGTACGGTCGGTGAGGGCGAAATGCACGATCTCATCGCCGACGCGGAATACCCCAGCGCGTACGTTTGAATCAAAACAACTCGCACGCACGGGCTGACGCCGCGCGACAACCTACAGCGTTGCCCCGCACGCACACCCGGACGAGCGTCTATGAGCCGCTCCGACGGGAGCTCCCGGCTGGTCCCCGCGGTATCGGATCGCCCCCGGGCCCTGTCTCACCACTCCCCCGGCTGGAACACGTTGGGCAGGGCGAGATCGCCCTTGCGCTTTGCGCGGCGTTTGAGCCGCTCGTTCATGCGCGACAGGTTGTCCGACGTGTGCGACGACAGGCGCAGGGACTCCAGGCGGTGCGCGCGGAACATGTCCATCCCGTCGCCCGCGGAATCCACGCTCTCCGACGACACGGTGAGGTCTTCGTCCACCAGCTGATTGCGGTTCCCGCCCAGCTTCTCAAACACCGACAGGAACCTGCAGCGCGCACCGGGCGGACGCCGGAGCCGTCGGACGAACGTGCGGCTCGCGCGGGGAGGCGGGGGGGCGTCGCGCGGCGTCTGCGTCGACCGCACCTGGACCCGATGACGGAGATGGGCAGGGAGATGGTGAGCAGGCCAAACATCATGGTGACCGAGGCCGCGATGCGCCCCGCGGGCGAATACGGAATGTCCTCGCCGTATCCGAGCGTGGTGAGCGTCACGACGCAGAACCAGAACGTGTGCGGGATGGAGGCGAACTTGGACTCCTCCCACACCTCCCGACAGTCCTCCTGCGACGACCGCACCCGCCGAGTGCACGTGCGTGAGGCGGTGTGCGCGGCCGCGGGGCGTGCGCGCTGCGAGCGGCGGCGGGGCGCGGGGTCGCACCGAGAACGGCCCGGTGATCATGGGCACGCGGATGTCCACCACGTCCCCCGCCTGGCGGCAGTCCCTCCACATGCCGAATCGGTCCCCGAGGTCGCCCGCGCTGCACACGAAGGAGCACGTCCACGCCACGCGGTGCTCCCACGTCTGCAGGCCGGCGTTCCAGCGCCCGCGCTCGAGGAAGTGCAACAGCGACGACATCACCAGGATGGCCATGCCCAGCATGAACACCAGGATCTGCATGGGGCGCAGCGAGCGCTGCAGCGTGATGATCAGCACGCGCAGGGAGCCCTGTCCGACCTGCGCCGCGAACCGACCGAGAGAGGCACCGTGAGAGCCACGCCGCACCATGCGCCACTGGCACGCGGGGGGGGTCGGGCGCGCGTGGGGCGTACCCGGAGGAGCCGGAGGACGCGCACGAGCCGCATGACGCGCAGTACTTGGAGCCCCGGGATCTGCACGCCCGTGAGCGCGACCTCGATGTAGTAGGGTATGATGGCCACGAGGTCGATCAGATTCATGGTGCCGAGGACGAACTTCCACGCGTTCGGGGCCGCGAGGAGACGCAAGAGGTACTCGAGCGTGAAGAACGCGATGCAGACCGTCTCGATCCAGAAGTACTCGTTCATGACTGCACCACGGGGGGGGGGTGTTGTTGTTGGGGTGTGGTGCGGCCTGCGCGACGCGTGGCTGCGGGCGGCGCGTGCGCGGTGGTTGCGTTCGGGTGCGCGCCTGATTCGTCGGTGTATTCGTGGGGGAGTGTTTCGGCGATGTAGGCCACGGTGGAGAGGAGGATGAGGAGCATCATGAACACGGACACCCACGCGGCGACCTGCGGGCGGTTGGAGTGGGCGCGGCTCAGTGCGCGGCCGCGGCGCGTGCGGGCGCGGCCGCGGGCGGGCGGGCGGGCGGGCGGCGGGGGCGCACCTTGGAGGAGGAGGGTTCGTTGAGGAGGTTGTTGAGCCAGATGCGGGCCTCGGTGGAGCCGGAGGCGGCCTGGCGGATGCTGGCGAACACTCGGCGGTTCTCTTCGTAGCTGACCTGGTCCACGCGGATGGCCGCGCGCCACACCAGGTTGGTGGGCGTCAGCTTGCACCCCGCGTGCACCTTCTCCATGTCGTCGAGCACCTCCCAGTGCCCGCACATCCCCTCCGGCTCTGCTCCCTCGTACATCTCCCGCGGCAGGTGGTACTTCTCCGGCACCCAGATCGCCAGAGCCGGGTCCCTCCCCTGCAGCTCGCGGGCGCCCGGAGAGCCGCCCGTGAGCGCCGACGCGCGCCAAACGCGCGGCGACCGAGCGGCGAACAGCCACAGGAGGCGTCGCGAGGCAGGCAGGGTCCGCACCTTGACTTGGCTGCTGCTGGTGCTGAGCCCAAGGCAGCTGGCCATGGCGTCGTTCAACTCCGCCTTGTCGCCGTTCACGGGCCACTGGTGCAGCCGTATCCGCGACCCCAGGCAGAAGAATATCGGTATCTTGCGCGCGCGCGCGTTCGTGCCGCCCCCCGTCGTCACCCGTTGCATGAATGACATGAAGCGTGACCGTCGCGTGGGCGCCGCCTCCATCGAGCCCCTCGCTCGCTCGCGCCGCGGAGTGCCGTGGTCCGACGCGTCCGGCTCGAACGTGAGGCCCCGCCTGCTGTCCGGGGAAGCCGGATGGCTGCAGTAGCACGCGGAGCTCGGAAGCGTGGGCCACCCTGTGGCGACAGCGTACTGCGCGTGCGCCGATTCAAGGGCGGGAGACGAGCGCGCCGGGTCGGTGCAGAGAACGAGAATGCCGTTCGAGCTCGAGGCCTCGTGAGTGCGCAGTTCGCGCGACGCGCACCTGAATTCCCTGTCTTCCTTGATGCCGCTGCCTCCGAAGGGCAGCCTCCGCGACGCGGTGGTCCTTGGTGTCGCCAGCGGGGTCCCCATCACGTCTCCCGGCGCCTCGCGACTGCCGTGGGCGCTTGGGTCGTTGCTAGCTGCGCCATTTCGTTCGGCAGGGGGGCTGCAGAGGACGAACGCGGCGCAGTGGGGCTCGTCGGACTCCCTTGAGGGGCAGCATGCGCGGCTGAAGCCATCATGAGGTCTGCCGGAAGAGAGACGGCGCGGCGAGCAGCGCTGGGAGACGAGGACGTCCACGGGGTGGCGGAAAAAGCTTCGCGCAACTACCGACCCTCTTCGGTCGCTTGCATTCCCGCGCGACTGCCTCGCTCACCTCGGGTCTCTGGCAGGGTCCATGGCGCCCCCGCTCCCCGGCCGCGTCGGCCCCACGCAATGCTACAGCCGCTCCGCCACCTGTCTCCAGCGCGCTTGGTGCGAGGCCACTGCTACGAACGACGACGCGCAAGAGATCCTGGGACGCGGTGCTACTATACGATACTGCCGCAACCAGCCGGAACCAGCCGCACACGAGCGGCGCGCGGCCGGGCAGACGGCGCACAGCGACGCCCCTGAGGTCTCCCTGGACCACGGGCCATTGCGGCGGGCTGGCAGCCTCCCGGCGCTCTGTCTGCTTGGCCCGACGGCCTGACGTCGTCGAGAGGAATCGTGTGCGGCGTCAGGCACCCGGAACCGGCGGCTCTCCGAGGGCTCCGTGGGGCTTGGGAGGTGGCGGACGTCGTCGCTGCGGGTGTCGAGCGCGCGGAGGGCAACGCCTGATCGCTGGCGGGGGGGCGTGATGAGTTCTGCGGCGGCGGGTGATGATGGCACCTATAGGATGCAAATAGCCAACAGTGAGCACCTGCATACTCCCCACTGCACGGAATCTTTGCCGGCATCGAAGGACTGCGGCAGATTCACCACGCGGTGCTGTCCTGCGGTCTATCGCAACACAGCGAGCAGCGTCGCTGCGGCAGCGTACGCGCAGACCGACCCGTGGGGGTGGCGACTGCACCTGCTGCCTGCTTCATGGAACCGCCTCTCGCGCACCTTGGAGCTCTGCGGCACGCCATGCCCCTGGAACGTCGAGGTCGCGTTCACGGCTCCGTCGACGCGGGCGTTCGTCGTCGGTAGGCGCGGCTCACTGCGCCCAGCGCTGTTCCGTGCCCTGCAGAGTACAGCCGGATGGCCCTGTGGCGGCAGCATCTCAACGTGGCGACCAAGGTCCAGATCGCGTGGCTCGTCACGCGCGTGGTGTACACCATGCTCATCCGTCCGACGGGCCGCGAGCCGCCGATCGCCAGCATGATGATCTTGGGGCTGGGCGTGGTGGCGCAGGTGGCGTGGTACGCCCTCCAGAAGAAAAAGCCCGGCACGATCTCGAAGACCGCGGAGAAGAACTACGTCATCGCCTACAACATCCTCTCGCTGCTCACCGGCATGCAGCAGGTGCGGCCCTCACGCACGCACTCGCATGCCGTGTCCTGCGTCCAGCAGGCCGTGCACGCGCGCGCTGCCGCCCCCCCGACCGCGGCGTACCCCGGCGTGCGCGCAGGTGCTGGCGTTCGCCTTCACGCACTTGCGGATCCCGACCACCTCCCGGATGTACTTCGTGATTGGCGTGGAGTACCACAACACTGTCAACAGGCTCTTGAACCTCGTCGGACTGTCCGTCGGACCCAAGGAGCTCGTGTCGGTGCGCCCGGGGACGCGTTGCACGCGCACGCGCAGTCCGCCTGGCCGCGGCGCGGCTTCTGACGCGTGCTGTGTCTGGTTGCGCCGCCCGCGTGCAGGCGTGCCATGTCTTCGAGGGCGTGACGGACATGATCGGCGTGGTCTGCATGATCATCGGCGCGGTCATCGGCCACCAGCTGGTGCGCGACATGATGGACGACCTCAAGGAAGAGGCCGAAAACAACAAGAAGAAGAACAAATAACAAATAGGGATACACGAATGCATGACGCCGGCCGGCACGTGGGTTGAGTCGGAGCCGGCCGTCGATGTGACGCCCGCGCGAGCCGACCGCTTCACACGCGCGCCCTACGGCACGAGGTCGAGCTCCTTCATGGCCATGAGGCGCAGATAGGGATTCTCGAGTATCTTTTCGTCGTTGGTGTGCTGGGCGTGCACCACCAGCCGCCGCATCGCCTGCGAGTACACGTCCGGGCTCTTCACCTGGATCCGCCGAAGCAGGCACGCCGACGCGTAGTACTGCAGCCGCGGGTCCGCGTCCTTGAGCAGCTGCTGCAGCAGCGGCTGCACCAGGTCCTGCCCCTTGCTGTCCACCAGCTCCGCCGGGCTCTCCTCCGACTTGCCCAGGAGCAGCACGAGGAGCAGCAGGCGCAGGTCCTCGATCGACGACGCCCACAGGCCCCAACGCACCGGCCCGATGTCTGACGCCTCCAGCGGCACCGCGTACAGGCCGCACGCCGACGTGTTGCTCGCCGTGTACAGCGACGCCGACCGAGACAGCACCTGCGCGGAACGGAGCCGAGCGACGCGGAACTTGGCAAGGCGAGCGCATGCCGTCACTCAGCGCGCGAAGCTGCACGTGGCAAGGCCGGCGTAGTGGGTGACGGGCCGCGTACATCGAACAGGCTGTAGAGCGTCGCCGCGGGTATCTGTCGGAGCGCCGTGTCCGACACAGTGGGCGACTCCACCGACCCGGTCACCTCCTGCCAGATGCTGGGCCCAAGCTGACCCATCATGTCGGTTGCGGTGCGCGCTGCGTTCTCGCCGATGCCGTTGCCGCCGGGGCTCGCGGGCGCTCCTTCGCTGGCGACGAGCGTCTCGGAGCCGCCGATCGACGTGTCGCCGCGGCACACGCAGGCCAGCAGGTGCCGCGTGAGCCGCAGGAAGGCAGCCTGGCATCCGGGGAGGGCGCGGTAGTGCATGAGCCAGTCCACGGTGCTGAGCAGGATCGGGAGGCTCTGGACCGTCGGGGGGCCGTTGAGCAGCGACCCTGGGTTCGGCGGCCGCGGCATCTCGATCCCGCTGTGCAGCCACCCGCCCACGAACGTCGCGAGCCGCTGCGCGATGTGCACGAACATCAGCGGCGCGTCCGGGCCGCCGCGCTCGAACATCGCGTGCAGCACCTTCCGGATCCGCCGCTCCACCTCCGTCTCCTTCACGCCCCTGGCCGCCTGCGCGCCACCGCACAACGACACACAGGCTCAGGCTCAGCACACTGAGCAACGGGGTGCAGCCTCGCATCGGGACAGACGCGGCCGCGACGCACCTTGACGCTCGGGATGGGCTGCGGTCTGTCGCGGTCGCCCTTGCCCCGCGAGCAGTACGCCGCGTGCTCCTTGGTGGCCACGCGCTCCAGGATCTCCGCGATCCACACCTTCAGCGGGTCCCGCTGCTCGCCCATGGTGTACATCGCCTTCTCCAGCGCCTCCCACGACTCCTCCACGCCGGGGTGCCGCGGGAAGTGCACGCTCTCTATCGTGGCGTTCTTGTGCTCCACCAACTCCTCCGGCAACCCTGCACAAAGGGAGGGGGTGGTTCGGGCGTCGGGGGGGTGTTTCGGACACTGCACAGGAGGCGCCCGTGCGGGGATCGAGCACGGGGCGGGCGCGTGCGGCCCGGCGGGCGCACCTGCGGCTTCGGCGTCGTCGTCGCCGGCAAAGAGGCTCTCCATCTTGCGGAGGACGGTCTCGAGCAGGCGGCGCTCGGAGGCGCCGGCGGCGACGCGGCCGGGGCGCTGCCCGGTCGTGACCCAGGAGGAGACCGAGCTCTCCGCGGGGCCGCGCTCGATGGCTGACTCGGTCCACGTGCGGACGTCCGTCTTCCAGTTGTGCCGCTGCGTGACGGCGTAAGGGTGCAGCACGTCCCACATGGCCAGGCTGTTCCACACAGTCGCTATCCACTGCACCAGCTCCTGGTCCGACGCGCCGTCGTCCAGCTCCTCCGAGAACACCTGCAACGCAACCCCGAGACAAACGACAACACAAGCACTCAGCCCCACGCGCCACACGCCGACGGAGGCGTTCGCGACTGATGCGCCGCGTCCCAGCTGTACCATGCCGCACGCAGCTGTCCGCGGCGCACCTTCTGCACGGTGTAGTCGAGGATGACGGTCATGAAGGCCTGCCGCGCAGGGGCCTCCTGCGCCTCCTGGTACTGCTGGACGACCCACGTGATGCCGCCGAGGTCGTCCAGCCGCTTCTGACTGAGCTGCATCTCCGACCAGTGCGCCTGCAGCGAGCGTGCCGCGGTCACGTGTCGGCGGCGCCGGTGGCGGGAGGGCTACGGTGAAGGACGTGGTGCCGTGAGAGGCTCACCTTGCTCAGAGGCGCGCTGGACGGGGACTGGACGACGAAGAGGAGGTTGCACGTGAGGGCCTGGAGGTGCTGGTAGAGCACCGGGCTCCACGACTGGAGCTGGCAGAAGAGCAGGAACTGCCGCAGGGCCTGCATGGGCACGTGCTCGCAGTGCCGCCGCAACAACACGCCGCCCTCGCTCGCCATCTGCAGCCAGCGCGGCGGGCGCACGGTGCGCGCCGAGAGTCAAGATCTGCGGACGCGGGCGCAGGTGCGGCGCGCGGCGAGGCAGGCGGCGGGGAGCGCACCAGGAGGAAGCAGCTGAGGGCCGACTGCCACACTTGCGGCTCGGACTCCTCGGTCTCCGCGAGCTGCGTGAGGAGCTCCCAGAGGATCGGGCGCAGCATGGCGCGGAAGTGGTCCGACAGCGAGCGCCCCTGCGCTCCGGCGTCGGGCGGCGCCTCGAGCAGCGACCCGTGCAGCGCCAGGTTGAACAGCACGTCGAACACACGGCACCGCCACGCCATGTGCGTGCATCCGAGGGCCTTGACGAGCAGAATCAGCGCCAGCGGGAGCGCCTGTTCGGGCCCGCACTTGAGCCACATGTCGACGATCAGCTTCACCAGCAGCCCCGTGAACACCTCCTCCATCTCCGCGGGGATGTCCTCCGGGAGCGTGCCGTTGCTCGCGCGCCCCGTCGGCCCCGGCCCGAGCACCGCCTCCACCACGGCCTCCACCTCCTCGGTCGACATGTCCAGCGGCGGCTGCTGCGAGTACGGCTGGAACATAAACATCCCGCGCGTGGGGCGCGCCACGTCGCCCTTGCGGCGGTCCTGCTGCTGCCGCTGCACCAGCGACTGGATGTGCACGAACGCCTTCGGGGTCGACTCGGCCTCCCGCGCGATGCTGTTGGCCAGCATCCGGTTCGTGGCGCCCGACATGCCGCTGCGGGCCACGCTCGCGCGGGCCAGCCGCGCCGGGTCCGCGCGCGTCGCGCCCTCGCACGCCGGGCCCTCCGTCGCGAGCCCCCAGCGCCACGCGAGCACGTTGGTGCTGACCGGCATGCTGCCCGGCGCGATCGGCCCGCGGTCCGGGATGCCGGGCGACCCGGCGATGTCCGGGGGGATCGGATGCGACGCCAGCCCGCGGTCCGCGAGGTTCACGGGGGACTCCGAGGGCATCGGGGGTGTCGCCCATGCCTCTGCGTGGCGGGAAGGGGGGCGTGCGGGGGTCGCGTCGCGCTGGTGGCGGGGCGGGCGCGGGGCGCGGGGCGCGGGGCGGGCGCGGGGCGGCACCTGGCGGTCGGGGAGCTGGTCGGGGTGACGCCGAGGAGCGCTCCGCTGCTGGACCCCTTGCTGGCTCTGACTTGCTTGTCAATGACCGTCTGCGGCGGCGTTCAAACGGGCGCGGGACGCAGGGTGAAGCACGGGGTCCGTGGCTGCGCGGCGCGCGCGCGGGGCCGCGGCGTGGAGGCGAGTGCGGGCGGGGGGAGCAACGTGGCTGGTGCGTGGCAGCCGGGGCGCGCCGTGGGGGAGTGGGCGAGGGAAGGGCCGTGGCTGGCCGCACCTTTAGGTACTGAATGGCGCGCTTGTGCGCCGCGGGCGGCTTTTCTTTGGAGAGGCGCTGCAGCACGTCTTGCAACTGGCGCATCATGCGCGGAGAGGGTGCGTATTTGTGCACGTGGCCCTTCAGGAAGTTCACGCATTTCGCGACGACCTGCACCATCGAGAGGCCAACGGGGGGACACGCGTCGAGGCTGGTGGCTCCCGCAGTCGGAACGAGCGCCGGGTGCTCCCCTCCGCTGCCAGCTCTTGGAGGAGCGCTACGGGGCTGGCGAGGGCGCTTTCTCACCTCCCATGACCGCGGCTCTACAGTCGCACGGTTGTAAAATTCCATGTATACCGTGTCAACGTTTGTCGGGCCTGCACGGGGACGCAGCGGGCGCCGTTTCACGGTCAGGACGTGAGAGAGGGACTGAACGCGCTCCCTACCCGCGACGCGGCTAGATCCGGCGGCCGCACCGCGAGCGGCGATCGCGTGGCGGACAGCACGACGAGCCGGCACCACGGGCCAGGCACGACGTGCCCCCCTCGCTTGGTGCACGCTGCAAGGAGGCTTTGGACTCACTAGATAGATACTCCAGGATCACTCGGTTGCTCTCCGCCTCATTGTTACTGCCGAACTCCTGCGTCACGTCCGCCACGGCCCGCCGCAGCCGCGGCGGCGCGGACGCCATCGCTGCGAGCTACCTACCGAGCCGACAGACGCGGAGACCACATCGCTGCACCAGACGCGTCGCACGCCCGAAGTCCTGCGGAGTTGGGCCGCTCGCGGCGCGCGCAAGTGTGCCGCGACGGCCGCGGTGCGCGCCGTCGAGGCTCGGCCGGGCAGGCGTGGCGCGGAGGGCGTGGGGTGCAGCCCCTGATGGCGGGACACCATGTGGCGCCTGGGCGCGCGCCGGACGACGGCGGCCCGCGCCGCGGGCGCCGGGCAGTTGCAAGGCATAGCCGTCGGCTGCGCGCCAGGTACGTGGAAGGGCGAGGCGCACGCTGAGGCGCCGGCGGGGCGCTCGAACCCGCTCGCTGCGGTCTGCAGGGTGGGCCTGGGCGCGAGGGTGGAGCGCTGAGGCGGGGGTTGTAGTCGGACCGGGACGGTATGGCTGCGAAGGCGGAGGAGCAGCCGCCTGACCCGCGTCTGATCAACAGCGTGGTGTACAATGACAACATCAGCGAGCTGAAGGATGACCTGCCAGCGTTGCTGGACGCGATGAAGACGGGCGGCAAGGAGGGCGGCATGCGACGCGAAACTGCGGCCTTCATGCTGTGGCACCACGCCATGAACGACCCCGCGAAACGCCTCGAAATCATCAACTCCAGTGAGTGCCTGTGGCCCCCAGTGCGGCCTCCAGCGCCGTGCTGCGCGCGGCACTCCCTCCCGCTGCACGCTCTCACGGTTCCTCGAAGGTTCGACGCTGTCGCGGCCGTTTCGCTCCGGGAGAACGCCGTGGCGTCGCGGACGCCCGCTGCCGAGTCGGTTGGCGGCATGGCAGTGCAGCTTCGCGGCGCACATGCGGCCCTGCGCTGCACCGGCTCGGAGCGCCGCGCCGCACACGCTCCCCCGCGGCCCGCTGCATACTCGGTGCGCCGCGCCGTGGTGCGTCGCAGACGGGAGCAACATCTGTTTGCGCGTCCTCGAGGACGACGCGAAGACGTCCGAGAAGACCGCGGCGCTGGGGCTGCTCAACGTGATGAGCGCCGAGGAGGCGGACCCGGACGCGCGGGGAATCATCGCAGGTGGGCGCCCCGCCCGACACCTGCGCATCACCCTGCAACGCTCTGCACGCGTTTGTGGCGCCGCGCGGTGCCGGCGGAAGCGGGGCCTCGCGCTGCCACGCCAGCGCTATCACGGGCGCGTTGCGGCGCCGCCCGTCGCGACCGGCAAGGAGCATGACGGGCTTGGTTGCTCCGTTCCTGTCCAACAGGTGGCAAGGCGCCGAGCGGGAACTTGTGCGGGTACATCGTCGCCGGGATGCTCAGCGGAACGGAGTCGCAAGGCGTCGCCGCGGCCGCGATCCTGAGGAACCTTGTGCAGCACGACAGAGGCCGGTCCATCCTGCAGAAGTGCCTCTTGCCGTAAGTGGCCCCGTCCTGGCCGCCGCGCCCCTCGCCTGGCTCGCACCACGCGCACACGCGCACGCTCGAGCTCAAGCGCCGCCCCCGGGGACCCCCCGCGCAGGTGGCGCAAGTACCTCGACACGCTGCGCACCAGCGGGCACGAGGACATCCAGCTGCACGTGTGCGAGTTCCTGCTCATGATCCTGCAGGGGCAGGACGAGCTCATCGTCGACGTGGCCGCCTGCCCGCCGTACGCCTTCTCCGTGCTCATCGGCATCGTCCAAGAGGCCACCAAGGAGGAGACCATCGTGGTGCGTGCACCCCGGACGCGCCAGCGCCGCGCGCCGCTCCTGCACGACGCGCCACCGACACCTCGGCCCGTGCCCCTCTGCAGGCTGCGCTGCGACTGCTGGAGCTGCTGATGACGGTCGAGGAGAACCACTCGCAGTTCCTCAAGGCGAACGCGACGTTGAACGTGCTCGACATCCTCGGCGACCCCAACGAGGCCCCGCCGCTGCCCCAGGTGCGGCCTGTCCGCGCGCAGGATCCAGGCCGCGCCCTGGTGGGTGAGGCACGACTCACCCGCCTGGTTCGCTTGCGCGTCGTCGCAGGACATCGAGACCGTCCTCAAGGAGCCTGATCCGCCGCCGAAGCTCCCCGAGATCCCCGAGCAGCCCGAGAAGGACGCGTTCAGCCTCGGCGTCGACGTCAACAAGCCGCCACCGATCAACACCAACCTCAAGGCAGCGGGGGGCAGCGGGGCGACGCCGGGCGGGACGGGCGCGCCGACGCGCGGGAGCACGGCGACGGGGTCGCTTCCGCCGACTCCGTGGGGGGGCGTCGCTGGCGGGAAGGAGCTTCCTTCTGTTGCCCCGACGCCAAAGGCAGGAGCGCCGCGCACGGCCCTCGGTGGCGGCGCGGAGGAGGCGGGCGGCGGTGGCAAGTCCGCGCCAGTGCAGCTGCCGGAGATCACGATCGACTACGAGCCGCCGCGCTCGCGCATCCGGAGCCGCATATCGCTGCGCGTGCATCGCCGGGCGCCTCCGCGCTCGGGCTTCGCGCACAGCGTTCCGGCGCAGGCGGCGGCGTGCGGCGCCCTCTGGCCGCTGCTGCACCGCGAGGAGGTGCGCGACCTCGTCAGCGCGAACACGGGCGCGTGGCGGATCTGCCGCGCACTCGCTGCGGGCTGCGAACACATCCCGGAGGGCGCGAAGCAGAAGAAGGGCAAGGCTGGCGGCAAGGGCAAGAAGGGCAAGGGCCTCAGCCTCACTCCGGAGGGCGAGGACCTTGTCGACCGCGCCCTCGGGTGCCTGCGCCACCTCTCCCTGCTCGACACCGACAAGGCAAGTTGTGGGCCCGCACGCCGCCCCGCACGCCGCCCGTCTGCGCTACGCGCCCGTGTGCTCACTGCAGCGGCGCGTCGCGTGCGGCGCAGGTGCGGATCGCCCGGTGCGACATACTGAAGTTCATCGTGGAGCTAGTGGGGCACCTGGGCAAGGCGCGGGTGCGGTGGAACGCGCGCGCGCTGATGGGCAACGTCAGCGTGATGCACGAGAACGCCGAGCTGCTGAACGCCGGCGCCGTCCCGGAGGAGTTCCGCGGGTTCCGGTGCATCTACCTGACTAAGGAGCAGCGGTCAGACCTGAAGGAGCTGTTCTGGTAGCGCGGACGCTGGGCGGGAGGCGCGGTGGGCCGGGACGATCGTGCTGGGATGGGATCGGAGGAGCTCGTGCGCCGATGCGGCGAGGCAGGCGCCACAGCTGTGAGATGGCGCCGAGCGGACGGACGGGCGCGAGGTTGCGTGCGTGGGGTGCCGTGTCTCCCTGTTCACGCGTCGCACACGGCGCGCTGTCAGCGACGCTGCGGCCTGGAGCATCGTAGTGAGGCAGGTGATGGGCCAGGTGTGCATTGGAGGAACGGCGGCGGCAAAAGACAAGGCGTGCGACAAGCTCGCCTGGGAGACAATGCCGGAATCACATCGCTTGATTGGTCCGCGCACACGCAACGATCCGGAGTCGGTGCGGGCACAGATCCCCACGGGCTGCACAGGCGCGCCTAGAACGTCGGCTCCGCGTCGCCCCGGGCGCGCTGCACGGCCTTCTCCGCGGCGGCGGGGCTTTCGTCGCGCAGGACGGACGCGAACAGCGTAAGGTGCTCATTGCGCTCCATGTCCGCGCGCTCATCCTGCAAGCACCGACACCGACACCGACGGCAGTGTGTGTACAACAACAACGTTCAGCGTGACGCACGTGTCCGCGGAGCATGTGAGCGGACGGGGCCCCACGCAGGCGTCAGCGACGTGCTGTTGGTCCGGGTCGGGCGCACCATCATGCGGCGCGTCTGTTTCTCGTCGCGCATGTTGAGGCCCATCATCTCCGCGTCCGGCGCGAAGGGCTTCAGCGGGAGGCCGGACCGCGAGAACCACACGCGGCCCTCCTTGATCGCGTCCATCGGCGTCGCGAAGAGGCAGTGCAGCTGGTGCATCACGTACCTGCGCCACACAACCCCCAAGACGCACTCGTGTGCACACCATGTCGAACATCGTGGCCTCGCACCTGGCACATGCGCTCCGGCAGCCCGCACGCACCTCTCCAGCGCGTGCGCCTTGCGCGGGTCCCCGTCCCGGACCATCACCCACTTCCACAGCGCCTTGTGCATCGCGTCGCGCCCCTCGTACGGCCCGTCGAACGGCGGCCGCGACGCCGGCCCCAGCGCCATGTCGTAGTCGTACCCCGCCCCGTAAAAGTTCTTCTCCTGCTCCTTCAGCCAGTGGTCGAAGCGGAACTTCACGCCCCAGTCCGCCGTCCGACTCTCAATATCCTGCGCGCACGGAGCACCGGCGGCGGGCGGCGCGGCGGTGTGTCGGGCGCGCACAGGACTCGGGCGTCGTGGGGGCACGCGGGGCCCGCGGCGCGCGGTGTGCCGGGCGTGCGGGGGTCACGCACCCGGTTGAAGATGCCGTAGATGTCCTCGACCCAGGGCTTGGCCTCCTCGTCGACGGCGAGGCGGCGCACGAACATCCACATGTGCAGGCAGAGCATTGGGTGCTGGTAGCGGAAGATGTAGGGCAGCCCGAACGCGTCGTACAGGTGCTTGTCCAGGGCCTGGTGCACCAGCGCCCAGTGGAGGCTCCTGCGAGCAGGGAGCGCGTCGCGGACGTGAGGGGCGTGAGCCTCGTGCTGATGGAACGCGGGAGAAACGGTCACCTCGCGTGTGGAGCGCGTGTGGCGCCGCGGGCCGCGCCGGGGCTGCGTGCTAGGGTTGCGCGGCTCGCCTGCACGCCCGCATCCGGGCCTGCTCGTCGGAGTTGAATCTGCTGATCGCGTGCGCGATCCGGACGAGCACGCTCCTCTGCGCGGCCGCCTGCTGCGAGGCCGTGAGGTCCAGCGGCGGCTTGGGTGTCTCGAGGGAGTGTGCGGGGCCCGCGAACAGCGACTCGAGGGACGCGGGGAGCTGGAACTCCTCCTGCTCGTCGGCCCGCCTCGACGCGGGCTGCGGCGTGCCGCTCGCCCAGTGCCACCCCTCCTCCGCGTTCGTGGCGAACGCAGCGCTCTGCACGTAGCCACGCGTGAAGGGTCCGAGCGCCCCCGCGCCCGGGGGACCGTCGCGACGGACGCCCGACAGCGAGCTGCTCATCATGCGGGACTGCCGGCCCAGGCACGCCAGCGTGGCGCCTTCCCCGGCGCGGACGGGGAGCTGCGCGCCAGGGCTAGCTGCAGCTACCGCGCCCGCTGGCCCACACTTTGCGCCCTCGTCCCAGACCCCCTGCTCCCGCTGAACCGCGGCGTCGAGCACGCCCTGAGCACCAGCACATATCCGTCTGCCGGCCAGGCACGCGGTCGTCCGCCGCGCCGCCGAAGCTGCGCTCGAAAGCGCCATTTTGCCCAGTGACCACCGCGGTGGTGCTCTCGCGTCACAACGACACGCAGCGGAGGGTGCCCGATCAACGAGCCGTCGCGACGTGCTCCAGTGCCCCCTGCGCGGCACCGAGCATCGCGTTTGCATTCCTGGAGCCGGGGAGGTGTGGGGCGTCGTGCGCAGCGCCCCCCTCGCGCAGTACAAGTTGCACACCCCGCCGGCTGCGGAGCACGGGGCACGCGGCGGCATGAGTGAGCGGACAGCCGCGTACATCGCAGATGCAGCTCGCAGCAAACAGGCGGTGTTCACGAACGTTTCGTGCTGACACAAGAGAGACGCTGCGTGCGCCGCAGTTGCTCTCGGCCTGCGCGGAGCACGCCGCCCTGAGCGCCCTCTGAACGACCTAGCCGCGTTCTCGAGGTAGGCTGGACGCAGGCCGTCTCGATTTCGGCGCGAATCCCCCCCTGGTTGCGCCCCGCGGAGGCACTACCTACCAGATGGGCAACGCGGCGGAGGGCGGCGATGTCAACGAGGCCCTCCTGGACGGCGCTAGGTACGGGGAGCTGGAAGAGGTCATGGCCGCGCTCCGAGACGGCGCGGACGTGAACCACAAGGACGAGTGGGGCGGAAAGACAGGTGGGCGCTCAGCCGCCATGCGTGCCCGTCGCTTGCGCGCACCCCCGCGCGGAGGGGCGCCACCGAACGATCCCGGCCTCGCCGCCGCGCGGAGCCCCATACACCATGCTCCCTCCGCGCTGTGCGCGAACGGGTCCCGCGCGCCGACTCACCGACGTACGTCTTGTGGTGTGTGCGCCCTGCAGCGCTGCACGCCGCCGCCGCGAACGGATCGGAGGACGTGTGCCTGGCGCTGCTGCAAGCCGGGGCGAACGTGAACGCGCAGAACGAGTCCGGCAACACCCCGCTGCACTGGGCCTGTCTGAACGGCCATGTCGGCGTCGTCAGACTCCTGATGGCCAAGGGCGGCAACCCCACGGTCTGCAACTCCGCCGACAGGACCCCCGTCGACGAGGTGAGCGCGCCGCCCTGCCCGCGCCGTCGCTCGGCGCCGCGAGCGCTCCGGCCGCCGTCACGATGGAGAAGCATGATGTGTTGCCTTGCAGGCGCTGTCGGGGGGGCACGACGCGATCGTGCAGGAGATCGGCGAGGCGATGAAGGACGCGGAGGCGCTGCCGGGCGTCGAGGTGAGCGGCGGGGGCGTGCGTGGGCCGGGGCGGGGGTGTGTTGCACGCGCACGTGGTGCGTGTGGTTGCGAGGCTGAAACGTGGACGCCGTTCGTGCGCGTGCAGGCGAACGTGGAGGTCACGATGGAGGAGGAGGGCCGGGACGTGGGGGACGGGCAGGACGACGAGCAGGGCGCGGCGGACGCGGGCGCGGACCCGGCGGCGGCGAGTTGAGTTGAGCGGCCCGGTGAGCTGCAGAGGCGGGGGGAGCAGAGGGCGCACCCGGGCGGACCACGCGGCCCCTGCGCCGCAGCGCTGGGTCGCTCGATCGACCTGTGACCCGCCGCTTCAAACTCAACTAGCCTGGTGCGCGGTGCATCGCGCACGGCCGGCGTGCTCCCTGACCACAGTCGCACACCGACACTCCCCGGCCTCGGTCCCGCGCCCGGCGCGCCGCGGCGGCCATCGCCCCGCGGCGCCGCCCCCGCGCGCACTCTCTCCGAGCCAGCACGCACGCAGTTGGATCCCGAGGCACCGCCGCGAGCCGCGCACTGCCTCGCACCATGTCCTCGATGTACGTGGTCAAGCGCGACGGGCGGAAGGAGCCCGTCCACTTCGACAAGATCACCGCGCGGATCACCAAGCTCGCGTACGGCCTCAACAACGAGTTCTGCGAGCCGGTGCGTGCCGCTTGCGTCCGCGCGTTGTGCCTGGTGGTTTTTGGCTGGGGGGCAACGCGCGCGTGCAGGGCTGCGCGCGGCCCCGCGAAGGCCGAAGCGCGAAGCCCCAATGGAGTGGTTGGCCTCGCCATCGTGGCACGCTGCGTGGTCCAGCCGCGAGGGCGCATCGCCAGCCCCGCCCGAATTCCTCGGCGAGTCGAGCGCGCCACCGTGCCGCGAGATGCTTCTCGACGCGTCACTTCCAGCGAAGAGCGTGCACACGATACTGACATTCGAAATTAGGCGAAGAACGGCGGCAGTACGGCTCCTTCCGCGCCGGAAATCGCCCAGCACCCTCCACGAAAACTCAGGCGTTGGCGCGCAGCGCCTCCCGCGCTCGCGGGCCGCGGCATGTCCGTTTCCGACCCGGCGCCGCCGTCCATGCACCCCACCGCCCCAGTGCGCCCACGCGCGCCCGCATGGGACCCGGCGCCGCGGCGCACGCGCCCCCTCTCTCAAACCTCGCCCAGCGCTGAGGCGTGCTGTGCCCCCCGGGCGCTCCCCCGCCCGCCGCGGCCCAGCACCGCGCGCATTCGCAGCCAGCGAGCCTCAGACGCACCCACCGGCCCCCCCGTCCGCGACGCCGCGCTCCGCAGGTCGTGGTGGCGCAGAAGGTCACTGCGGGCGTGTACAAGGGCGTCACCACCGCGGAGCTCGACGAGCTCGCGGCCGAGACCGCCGCCGCGATGACTGCGTCCCACCCCGACTACGCCACCCTCGCCGCCAGGTGCGGCCGCCCCCCGCCCCGCCTCGCCTGCCTCGTGCACCACTGCGGCCACTCACCGCGCGCTTCCGCCGCCCCGCCGCAGGATTGCCGTGTCGAACCTGCACAAGAACACGCTCAAGTCGTTCTCCCAGACCGTGGACCTCATGTACCACCACAAGAACGCGAAGAACGGCCAGCCCGCGCCGCTGGTCTCGGACGAGCTGCACCAGATCGTCATGGCCAACGCCGGTGCGCCCCGCCGCGCCCGCGCCGCCCCGCGCGCCGCTCCGCGCCCCCGCCGCGCCCCGCCGACCGTCCGCGGCCCTCGTGTGCGCAGACCGGCTGGACGGCGAGATCATATACGACCGCGACTACGACTACGACTACTTTGGGTTCAAGACGCTGGAGCGGTCGTACCTGCTGCGGATCAACGGCAACGTGGTGGAGCGGCCGCAGCACATGCTGATGCGCGTGGCGCTGGGGATCCACATGACGGACCTGGAGTCGGCGCTGGCGACGTACCACCTGCTGAGCGAGCGGTGGTTCACGCACGCGTCGCCGACGCTGTTCAACGCCGGGACCGCGCGCCCGCAGCTGTCGTCGTGCTTCCTGATCTGCATGAAGGACGACAGCATCGAGGGCATCTACGACACGCTCAAGGAGTGCGCGATGATCAGCAAGTCGGCGGGCGGCATCGGGCTCAGCATCCACAACATCCGCTCGACGCACTCGTACATCCGCGGGACGAACGGGACGTCGAACGGCATCGTGCCCATGCTGCGCGTGTTCAACGACACCGCGCGCTACGTCGACCAGGGCGGCGGCAAGCGCAAGGGCGCCTTTGCCATCTACCTCGAGCCGTGGCACGCGGACGTGTTCGACTGGCTGGAGCTGCGGAAGAACCACGGGAAGGAGGAGCAGCGCGCGCGCGACCTCTTCTACGGCCTCTGGGTGCCGGACCTCTTCATGCGCCGCGTCGAGGCCAACGGCGAGTGGAGCCTCTTCTGCCCGCACGAGGCGCCCGGGCTCGCGGACTGCTGGGGCGAGGAGTTCGAGGAGCTGTACGCGCGGTACGAGCGCGAGGGCCGCGCGAAGAAGACCGTCAAGGCGCAGCAGGTCTGGTTTGCCATCCTGGAGGCGCAGACCGAGACGGGCACGCCCTACATGCTCTTCAAGGACTCGTGCAACCGCAAGTCGAACCAGCAGAACCTCGGCACGATCAAGTCGTCGAACCTGTGCACGGAGATCATCGAGTACACCTCCAAGGACGAGACGGCCGTGTGCAACCTGGCCAGCATCGCGCTGCCCCGGTTCGTGCGCGAGCGCGGCGCGGAGTCGCAGCGCACGAAGCTGCTCGGCTCGCTCCAGGCCCCGAACCGCTTCTTCGACTTCGACAAGCTGGCCGAGGTCACGCGGCAGGTCACGCGGAACCTGAACAAGATCATCGACGTCAACTTCTACCCCGTGGAGACCGCGCGGCGGTCCAACCTGCGCCACCGCCCCATCGGGCTCGGCGTGCAGGGCCTCGCGGACGCCTTCATCCTCCTCGGCCTGCCGTTCGACTCGCCCGAGGCCGTGCAGCTGAACAAGGACATCTTCGAGTGCGTGTACCACGCGGCGCTGACGGCGTCGTGCGAGATCGCGGAGCGCGACGGGCCGTACTCGACGTACGAGGGGTCGCCCGTCTCGAAGGGCGTGCTGCAGTTCGACATGTGGGGCGTCAAGGAGAGCGAGCTCTCGGGCAAGTTCGACTGGGACAGCCTGCGCGCGCGGATCGCGCAGCACGGCGTGCGGAACTCGCTGCTCGTCGCGCCGATGCCGACGGCGTCGACGTCGCAGATCCTGGGCAACAACGAGTGCTTCGAGCCGTACACGAGCAACATTTACGTGCGGCGCGTGCTCTCGGGGGAGTTCACCGTCGTCAACCAGCACCTCCTCGCCGACCTGACCTCGATGGGCCTCTGGACGCCCGAGCTGAAGAACCACCTCATCGCGGAGAACGGCTCGGTGCAGAACCTCGACATCCCCCCGCACCTCAAGGACCTGTACCGCACCGTCTGGGAGATCAAGCAGCGCGCGCTCGTCGACATGGCCGCCGACCGCGGCGCCTTCATCGACCAGAGCCAGTCCTTCAACGTGCACATGTCGGACCCCAACTTCGGCAAGATTACCTCGCTGCACTTCCACGCCTGGAAGAAGGGCCTCAAGACGGGCATGTACTACCTGCGGACGCGCGCCGCCGCGGACGCCATCAAGTTCACCGTCGACGCGCAGGCGCTCAAGAAGACGCAGAGCACGCTGGCGGCCGGGGCGCAGGGCGGGGCGGCCAAGCAGGAGGAGGAGCGCGCGGCGATGGTCTGCTCGCTCGCCAACAAGGACGAGTGCCTCATGTGCGGCGCGTAGGCCGCGGGCGCGCGCTAGCGCTGCGGGCATGCATAGACACATAGCATGTGACGAGACACCACACCCCGCGTCTGCGCGTGTGCTTGTCTCACGGATGTGTACAGGGCGACTGAACTGCCTCGCAAGCGCCCTCGGGCTATCGTTCGCCGCCTGGGGCGAGCAGCGCCGACCCCGCGTACCCCGCGCCCGACCCGGACCGCGCCCGCCGCGTGAGCTCCGCCCCCGCGCTCCCTGGCCGCCGCGCCAGCGCACTCGCGCCACGCGACCCCGCCCGCACGCTCGACGGCCGCATCGGCAGCTTCGGCAGGTCGAAGCTCGCCTGACTCGCCGTCCGCCCCACCGGCGTCGACGCCCCCCCGCCACGCCCCCCTCCCCCGCGGCCCTCCCTCTCCGCACCCCCCGCCCCGTGCTGCGGCGACCGCGCGTCCGGCACCTCCACGCCGCCCGCCTGGTCGCGCAAGCTGAACATCGCGGACAGCACCGCGAGCCGCCGGTCGTCGTCCTCGCGCACAATGTCCCGCGCAATCACCATGTCTCCGCGCGGCAGCAGCAGCGACGCGCGCATCGACCCGTCCGGTTCCTCCCACCCAGCGAGGCTGCCGTGCGACGACGCGCGGCTCACCGACGAGGACCGCGACGACGACGCGCTGGAGCCCCCCGCGAGGCCCAGCACGCGGAGCAGGTCCGCCTGCAGTGCGCTGGTGCTGTCCAGCAGACCGTCGGTGTTGCCGCCGCCGCCCCGGCCGGCCTTGGGCCCGCGTCGCTTCCGCTGTGCGTGCTGTGACTCCGCCCGCCGCGTCGCTGCGCTGCCCGCGCGCTCCCTGTGCGCCTGCAGCGCGTCTAGTATCGCGTCCTGCGTCGCCGTCACGCGCTGCGAGGGCGGCTCGCTCAGGCGCGCGAGCCCCGGCGCCGCGGCCCTCGGGGGCCCGCGCCGCGCAGTCATGCGGCGCCCCGCGTGCGCAGCCTGCCGCCGCATCGACCCCACCAGGCGCGCCCGCGGGCACACAGGCCCCCACCCTGGGTCCGACTGATCGGGGCCTGACGTGGGTGGCGCGTGCTGCGGCGGCGCCCACGCGAGCGGGCCGCGGCCGGGGAGCGCGCTGAGTGCCCGGGCGAGCTGCTCGACCCTCGCGAGCTGCGGGAACACGCCGTGGTCGGGCTGGCAGCCGCGGCATGCGCTCGCGGGGCACGTGCACCGGGGCGGCACGTGCGACCTGCGCAGGCTCTTCTCGTTGCCGCTGCTCGCGCGCGGGAGCGTGTGGAACCCCCCCGCCGAGTCGGACGCGGCGCCCGGGCACTCGAACCCGGTCCCTAGCGTGAACGCGCTGCCGCAGCGGGCGCAGGGGAGGGCGTGACGCGACCCCCACAGCTCCCAGTACACCTGCCGCCACGTGAGGCCCTTGGAGCGGAGCCTGCACGGACGCGGCACGCGGCACGCGGCGTTGCAGCGCGGGAGTCAAGGGGTTGAATGGAGCGTGCGTGGGGGAGCGGCGTGCGCGCTGGCGCGCGGGGGGCGCACTTGTCGACGTGCTGCTGCACGTGCCAGCCGTCCTTGGCGGCGTGCCGCAGCTCGGCCTGCCCGCGGAACGCCACGGCCATGCGCGCTGCCTTGCACTCCAGGAGGGGCGCGTGCGAGAGGGGGAAGACCTCGCTGCACGCCTCGCACATCGCCAGGCCCGGGCCCCAGTCCGCGACGGCCCGGCGGACCTTGTGACTGCGAGCGCCACGACAGGAGCGGTGTGTTTCGTGCAGGTGCACGCGTTGTGTTCGCAGTCGCGTCGAAGGGCGGCGCGCGCGTGTCTGACCTGTAGAATTTCTGGACGAGGCTCCGGATAGTCTGGCAGTGCTGCTGGATGTCGCCCTGCGGGATCTTGTCGCGCACGGCGGCCATGACGGTCGCCCCGCTGCTGCCCTGCTGCGCGGCCGCTCTGCGCGGCGGTTGGTGGCGCACCAGCCCCGCGGCGATGCGCTGGGGGTCCTGTGCCGCAGCCCACGTCGCCTCGAGCGCGCGTTCGTCGGCGAAGGACGCGAGCATGCCGAGCAAGGGCGGTTCGAGGCCGGTGAGGTCCAGCCCCAACAGTGCCACCTCCGGGAGGCGCTCCGCCGCGAAGGACGCAGCCTCCCTGGCCAGCTCGTGCATCTTCAGGAAGTGGGACGAGATCAGGACGGGGATGCAGATCGGCACGGTGAGCCGCGGCGGCGAGCCGTCGCCCGAGTCGGTTTCCTTGCGCGAGGGCAGGGTGCGGGAGTGCGGGTCGCCCGTCCTCGCGGTCACCCACTTCAGGAGCCACGCGAATATCTTGACGTCGCAGAACACGGTGATGTCGATGGGGATCCCTTTCGCCATCGTTTCGGGCGGAGGCAGGTGATCCTGGAAGTACCGCATGTGTTGAAGCATCGCGGACAGACCGACCTGGAACGTTTGGGACGCCCCTGCAGCGCGGCCGCGGCGGAGGAAGCGCCGTGTCCCGCTGCTGTGCCGTCAGCCTGGTGCGAGCCGCCCGGCGCGCCCGGGAGCGCCCGCACGCGCTGGGTCGATTCGAGCCCGCCGGGCCACGCACCTGTGTCCGGGTCTTCCACGCGGACCGCGGCGCGTCCGCTCGTCTTGATGTGCGCAGCTGTGAGGTCGGACGGGAGCCAGGACTGCGCGTCGAGCCCCCACAGCGCCGCATCTGTCGGATCAATGTTTTCGTCCTGCGCGCGGGCAGCCCGGCCCGCTGTTCCGGCCGCCATCGCAGCGACGACGGAGTTCCGGTCAGAAGGTACTCATTGCGCCACGCGGCGGCATGACAGCCCCCGCAACCTCCGCCGTTGGCAGCGCTGCTCGTCCCTGCTCGCGAGCAAGCCGCGTGTCGCGCTGTGCGAGGTGCTGGCGCGAAGTCCAGCCGGACGTCCGTGTGCGCGTGGGCGCATCGCGCCCGACATCAAGACGCCGGCAGACCGCCCCCGGGACAGTCTCGGACGCTTCGCAACCCCCCTTTCTGCTTTTTCTACTCCTGATGAGACGACCGGCGGCCCGAAGTGCGTGAAGCTCAGCATGCGTACTTCACATTGCAGCCGGCTGGTCCGAGGGGTCGCGTGCGGTGCGCGTGCGCGCAGTTGTCGGTCGGCGTCAGGCAGCGCGGCTTGGACGGCTCCGCGTGCCGTCAGCGCGTTTGGCCTCCGCGCGACCAAGGAGGACGCTCCCAGCTTGGGCTCGGGTCAGCGGGCATCTGGCGGCCCTCGAACACAGCCGTTGGCTGCGCGATGATCGCCCAGGCACAACGGGTGTTTGAACGCCACGCGGTGCTCGCCAACCGACGCCTGGAACCAGGCCGGAGGCGTCCGCCTTGATTGCCGCGCCGCGATCTGCAGAGTAGGACGGGAAGGTTGGCGCGACAGGGCGTACCCCGCCATGGGGACTCTGACAGGTGACTGCCACAGTCGCGAGCATTGCCGTGGGGTGTTCGAGCCAGATGGACACCTCGGCCTCGTCGCACCTGTCCGGACGCAGGAGCCGGGCACATCGGCGACACGCGGCGGCTGGGCGAGGTTCATCGTGACCGCAGCGAAGGCTCGTTCGCGGCGACCGCTGCATGGAGGTGCGCAGGGGGCACGTACTGCTACTGCTTGAACGTCATGATCTTGTCCGCGACTTCCCTCCGGCGAGTGATCGTGGCACGGTGAGCGCCAGTGTCCCCGCCGGAGAGGAGGTGCAGTACAGAATCATGTCATTCAAGCAATGGCAGTACGTAGCCCCTGCGCGCCTCCGCTTACAGCAGCGAACGCCGCGACCGAGTGCTGCGTCCACGACGGACGGCGGGCCCTGGATGCCGGTGCGCACACGTACAGCGACAGAAGGCTACCTGGAACTGGCAGGGCAGCCGCGCGCGCGCAGCGTGCTGGCACGCCCGTCGAGGCCGGTGACGCTGAGAGCATTGATCTGTTGCGCGCAGTCGCTGTAGAGCTGCGGAAAACACGCTGCGGAAGCTCGTCCAATCCTTGCAGATGGTGCCAAGATGGCCCGGAGACGCGGAGAAACGAGGAAGCGCACCGCGAGTTCGTTGAAGCGGGAGTTGAACTGAGCGGGAAAGGCAAGAGGCGGTCGGACGCGGGCCAAAGCTCTCGCAGACCCGAAGGCAGAGGTTGAGGTCTGTGGAGGGCAGCGTGGGGCGGGGCCGGCGGGCTGGGGCAGCTACGAAACACGCGACGTGGCTGGGCGATCGCACTTGAGATCGCGGCGGCCAGGGACCCGGACTCGGGGTGGAGAACAGGCGCGCTATCGGCCAGTGAGCATGGGAAACGGCTGGTCGTTCCGGGACCAGGGGGGGCGCGCGGCGGCCGGAAGAGGTTGCCGAAATTGGACGACGTACACTCAGGCGTGAGAACATAGGGTGTGGAGCCGCACGCGCCGACCGCTGACATCAGGGCAGGCGTGAGTCAGTGGAAGTTGTACCATGACTGTTCGCACGAGTGTGTGGCGGCGAAATACGGAGGAGCGTGGCCCCACGCCCGTCCGCAGCGAGCCTTCGCGGCCAGGAGCGTGCCGAGAAGGAGCACGGCCAATGCTTCGGTTGCCACCGACAACACAATCCATGTCAGCTCACGTCGCTGTGGCACGCGCCGTCGGACAGCGGAGCTCGCGGGTCGACTCACACCCGTCTCGAGAGGCACACGCGGCTCGCGCAGCTGCCCGCAAGGCGCCCCGCGGCGCCCGTCCCGTTCCCAGCACACACCGCTACTTGCGCTCCTTGGCCAAAGCGCGTGCGAGCAGGCTGTCTCTGCGCGGCGCAGTGCGCTCGCTGCCCCTGTTCGTCCGCGCCGACGCGGCGGCCTCCGTCGCGTGCGCCGGCCTCAGCACCGTCAGCCCGCACCATGTGCCGCGCTTCGCAGCGGGGGTGCTCCACCACGGGACGGCCCCCTCGGGCCCCAAACGATCCGCCCCCGCCGCCTCTTGCGCCGCGGCAATGCCCGACGTCGCGCTCGCGGCGTCCCCGCTGAGCTCCCAGGCCTCCGACGCACGTAGCGCTGCGGATGCACATGCCGCCACGTCCGCGGGGCGCGGGTGCCCGTCGTGCCCGCGCAGCGCCGACGACACAATGGGGTTTAAGCAGAGCTCGCGCAGCGGCTGCCCGGCGCGCACCCAGGGCGCACGCACGTCCTTCATGGTCAAACGTGTTTGCGGGGGGGCGGCGGCGCTGCGGCCGCCCTCCGCTGCCTGCCCGTTGGCGCCCGCGAGGCGCTGCCACACCTTGCCGAGCGTGTCGATCGAGCAGGCGACGTGCGCGCGGAATCCGTCGTCGAGTCGCTGCTGCAAACTTGCCAGCTGCGCTGCCGCACAGCTCTGCTGCGTGTCGCCATCCTGCGCGGAGCCACGCGGACGCAGCACGAGATAAGGAGCGGGGACGACAGAGTGTGCAAGGCACCGTGTCGGGCAACGCGCACACCCGCGCAGGGGGGGTGTCGCAGCACGGCGCACGCGCACCTTGTTGGTGGCGTGCAGGAACGCAGCAACCCGCCCCAGCGACTCCGGCTCGTGCCCCGAGACGCGCTGCAGCTTCGAGGGCGTGCAGTCGGCGGCGCCCGCGGCCCGCTTCCTGCCCGCCGCGGCCGGTGCGTGGTCGTCTGCGCCGCCCCCGTCCAGCAGAACAGCGGCCACCACGCGCCCAGGGAGCTCCCAGGGCCGCGCGAGCCGCGCCACTGGATTGCCCGCTGCCTCTCCGTCGTGCCGTGGCCCCACTATCGCCACCGTGGGCTGTTCGACCCCCATGTCAGACGCAGAGATCTCCTGGTATGTCTCTTGCGTCCGCGCACCAGTGGGCAGCCGACCGACGCCTCCCTGCGCGGCCCCGTCGCCAGCACCGACTGAACCACCCCCCTCCGCTGCGTCCGGCCGCGCAGCCGCATCTGCGGGCGCCACGTGTCCGAGCAGAGCGCGCCCAGCGCGCCAGGTGAGGCTGCCGAGCACGTGCTCCGCCGACGCGCCCCCCGCGTGCTCCTCGAGCGCGACGACGCCGTTGCTGAGCTGCACCCACGCCGGTCCGAGCCACTGCGTGCTGCCGGCGTCCACGACGTGGAGCAAGTGCAGCGAGTGTTTCGCGCAGGCTGCGCCCGCAGCCACGCCGCCCGCCGCGCCGCACGCGATCCGCGGCAGAGCTCTGGCGTCCGGGGACTTGCGCGGCGACGGCGCTCGCTGCGCGGTCGCCGCCCTGGGCCCCGTCAGCGTTCCCGCCCACGCCACATGAATGCCCATTGCTGCGACCGCCGCTGCGGCGGTCGAGCGCGCGTCGGCGTCCGCTACGACGAGCTGCGCACCGGGGAGCGTGGCCGAGAGCCACGGGCGCAGGCCGGCGTCCGGCGCGCCGGTGGTAACCACAGTGATGGTGCTTTGCGGGCACGTGGCCCGGAGGTGTGCCAGCGCCCTGAGCGCCGACAGCCGCTCCGAGAGGGCCCAGTGCGAGGTCGCGCGCCCGGTCTGCCACGTGCTCGGCGGGCCGGTGAGCGCCGGCGCGACCCAGATGGCCGACACAGTTGCGTTCGCCGGCAGCTGGTGCGACAGCTCGCGCGCCGCGGCCTCGTATCCCTGCCAGATCGGCGCCCCCGCCTGCAGGAGGCGTGCTCGTGCCGCGGGACCGTCAGGACGCCGTCGGAGGTTCGTTCGCCGGGCGGAACGCGGAGCAAGCAAGTGTGCGTTGAGCGGGAAACACGGGCGCGCTCCAGGGAGTGCATGACTGCGCTGTTCGAGCACCGGGGATGAGGGAGGACATGCTGTGTATGACCGCGAGCGTCAATGACGGACCTGGATTGGTCGCGTCGACCCGAGTCCGAGCCCCGATGCTATGGAAGTCCACACTGGCGCGCCCTGGGCCGTCGCGGCCGAGTGAATGACCGCGATGCGCGCCTCGAAGTCGCCTTCCTGGCTGTTCCACTCCAGTGCCGCACGCCTGCGGTCCTCAAGGGCCCTCGCGACGTCACGCTGCAGGTGCACGCCGAACAGGTCTGGTTCCGCCAGAGACGCCGGATTCCCGGCCCGCAGCGACCCTCCTGCCTCGTCGGCGGGTGCTTCTGCCTGATGGCTACCGACCGGTGCGCTGCCGAACTCGAGCGGCTCCAGGACCACGTAGTTCGTCATCCTCCCCTTTTTGCAGGCTGCGAACAGCGCGGCAAAGCTCGACGGAGACGACGCGTCGTCTCCGTGCGGCGCGCCCCGCCCGTCGAATGCCCTGCGACGCGCCGACGGCCGCGCCAACGTTTCCGTCGGCTGTGCGGCGGACGGGGCGTGCCGGCAGACCTGCATCAGGCACGAGGGCCGGCGCGCGTGAAGAGTGCAGGATACGACCGCGCGCGGCCAGCTCACGTTGGATTAATCGCGTCGCTTCCCCTCGGTAGGACCAATCAGCATCTGCAGTAGGCATTGCACGGTTTCCGCGTGCCTCGAGTCGAGATGCAGTGCCTGGGTCGGCCAGTCGTTGGCCTGCGGGCTGGCGCCACCACGCGGTGCCGCAAGCCACTGACGAGGAGGGAGACCCGCGTCCGCGGTACGTCGCCTGCGTTGCGCGGCCCGTTGCGGCGCTTCCACGCTAGATCGTCTTTCTGAGTAGGGCCCGCCCCGTGCCGCTGCGGTGGCCGCCGACGCGTTGTGCTCGCGCTCGCCGGCGCCGTTCCCGCGCACAGCGGGGACGCCTGCCTTGCGACACACTGCTCGCTGGCCGCCGGGCCGCAGGCGCGTGCGCGCCAAGCGCACTGCAGCATCTACCGCCACCGCCGGGCTCCGTGCGGACGAACCTTGGAAACATCGCTCGCCCCGTCGATGAGAGAGTGATGCGTGCCGGAGAGCGCGATCCGGACCGGCCTGCGTCCGCCGGGGAGGCGGCAACGCGCAGTTGGGGTGCGATTTCCGGTGCCGACTTTCGACGCCCGTGTGTGCTGAACCTGCAGCGGCGGATGAGGGCCGGGTGAAGGTTGAGACCCAGGAGCCGGAGAAGGCGGCTGGCGCGAAGGAGGGATCGGCCAAGGTGGACGCGTCGAGCCTGGCCAAGTGCGTCGCCGCTGCCCTCAATCTGCCCATGGACGCCCGCACAGCCCCCGCCGCGACGAACCGCCCGCATGCCGGCGCCCAGTACATCCCAAACGCGCCCCTGCGCCGCGAGCGCGCTCGCACCGCGCCCCCAGCCGCGCCCCCAGCGCCCCTGCCCCATGCCCCACAAGCTGCGTCCGCGCCCCCGCGTGCGCGGCCCTCGCGGCCGCAGAGCCCCTCCCGCGCCTCGGCGCTCCGCGATGACCCTCGCGTTGCTGCGTTCGCGCCGTAACCGCGTCTGGGCCGCGCGAGTGCCCGCGCAGGAAGACGGCGGCGACGTTTGCGCCGCGGGCGTCAGGGAACACGGGCAAGAACCCGGCGGTGCGCGGGACGGTGCTGTACGACGTGTTCGTGTGGCAGGCGTACCTGTCGGCCGCGTTCGGCGGCCTGCTGGCCTTCAACGTCCTGTTCCCGTCGGACCACCCCGACGTGTGGCGCCTGATGGGCATGTGGTCCATCTGGATGCTCACGGTGCCGTCGCTGCGCGCGAAGGAGTGCACGGCGGAGGAGAAGTCGGCGCTGGACATCCTGTTCCTGGCCATGCCGATCATGAACGTGCTGCTGCCCTTTGCGTGGAAGTCGTTCGCGTTCGTGTGGACCATGGACGTCATCCTCATGCTCGGCGTGTACAAGTGGCGGAAAGCGCCCCTCAACCCCTTCTACTAGAGCCCTGTGACGCCTCGCACCACGCGGCGCTCCACTGCGGATCACACGCACCGCCGCTCCCCGTGCACGCATGAGCCGCGGTCGCGAAGCCGGCGGCCGCGCTCACGCAGCCTTCTTCGCCGCGGACGCCCGTCTTGGCTTCGAGCCGAGCGCCTTGGCCGCGAGCGGCGGCACCACGAGCACGTGGCACAGGAAGAACACCGACTTGTACGCCACCCAGCAGCGCGGCACGTCGAGCAGCACGAAGTTCACGGCCATCGAGTTCAGCCCCGCTATCGCCAGCACCCGCCCGTAGACGCCCCACGCCGTCTTGATCGTCCCCTCCGTGGTCAGCCTGAGCTTGTACACAGCCTTGCCCGCCAGGATCCAAATCGCCGAGGTGATGAAGAAGACCCAGTAGCCGAAGGAGATGCCGTGCCACAGGCTCGCGACCGTCTGCGCGAGGATGAGGCTGCGGCGAAGCAGCGGGCGGCGGGGGCGAGGTGAGAGCCTGGCGGGCAGCGCGCGGCGCAGCGGCGGGGTGCCGCGCTCGGGCGCCGTACCTGAGCGCGCCGGGCTTGGCGCCGTCGAGCGTGGACCGCTCGTACACGTAGTGCCGCAGAAACTCCCCCGTCTGCACGTTCCAGTCGGTGGGGATGAGCACCGAGGAGCTCGCCCACTCGACCTGGAGCGGGTGCACGTTGAGCACCTGGTCCCAGTTCGCGCCTGCACGTCGCGGGGGCGCGCGCGCGTGAGGGCGGCTGCGTCGGCCCGCGCTCGGCGGCGCAACGGGCAGGCGGTGTTGCCGTAAGTGGCCGGGAGGCGCGCTGGCGCGACGACGCGTGCGGACCTTTGTCGGTGCGCGTGTAGGAGAGGCCGGAGAAGGCGTTGGCGGAGTCGGCCAGGTACCAGGCGAAGTAGTATTTGCAGCGCAGCGCAAAGAGGGCCGTCCACGTGGCTGCGAACCGCTGCACGACGGGCAGGGCCACGTGCGCGGGACTCGCCAGGTCCTGCGACGGGAACACCGGGGCGATGACGGCGTGCAAGCCGCACGCCACCACGCCGAAGAGCATCTGCAACGCGCACGGCACGCCAGAGGCGCTTGGGTCGGGGGGCGCGACCGCTGAAGCAGCGCGAGCGCGCAGACAACCACCGCGTGCGCGCACCTTCGAGAGGCCGGCCTTGTACTGGCCCGTCCACCGGCGTCCATCCTTCCACTGCCCCTCGCCATTGCAAAAGTTCAGGTACCGCGAAATCTCGATGTACGGGCCTGCGCGCCCCGGAACGATCGATGAGTCGGCGAGAAGCGCGCGGGGCGGGCTGGAGGCCTCGCGTGCGTCCCCAGTTGCGGCGACACGCGGCGGTACGTCGTGGCGCTTGCCTGCGAGAAGGTTGGTGCAGCCGACGCAGTACCCGAGGTACTCGAGCGGCGAGATGGTCTTCTGGATGGCGTGCATCTTCTGAAACGACGTCTGCTTGTCCTTGTCGCCGATGCCGTCTTGGAAGCACATGGCGCAGGACAGAACCTTCAATGTCAACACCATGGCCGCTGCGGCGCGCGGGGGCGTGCAGCAACGTGAGAGCGCGCCGCTGGTCGCAGCGGGGTGCCTGGCGGCGGGCGGGCCGCGCGGACGAGAGCACCGACGGTCTGCGCGGTGCTGCCGTGCAACCGCGAGTAGCGTGCAGGCGGCGCACCAGCGGTGTAGTCGATGACGCCCTCGCCCCACTTCGACCCCGACGCCTCCTTGAAGTGCAGGTAGATGAGGTACGGGAAGGCAATCAACCAGCCGTACAGCGACGCCCGCTTCCTGTCCACCCGCATCATAACGTACACCAGGCCCGCCGGCACGAACATCTCCAAGCTCTCCCACCCAAACAGCCCCACGTATATCGAAGCACCGATCACTATGCCGTAGAGATGCCGCACTGCGAAGCGCTCGTGCGCGGGCGGCGAGCGGTGAGGGGACTCAGTGCATGCTAGGGCTTCGGTCTTCGTGGGTTCCACGCGGCAGATGTGACGTCTGTCGCCCCGGGCCAGTAGTGCAGCACACGGACGGGACATCGGGAGCGCGATGCAGCGGCCGCGCGTCGGGACGGACCCAGGCGCGCTACCGGAGGGCACCAGTGCGCTCCTGCGCTGTGCGCTGCGCGACGCGTGGCCGCTGGCGACAATCACTGTCAGAGCAAAGCAGGACAAGAAGTAAGGTGTCGTCCCGGGCGATCGCACGCCGCGCCCAGCGGGCTCAAAGTCGTCGCGCGGCTAGCACTGCGCGCTGCCAAGCGTGCAGCACACGCACCTGCTCCGTGCGGCAAGCGCCCCCACACCCAGTTCAGAGGCAGCGCTGCCAAGAAGCTCATCCCGAAGAGGAACTCCGACTCCGACAACCCCAGGCTGGACGCCACGGGCTGCAAGTCGAGCCCCAGCATCCTGCCCCCTGCAAACACACCGATGCGCGCGCGGCCCCGCTACTAGTCCTTGCGCGCAGCACTCGAGGGACGCCGCTGGTCGTCCAGCGGCAAGTGTAGCCAGCGCACGCTGCCGCCACCGGCCATGGAACGCCGCGGGTCGGTTCTGTCAGGGGGAGTTAAGCCACGGTCCGACCTGACGCACGGCCGCGGGGGCGCTGCTCGCGGAGGGGGTCGCGGTAGGCGGTCGCAGACGCGCGCTCCCGTCCGGACATCAGGCACCTCCGTCGTCGTCGCTCGCGCGGTGGTTCACACGCACCCGTCGTATGTGGGTCGTTGGTTGGAGGGCCGGGGCAAAACTGCGACGACCTCGGTCGACGCGAGCGGCCGTCTCCGTTCAGGTATCTTCTCGCAGGAACCAAGCGGGCCAGAATACAGCTGGCGAGCTGGGCGCGGCGGCAACTGCACGCAGCGCGCCGCTGAAGCATGCAACGCTCAGGCGACGGAGCTCAGGTCTGGTGCAGGTGCTCGGTCTGCGTCCGGTGCTCCAGGTCGTCCACCGTCGTCTGCTTCCCGTTCGCGTCGTCCGAGTACATCCCGTTGGACTGAGACTGCAGCAAACACGCAACACCAGTACAAGCCCGACGTCAGAGGCCGTGCGCGACAACGATCGCACAGGGGCAAGCACCGCCGTCGTCGCGCGACGCTGGCCCGCGCTACGCACCTGGGTCTTCGAGCCCTGACTCATCTCGATGTCGCCTTTTTCCATCTGAGAGGTTCCCTCCTTGGGAGTCATCGGCAGCTCCTCCTCCTCGTCCTCCGCGGCGCCGGCCTTCTTGTCCTGGATGAGCCACCACGTGACGATGCCCGAGTCGATCAGCAGCTGCGACAGGTGCCCGACGATGCACGGCAACGCCATGAGGCCTGTGTCGCCGGCGTCGCCCAGGTAGCTGATGACGGTGATGGCCACGGGGAGCGTCTTCTGGGACGCGAGGAGGAGCACGCAGCGCAGCTCCTGCTTGTTGAGCCGGAGCACCCTGCGGCGCGGCGGGCGGGCGCGGCGGTGAGCGGCTTGCGGCGTGCGTGCGTGCGGTGTGGGGTGTGCGCGGGGCGTGCGCGGGAGCGCGTACTTGCAGGCGCCGAAGTTCATGGCGAGGTAGTAGCCGTGCACGATGACCTCGATGGCGATGATGAGCGCGATCTTCCCGAACGCGACGGACTTGATCGTCGACGCGCTCCCGGAGATGGACATCCACACAATCATGATCAGCAGCCCGTTCGTGGTCAGCGATATCGCGCGCTTGTGCTTCTGCAACACAGGAGCACGCGCGCGGGGTCCTGTGCGGGGGCCTGGCGGCGAGGCAGCGCGCACGGCGGGGCTGGGGGTGCAGGCGCTGTGCGTTTGTGTGCGCGCGTACCTTGACGAAGGCCTGGATGGGTTTGATGAGTTCGCGCAGGGCCTTGCCGACGGTCACGGGCAGGAGGATGGTGAGGAGGAGTTTGAGGAGGAGGTCGACGGCGTCGACGGAGCTGTTGCTGCCGCGGATGATGGCCTTGAGCCACCACGGCGACGTGACGATGCCCAGCAGGTTGGTCACCACGGTCAGCATGAGCGCGAGCGCGCCGTTGCCCTTCGCCTGGTTCACAAGCGTCACTGCGGGGGGCGGGGGGGCGCGGCGGGGTCGGGCTTGTGCGCAGACGCAGCGCGGGGCGGGGTGAGGGCCCGCTGGGTGTGGGCGACGCACCGCCGGAGGTGAGCGTGGTGGGGACGACGCAGAAGACGGCGAGGCCGATGCGGAACTCGATGGGCGTGACGGGGAGCTCGAAGAGCACGAAGCCCGTCAGCGCCGTCACGGCGATGATGGAGAAGATGCCCCACGACATGGCCTTCCACGCGCGGATGGCCTGCTTGACCTCGTCGGTGCGCAGAGACAGGCCCTGCGCGGCGCGGGGACGTGGGGGCGGGGGGCGGCCGTCGCGTGCTTGCTGCTAGCGTGAGCCAGGTGCAGCGTGGTGGTGGTGGCGGGGGCGAGGGCGCGGGGTGCGTCGTGCCTGGAGGAAGAAGATGAGGACGACATTGATGGTGGAGATGATTTTGTAGTCTCCGCTCTTGAGCTGGTTGAGTTCTTTGCCCGGGAAGGGCCAGGTCAGGCCTATGAGCAGAGCGAGGAGGAGGCCTGCGACGCGCCCACGCACGGCGGTGCGCCGGTGGGTGAGATGACTGGGAGGGCCCTCGCGCACCGCGCGCACGCGTTCGGCCGCCCCGCTGACGGCGGGCAGGACATGCACAGCTGGGCCTAGTGGGCCGAGAGCAGCTCGGGCGTGGTGGTTGCGGGGTCGAGAACTGCGCGATGGTTCGGCCGTCGTAGTGAACTTCCGAAATTACCCGGTGCGAGGACCGTGTCAACCGCGAGAGGCCGCTCGCCGACAGAAACATTGCGAGGATGCTGCACGCGGCGGTGGCGGGCCGCGCAGCGCAGGGCAGGCCCGGGCAATCCACTCGCAGGGCCATGCCCCGGCACGTTGCGATGCAACGGCGAGCTGAGCGGCCCCGAGGCCCGCAGCCGCGCGCCGTGCTGCAGGGTGGTGGTGGAGCGCGAAGGGCAGTCACCTAGAGGCAGGAAGTGCGTGAGCAGCTTCTCCTTCACGGTCGTCCCAACCTTTCCCCAGCTAATCTGTGCCATCTTGGCCGAGCCGGCCAGCCGGCCGAGGCGCAGGCAGAGGCTGCCGCAGCGATCTATGTCCTGGTCCTGTTCCAACTGCGCGGCGTTCGATCCGTACGGGTCGCAGCGGGCCGTCCAGTGCGCGTCGCGGGCTCCAGAGTCCGTGGGCGATCGGCCGCCGCAACGCAACGACCTGGACGCGGCCTTGCAAAGCGGGCTGGGCTGGACAGACGGGTGCGACGGGGCCTATGGCGCACGAGCGCCTCCGTGGGCGCGCGGGGCCGACTTTGGGGGCCGCCACGGGTCCCTGCGAATATTTGCAGCGAGGTCATTTCGCACACGGGGCGACTAGCGACGTCCGCAGCGTGCAGCGTCGGAGACGAGTCTGGCCCGCGCCCCAGGCGTTTTGTCCTCGCTTCAACGCGCCAGTCCCGACGCGAGCGATCGCGGCGTGGGCCTGAGGGGCGGGCACAGGCCAGGCGTTCCTGGTGCGGCCCGCCGGGCCAGGTAGCGGCGTATAGCGGGAAAGATGTCGCGAAACAGCAGTCAGAGAGTGAGCGCCCGCCCCGCCCCCTGCGTGCCCGACTGCCCCAGCTGCCGCGACGGAACGGCGATCACGTGCACCGGCGACCGCGCCGCCGCCACGCAGCACCACGTATTGCCACGTACCGCCTGGCGTGGCGGTGTGTCCACGAACAGCATGTGTCGCGGCGCCTGCGCGCAACACACGGCCGCTCGGGCTTTGTCGCGGCGCCACCGCGATGGCCGTGGCACAGCAGCTCGCCACGTAGCAGCGCGCGCTGCGTTCGCGCGGCCGTTTTCGCGTGAGACCGACGCGCGTGTCCCGCGCCCAGCACGGGTCCCGCGAACGGCGACCACAGCAGCCCCACACGGCACCGCGCCCTCTCCTGCGCGGCAGCCGTAGCCAAAAAGGCACCTCGCGCCTGAAAACTGCACGCTGCCCGGCCCCGCCACCCGGCCGGCCCCGCACCAGCTGCCCGTCCTGCGCACCCGCGCGACGCCGCGCCTGACCCCGCACCGCGCCCCTCGCGCGCGCCTTGCAGCAACTCAAGGCCAAGCAGGAGGAGACCGCCCGCGGGATCCCCCTCGAGCACACGGCGCCCGCGGACGTCCTCATGGAGGGCATCGTCGAGAAGCTCAAGCTCCTGCAGTACGAGCAGACCTTCTGCAAGACGCGGAAACCCGCCTGGCCGGCCCTCAGCCGCGGGTTCTTCGCGCTCCCGGGCTCCCGCGAGGCCGTGCAGCCGTTTTACTACTTTGTGTACCTGGCGGGGTGGCTCCTGCGCGAGGGCGGGCACCAGTACGAGAGCCCCGCACAGTTCGAGGACCCCAACGTGCTCATCAGCGGCCTGCTCTCCGCGCTGCGCAAGGCCGGGTTCAACACCGGCCAGCTCTCCGCGTCAAAGCTCCGCAGCGGTGCGCGCCCCCCCGTCTGCTACACGGCTGCCGACGCCCCCGCGCGCCACCAATGCGCGGGCCGATCTTACCAGAGCGCGCGCCCTCTGGCTACCCGCAGGGGTCGGCGACGCGGTGTGCGGGGTGCTGGACGCGCTGGTGGACCACACATTGGAAGTTAAGGGTTTCAAATTCCAGCCCCCGCTGCGGCAGAAGGAGCCGTCGATGGAGTACCAGGACATCGACATGACGAGCGAGGAGGAGGAGGAGGTCGGCGGGTTCGCGGACAGCTTCGAGGAGGCGGGGGGGGACTCTGGGCTGACGTCGCTGACCGCGGCGCCGCCGGTGCCCACGGGGCGCGGGCGCGGGCGCGACGTCGCGGACGGCGCGAAGGACGCGGCTGCTCCGGCGCGGTCCGCGGCCGCGCCGATCGAGTCGAGCATCCGCGACGTGCAGAGCTGGCGCATCGAGGCCGAGCGCGTGGCGCCGCAGCTGCGGCTGCGCGTGGAGTCGGACGTGAGGGACTGGCGCGCGCACCTGGAGCGCGCGAAGGCGCACGAGGAGGAGGTGCTGCGGCTGCTGCCGCCCTCGAAGGCGCACCTGGGCAAGCTGATCAGCGAAGTGACGCTGGAGCTGGACAAGCTGGCGAGCCGGGAGCGCAACCTGAACGAGCAGTTCGAGACGCAGCGGATGGACTACCAGTCCGCGAAGGACAAGCTCGACACGACGCGCGCCAACCACAACCGCGAGTCGGACAAGCTTGCCGAGTTGACCAACCAGCTACAGCACATAGAGACGGAGCTCGAGGACGTGCGCAACATGCTGGACGAGAAGGGCTCGAGCATCAGCGACTCCTCGCCCGTCCTGCGCATGAAGGCCGCGATCCGGGACCTCCAGCGCGAGGTGCGCGACATGGACGTGCGCGTCGGCGTCGTCCAGCACTCCCTCGTCCAGCACGCGCTCAAGGACCACCGCGAGGCGGCCACGGGCAGGGGGCTCGCGGCCATGTAGGCGCGGGCGTGTGTAACAAGGAGCCAGCGCGACAATCGTGTCTGCTTGTGCGACAAGGTATTGAACATGCAGTGTGACAAACGTGTCACACCGGAGGTCACGTTAACCAGGAAAGGGGTGGCCGAGAGCAACGACGCGGTGGAGTACCCGCACGCAAGATGAGCAAGCTGCAGCAACAGGTGTCGGGGTCCCAGCACCTGCGCACGCAGCTCGAGTGAAGTCTTCGATGAGTGACGAGTCCCGCGGGCGTGCGGGTACTCGTCGGCAAGCCCCACCACGCGTCCCGATGTCGTCGGCCGGCGACCCTGCCCAGGCAAGACATACGCAAGACATCACGCATATCAGGTGACAGCCCCTCACGTCACCCGCTGTTCGGGCCGCTCCTGGAAGCACACGTTGAGCAGCGGACCCGCGTGGTGGTTGTCAGGGGTGGGGGTGCAGCGCCATGGGAGCTCCTGCGTGTGGTCCGTGCTGCAGCATGCCTATGATGTTGTCACGGGGGCTCCAGGGCCGCGGAACACCCGCACGGTCTATCCAGCTGGCCCCGGAGCCACCGGGACATCGGCACCGGGCGTTGACGGGTCGGCAGTCCTTGCTTCCACATAGGCTTGCATGCACCCCCGCGTGCGGGCTCTCACCGGCCGTTGGGAATACGGAGATCGGAAAAGGGCCGGTCAGGTGATCGCAAGGGGCGCCGGGGAGCGGCGTGGTCCTGGCTGAGTGGGCGAGCCGAGGCGGCGTCGCATGGCGGAGCGGGTCTCGAGTCACAGCGCCAGGGCGCCACCCGGCATTAGCGTAGGTTAGGGTTCAGGTGTGTGTTGCAACGCTGGCCCAGCCGGCGGGTGTGCCGTGCGGGCGGTGTCCTGTTCTACTTGTGAGCTGCGTACCGTCACGCGTTCTGCGCGAGCGTGTCGAGGTGCGGCGGGTTGTGTGCGTGCGCCGAGGCGCTGTTGTTGCTGTCGCGCTTCACCTCCCTGCTCCGCCGCTCAATGATGCTGCCGACCATGCTGCGCCCCACGTCGCCCTCCGACGCCTCCGGCACGACGCCGGGCGTGGCCGAGTCGCGCATCCCGGACCCGGCGAACGCCGACGCGATCCCTGCGCCGCTGGGCGTGCTGGGCTTGGACCCCCGCGACGACGGCGCCCGGGCGCCGTCCCGGCTCTGCAGGCCGCCCTCGTCCTCGCGGATCGCCGACAGCGCCAGTCCGTCGGGGGCATGGGCCGACGTCCCGTCCTTTTGCATGCTGCGTGTGCGCACCATCATGGGCACGCCCGTGGCGGCCTGCGCGCTCTCCCCGAGCTCGATGCGCTGCTTGCTGGGCTTCTTGAAGAGGTTCTTGCTCAGGTCGCGCGCGCTGCTCTGCACCACGCGCAACGCGTCGGCCTTGGCAATCTCGGGCGGCAGCGAGCCCGCTGCCTCCCCGACCTTCCGCGCCTCCATGTTGCGCTCCGATGCCGTCGCGGCCAGCGCCGCGCGCATGTTGTGGATCTGCTGGTTCAGCGTGTTGTCCACGAACGTGTCCACCCCGGCGCCGATGCCCTCCTCCGCGGTGTTGATCGTCCGCGTGGCCTGCGAGCTTCGCGGCGGCGCGTACCCGGGCCGCGGACGCTCGACGCTCGAGCGCACCACCAGCTGGTTCCGCTGCGACGCGCCCGACCGCAGCTTCGTCGCCCGCTTCCCAACCTCGAGCGAGTTGCGCGCCGCACGCCGCGCCTCCAGCGACCGCCGACGGTCCAGCGACACGCGCTGCGCGTGCTCGTCCCGCCGCATCACCGTCGGCGGCGCCTGCAGCGCGCCCGGCTCGGCCGCCTGCGCCGCGCCGCCCTTGCAGCACCGGAAGAGCTTGCCCGGCTTTGCGTCCGCGGGCTTTCCCTGCTGCTCCGCGGAGGGCTGCGGGCCGCCCCCGCTGGTCGCCCCGCCCGGCAGCAGCGCCTGGTCCGCGTCCGCGCTCTTGAGCTCCACGTTCGACGACTGCGCCATCCGCGACGGCCCGGGCCCATCGTGGTTGCGCGAACGCGGGTACGCCCCCGACGGGCGCGAGCCGGCCACGCTCTTCACGAGCTCCTCCGCGGCGCCGGCCTTTTTGTGCATCTTCAGACCCATGCTGCGCGCCGCGCTCCGCAGCTGCGCCGCCTGCACGTCGGCGATCGACATGCGTGTCAGCAGCCCGCCCTCGGCATCGGGGTTGTCGCTGCCCTTGACGCGGCGCGCGGCGGGCGACGGCACTGCCTCGTGATTGCTGCGACGCGTGCTGCCGTGGTCCGTGTTGCGGTCCTGCTGGACGCTGCTCCGCGACTGCAGCGGCGCTCCCGAGCCCGTCGCCCGCTCGCTGGCGCGCTGCACCTCCATGGTCATGCGCCGGCGCTGCACGCCCAGGTCCTGATTCCCGTAGCCCTGCGACTTCTTCACCGTGTTCGAGAACGCCCCCGCCGGCCCGCCGGCATCCTTCGAGCCGCCAAAGCGCTTCTTCGCAGGGGACGCCAACGGCGCGCCGTCCTCCGACTCGGAGGCCTCCGAGTCCCGCCCGGCCTCGCCGGCGCCCGTCAGCGCGATCAGCACCTGCGACAGCTCCACGAGCTGCGACTCCTCGTCGACCAGCGGACCCACCTGCAGCCACGGGTGAGCTAGCAGGTCGTCCGCCTCGGGGCGGTCCTCCGGCGACGGCTGCAGGCACTGCCGGATGAAGTCCTGGAACTCCTCGCTGATGTCGTCCGGGAACTCCAGGTCCGACGTCCGGAACCGCATGATGCCGTTCGTGATGTCGCGCCCCTGCACGGCACCGCAGCGGCGCGCAGCGCGTGGGACCGTCTTGTCCGTTTCACGCGCGCAGCACGGCGCAACGGCCAAAATCAAGCTCTTGCGCCCGCGGTGTGCCTCTCGCGCTCCGATCCGACCGCGTGGGCTGCGCCGGACCGGCAGCGTGGCGCGGCGTGGGCACGGGCGGGGTGGGCGGCGCGGGCGCACCTCGGCGTCGGGCATGAAGAAGGGCAGGATCCCGGTGATGCACTCGTACGCCAGGCACCCGATCTGCCAGATGTCGACCTTGTGGGAGAGCGCGTCGAGGTGCTGCTTGATGCCCCGCATGGACGCCCCGTTGTGGGCAGACCGCCGGCCGGACTTGCCGCCGAGGAGGCGTCCGATCATGCTCGAGTTCTTCCCGCCGCTCGCGGACTCGATGTTGTTGATCTGCTGCACCTGCATGCGCACCACCTCGGGCGGCGAGTACTGCACGCACGCCGTGGGGTTCAGCGGCGGCTTGAACGACAGCTCCATGCTGCACGAGAACCCCCCGATCACCGCGTTCCCCGACGGCTTCAGGAACACGCTCGACGGCGTCACGTTCATGTGCGCAATGTCCTGCCGGTGCATGAAGTCCAGCGCCTGCAGGAGCGGCGTGATGATGCACTGCGCGACGAAGCCCTCGTCCAGGAAGCACCCGCGCGCCGTGAGGCACTCGGACACGCTGCCGAGCCCGATGTGCTGCAGCACCATCATCACCGAGCGCGGCGTCTCAAACAGCCCAAAGATGCCCTGCACCTTCTGGCTGCACTGCTGCGCCGCCTGGTTGTTGATGATCTCGTGCAGAATCCACGGCGCGAGCTGCGCGACCTGCCGCTTCGGGTACTCCTTGAGCGACAGCAGCCCCGCCGTGTGCACGCACCGCGCGCTGTACAGCCGGAACGACGGCTCCTCGAGAACGAGGTCGAAGTCCTCGAAGTCCCGCGCGTTCTGGTAGTCCGGAAGCGTGGACGTCGCGCGCAGGAGCGCCGCGACCTTGGCCCGCGCCATGGCGTGGAAGGCATCCGTGTCGTCATCCGCAGCCACGCGCCGCCCCGATGTGCCGCCGTTCGCGACGCGGTGCAGCAGCTCGAGCACCTCGCGGCCCTCCTCGAGCACCAGCATGCCTCCCGGCGTCGTCGAGGCCGTCAGCGTCCTGCGAAGCGGGCGCGGCGGGCGAGCGGGCGGTGGGTGCGCGGCAGGTTGACCTCCGGCGCCTGCACGCGGGGGGCGCTCGAGCCGGCCGCGGAGCCACGCGGAAACGTTGCGTGCGCCGTCTTCGAGCGCGGCGCGGCGGCGAGGCGGCGGAGCGGCGCGTGGTGCGGCGGCGCCCCCGCGAGTGAGGCGCCCGCTGGCCCAGCAGCGCAGCGCGGCGCCGCGCGTCGCTCCGCCCGCGGGCTCGGGGCAGCCGGATTCGGCGGGTATCGCAACCGCGACACCTCGCTGGCGCGGCGCCCGCCAGGCTGCCGCGCCGCAACGCCGCCCGGGCGCAACATGCAGGTCCCCGCTGGGGCACGTTCCCAGCCCCGCGGACGAGCGGCGCCAGCGCGGCAGGCGGGCCCGCAACCGCTGGGTTTGGAAGACGGGGCGCTCAACGCGCGTACGAGATACGGAAGAGGCCCGTGGCGCGCGGGCACGAGGAGAGCGCGCGGCGCTCTGGGCGCGTCCAGGCGGCAGGCACACGCGCCCTCACGCGCGAGACGGGCGGCCAGAGGCCGCGAGGATGCCGCGTGGCTGCGCACGATACGGCAGGCAGGGGCGGAGGCGGCCCTCGCGCGGTGCGAGCGCACAGCCGCCCGAGACCGCCGGTACCCTCGGCCCTACGTGCCACAGTGGGAAACCCGGGCGTGCGGGGCCCTGGGGCGGCTGTGTAGGGAATGGTCGCTCGGAGAGAAGGGGAGGTGGCGTGTTCGCAGCCACGTTGCGCGGAACGGCAGCGCCGGGGTCGTCAGCGGCGTCGCGGGGCGCGCTGGGGAGTGCGAGCGTGGGCGCAGGAACACGTACTTGGTCGCGGCCTTGAGCGCCGCGGTCGTGCTCCCGACGTCGGCTGCGCGGTTCGTGATGTACGCCATGGTGCCCCGACGCTTCTTGGCCGCCTCGCGAGGCCAATTGCCTGGGGGTACTGGCCGGGTAGGGGGGCGCAGCCGAGGTCCCCGGCGTCGGTTCCGCCCCTATCGGTGTGCTCTCCACGACGCGTTGGGCCTTTCCAGCCAGGGTGCGCGCTCGCGGCACGAATTCGCTCGCGGAGGCCAGCTGCTGGTGGAAACAGCTAGCAGGGAGACCTGGCGACCGGGCTGTCTGACGAGGGCCTCGACACTCGGACGGACCGCTCTATGAGGATGTCGGGGCCGGCTGCGACGCATTCACCCGCCGTGACGGCGTCGCAGTCAGCCTCAGCGACGTCGGTGGGTTGCGGTGCGCATGACAGACGCGTCCTGGGGTCAGGCCTCCCCGCGCAAACACGGCTCAATGGGCCCGCGCGGGGGACGGTGCATGCACGGGCGCGCTCGAGGGCGGTACTCGCGCGGAACTTGTGAGGCCGACTGCGCGCACCCCGCGGTGTACACGCAAGCTGCTTGCCCCGGCGACCGGGGACGCAGAGGGAGCCGAAGAGCCAGACAGCGGACCGCAGAATGAGGTGACACGGGTAGCTACGCGATATGAGTGCCGCGGTGCTGGTCCAGCGGTTGTCTTCGCTGGGCCGGAGCAGGCCTGCTCTGCACTCTGGGCTGTGCGTGGCGTCCCGGGTGAGGGCTGCGCGGGGCGCCGTCCGCCGGTGGCGCGCCGGGAGGGCTGAGGGATGTTCGTGGAGGCGCGCGGGCGCGCGTTGCACGGACACGCGCACCGTCCGGTGCGTTTCATCGACTTCGCCCGGTGCAGTGAGCGGGGCGCGCGGCGGGTGCGCGCTGCGGTTCGTCGTGACGCACGAGGACGCGATGGTGATCCTCGGCGAGCTCCTGAGCCTCGACCGTCGCGTCGGCGACGTGTACTGCCTGACGGGGCCCGTGGGAGCCGGCAAAAGCGCGCTGTGCAGGTATCGCAACCCCCCGCGTCGCTGCACGCGCACATCGTCTCCGTCGCGACCACGCACCACCGCGCAGCCACCCGGTCCGTCGCAGGCCTCGTCCGCTCACGTGCCGCCTCCCCGGCGCCGCACCACCGCAGGGCCTTCATACGCGCAGCACTTGACGCGCCGTCGCTTCCGGTGCCGTCTCCGACTTTCCTGCTCGTCAACCAGTACGACGACCCGGACGGCGGCCCGCCCACGCACCACATGGACCTGTACCGGCTCGGCGGCAGCGCGGAGCAACCTGAGTCAGTGCCTGCGTCTGACCTAGACCGCATGGGCTTCGGCGACTCCCTCCGCTCGGCCTGCTGCCTCATCGAGTGGGCCGAGCTCCTCGCGGACGACGCGCTGCCCCGTGAGCGGGTCGACGTGCGCGTGGCCGCTGTGGAGGCCGCGCGCACACAGGCGGTGGCACGCGCGACGGGGCTGGCGCTGCCGGCCGAGGACGACGACGAGGAGCCGCCCGAGGACTCGTTCGACTACGACGACGTGCGCTGGCGCGAGGTGGACTTCGTTGCGCACGGCCCGCGGCCAACAGCGCTGCTGCAACGGCTCGCGGCGACCGTGGGCGAGTACGAGGAGGACCTGCGCGCGGACGGGCTCGCTCTGCTGATCGAAGACGTGCGATAGCAGCCTCTGCGCGGGCGCGCGCTGTAAGCTGCAGTTACACCGGCGTCAGGCCGCCCCCGGTCTGGCTTTGTCAAACATGCCCCCGAAATCCCGCTTCGCCCGCTGCGCCCCCTTCCGCTGCGCCTCCGCGAGGTCCCGCAGCGCACGCTCCACCTCCTCCACCGGCGGCACCCCGTCCCCGCCCGCCTCAGCCAGCACCCGCGCCTCCTGCAGGTCCCGCGCCGCGTCGCCGTACTCCGCGAGCCCCGTGTGCGCCTTCCCGCGCCGCAGCAGCGCCTTGCACCGCGCCGCATCCCCGCCACCGCCCCTGTCCACGCCCTCCAGCGCCTGCCCACACCACACGGCCGCCTCGCGGTACTCGCGCAGCGCCAGCGCCGTCGCGGCGAGGTTCAGGCGCAGCGTGACCGCGAGCTGCAGCCCGGCCTGCACCGCCACGGCGTCGTCGCTCCCGTCGGGCTCCTCGCTCACCATGAGCGGGTCGGAGAGCCCGGTGTGCTTCAGCATGGTCAGGACGCGGTTGTACTTCTGGCGGGCCTGGCGGAGGAGGCCGCGCCGGAAACAGCGGTTCGCGGACTCCTTCGCGGCGTTCGCCAGACCGAGCTGCTCCTTCATGCTGTCGAGGTCCGTGATGTTGGGCGGGCGCTCGAAGGACAACAGCTCAATCTCGAAGATGACGCCCTTGCTCGCGTCGACCCCTGCGGCGGCGGAGACGCCGAGAAGAAGTCGGTGAGGTGTGCGCCATGTCAGCGAGGGCCGCGTTGCCTCGCAGGCGACCGCGCAGCATCGGCAGGGGGTGTGGTTGTGTGTGGCACGCGCAGGTGCGTGTGTCCGCCCTGTGCGCGGCGCACCTTCCGGGGGCGTGAGGTGCTGCGCTTGCGCGTACGCGCGGTCGGCGCGGCAGGTGCTCCGTGCGACCTCCCGCGGGCACATGAGCTTGGCTGCGAACTCCACCCCTTCGGGCACGTCGCCGTCGCCCAGGTTCACCTCGCACTCCTCCCACTCTGCACGGCGGACCACGAGCAACGAGCCTCGTGTCATTGCAACGCGGAGCACGTGAGCAGCGCGCGTCAACCGCCCTGAGTGGAGCGCCCCTCACCTCCAGTGAAATCCCCCTGGATGACGCGATACCGGATCCTCGCCGGGCAGTCCTCGACGGGCGCGTCCATGGGAAAGTCCCCCTCCCCCTCCCTGAGCTTCTCCTTGACGATCGACCCGTCGCCGAACACGTCTCGCACCTGCTTCACCGCGTGCAGACCACAGGTCGCCGCGACGAACGCGCTCCCGCTCCTCACCGCCTCCGACACCGCGAACGGGCCGCCGTCCCCAGCAGGCAGCGCCGCCGCGGGCACGAGCGCGAACGCCACGTCTCCCGCCACGATGCTTTGGAGCAGGCCCGCCACCGCCGCCGGAGCGCCGCCGTCGCCGCCGATCTGCACGACGACGTGGCCGCCCTCCATCGCTAGCTCCGACGACTCCGCCTCGTCTCCGAGGGTCGCGAGAACGGCCGCCGTTGCGTCGTCGCCGTCCACCGCCCGACACCGCCACGACACGTCTGCCTTGTACCCCTCCAGCGCGCGCTCGAACTTGCCGCCCGCGCGCAGCACCTTCCGCACGCCCATCCACGGCTGCATCCACCCTGCGCAGTCTTCGGGGCGCTCCGGCTCCCCCAGCTCGAACGAGGACACGGCATCACCTGCGGGGGGGGCCGCGGCGGGTGGGTTGGTGGGGGGGTGTTGGGCGGCGTCGGAGAGGGCGCGGTGCGGCCCGGGGCAGCGCGCGCGCACACCTGGCACGACGGCGAGCAGCTCGACGAGGATGGTGGTGACGTCGTCTGACGAGGCCGCGAGGCTTCTTGGCGGTGCGACAGAGCACGACGGTGCTTTTATGGCGTACGCGGGGTCCGAGCGGATCGCACACCGCTGTCCGGGAGTCATGCTACTGAGGGCCAGCTCCACGCACGGTGGCACCCTGCGGAGACGCGAGGTCGTCGGGCGTCACGCAAACACGCAAGGCTTGTGGGGCGTCGCATGCCGCGCCCATCACGCGGGCACGCGCGGTTCTGGCGGTCGTGGAACGGTGAGGCGGGAGAGGCGCACGTACCGTGGAGACTTGCCGAGCAGACAGAAGGACACTGGTGGGACACTGGCTCCGTCTCCAAAGCCCGCGCTCGGGTCGGCGTTGGATCCGCCGGGCAGGATTGCCCAGCGCAGAACAACGAGGTCGCCCTCGCATGGTCTCGGGCCGGTCGGGTCGCCGCTCGCCTGCGAACGGGTTCGGTTCGTGATCCTAGCTACCGCTGAGCCCTCGCAGCTGTCGCAACACGGGTAGAGCGGTACGACGATGGGATGCGCGCGCTTTCCGTGCGTCAGTAGATGGACAATGCGCTGGGATTCGCAGAGCGCAGTAGTAGAGCTGCGGTTGGCCGGGACGGCCCGCACCTGCAGAGTTGCTACTTGCACAGCGCCCGCTGGGATGCGTGAGGCCAGCTCCTGCAGCTCGGAACCACCGGAAGGATCATCGCCTCTGACGCAGAGGTCGTACGTGTCGTACTGCTCTGCCTGGGTCGCTCTCAGCCGCCCCAGGCGCGCAACGAGCTCCTCTGTGGCCATGAGCGCCTCTCTCGCGTCAGCACGCGCTGCAGACCATGACCAGCGCTCTCTGCTTCCAATTTGGAATGTCGCAGAGCAGTCCCACGCACCGGCTCGGTTCTAGACTGCGCGCGGATGCACCGTGCGCGTTGAGACCGGGCCACTGGCCGCCAGGGACGAGGGGTGTCCTGGACAGTCAGTGGACTCCCCATCATCGACCTGACAGGCGCACGACGCCCGCCGGAAGCTGGGCAGGCTCCGCGAGTGCGCACGCGGCGCGGTCGATGCGCACGTGGGAGGCAAAGTGAGGCCGCTGCACCTTGGCAGCACGTCGCCACAGCAACGCCGGTGGCACTCACATGCGGAGGTGCTGCCGGCTGCTCTCCGGCAGCCAGAGCGTCGGGTGCAGCGCGCGGCACTCCGAGACGTCGATGGAGGTCAGCGAGGTCATGTTGCGTGGCAGCATCTCCAGGTTGGAGTGGTAGGCGTTGACGGTCTCCAGCGCGCCCCCACTCGACTCCGGGACCACGGCCGCGCCGTCCAGGCACCAGCACTCGCTGATGTCGAGAAACGTCAGCGCAGCCATGCAGGGCGGCACTCTGACGATGTTCGACATGGAGGCATGCAGTTCGCGCACCGCGGCCGCCGAGCTGCTCGGCAAAAAGTCCTCGTCGAGGGCGGCGCACCCGTCGACGCACAGCCGCTCGAGAGCGGCCATGTTGGGCGGCAATCGAGCCAGACTCGATGCGCGGGCATCCACGCTGCGCAGGGCGCGCGCGCTCGACTCTGGCACGGCGTCGCGGGCCAGGAACCGGCACCGCACGGCCTGAAGCCGCTCCAGCGCGGCCATGCCGGGTGGGAGTCGGACCAGGCTTGAGTCAGCAGCCGCGAGGTGTTTTACCGCCCTGGCGGACGATTCAGGGATCGCGTCAGGTGCCAACGCGAGGCAGCGGTTCAGCGTGAGCCGCGTCAGTGCCCGCATGCCCTCCGGGACTCGCACGACGCTCGATCGCTCGCACGACAGCACGCGCACGCCCGCTGCGCTGCAGGCGGGGAGAAAGTCGGCCCGCAGCGCGGAGCAGTCGTCCAGGAGGAGCTCGCGGAGGCACCGCATCCGCGGCGGTAGCCGCTCGACGATGGTGCCGGACAGGCGAAGGCGCACGAGGTTGGGCAGGTGCGCGGTGGGGAGTGATTGGAAGAATGAGGTGGAGAGGCTGAAGCACCAGCCGAGGTCGAGCTCGCGCAGCGCTTGCATGTCGTTGAGCGGGAGCGCGGCGACCTGCGACTGCGCGGCCAGCAGGGTCCGCACGCGCCGTGCGCTCCCGGGCGGCAGCAGTGCGTGGCGGAACTGCAGTGGGAGGTTGCAGCCGGGGAACTGCAGCTCCTCGAGCGGGAGGTTGTCTGGCAGCGGCACTAGATCGCAGTGCTCCGCGACGAAGGATCGGACGCGCTCGCTGCCCGCGAGGAACTGCCGGGTGTCGGGCGGCAGCGCGCAGCACCGCAGTTCGATTTCCTCGAGCTGCGGCATGTCGGGGAGCGCCAGCTGCTTCCAGTGGCCGAGCTTGATGCGTTTCACGGCCTGCGCGCTGCTTTCCGGCAGCACACGCGACCCGTCCGGCGTGGGGAGGAGCGCGGGGCTGCGGTGCACGGCGCCGCTGAAGAACTCGACGCGCTCGACGCAGCGCATGTCCTCCGGCAGCCTGTGGACGCTCGAGCGGACGACCAGCGTGCGCAGGCGCGCCACGCTGCTCGCCGGCGCGTCGGCCGCCACGCGCTCGCCCGTTGCCACCACGTTGATCGGCGGCGTTGCTGCCTGCGCGACCTCCAGGCGGTCGAGGTTCGCGAGCCCCGCCGGCACGCGCTTCCAGTCGTCGACGACGAGCTCGCGCACGCTCTGCAGGCCGCCGACGGACCGCAGGAGCTGCAGCAGGGACGGACACGCGTCGCGGTGCTGTCGTGGACTGTGCCCTCCCCGCCGACGGAGGGCGTCGGCGAGGTACCCGACTTCACGCAGAGGAACACGGACACGGACATCGTCCTCCGCCGCTCCGAGCATCCCGAGCGACGACGCTGGATGGTGCAGCGCTGCCAGCCGCTGCAGCAAGGTCCCGGCGAGCGCGGCGGGCTCCCACGTGCAGCGTGCGTTGCTGAGCACGCGAGCTAGGCACCGCAGGGAGCAGCTGGCCAGCGCGACTCTGTCCCCGCCCCGCAGGCGCCGCAGAATGAGCTCCAGAACAGCATCAGGGAGCAGCGCGGACAGCAGGTCCTCGGTCTCCGCGTGCGCGGCGGCCCCGCACGCCTGCGCATCTGCAGCGGGCGGTGGGCACAGCGGGGTGCGTTGGATCGGCGCAGGTGGAACGCCACCGCGGGATGCCTGGCAGCGAAGGGCAAGTGTCCGCGACTGAGCGCTGGCTGCGAAGGGGGCCGTGCGATGCGAGGAACAGGATGGTGAAGAAGATGAGGTGCGCAGGATTGTCGATTCGATCGGAGTTGAGGCCTGGAGGCGCGCACAGCTGGGGCCCGGCACACCTTGTTGCGGACGCTGGAGCGCTGCGGGCGCGTCCGGTCCGCTTCGCGCCATTCTGGGGGAGAACGTTCTCAGCTGGTTGCTAGCGGCTGCCCGACGTCGCGCACGCAAACCTGCGGTCGGCAGCCATGCCACGGCCCCCCCTCACGCCTTGCACACAGGCCGATCGATGAAGCCGCAGCGGGGCGCGGATCGCCGTCCCGTCGCCCCGAGAGTTGCGCACCGGCCTCCCTTGCAACAGTCGCGCCGAACCTTTCGAAAACCGACGCACGCGACTGCCGCGATCCACCGGGAACGGAGCCCCGCGCACCTGCCGCACCGGCACGAGCTCACCGGGCAGCCTGGCCCGAACCGATGTTGCAAGCGCACGCCTGCCGCCGCAACCGAAATCGCGCTCCGGCCGCCAGCCCGACCCGCCGTCATCGCCGGCCGTGAGCTGACTCAGGCGACAGGACGCGCAAAACACCCCTGCACGGCACTGCTCACACGCCGAGGCCCGGCGCCCCACGCCCCATCCGCAACGAGCCGTCAGCTTTCGTCCCCGGCCCCGCCCCCGCCCTCCCCCGCCTCCCCAGCCTCCTCCGCCGCCCCGCCCTCGTCGCCCCCGCCCCCACCACTGTGCTGCGGCGTGGCAGGCGCCTCGTACTCGTCGTCGTCCTCCTCGTCGTCCCCGGCCCCGAAGTACGCCGCGTACACGTCCTCGGAGTTCTCGGGCTGCGCCGCCGCGCCCTCCTTGCCCTCCCCGGCACCCCCTGCAAGCTCCTCCCCCTCCTCCTCCTCCTCCGCCGGCGCCGGCGCCGCCTCGCGCGCGTCGGGCTCCTCCATCTCCTCGTCCTCGTCCTCGTCCTCCGAGCTCTCGCTGTCCGGCAGCTCGTCGAAGTCCGCCTCGGCGAGCTCCTGCCACACCATCGGCACCGCACCCTCCGGCATCTCCCCAAACATCGCGTCCCTCGCTGCAGCGCACCGGCGCAGCGAAACAGCCGCTCAGGGGCCGTGCGTGCACGCCGGAGCGAGCGAGGCAGCCAGCGGTCGTGGCGCGGGCACGGGAGGACATGTGTGGGGTCGCAGGAGGAGAGGGGGGTGTCTCGTGCGTGGCGTCAGACGCACCTCGCTCGGCCTTGTCCAGGTCGGCGTCGTCGACGCGGCGGCGCTTGATGGACACGTGCCGCGGCCGCGGGAACGCGTCGTCGTCGGTCTGCCGCATCCGTCGCAGCTCCGTGAGCCGCGGCACCTGGGTGAACCGCACCGTCCCGTCCGGGTCCGCCCGAAGCAGCACGCGGCCGTCCTGCACCCGTGCGTCGCGCAGCGCCCCGTCAGCACGCGGCGCTCAGAGCACGCACACAGTCACGGGCGCGCGGCGCGAGAGGTCGGGCCGCCCTTGCCTTGCGGTACGAGTGCTGGTAGTGCTGCAGCCACGTCGCGCGGCCCTCGAGCACCGCGGCCGGGATCGCCGCGTCCGGGTCCTGCACCTCGGGCGCCTCCTTGCACAGATACGCCACCAACGGCAGCGGCTCCTCCGAGCCCTCGATTTCAACCTTGAGGCTCTTAAACACCCCCGAGCGCGCAAGCGCCCGCCTGCGCTCGTCGGGCTCGCCGCGGAGCGCCGCGGCGTCGAGCGTCGGGTGCACGTCGCACCGCAGCACGGCCACGTCGAGTCCGCGCAGGTCGGGCAGGATGTTGTGCACCTCCACGGGCTCGAGGTCCGGCTTCGTGGGGTGCTTCGGGGGGCGCTGCGCAGCCTCGAACTGCTCTTCGATGATCCCGACGAGGTCGAGGCGGGTGACGCGGGTGGCTTTGGTGGCGCGGAGGCGCTGGGCGAGGGCGCGCGCGCCGATCGAGTCGCCGCCGTCGACGTGGAGGCCCGGGACGTTGGCGCGCATCCACTCGTGGCCCGTGGCGAGCGTGGTGTCCGCGGCGCCGACCTTGCGGCGTTTCGCGCCGCCCGCCAGGTCGAGGATGGCTTGGTCGTCGGGGTGCAAGTCGCGCTCGCTCGCGCCCGGGCGGACCTGCGGGGAGGTGATGGCGCGGACGTGGGAGATTGGATCGTGACGGATCCCGCGGGGGGCGCGTTCGGCGAAGTGCAACGCCATGCTGAGCGCGGGCGGCCGCGTAGGAGCTGGGTGCCCAGACAGGTGGTTTGCGCGCTTGAACGCGAGAGAATAGGAGCGCATCGAGCAGTCCGAGCATGCTTGGTATATGGAGTCTCGCGTCAGGGTCGTTCGAAGCCGGGATTTGCCACCGGCGGGCCACAGATGGGCGGCCTGCACACAGGCTCGTGTGTGCAAGCCACCGCCGCGAGCCTCGCGCAATACGAGCAGCCCAGCCTCACCTGGAACGCCGAGCAGTCCAAGACGGACAGCGGGACCGCGTCGACGAGGTCCACGGGCAGGCCGTAGCGCCGGTTGCGCTCCGCTTGAGTGAGAGCGAACCGCGCCACCTCCTCGTGCCTCAGCGGCTCCACGATTAGCTTGCTGGAACATGGCGGCTCCACCAGGTCGGGCATGAAGCTGAACATGCACGAGAAGGGAGTCTTCTTCGTCAGAGCCCCCATCAGTTCCGACGGCTTCATGTCCTCGGCCGAAGGCTTCGGGGGGGCCTTCTCGGCTTTGGCTTTGCGATCCCGACCGGACATGGCGCTGCCCTGCTCGATTCGATCGCCGCTTCCCGCTACAACATCCGCCCAACGGTGGTGCGGGCCTCAGATAGAGCAGCACGCAGGCAAACGCCAACAGCGGTGTGTTGTGCGACGGATGAGGAGGCAGGAGGGGCCGCGAGGTTCGTCGCTCAACCGACAGTGGTCGTTCGGGCGCGCGTGCCGCGGGTGCGGCCCAAAGAGCGCCTGCCGCTCGCCCCCGACGCAGTCGGGCACGTGCAGTATGTCGATGACACACCCCCCCCCTCTCGGCCGGCGGCCGAGAGATCCGAAATGGCTTCGCAGCCGGCCGTCAGGTCTGCGGCTGCGATCTGCGCAGACCGTTCGGCGCCGACGCAGGCGACGAGTGCCTGGGCGGACACACACGGACGCGCGTGGCGAGCCAGCCAGAGGCAAGCGCTCGTGCGCGCGGCCGCGTTGTGACACGCAGCCAGCAGTGCGGTGCGCGACGCGGCGGCCGTGCAGCGCGGCGTCGTTCGCGTCACACGTGACCTGTACCCGCGGCAGGCGTGCAAGTCGATGGTCGGCAACAATGTGCATGCTGCAGGTGCGCCCGCGCGGGCTAGTGGCGGTCCATTTCGCGGATCGTCGCGACCGTGGACGGCGACTGCTTGGTGAACGTGCTGAAGAGGTACAGTTTGAAGATTGCGTCCAGCGTGACGGGGACGATCGCCGTGAAAATATACCGCGGCTCCTGCACAGCGCACGGGGACCGCGCGGCGCGGAGGATGGGCGACCGCACACCGCAGAGCACGCACGGCGGGTCGGGGCGCGCTCGCTGCGTCGGGGCGCACCATTTCGACCTCCCAGCCGTAGTGGCGCACAATCAGATCGATGAGGGTCAGCCAACCCTCCTCGGAGTGGTACCCCAGGAGGATGTCCGCGACGGTGATGAGCGCGAAGGCCTTGGCGGTCTCCGAGAGCCCGGACTTCCAGAACCGGTTCAGCGCGCGGAACATGAGCGACCGCCCGCGCCGCTCGCGCACCAGCACCGCCGCGAAGGCCAGCGCGAAGACCGAGTCCGACACGAGGTTCTCGACCTTCTCCTTGTTCTCCTCGATCATCTCGTGCTCGATCTTCACCGCCTCCTTCCGCAGCTGCAGCTGCAGCTCGTCGAGCTCGATCGGCGGCGCGCGCCCCACCCCGGCCTCGAACCGCAGCCGCTGCTCGTGGTGGTGCACCTTCGCGGCGCCCTCGATGCGCTGCCGCCGCGACAGCGAGAAGCTCTCCGGGTCCCGCATCGCGATGTCGTCGAAAATCGGCTCCACGACGAACCAGCGCACGCCCGTGGCAACGAGCATCGGGACCGTCGCGAGGACGCCCGCGAAGAGGAAGGCCTGCTGCGTCTCCCACTGGTTCGCGCGCATCTCGAGCCGCAGGTCCGCCTCGATCGCGTCCACATCCGGGTCCACCACGTCGAACACCTTGCGGATGTCGACAATGGGCGACAGGAACGAGTCGCGGTTCATCGCGTCGCTGCGGGGCTTGTTGCGGTTCGCGCGCCGGGCCATGTTCCGGGGCGTCGCGTCCCAGTCGGACCGCGGGACGCGCGCGTCCTCCTCGTCCCACTCGCCCGGCGCCCCCTGCGTGATCTTGCGCACCGCCTGCTCCTCGTACACGGTCACGTCCTCCCAGTCCGACCAGTCAGCCGCGCCCCACACCCGGAGGAACTCCTGCGCGCGGCGGCGGGCGCGTGGCGGCGGAATGGGCGCGCGCGCGCGACGAAACGTGATGTGTGGGCTGGCGGTGGGCTGGCGCTGGGGACGGCGGCGGCGTGGGCGCGAGATACTCGCTCGAACGGGGCGCGTTGCGTAGTGAACGGGAGAGACACGCCAGAACGGGGCCGCGGAGCGCTGTCGGGTCCCGGGGCGCCCGCTGGCGTGCGGCGCCCACCTGGAAGTCGCGCTCCTCGGGCGACAGGTTGTCGTCCTCCACCTGCTCGCCGTCCACTATCGACTTCGTCTCCTTCTTGATCCGCTTCTTGACGAGCCTGCAGGACGCGCGAAATGCGCCGTCGCCCCTGGGTCGCCGCGCGTGACCGCGTGAGAGCCACGCGCAGTGCAGTGGGCGGGAATGCGGCGCGGGGGCGCGGCGGCGCGCTTAGCGGCTCACCCCGGCACGACGATGGAGTTGTCGATGTTCCTCGCGACCCACTGCGCGTCCGCGTTGCGCAGTTCCCGCATGTCTGTGGGCGGCTTCCTTTCGCTGTCATCCCTCCCGCCCCTGCCCCGCCGCCTGCCCCACGCCCGGCAAGTCGTGCTGGTGCGGTTCCGCCACCGCTGCCCGACCGGGTGCGCGCCACTGTGCGCCAGTCCCCCCGCGCGCCGACCCGTCAGCTGGCTGCATGGCCGACTGCACCGCGCGGCCTCAAGCGCCTCGAGCGCGCCCATCGCGACCCGCGAACGCAGAGCCGCGAATGTTCCAGTAAATTCAAGCCGTGGTACCGTGCGCCACGGCTCAGACCCGCGCTGCCGACCCGCACGCTCCACCCCTCGGCTCAGAACCACGCCACCGCCCGTGCGCAGGGCGCTTCACTCGGTGAGGTGCCCTCGCGTCCTCATCTGGCGCGCTGCCGCCCCCCGGCGAGCCCGAATCGCGCGCAGCCGCGTCGCCGAGGCACGGGGGGGACCAAGGATCCTAGTCATGGCAGGGGGCACACGCCGCTGCGCGTCGCGGGGACGGCGCGAAGTGCAGCTCACGGCGCAACCCGCATGCCACCTCGCTCGAGGACGCGTTCGCGCGGCGCGTCGCAGCCGCCGGGCCTCTGCGCGGGCCTGGGGCGCGGCACGGGTCGTGGTGAAATTGCCGAATTCACTCAGGCGGTCACGAGCGGAACTGCCCCGATACGCGCCCCGCTCCGGCTGCGAGCACCACCGCTGCCCGAGAAACTTGCGGCACAGAGCCTCCGTGGCCGCACCGAGGTGAGCCAGCGACCGCCGCGGTGCCCTCATGGTGCGCCCTGGCAGGGCGGTGTGTGTGCGTGCGGCGTGCCTCGCGGCAGCCGACGACCGGGCCGGGCGGGCCGCGTCGGGCCGCGCGTCCTCGTGCCTGGACGCCGAGCGAGCGTCCGCGATTTCCGCGGCTGCGCGCGGCGAGACACTCCCGCTCGGACACACCTCAACTGCCTTCCGCCTGAGGGGTCCTCGCGGTCGCGCCAGGCCCGATTCGATGCCGCGCGTCGACGCGACGCATCGGCATATTTCTCTTTCACGTACTCGTGGTGGATATCCGAGCCAGCTGAGCCGACATCTGGCGCACTGAGGACTCGCACTCGGAGCCGATTCCTGGCGCCTCGCGGCGGAGCTGGCGTCGGGGAATTGGATCGCTGGTGAGTGTTCATTTCGTGTACCCTCGAAAGGCGCCGCTGTCTCGGGCAGGCGCAGCCTCTGTGCGCTGTGCCATGCTCGCAGGCTCGGGCACATTGCGGCCCTCGTTTGCGCCGTCGTGACGCGGCCAGGCGCAGCGCCAGCGCCGCCAGCGCTAGCACGATATCGAATGATCCGGGGGCGAATACGCAGCGCCCGTTTAAGAGCCGGCGAGGCCACGTTTCGCGTGATGGGCGCCCAGGGGTAGACCTGTGCCTGCCAGCATCGCCACTGAGGCCCAGTGGCCACACGGCCTGCTTGTCTGCTCCTGGACGAGCTCCGCCCTGGTGCCCATCCATCACGGCGGTTCCCGCAGTCGGTTGTCCTCCGCACCGTCTCTTACCCCCTCCGCCTTGCTCCTCGATCCTGCAGGCCCCTGCGGCCCGGGCGCGGCTTGCGAGGAGCGTTCCCGTCGGGGACAAGCATCAGGATGGCTGACCGGGGCAGGCGCGCGCTGCCCTCGGCGAACCGCCTCGTGACGGAGCGCATGGCCCAGCACTCCATGCAGCTGCATCACGACCGGCTGCGCAACATGAAACAGACTCCCGTCCGCTGCAAGGTACGCTCCGTCTCTCCCTCCACGCCCCCGCGACGCCGCGCGGACCCCGAGAGCGCCGCAGCGGCTCCACGGGGCCGGCATCCGCTCCAGGCACAGCCATGCTGCTCCGGGCGCCGCCAGCGTTCCGTGAGCGGCCGCTGCGGGGGCGCGCCCGGACTCCGTAGTTCTCATCCTGCTCCGCGAGCCGCGTTTGGTGCAGACGGTGGACAACAAGGAGCCGGACTGTATGAAGTTGACCCACCTGAAGACCCGCGCGGCTCAGAAACAGAAGCAGGCCGACCGGCAGGTCGCCATCGATCACGAGAACCAGGTTCTCCTGAAGAAACTCGAATCCATCTACACCCGCGACATCGCCAAGTCCTCCAAGCCCGCCTACTACAGGTGCGCGCGCCCCCGCCCCCGCCCCCGCGCCGCCCCGCGCCCCGCCCCGACCGCCCGCCCCGCGACCCCCGCGCAGGACGTCGCTGCACACCGTCGCCGCCACGCGCGGCGTCGCCACGGACAAGTCGGCCTACCCCTACGTCGACTGTATCCTCAAGCCTCCGCCGAGCCCGATCCGGCACGGCCACCAGTGGCGCCGCAAGCAGGAGGCGCAGCGCATCGTCGAGGAGAACGAGGGCATCCTGCGCCGCATCCAGGACGCCCGCCCGCTGTACTCCTCCAAGAAGCTCGACGAGTTCGCGCAGGACTCCAAGCGCCTCGCCGAGCTGGCGTCGCGGCCAGAGATCAAGCACCTGTCCGCGTCGCTGCGGTCCAGCGGGGCGCCGACGCTGCGCCGCCCGGAGTCGCGCTTGAACGCCAGCATGACGCAGCCGCTGGGGCCGTCGCTCGCGGCCACGGGCGGCAAGCCCGGGTCCGGGAACCCCAACGCGGACGGCCGCCCGGACACGTACGTGGGGAGCGGCGCGCACGTCGTCGAGTGAGGGCGCGGGCCGCGCCGAGGCTGTGATGCATGGTTCCCGTCTGCGACAAATGCAAGGTCGTCGGGGCCCAAGCTGTGCGCCCCGAAGCCGCAGCGTTGACTCTGGGGCACTCTGTCCCCCCAGCTGCCCGTGCTGGACTTTTGCTGTCACAAAGGTTGGGGGACTTTTGACCCCAGCCCGACACCCTTCGCTGCACGCGCATCACTGGTAACAGTACTGTTCGTGGCCGTGCTCCGTGTTGCGCCCCACCGGTCGCAGCGCCGCGGTCGGTCATGGGGCCAACTCCCCCCCTATGCAGTGGGCCGCGTCCACTGCGTCTTCCGCGTGGCCTTCTCGTAGTAGTACGTCTTCCCGTTCGGCGCCTTGGCCTCCGCCCAGCCCTCCGGCAGCGGCTGCTCCGCGGGCGGCGCAGCAGCAGGCGTGGGCGCTGGCGGCAGCTGCTGCTGCTGCATGGGCTGTGGCTGTTGCTGCACTGGCTGCGGCGCAGCGCCTTGCGCGGGCATAGCCTGCTGTCCCGGCGCGCCGTACGCGGCGGGCGCCGCCGCGGCGGGGGTCGGCGTCGGGGCAGCCGCGGCAGGGGTGGTCGGAGCTGCAGCGTCCTCCACAGCTCTCTCCGCCCGATGTGCGCGCTTCCGCTCGCGTTCCTGCTCGATCAGCTCGTCCAGGATCTGGATACGCTCCTCCTCCTTCGCGCCTAGCTCCTCGGCCTGCGCGGCCACGAGAGGAGGACGCCAATTAAAAAAGACATGTGTGGGTGTTGTGTGTGCAGAGTCCCCCCCCCTAAGGTCCCCGCGCGAGCGACACCGGGACGGAGCTCGACGACGACGCGCGGTGCTCCGCGTCGCACCTGCTTCGCGATGTCTGCTTCCGACATGGCGAGGGACTTTGCCGCGGTCTTCGCCACCTCCTCTTCGGTCGGGCCGTCCCAGTTGGAGTCCTGCAAGCGCTCCTCGACGAACACCCGCGCCTTCTTCGCCACCTGCTCCACGTCGATGTACTTCGCCCGCCTGCGCCAGGGGCCCGGGCGCGAGCTGCTCAGTGATGGTGCTCTGTCGGCACTAGTGCACCGAGGGCGGGGGCGCACGCGCGCTCCTGCCGTGCACGTCCACGCAGGTCGCACTCGAACCGTGCGCGTTGCCTGGCGTCTGAGATACAGTCCCAGGGCATGCAAGGGTGCGAAAAACGAGCTCTGTAGGTGCTGCAACAGCGACGTGAAGCGAGCGGCGGCGCACTCGATGCGCGCGTGCGTCGCCAGGGGATGCACGAACACGCGGGCGCGCTACGTTGCGCAGGCAGGGTCACCGCTTGCCGCTGACGAACGACAGAGTGGACTGGAAGCAGCAGCTCGCAGGGCGCACTGTGCAGTGAGTGCCAGGGGCATTGCGTGCTCGCTGCCATCCGCATCGCTCGCAAACGACCACGCACATATGCGGGGCTTCGAGCGCTGCCGGTTGAGCGCGTGCTCGGTGGCGCGGAGCTGGTCCGTGCTGCGGGCAGGCTCAGAGCCAGTCCCCGCTGCTGGCGCTGCAGGCTGAGCGCGGACGACTGTGATCCCCTACACAGACTCTGTGCTCGCGTCCGGAGCGTGCGGGCAGCTCGAGCCGCGTGGCAGGCTTGGAGGGGGACGAAGCGCACCGTTTCACCTCCTCCGAAAAGTACAGCGGTGGGTCCAGCCGGAACACCTTGCTCCGCAGCGTGCCCCACCTCTCGCTCCAGTTGATGTTGCCGTTTGGACAGGAGGCTGCCTGGTGCCCCCTCTGCGCGGAGACGGGCCCAGGGCGGCGCAATGCTGAGTGGCCCCGGCCGGTCGTGCGCGCTCGTGATCGCGGAGCTCAGCAGGCAAAACGCGCGGAACCGCAGCAGAGCGTCCGTGCGTCGCTGACAGCGCCCCCTGTCAGGCCGCAGGCCGGGCCCTCAGCCGCTTCTGGAGCAGGCCCCGCACCTCTCCGCAAATATTGCAGCCGTCGCGCGCCCATTTCGGGTTGCGCCGCAGCTGGTGGTGAAGATCCATCGTGCACTACCCCTCACGCGCCGCGACGGGCCGGCCGCTGGGCCTCAACCGTACGTTTCCTCACAGGTGGTGTGCACCTGTCCTCTGTCGCGTAGTTACGCGCGCGTGTCACGCGTCCTGACCTACGTCGATGCTCGCAGCAGCCGCGGTGTCTGCGCCCCGCCCTGCGCGCCCCGCACCCTTCGCCCCGGGACGCGCGGTGCAGCCTGTCGGCCCCCCGACGCACACCGTCTGTCCGTCCCGGTCCGACGCCGCACGCTGGGCGATGAGCTGCACCACGGACCTGAAAATCGCCCTCTCTGGCGCACCGGGAGGCCCCCTGTCCCCGCCCGCCCCAGCAACACCCCCCCGCTCAACACACGCAGGTTTGTTCACGCAGCGGCGGTGTCACAGTCTAGGACGCCGCGGTCCGCGGCGCCCCCGGCGCTCTGCGCCTAGTACCGCAGCTGGTAGGTCCTGCGGCGGAACCAGATGTAGTCCGGGAGGTCGAAGGTCTCCCCGTAGGCGGCAATGGCCACCTCGGCGTCGTACACGAAGCGCTGGGCGGCGCGCTTGACGTCCTCGGCGGTGGTGCGGTCGATGCGCGCGAACATCTCGTCCATGGGCACGCGGCGGTTGTGCTTGGCGAGCTGCGCGCCGATGTCCGTGGCCACGCTCTCGCTGTTCTTGTAGTAACTCAGGCGCTCGGCCTTGAGCATGTTCTTCGCGCGCACGAGGTCGACGTCCGAGACGGAGTAGCTCAGGCCGGACAGGTGCTTCATCACCGCCCACGACAGGTCCTTGGTGTGCGCGGCGGGCCCCGAGGCGTACACGCCAAACAGGCCCGTGTCGTGGTACGCCGTGTTGAACGCGAACACGCGGTCCGCCCAGCCGCCCGCCGCGACCTTCTGCGCGAGGTGCGACCCGCTGTTGATGCCCACGCTCGACGACGCGTCCCAGTCGCCCAGCATCATGCGCATGAGCTCCAGCGCCACAAAGTCCGGGTCGTTGTGCGAGCAGCCCTCGACGGCGACCGCGAAGTGGCACGACGCCTCGTCCGGCTCGCGGATGCGCACGTCGCTGCCCGTGAAGAACCCGGGCTTCTTCGCGAGCTGCTGCGCGGTGCTCGCGCCCTCGCTGGGCACGCCGCCCAGGTGCGCCTGGCCGAGCTTGACGAGCTCCTCGTGCGTGATCGCGCCGACGCCCGAGAGCACCATGCGCGGCCCGGTGTAGTGCTCCTTCACGAACGTCTTCACGTCGCCCGACGAGATCGCCATGATGTTTTCCCGCGGCCCCAGAATCGTGAAACCCAGGCCGGTGTTCTGGAACGCGGTGGCGTGGAGGTGGTCGAACACGACCTCGTGGGGCTGCTGGTACACGTGCTCCATCTCGGTCGTGATCACGGAGCGCTCCGCGTCGACGCTCCGCTGCTCGTACTGGGAGCCCGTCAGCATGTCGGCCACCACGTCCACGAGCGCGGGGACCGCGGAGCGCTCGGCCTTGACCCAGTAGCACGTCTGCTCGCGGCTCGTGAACGCGTGGAGCTGCCCGCCGAGGTTCTCGACCTCAACCTCGATCTGGGAGCGCGAGCGGCGCCCCGTGCCCTTGAAGTTGAGGTGCTCGAGAAAGTGCGCGACGCCGTTGGTGTGGCGCTCCTCGTAGCGCGAGCCCGTGTCGATGGTGACCGCGACGGTCGCCGTGGTCGCCCAGGGGATGGTCTCCGTGGCCACGCGGAGGCCGTTGCTGAGGGTGGAGACCTGCGCGGCGGGGGGGGCGCGTGGCGTCGGAGCGCGGCCGGGACGGCGCGGGGGGGGCGTTCTGGGGGTCGGTGGTGTGGGTGTCGGGCCAGGGGGGGGAGGGGAGGCGAGGCGGAGGGTGTGGAGCGCGGTGAAGGCACTCAACCAACCGGCAGGCTCTGACTGAGAGTAACCGGGGCCGAAACGCGCGAGCGCAGGGGTCGGAACGATGCAGGAAAAGGGGGAGCGGTCGGGGACCGGCCCGCTGGGCCGCGTTGCAGGCCGTCGGGAGCGTCAGCGGGCCGGTGGCGACGTCGAGCCGTGCAAGGGGGGCGCTCCGCGCACGACCCGGCGTTGCGGCGGCGGAAACGGCGGGGTGGATGCGAATCATGCGACGAGGCGCTCGCCGGCCCGCGGAAGCCGCGCCGGAGCGCGCCACGGGCCGCTTCAGGTAGGCCCTGCACAGGGCAGCCCGTTCCGCACCTCGCACTCGGGAATCAGGCCTAGCGCCTTGTTGTAGAACGGTCCCTGGTTGTCCTGCGGCACCGGGCTGCCGAACTTCGTGAAAGGCGTCAACCCGGCCTTGGCAACCGCAGGCACAGCTGCAAAGCCCCTCAGCCGCGCGAGCAGCTCGCCGTCCACGGCGCGGAGCGCCCTGGCCGTCTTCAGCATGATCCCTCGCTCGACAAAGCGCTCAATCGAGCCGGCGCGCCCAGCGAGCACGGGGATTCGAGACCGAGCCCTACTTCAGGTGTGGACCGTCCCAGGGAGCCGCGCGCCGTACACGAACTCCCCTCCTGCGACGCGGAACGGAGGCAGCACGATCTGGAGTGGCCGCACGCGGCAGCACGCGGCGACCTCGGCCCCGCCCGCAGCGGCACGGTGGAGTGCCCTGACACGTGTTCTTCTCTCGACATCTGTTGGCGGACTCCCCCCGCGGGGGTTGCGACGCACCCGGCGCCGACGCATGCGCAGCGGCGCCCTCACCGCACGGCACGCGAGTGGCGGGCAAACGGGGGCTGCCTCGGTCGCGTGCCCGTGACGTTTGTGTGTGCAACAGTCTCGAGGGTGCTTGGTGCGCAGGACAGACGCGTGCGGACGTGTCACATCTCGCCGTGGTCGTCCGGCACATGCGCCTCACACCGCGCGCAGTCTCGAGGCAGAGCACGTCAGGCCGAGCGGGCTGTTGTATGTTCTACTTGACCCGGTTCCTCGGGGGGGGGTAGTCCGGCTCGCCGTTGACCATGGACATCCACAGCTTCCGCACCGCGGCGCGTAGCAGCTCGAGCGCCACCGCGGCGCCCCCCGCGCCCACCGCGCGCCCCATCGCCTCCACCGGCGTCGTCCCGGCCGGCGCAAGGAGCCCCGCCGCCGCCGCAAGCGCGCGCGCAGCGAGCCCGTCCGACCCCGACACACCGTCGATCGCCGCGCCGCCGACGCTCGCGATCGCCGCGAGCGCAGCCGCGGCCGCCAGGCACGCCAGCGACGCCACGCGGCACGCCTTGATCGCGACCTCCATGTTGCGCTTCGCCCCGCTGCAGGCCTTGCAGTGCGCGGTGTGCGATCCGTACCGGTCCAGCAGCTCCGTCCGCGACTGCGCAGGCGGCATCGCCGCGAGCAGGTCCTTGCTCGGCGGCCCGAACGGCCCCCCGCCCGCCACGTTGTCCAGCCAGTCCCTGAAGGCCGTCACGAAGGCGTCCGCGGTCGTCGGCATGTAGTAGATCTTCGAGAGCGACGCCGCCTCCAGGCGCTCCGCGAGCACCGTGCGCTCCTGCTTGTGCAGGAAGATCTGGTCGTCCTCAAGCACGCGGTTGGCCCCGCGGTGGCTCCACCACTTGGGCGTGAGCCTGAACACCGTCCGCGGCACGGCCGGCTTGAAGTAGAACGGGAACCGCGCGATCAGCCGGCACCGCCCCGGCGTCGTCGGCGTGGCGTACACCACCGTCTTGGTCGCGAAACCCTTCGTGTCGACGCAGTCGAGCGAGTGCACCATCAGCTGCGGGCCGCGGAACACCGTCGTCTGCGGGCCGTAGATCCCGTTGCGCGGGCCCTGCGCCCAGACGCCGTCGAAGCCGTCGCGCCGCCGCGCGGTGACCTCGAGCTCCACGGGCGTGGAGCGCTCCCGGCGCCCAACGGTGCCGTGGTGCGTGTGCGGGACGTGCGACACGTCGAGGACGTTCTCGAAGACCGTCGCGGCGCTCATGGGCATGTCGCGCACGACCGTGTCCATCACCCACCCGGCGTCGGTGTCGACGTCGTCGAGGAGCGGGATGTCCGCCGGGTCGGGCTCGGACTCCCCCGGGGGCGTGTTGGGCGGGAGCGGCTTCATGTGGACGAAGACCAGGCCCTGGCGCACCGCCACGGGGAAGCGCACCGCGCACGCGCGCGGGCTCCCGGCGGCGCTGGCGTGCGTCCGCTCGGGCGCCTGCGGCACGTGGTGGCACTTCCCGGCGCCGTCGAAGTCCCAGCCGTGGTACGGGCACTCGATGCGGCCCGCCTCGTTGATGCGGCCCTCGCTGAGCGGGACCGCGCGGTGCGGGCAGCGGTCCGCGAACGCGCGCCACGCCGCGCCGTCCTTCCACAGCACGATGGCCTCGCCGAGGCAGACCACAGCGTTGGGCTTGTCCGCGTCCAGATTCTCCTCCAGCTGCACTGGCCACCACTGGTCGCGCCAGTCGATTGTCTGCGAGGAACAAGGCGTGCGCGCGAGTGAGTGCACACACAAACTGCCCTGTGCGATGTGCTGGCGCTGGTGTGCGGGTGGCACGTGCGACGCGCGCGGGGAGTCACCTCGAATCCGTCGAACTTCTGGGACGGGGCTGTGTCGACTGTTTCGATCGTGGACGCATGCAGAGCGAGCCGCGAGCGCTCGACGAGCCTCAGAGGCAGCCTGGGGGCCGAACCCGTGCGCAGCGGCACCTGGAGCGACCGACTCGCGGCGCGACGTGCTACATGGCTGCTGGAGACAGCGGGATGTGGAGAATTGAGGGCGTTCATTGCACCGCAACGCCCCACCAGCGCAAGCGTCCTGAACACCAGTGCTCTCTCCGACCCGAAAGACCGTCTGACGTCGACCGATGCGACCCGCTCGCGAACGACACGAACCCTCACTCCACTTGCGCAGCGCGAATCGCCAAAACTGCCCGGGCCGGTGCCGACGCAGCCTGAATTCGCCCGCTGGATGCCTACTGGCCAGCACAGCCCCGGTCAGGCCCCACACCCCCCGACGCGTACCCACGCCCGCGCCCACCAGCGCGGCAGCGCCGCTGCCGCGCCCACGCCCACGCACGCCGCCGCACCGCCTCCGGCCCACGGCCGCCGTCACAACAACACACCGCTGCCGTTGCCCATCTCTCTCGAGGGCGCTGACCGCGCCACGCTCGAACCCGCACCGCAGCGGAGCGCCCCGAGCATCGCGACCTTCGTGTTTGTCGTCGTCGCACCACATGCATCACACAGAGTCTGAGCGCCTAGTAGTCTGGCGAGCCCTTCCCATCCACGAACGGGTACCACGGGCTCGGCGGCGTGCAGTGCGGCGTCATGTCGCGCACGCCCGACGTGTGCAGCCGCCCCTTGAGCTTCTCGGCCTCGATGTAGGCGGGGGAGTGTGGCAGAAACTCCTCCTCCACGCCGCGCGCGAGCTCCCGCTCCCCGTCCTTCGCCAGCCGCGTGATCGCCTTGATCTCCTCCACGCGGATCTTCCGCACGAACCGCGCCGGATTCCCCGCCCACACCTCGCCCTCCGGGATCAGCCGCCCCGGGGGCACCACCGTCCCTGCAACGCACCCGGCGCGGCGACGCCCGTCACGCAGCGCCCGCCGCGCAGCGCCAGCTCTGGCTCGCCGCGACGCGCCCCGGTTACGGCGACGGGAGTCGGCAGCACACATGCGCCCGCGCGAGGGGGAAAAAAACCACAACCACCACCCCTTTGCCACGCACCGCACTGCAACAGCGAGGGTCCCGGCCTCGGCCGCACGGAGCAGCGGATCTGCCGCACGCCGGCGAGGTTGGAGGCATGTTAGAAAGGGCGGGGGGGGGTGTCTCGTTTGTGTCGCACCGGGAGCGAGGATGTTGTTGCCTTCGAGGATGCAGCCCTCCATGAGGATGCTGCGGTCGCCGATGTAGACGGCGCGGCCGCGGGTGCGCACGGAGCGCAGGACGCAGCGGCGGCCGATGATCGTGCTGCCGTAGATGGCGGTGGCGGGCGACAGGCCGGTGGGCACGCTGCGGGCCGCGTGGATGACCGTGTTCTCGCCGACGACGGTGTTGGCGCCGAGCTTGACCGAGGAGAGGTCCCCGCGGATGACCGCGCCGTGCCAGATGGAGCACTGCGGGCCGGGGAGCGGTCGGCGGGTTCGGGTGTGTTGCTGGCAGAGGGAGCACGGGTGCCTGGGGGCAGCGGGGTGCACGGAGGTCCCGGGCGAGCCCCCGGTGGCGCTTCGTACGCGTCAAGTGCTGTGAGGACAGGCTGCGAGTGGCGTTGGAGGCGGCGAGGCGCGCGCGGGGGCCGGCCAGCTCCTTTGATGAGCCGTACGGGGCCCGTGCGTGGACAGCGCGGCGGGTTCGTGGGCCTCGAACAAGCAGGGAGCGGTGTGCGGCCGGTGCGGGCGCCCTGGTCGCGGCGGGAGGCCGGGGGGGCGCGCACCCCGCTGTGGACGTCCACGTCGCCCACCACGACAGCGTTTGGCGCCAGCCACGCGTCCGCGTCGACCACGGGCCAGCGGTCCCCGATCACCATCTGCGTCCTCTGCCTGTTGTAGATCTCCTCCTCCGGGCGCCAGGGCATGCGCGCGCCGCACGACGTGTGCAGCTTGTGCGCAGGCAGTTGCGACGCCGTGCCTGCGCGGTGCCGGGCGGCAGGGTGACGAACGTCAGCGCGCCAGCATGTCTGAGATCTGCTGCGTCTTCGGGCCACGGAAAAGGGCTGGGAGCCCGGGGAGGATCAGGGGAAGGGGGTCCGGAGTGCAGGTTGGCTCGACAGCGCACGCGACACGGGGGGACGGTAGCGCGCACCTGCATGGGCCTGCGCAACGCGAGATGCGCTCGCGAGGACCGCGCCCGGTGCCCCCGCGACCCCGTCACATTCCGCAGCGATGGACGCACATCGCCCCCGAAGCGCGCCGAGCGCCCTGCGCAGCGCCATATCGCCGCAGAAGCCGGGTCGCCTGCGCCCTTGACTCCAACACAGCACGTTCTGTCCGCGCCACCGACCGGCGCGTCCCCGCGTGCGCGCGACCGGCGCCACGACCCTGACCTCAGTAGTAGTAGCACGTCGCTGTCAGCGCGCCAGCTCCGCGCGATCCGCGCGCTCAATGGCCCGCGCCGCGCGCCGCCCTCGCCGTGATCTGGACCCGCCAGCCCGCTCCTCACGCACACGGATCCACGCCCCCCACGCGCCCAGGCTAGCCAGGTGTGTGTGAATGTCTGCCCCGCGCTGTAATTGCCCCGACCTGTGCGCGCGGGGTGGCGCCCCAAGACCCCCGCGTGACCCCCGACGCGCCGTCGCGCGCCGCGGCCACCGTGCGCCCGGCACGCGCGCGGCGCTGTCTCGTCCAGGCGAGGCAATGGGCGCGGGGCGGCCCCGACGGGGCTTCGGCGGCGCGTGATGCGCACCGCGCGGGGCCGGGGTCGACGCATTTTGCGACTCGTTGCGGTCGCAACGCATCGTGGCCGCCTGGCAGGCGGCCAGCGCCCGCAAAAGCCCACCGCCCTTTCCTTTCGCTGCCCCGCGTGCAGGTGTCGGTTCGCCTCGCCTCCACAGCACCCTCGGCGACCCAGTCTTGCTGCGAACGCGAGGCGGGCGACCTTCGTGCCCTTCCCCGCCCAATTACGCGGCTTTCGACGAGTGACGCTAGGCCGTGCCGTTCGGGCCGCGAAACCGTGTATGCGCCCTCTCTTCGCGGTGAATGAAGCAACGGTATCGACAATGAGCTTCGTGGACGGCGCGCAATACGCGACACATGCTGCATGCGCGGCTCCCCCGCTTTCGCGAGCGCTTCATCGACCGCCCGCGCTCAGGCCGCGCAGCGCCAGCGAGCACCGTCGCGCGCGGCGCACGGCCTCCTCGAGTCAGCGTGGGCCGGCCTGCCGCGCCCTCATCGGCCGCCGCGGCGACGAGGCCTCGCAGTCCTCGTCTGTTGCTGAGGAGCACACCCACCGGCCAGCCCACGACCGGCATCGTGGCAGCCAGCGCGACGCTCAGGTACTTCAGGACGAGGTCCACGCGCACGAGGCCGGCGCCGCGAACGCGTCCGGCGCCCAGAACGGCGCCGCGAGCATCTCCCGTGCCACGCCAATGCTCGCAGCGCCCACGCGCGCGGCCGGCTCCGTGCTGGCGAAAATCGTCGCCCCGAGCGGCACCGTGCGCTCCGGACGCATCGGGCTCGCCGCCATAGTCGTCCTCATGGCCGCGGCGGGCATAGCCGCCTGGCGGACAGGTGCGAACCCTAGCCCACAAAACAAGGTCTACAATTCCCTAGTTTTCCCCTTCTAGGCCTACTCCCCCTCGCACGCGCGCCCCGCGGCCCGCGCGGCCCGCCCCGCCCCGCGCCCACCTCGCCCCACCCCCCTCCTTGCCCGCAGTGTTCTTTTTGGCGGACGGCGAGGTCGACGGGCGCGACGAGCGGGACCTGTGCTCGTGCTGCGGCAACGCGGGCTTCGTAGTGTGCGACGTGTGCGCGGGCGAGGGCTTCGTGTCGTTCGAGGGCAAGATGGCGCACGACGGCATGAAGTGCCCGAAGTGCCTCGGCAAGGAGTACGTGCGGTGCCCCTCGTGCCACGGCCACAAGGCGCGCGGGCAGGCCAAGGTCGTCGCCGCGCAAATGCTGAGCAGCCAGCCCGGCGCGCAGCCGTTCGACCCGCAGGAGGTCGAGGAGCAGCTGCTCAAGGGCGCGAGCCCCTCCATCGTCGAGTCCATCACTGACTAGCGGCGGGGGGAGGAGTCGCGACGCGCGCTCGCGCGGCGAGGCGCGAGGACCCGCGCCCGCAGAGCCGAGGCCGCCGGGCTGGGTCGACACTCGCGCAGGGTCGCGAGGCATTCATCGTCTGGGTCGCAGGGCCAGGATGTCGGCACGGCGCATTCATGATTACACAACGCATGATGTAAATACGTTGGTTCGCGCGACGCGGCGAAGCCACGCGCCTCGCAGCGCCGCACCGCCCGTGCGGCGCCGTCGCACGCCTTTCCGCTGCCAGTGTGCACTTCACTTGCTTCATTTGCACTGCTGCATGCAGTTTCGTGCGCAGGTGGTCAATTAATACTCTATGCAAGTTGCTCGCGCAGGGGCGTTCGGGACCCCCCGGCGCGCGTCCGTGTGCCTGTGCTTCGCGCTCTCTCTCTCGCGGGCAGTCCGCCGCCGCCGCTGACCTCGGCTGCCCACCCTTGTCCCGCTTTGAATGACCCCGCTCACACGCCTAGGCGCCCGCGCGGTCGTCGGGGGGCCGCCAGTCCAGGACGCTCCCGAAGAGGAAGTGCTGCATGATGGGGAACTTGGCCATCACCTCGGCCTGGTACATTTTGACCATCCCGACGTTCACCTTGGTCCAGCTCGGCACGCCCGAGATGTCGTTGATCATCGGGCTCGTCTCGCTCACGTGCCCCTTCTTCACGCTCTTGATGAACCGCACGCACGCGAGGTACATGAAGTCGTCCGCGTGGTCCCGCAGCACCTTGTCGTTGTGGATGGACGCCGGCGACAGCGTGGGGTGCTCGAGGAGCTGCGCGGCGCCGAAGAGGAACGGAAGGAACTGGTAGTCGTCGAGGCCCCAGCAGCCGTGCGACCCCGCGGGCTCGAGCCAGTAGGTGGTCTGGATGCGCCGCATGAGCTCGACGTACTGGTGGAACACACGCAGGACGAGCGCGCGCAGGTCCGGGCGCGTGACGACGCCGAGCCGCGCGAGGCAGTACAGGAGCGCCGCGAAGTTCGTCTCGTGCCCGGTGCCGTAGTCGATGCGCGTGCGGTTGCCGAAGGAGTCGACGAGGTAGGGCGCGAGCTCCGCGGCCGCGCCGCGCAGGTGCTCCGGGAGGAGGGGCTCGAGGAGGGCGGCGGCGTTCTGGGCGATGCGGTCGAAGAGGTCGCGGAAGGCGGGGTTGCCGTAGCGCATGCTTTGCTGCACGGGCGGGAACTCGGCGATCCACGACTCAACAGTCTCCAGAAGTTCCAGGAGCTGCTGGCACGTCCGGGAGAGCTCGACGTTCGTCGAGAGCGCGCATCCCTGCGGGGGGCGAAGTGGTGCGTGGGGAAATGGGAGGGCCGCGCGATGGCGTGGCGTGTCGCGGCGGCACGCGGGTGCTGGCTGGCTGCGCTGCAGGTGGTCGCCGTGGTGCGTGCGGGGGCTCGCGGCGGACCTTGACTTCTTCGTTGCAGAGGAGCAGGAACGCCATGTAGCTCTCGGCCTCGGGGCTCTTCAGGAACGCCTCGAGCTGTCTCTGGTCGGTGATGCGCCGGTGCGCCGGGACCCACGCGTGCCCGCCCGCGGCCGCCGCGCCGCCCTCCTTGGCTATGTCCATCACCTCCGGCATCTTAGGCGACGTCTTGATGAGGAACGGCGCCGGCCGACGCGCTGCGAGCCCACGCGCGAGCACAGGGCCTGTTGGCACAAGCAACGCTGCCGTGCTCGCGGGTCGCGCGTCACAAACGGACCACACACGCGCGCAGCGGCTCAGCGTTCAAGAGAAGGCCTCGCGTACCCTGCGGCAGAGGCGGGGGCACCGGGTCCTGCACCGCCCCAGCGGCCCACGGCGCGCGCGTTGGGCCCATCGGGTTCCCCGCGCCCTCCCGTCCCTGCCACCCGCCCTGGCTCATCGCAGCCCGCTGACCCGAACCCTAACAGCTCACTGCGGCGCGCTCCGCTGGGGCGTTTCTATCCCTCACGCGACCTGCCAAGCGCACCACTCCCACGAAACGACGATGGACGACTCGCAATGCCCGGTTCACGCAACCAACGTGCGTCTCTAGCACTTGCAGTTCACGTACTGCGGTGCACCCTCACGCGCCCGGACCCTCGTCCCCCGCGCGCGACACACCGCTCATGTTGTACCCCGACACCACCGACCACAGTAGTAGCACGCGCGCCACGCCACCTGGCAACGACCTGGTCGCGCTCACAGCCGCACCCGCCCCGCTATACCTCCCCGGCGCGTCCGCGCGCCACCACACCCCCACCGTCCCCGGCAGTCGAGGTTCCCCACCTGCGACGCCCTCACCTCCTCACTTCTTGCCGAAGGAGAAGAAGCTCTTGATCGCGTCGACGGCCTCCCGGTTCAGGATCGGCTCGTCGTAGCGCTCGAGCAGCGGCACGAACTTGGGGCTCTCGCGCAGCCACGCCAGGTTGGGGTCCGAGCGGATCTTGGCGAAGTCGTCGAACCCGGCGCCCATGCACGCGTTGAGCGCCTCGAGGCCCGCCTGCTCCTGCTCGAGCGCGCTGTAGCAGCACGCGATGTTGTACTGCGTCACGCGGTAGATCTTGGTCACCCGCGAGAAGTCGTCGCCCAGGTAGTTCTTGGGCTCGAGCGAGATGACGTTCTCGAAGTCGATGATGGCCTCCTCCGGCTTGTTCGCGCGGAACTTGCCCAGGCCGTCGTCGAACAGCTCCTTGCGCTTCCGCTCCTGCTCCTTGCTGGCAATGTACCGCTGCTGCTGAATCTCCTGCGTGCCCGCGCCGTAGTTGCCGCCCGAGCGCTCCGCGCGGAACTGCCGCTCCGCCTCCGTGAGCTCCTCCTCCTCGAGCGCCGACATGTCGCCGAAGCGCTTCTCGACCTTCATGTACACGTTGCCGTTACGCGTCTTCATGGCGTACATCACCTGCCCGTAGTTGATGGCGTCCCACACGTCCGCGCCGAAGGACGCCGAGATCTTCACGATCTTGTCGCCCGGCTGCATCCGCTCGTCGCAGTCGCCCGCGGCCGGGTTGATGTCGAGGATGTAGCACCCGCCGTCGTTGCCGCGCGCGAACTTGATGCCCATCGGCTTCACCAGCTCGCACTGCGCACGCGACCGGGCGGTGGCGACGTGAGGACGTGGCCCGAGAGGACGGCCGGGCGGCGAGCGGGGGCGCGTGAAGCGACCTCCGCACGTGGTGACACGGAAAAACGGCCGGTTCCGGGCGGGCGGCGCGCATCGATGATCGAATGGCGAGCGCAGTGGGCCAGTGGTGATATGGCGGGGGCGTGGTCGACGGGGAGGCGCGAGGGGGGTCGCGGTGACTGACGCAGGCGGGCGATGGAAGAGGGCCAGTTCCTACCTCGTAGAACTTGTCCACCTCGCCGGGGGGGGTCTCGCCGAGCTCGGGGCGCTTGGCCGCGACCACGACGGAGCGAGGCGAGACGGCGCGGTCTTGCGAGGACGCGCCAGCCGGGCGGGAGGGCCTGCTAGGAGGGGTGGAGGAGGAAGAAGCAGCTTTTTCGACTTGGAACGAGGGTGGTGTGCGTGATTCCGGCGCTCTGGCGATACATCGCGTTCAGGGTTCGCCGACCGCGCGCGGCGGGTGCGGCTTGACGTCGGAAACGCGGGCATCAAAGAGCAGGGACGAGAGAGCACTGGTGGTCCCGCGCGCGGCGCGCAGCTCGGCGGTTGCCGGCACGAGCCCGGGTGGGCATTTTGTGTGCAAGGCCGTGGCGCAATACCGATCTTCGCCAGCGGGGCGTCTGGGGCGTCCCGAACGAGAGCCAGCCAGTGGAGAGGTCGCCCCGAGCGCGCCCTATGCGGGTCCTCGCGTCGAATCGACACGGATTCCCCCAAATCGAACATCGGCAGTCGTCGAAAACCGACAGAAGGACCTTTCAGAAGGCTTGACGACGGCAAGGCATGTGCCACAGACAACTCGGGTCGAGCGAGCGCGACCGTCCGTGCGTTGGATACGACCAAATCGCTGTCACGCGCAGCGAAGATACTCACCTGGCGATGGCGTGCGCAGCAGGCGCAACCGCGGCCCGGCACGCCTTGCCACGGGCCGCGACGACAGCGGGCATCGACCCGCGAACCGACTGCATCGCTACCAAACTTCTGCTACTCCCACGACGACAGGCCTATTCCGAACCACGACTGCTCCGCAAGCCGCGGGCGTGGCGCACACAAACCCCGAAAGCGGCGCAACAGTACCCCACAGACACCTCCCCACGGAATGTCCAGACTCTGGGCGGGGTCGGACCCTGCGCACGCAACGCCGGCGAGCCAGCCTCGACCCTGCACGAGCGCCCCGCTCGTCCGGCCGCTGGTAGGCGCGAGCGCGGTTTGCCGACAAACACTCTCACACGGTCGCTGGCCCGAGCTCACTGCGAGCCGCCCGCTCCGGACCCAACGAGCTCTTCGAGCCGCTCCTGCATCCTACCGACCGGGCTGTTCGCGCCCGTCGACGCCACCGCCGCAGCCACGGCGTCCGCAACCTCGTCCAGCCGCTGCACGTCCGGCAGCACCCCGCCGACCGCCAGCTCCTCCGCGCTCGTCATCTGCGCGACGGCCTCCGCCGCCGCGAGGAACATCGGCTCCGTGATCCGCTGCGACCGCGCCGCCAGCGTCCCCAGCGCCACCCCAGGGAAAATGAGACAGTTGTTCGCCTGTGCCGCGCGCAGCTGGCCGCCGCCGGGCAGCTTCGCCGGCGGGAACGCAGTGCCGCTCGCGAACACCACCGCGTCGCCGATCGCCGCCACGACCTCCTCCGCCGTGCACTCGGCCTTGGTGTCGGGGTTCGAGAGCGCCATGACGATGGGACGCGCGCTGCTGCCGTGCGCAGCCATCACGCCGCGGTGCAGCGTCTTGAGGACCTCCGCGGAGAACGCCCCGCGGATCGTCGACGCGCCGACGAGCGCGGTGGGCCGCACCGCGTCCACCGCAGCCGCGAGCCCGTCGGGCACGTCGCGGCCGTTCGGGAGGTCCGAGAGCGGGTGCGCGAACTCCGCCTTCTCCTCGTTCACGCCGTTGCGCCCTGCATCGCGGGGAGAAACGCCCCGCACGTCAGGCAACGCGTGGCGCAACAAGACAGGGATCTTTTGCGTGGCTCTCGCGCCTCGTGCGGGCACGCACCGTCGTAGACGAGGCCCTTGGAGTCCACGAGCCACACGCGCTTCCGCGCCTCGCTCTCCGGGACGCCCGCGGTCACGAGCTTGCGCACAAAGAGCCGCGCAAAGCCCAGGTTGGCCTGCCCGGCGCCGTACAGCAGCACGCGCTGCTTCTCGAGCGCCGGCACGTTCTCGAGCCGCAGCGAGCCCAGCAGCGCGCCGAGCGTGATCGCCGCCGTCGACTGGATGTCGTCGTTCAGCGTGGGGCCGTCCTGATACCTCTCCAGCAGCGGCAGCGCGTTCGCGCGGCCAAAGTCCTCGAAATGCAGCACGACGTCCGTCCCGTACCGCTGCCTGCACGCACGAGACGCACGCAGCGCTCCGTGGGGCCGCCACGCGCCAGCGCCCACAGCACACACAGCACAGCACACCCGCTCCCGCGCAGCCGCACCTGAGCGCCGCGACGAGCTCGTCCACCAGCCGGTTGTACTCCGCGCCGCGCGCCCGCTTCCGTCGCAGCCCGACGTAGAACTCGTCGTCGCGCACCGCGTCGCTGTCGCAGCCCACGTCGAGGCACACTGGGAGCACCCAGCCCGGGGGAATGCCCGCCGCGACCGTGTAGAGCATGCTCTTGCCCACGGAGATGCCCATGCCGTGCGCGCCGAGGTCGCCGAGCCCGAGGATGCGCTCTCCGTCGGTAATGACGACCACGCGCACGTTGTCGGCAGGCCAGCGCGCGACTGCCTCGGAGACGCGGCCGGCGTCCTCGGCGGAGACGTACAGCCCCGGCGGCCGCGGAACGAGCGTGCCCCACTGCTTGCACGCCTCGCCGACGCCCGGCGTGTACACGATGGGCAGCACTTGCGCCGTGTTGGTGCGCACGACGTCGGTGAATGTGGCTGGGTCGGTCTCGAACAGCGTCATCAGGGTCGAGTACTTGCCGATGAGCGACTCGCGCGCGTTCAGCGCCGCCATCGCGCGCCGCACCTCGGTGTCGCGGTCCGTGACCGCCGGCGGCAGCAGGTTCTGCAAACGGGGGGTGTCAGGCGGGGGGTGTCCTGGTTACGCCGCGACCTGCGTGCGCTCACACATCGGAGCACTCGGCTCCAGTATGCAGCCCAGAAGCGGCGCGCTTGACAGGCAACGACATCGTGTTGCGCGTGAGGTGTTCCGGTGCCGTTCCAGCGGGCGTGTTGGCTCGCGGGGCTGCTGTCGAGGGCGCGGACAGGAGAGCGCCGGAGAGCCTGCGCGCACCTTCGTCCCGAGCGCCTCGCGCGTCGCGTTGTCCTCCGCCAGGCCACACGGCGCAGGCCCGCCAGCTGGTTCCCGCAGCCCTACCTCCACCGATCGCGAAATGCGCGTGCCGCTGCTCAGCTCGCGCGTCTGAACCGCACTGCGGGCGTGCGAGGGGAGCCCTGGCGGCAACACCCCCGTCAGGACGGCTGCCGCTCCGGCCGTGGACAGCATAGCACGCCTCGTCGCGGCGGGGCTGTGCGCGGGGACGTCCGGCGGACTGCGCGCTGCAGGCGCCGCGGAGCTACAGCGAGCGTCCTGACGGCCGTGGCGCGGCTCCACGGCTTCACTCCCCCCCTCCCGCGACCGCGCGCAGACCAGGCGTGCGTGCATTGCGGCTGACGCGTCCGCCCCGGGACCGAGCGGCCGAAACAGTCGCGGGATGAGGTTCCTCGCTCCAGTGAGCAGCGTGCAGGACGGCAGATGCCTCCGTGCCATCGCGGGCAGCGCCGCGGCGGTGCGCATCACGTCCTGGTGCCCGAACGCGGAATGCAGCTCCAGGACGAGGTAAACTCCTATGATTACACCTTTGCGATCAAGTATGACAAAGTCGACTGCCAGAGCGCCTACTGTGGGGCGACTCATTGTCACAATGGCGACGCGCGGGGGGGGCTTTCATCCCGAGGCAACGGAGGGGGTCCTTCGACCCGTTCCGGCATAATTGGGCATCACTTCCTCTCCGAACGCACACTGCCACTCCGTCCGTGCGCTCCGTCGGCTTCCTGGATAGCAGCGCATCGCGAACTCGCGCGCTGAGTACAGTCAGGACCGGAAGAAGCTGCCTGGGTGGTGGTCGAATCCTCCTACCCGCAGGGCGTTCGTTCCCGGCGCCTTTCGCGAGGAATCTTCGCCATGCGGGCGGTCGCTCGTCTGCTCGGCCGCTCCGCGCTCGCTGCGGAGCCGTTCCTGGCCGCTGCGGAGCCAGCCGCGCTGTTCTCGGCCGGTGCGAGGCCGCAGGGGGTTTCGACGACGGTGCGCGCGTTCGCGGCGCTGGTGCGCAGCAGCGCGGCGTTCCGCGCTCCTGTCAGGTCGAACGCGCTGAACGTGCCGTTCTCCCCCGCCACGGCGCACCCTGCCGAACAGCGCCGGGGCTACCCCTGCTGTCACGGCCTCGACAAGCCTCCGCCGGACAGGTGCGCCTGCCCGGACCACCGCTCGCGTGTTTCGCGTCCCGCGGTGCTCAGCGGAGCGTCAGAGCCGCGCGGCGCGCGCTGCCCGCGCCGCGTCGGGCCTACAACGTCACAGAGGGGCCTAGCAAGCCGCCTCGCTCTCGTTTGCGCGCACCGCCGCCTCGTCGCGCACCGCCTCGTCGTTGTACGTTGCTCTGCGTGCCACGGAGCGCCCTCTCGATCGCTCGCGCTCGGACTCCTGGAACGTGGACGCCTCTCCCTCGTTGTGCAGGATCGTAGTCCGCTACGACCCGGACGAGGTGGACCGCTACATCGAGATCGCGGACGCGCTCGAGGACGAGTTCGAGGACATCAAGGTGGGCCGCCGCACCTCCCGCGCCGCCGCGCAACAGCCTGCAAGGCCCTGCATCAACGCGCGTCTCTGATGGGTCTTTTCCGAGTCCGGGGGCTCCGTGCGCCGCCGTGCAGGTCGAGGGGTTCGAGGGCGCGAAGACGCAGTTCGACGTGGAGCTCGACGACGGCACGAAGCTGTTTGAGCGCAGTCCCCTGGAGGTGTCGTCCGGCACCTTCCCCACGGCCGAGGAGCTGTCCGCGCTGCTCAACTCCATGGGGCAGCAGTGCGACCTGGACCAGGACGCCGCGGAGGCGCGCTCGGGCGACAAGTGAGCGGCAACGATGCGGGCTGACACCGCGCTTCGCTGGCACTGCCGATTTGCATGCCACGGCAGGTCCGCACGGTCGTCCCGGATCCGTGCAGTTTTCCTCGTGTAATACAGACGTCACATCTTCGTGGAGCTGCGTCCTCGCGACAAGGCCGTGTTCTGTACAGAGTGTCGCCAGTTGCCAAGTCCGCGTGTCTCCGCGCCGGCGGGGCCGCCCGGCTCTTCCTAGGTTGTCTAGTATTTTAGAAACGGACCGTCGCCAGCGGAGGGCGCTTGGACGTCCCGAACGAGTAGCCCCCGTGCCTCTCGAATTTGTTGCCCTGGGGGTCGCGGAACCCGCGCACGTCGTACGCGCCGGGGCCCGGGGCGTCCTTCGAGCCGCTCGAGACCGACCTGTGGCCCGTGAACAGCTTCGTCAGCGCGTCGCGCGTGCCCTTGCCGAACCGGTGCATCGACGCCCGGCGGTGCGTGTGCTCCAGCCCGTAGCTGTACTTCGGCCCGGGGCTGTTCTTCGCATACCTGCACGCACGCGTTCCGAGGAACCAAACGTTAGAACCAAACGTCAGAACCACCGCGCCGGGAGCCGCGACACGGCGCGTGTAGTGCAGTCAGCGAAACTGTTGGCAGCTTCTCCCGCCCGCGCGCGGGCCGCGCGGCAGGAGCAGGTCGGCGTGGCGCGCACCCGTCCGCGGCGGAGTGCGCCTGCGAGATGAAGCCGCCCTCGGTGCGGGCGCCGAAGCTCTGCCCGCGCTGCTTCCCAGGCGACCCCCTGCGCGTTTCCGTGCCGGCCTCGCTCCCGAACTTCACGGGCGACGCCGAGCGCGACGTCTCGGGCTCGTCCGGGTGGTGCGCGCCGGGCCCGGGCGTAACGCTCGGAGGAATGAAGCTGCGGCGGTCCTTGGCGCTTCCGAAGGAGTACCCGGCCTTCTTCTGCGCGCTCGTCGCCTTGTCGACCTCGTACGCGCCGGGCCCGGGCGCGTCCGCGGTCTTCATCGCCGCCCCGAGCGCCCCCTCGTTCTCGAGCCGCGACCCCATGCGCCAACCGGGGGTGTCGGGCCCCGCCCGCGGGTAATAGGCCCCCGGGCCGGGCCCGATCGTCTCGTTCTGCCGCAGCGACGCGAGGTCGCGCGGCTGCCGCGCGAACGACAGCGCGTTGCGCTTCGCGCGCATGTGCTCCTCGAGCGCCAGCACGTCGTAGGCTTGCGGGCCGGGACCCTCCGCGCCGCACTGGCTGTGCTTCGCGTGCAGCGAGGAGATGAGCGGGCCGGCCTTGGAGGTCCCGAGCTCCGGCCGCACGAAGCGCTCGCCCTTCGCGAACGAGGCGTGGTTGACCAGGGGCTTGTACGCCCACTCGTCCGGCACGTCCTGGTACTCCGCGCCCGAGGTTCCCATGCGCAGGAAGCCCTCGTCGACGAACGCACGCTGCTCGCCGACGACGCCCGGGTCGCGGTGCGCGCGGCCGAACGGGCTCGCACCCTGTCGCTTCATGCGCGACGTTTGCTCTGCGGCCAACGGGGGACGATGGACGGGGGGCGTTGAGGCTCGCGGTGACGGTGCGGGTGCGCAGCGGTGTGTGCGTGCGTGCGTGGGCGGCGCGCCTGGCGAGCACGGCAAATACTCCCCCACTCCGGGGTTGTACTTGGCGCGCATGTTGTCGGCAGTGGAGTGCGCGGCGGAGATGAAGGGCGTCTGGAAGCGGTCGAAGCGCATCGGCGACGTGGGGCGCGACTTGACGGGCGAGAAGCGCCCGCCGCGCACGTGCGCGGACGGCGCGTCGGACTGCACGTCGTGTGCGCCGGGGCCGGGCACGTGCAGCGAGGCGCGCGAAACGACCTCGCTGCGCTGGCTCGTCCCGAACACCGTCACCGGCGCGTCCCCGATCGTCTTCGCGATGCCCTTCCCGCTCGGCGACCGGTAAATCGGCCCGGGCGACAAGTGACCCTTCAGGGACTGCATCGCGCAAGGGGGGGGCGTCCAGAAGCGGTCAGACAGGGAATCGGTCGGGCCGCCGATCGAGCGCCGGCACGGCGGGCAGCGCGGCGGCCGCCAGGAGGGCCCGGCGCGGGCAACCCACCTCGGAGTGCCCGGCAGACAGGTATCGCAGGTTGGCATCCCTGTCACGGTCGGCCGTGCCGAGGCGCGCGGCGACCGCGCTGCTCTCGGTCTTCGGGTAGTACTTGGGGCCCGGCGAGTGCGCGCCGGAGCCGGACCCGGCGTGCGCACCCATGTGCAGCTTCCCGGGCGAGCGGTCCCGCACGCCCATGCGCCACGCGGGGGCGCCGCGGAGGATCTGCTTCCCGGGGTTGTTCACGATGGACGCGGCGTACGGCTCCATGAAGACGCGCGCGATGCGCTCCGTCGCGGCCATGCTCTTCCCCGCGATGATGGCGTGGCGTGGCACGAAGCTCGTCGCAGCCTCGTAGGTGCCCGGCCCTGGGGTCCCCTGGAGCGGCTGCGGGCGAGCGCACCGATCGACGGGGCGTGGGCGGCGGCGCGCGTGCGAGCTCGCGAGGGAGCGCCGTGCGCATTGTCGGGGCGCTGGGGCGGGGCCACGCGCGCGCACGCGCCCGAGGGTGCATTGGGGGCAGGAGGGGGCCCCAGCGCCCGTGCGCCGGCCGAGAGGTCGGCTGCGGGGCGCGGCTAGGCGGGCAGGCGTATGGCCGAGGCAGCGGGATCGATCGGCGGCGAACTCGTGCGCGCGGGGCGCAGGGGCGGCGCCTCGGCAGGTGGGACTCCAGGCTTGGCGTCGCGGGGGGGGCGGGGTCACGCCGGCATTCGGCGCGACGTCGCGATCCGGCCCGGATTCAGCCGAAGACGCTGGCCCCAGGCGCCCTCGTTCGCGGTCCCAAGCCGCTCCGCAGGCGCGCTGACCCGAGACCACCCGGTCAACCATGGCGGCCGCAAACGGGCGCGCTGCCGTCGCGCAGATCGAGCCATGCCGCGCTGCCAGCGGGCACACGTGCGCTGCGTCGCTGGGCGCCGAGGGTGGCCGCTCCGGGCGCGGCGGCCGCGCGGTCGTCATTGCCGCGCTGGGTCCGGGGGCACAGCACGTGTGGGCGCCGCGTGCGGCCGCGGTGGCGCACCTCCGTCTGCATGGCCCGCGCGGGGGCGGTCCTCGAGAGCGGCGACGGCTTGTTCGGGGACGTCCCGGGCGTCTGCTGGTCCACGAAGGCCAGGAAGCCCGGAGGGGCATTCATGTTGGCAGTCGTCGGCTTCTCCCGTCTCGGGGCGCGGGGTGCCGCGACGCCCGGCGACGCGGGACGCGGCAGGGATCGGCGTGCGTGCGTGCGGTGACTGCGAGAGGCCGTGTGGTCGGCCGCGGGCGCGCCGCAGCGCCTTGTGGCCCCGCCTTTGACTGCCAGTCGAACTCATGCATCCCCGCCCGACTGCCAGATAGGGTAGGATGCGTCGTGGTGCAAGACTTGTCACACGCGCCCTGCTGGCGCCCGTCACGTCGCCGCGGCCGCCTCGATGCGCACCGCGTCCTCCACGGCGCGGCACGACGCGTGCGCGAACGCCCCCTGCAGGAGCCACGCCACGGGGTACACCGCCGCGCCCAGCGGGCCCGCAGGGCGCGAAAACGACGCGACCTCGTACCGCACGTCGCCCGTGTCGCCGTCGTACGTCACCTCGAAGCGCTCCTCCCCGCACAGCAGGTGCCCCGACAGACACCCGCTCCCCACCGCAAATCGCTTCCCATTTTTCTTGAATCTACGCCGGTCCTTCCCCGGCCGCCACCCGCGCGGGGGCGTCATCGTCTCCGCCGCGCTCGACCCCGCCTGCACGGGGCCTTCCTTCTTGTACAGCACGCGGAGCGGCCCGATCGACCAGATGCCCGCGAGGCCCGCCATGACGCAGTACGTGTTGCCGGGCTTCGCGGGGGGCGGCCGGACGGTGCCGCGGCCGTTGCGGCGCAGGCCCGCGGCCGCGAAGGCCCCGCCGAAGCCGAAGGGCCACCGCACGCGGAAGTTCTTGAAGCTTTCCACCGCGTTCTTGGCCGCGTCGTAGTCGTCTTCGCCGTTCCCAACGACACGGACCAGGCGCCGCACGCACCACGGGCCGGCCTGCGCGGCGGGGTGCCGGAGCGGATCGAGCGTAGCGTCAGGGCGCGCACGGGGGGCGAATGCGAGGCGGGCGGCGCGGTGCGGGCCCGCGGGAGCGCCCGAGGGGTGCCGCGCTGCACGCCGCGAGGGCGCGCGGGCGCGGCGGGGCGGGCCGCGAGCGGCGCGGTGCGGGTCGCGCGGGGGCCCTCACGTTTCTCACGGCGTCGGGGACCGGGAACAGGGCGTCGGACGCCCCCACGCACTCCTTCGGGTAGTTAGGCCCCGCCTTGAGGGCTTTCTCCAGGTTATTGACGTGCGCCCGCTCCGCCTCCGGTCTGCCCCACCGGAGCGGGAACGGCGGGGACATTTGGGACCAACGTCGGCCGGCGGGGTCGGCGAGGGCGGGCGGCGGGTCGCGCCAGCGGTGCACAGCGCGCGCCCAGGGCGGGACTGAAAGTTGAACGCGCGCCGAGGCCAGCGGGGGGCGACGTGCTTTTTCTGTCCGCGGAGCCGATGCCGGGGCGCTCTTGTGCCCCCGCGCTGCTCGCGCACGTGCTCGGACGCGCGGGGGGGCGCCTGCGGTCATTCCCCCCCTGACCTAGCTCCCCCAGCCCGGCACCTGGGAGCTCAGGGGGCGCAGAGGCAATGCCGACAAACAACAACGGCGCGCAACGAGAAGGGAGGGCGCAACGAGATGCGAGGGCGTCGCGCCCCGAGGCACTGCGCGGCCCAAGTGTGACGCATTGCGGCGCAGGTGCCGTGTGGGATGGCGTCGGGCGGCGGCGATGCGCGGGGGCGTCGCGTGGCGTTTCGCCTGGTGACCGGGAAGACGTTCCACATCGAATGCCCCCCGGGATGTCGCGTCGACCAGGCGGCCGCTCTGCTGGGCACCGCCACAGGAACGTCGCCCCCGATGCTCTTCGTGGGCGGACGGAAGCTCTCCCCCGCGGAGAAGATCGATGACCTCGGGATCGACTCGTTCGTTACGGCTGTGCCTGTCGCGGTCTCCGCTCCGCGTCGCGACGTGCCGAGCGCGGACAAGGCGGCGCGCGGCGAGCAGGGTTCGGCCGCGCCCGCCGCGACGCGGCACTCTTCCTTGTACGAGGACCTCCTGGGGGAGCTGGAGGGAGCCAAGGACGCGCCCTCGCCGAAAGCCACCCCGCAGAAGCCGCGGGATCGCCCGCACGGCACGGCGCCGCGCACATCCAGAGTGGCCCGGCGGCTGCTGGCACCGGAAGCGGACGCGGGCGACGCCGGCGGCGGCGCCGAGCCCGCGCCGCCGAAGCGGGTGCGCCGCACGGTCAATGCGACGGACACGGCGGGCGCGTCGCCGGCGACGGGCGCGGGGGCAACGCCGCCGCTTGCGTCCCTGGTGGGCAAGCCAGTGGAAGGCCCCCTCGGCGTGGCACTGGAGGGCGCGGACGTCGGGGAGGAGGCCGAGGACGCGATCAAGCGGTTCACGGCCATGAGCGCGGGTGAGCACAGCTCTTGTCTGCAACGAGGAGTGCTGCATAGAATGTTCGTCGCGCCGCCCCGGGGCCTGAACTGCCACGACCCGCGTGCCGCGTGCTTGCAGCGCACGACCTTCTGCTGCGGCACCGCGTGCAGCCGACGACGTGCAACCTCGCGGCCGCGACCGCCGCCGCGCTGGGCGACGGGCGCGGCGCAACCGCCGACCACGTGCGCACGCTTGCACGCGCGTGTCCTGGAAGCATCTACCTCGGCCGCGGCGACCGCTCCGAGGGCGGCACGGGCACCAACGGCGTCATGGCGCCCGCGTGGTGCAACGCTTGCCCGGATGGGTGCAGTGCGATCGACCTGCCGGACCCGGGGCTGAAGGCGTGGCGCGGCCGCGGGGGCGCGCCGATCGGGCAGCACCAGCGGCGCGTGGCGGCGCTGCGCCAGGCGCTTGCCGTGGCGGCGGGCCTCGCTACAGAGGGCCGGCGCGGCAACTCGCTGGCTGCGCTCGCGGCCGCCGTGGACGCGGTTCGGCCGAAACAGAAGCCGGAGGATAAGCAGGAGGAGGGGGGCGAGGCACGGGACGACGCCGCGCGCCAGAAGGCGGAGGCGGACGACGGTGCTCCGGTGTCGCGGGCTCTGAAAGCGGCGGTCTCGCCGCAGAAGGGCAGTCGGCACCTTCGGGGCGCGCCGGACGACCGGAAGTGTACGGGCACGGAGGCCATCGCGTGCCACGCGCTGCTGGACCACCTCCGCGACCAGGCGTGGTACCAGGATCAGATTGTGTGCGTACAGGACGTGCCGCCGCGGCTGGCGCGATTCGCGGAGACCGCGGTGCCGCTTCCGGACGTGGTGCTCAAGGCGCTGTCGCAGCGCGGGGCGCCGAAGCTGTTCGTCCACCAGGCGCGGGCGATCAACGCAGTGATGTCGGGCCGACACGTGGTGGTGTGCACTGGCACCTCGAGCGGCAAGGTGAGCCGGGCCGGCGCCGCAGACAGTACTGCGATCGGCGCGCGGGCAGCGGGGCCAGAAGCTCGTATTCACCCACGCGAGACATCGTGGTTTGGCTCTCTACTTGTCCTTTGCAGTCTCTGTGCTACAACGTGCCGATCGTGGCAGCTTTGGAGTCGGAGCCGGAGACGTGCGCGCTCTTCATGTACCCGACGAAGGCGCTCGCGCAGGACCAGCTGCAGGCGCTCCGCGGGCTCGTGCGCGCTGCTTTCGGCGACAAGGCGCCCGCGGTAGAAATATACGATGGAGACACCCCCATGTCGGAGCGACCCATCCTGCGTCAGCGCGCACAGCTGCTCCTGACCAACCCAGACATGCTGCACCGGACGATCCTCCCGGACCATGCGTCCTTCACGCGCTTCCTGGCGAACCTCAGGTGAATTATTCACCTTCACGAGATAATCTTGTGCGAGCGTTCGAACACGGGCAAATGACTGTTTGTCTGCCTCGATGCGCGCACCAGCCCCGTGGAGCGCTGCTCACGGGCCTGTTGCGTCGCGTGTATCCAGGTTCGTCGTTTGCGACGAGGGCCACTCATACCAGGGGGTGTTTGGGTCCCACACTGCGCTGGTGCTGCGGCGCCTGCGGCGCATCTGCGAGCAGACCTACAGCCGCAAGCCCGTCTTCATCGTGACGAGCGCGACGATCGCGAACCCCGAGGTGCATTCCGCGCGGCTCATCGGCGACCCCGGTACGCACACTTGCACGAGGCAGCACGCACAGCACGGCACACCGGACCGCTTTTGTCTCCGCCACCAAGCCGTGCCATCCGCGGCGCGTTGTTCGCAGCGGGCGTCGAAGTGATTTCCGAGGACGGCAGCCCATGTGGCGCGAAGAAGTACGTGCTGTGGAACCCCCCGCTCACCGCCGCGGCGCAGCGGCTGGCTGCCGAAGCCGCGATGAAGAAGGCGGCCAAGGCCAGGCGTGGCGAGGGCGCTGGCGCGGATTCCTCGAAGGAGGCGGAGCTGCTGGCTCGCGCGGCGCTTGGGAAGCGCCACGGGCTAGAAATGGCCGCGAACGCGAACTCGAGCCCGCGGAAGGCGTACCGCAGAGTCAGTCGCGGCGGCAGGCGAGTTGCGAGCAAGCAGGACGAGGGCGGGGGCGTGGTGACGCCGTGGGGCACGGACCCGGCAGAGAAACGGTGCAGCCCGATCGTGGAGATCGCGACGCTGCTGGTCGAATGCATCCAGCACAATCTCAGGACGATCGCGTTCTGCCGGTCGCGGAAGGTGCGACGCCGTGCCCGCTGCATGCGTTGCACGGAGGGGTGTTGGGAGAGTCCCCCTCCTGAGTCCGACGGCTGCCGGCCGCGTTGTGGGCGGCAGCTTTGAGGGCGTGTCTGCCTCCCTCGCCAGGCCGCAGGTCCGTGATGCGGTCGCACACTCCGCTGTCTCGACGCATCACGGACCTGTGCGCTCCTGTCACGGTGGCAAACAAGCTCTTGGACATGTCGCCCACACCGTTGCTCTTGGCAGCCGTTGAGACAGGGCTCCAGGCAGAGGACCCTCTCGCCACAACTCCTTTCACGATTGTCAAAGCGCATAATGCGTCAACAGCTGTCAGCGCTGGTACCCCGCATGCAGATGTGCGAGCTGGTCACGGCGTACGCCCGCGAGGCGCTCCAGACGACGGCGCCGCACCTCGTCAACACGGTCTCCGTGTACCGGGCAGGGTACGCGGCGCAGGATCGTCGCGACATCGAGAGGGCTCTCTTCGGCGGGCGCCTGCGCGGCGTCGCGGCGACGAACGCGCTCGAGCTCGGCGTGGACGTCGGCGACCTCGACGTCACGCTGCACCTCGGTCTGACGGGCAGCGCGGCGTCCCTGAAGCAGCAGGCGGGCCGCTCGGGCCGCCGCGGGCAGGACTCTCTGGCGGTGTTCATCGGCTTCGACTCCCCCCTCGACCAGTACTTCATGTCGGACCCGCAGCGGCTGTTCTCGCTGTCGGTCGAGGCCGCGTGCATCGACCCGGAGAACCCGCAGCTGCTGGAGCAGCACATTCGTTGCGCAGCGAACGAGCAGCCGCTGGTGCGCTCGGTCGACGCGCAGTACTTCGGGGCGTTCGCGATGCGCGAGACCGTAGACGTGCTCATTCGCGAGGGCTGGCTGCGGCACGCCCCCGACTCGGGCCGGCCTGGGTCGCTGCCGCAGCTGCGCTACATCGGGGCCGCCGCGAACCCGGCCGCGGACATCGGCCTGCGGTCGATCGACCCGGAGCGCTACATCATCGTGGACGAGGCCACGGGGATCGTCCTGGAGGAGATCGAGTCCTCGAAGGCCTTTTTCGAGGTGTATGATGGTGCGGTGTATATGTACCAGGGGCGCACGTACCTGTGCAAGAAGGTGGACCTCGAGACGCACGTGGCGACCGTGCGCCAGGCGGACGTGAAGTACTACACCCGGCCGCGCGACCGCACGCGCGTGTACGTGCAGGGCGGCACCGGCAACGCGGCCTACTCGGCTGCGTCCGCGGCGGTCTTCGACGACCCGGGCGACATCACGACGCCCTGCGCAGGCTGCACGGTCGTCACGCACTGGGACGGATTCAACAGGATCTGGCGGGTGCGTGCTCCGCCCCTGCCACACACGTATAAAGTCATGCACGCGCGCACGTGTTCCCTGCGTGTCGGGCTGCCGCATGTGTGCCCGGCTGTACGCGCTGGAGATCGCACGCGGCGATGCAGTCCTAGAGGAGCGCTGTCTCGCGTTGTGTTGCTCGTGCAGGGCAGCGGTGTTGTGTTTGACTCTGTGGACTTGCACCTCCCCGACAGCAGCTTCGACACCCTCGCGACGTACATCCGCGTTCCCCACGAAGTCCGCAAGCAGCTCACCGCGCTCGGCTTCCCCTTCTCCGACAGCCTGCACGCCGCGGCGCACGCAACGCTCGCCGCGCTGCCCCTCCTCGTCACGTGCTCCCCGACTGACATGGGCGCGGAGTGCGGCGACTTCAGCGACCGCCACTACCGCCCCGAGCGGCTGCTGCTGTTCGACAAGAACCAGGGCGGCGTCGGGCTCGCGCGGCAGGCCTCGAAGGTGTTTGGCAAGCTGCTTCAGAGGGCCATCGAGATCATTTCGGGCTGCCCGTGCACCGCGGTGGGAGGGTGCCCTGGCTGCGTGCACCTGACGGAGTGCCGGTCGTACAACGGGTCGATGAACAAGGAGGGCGGCGTGGTGGTGTTGCAGGCGATCTTGAAGGCTCATACCGACGGCAAGGGGGCGCTGGGCGGGGGCGAGACGCCCGCGGAGGGGGACCAGGTGGGCTAGGCGCGCGGACGTCGAAGGCATCCTCGACATGGACAGATAGTATGGTCTGATAGGCAGGCGCAGGGATACTGATTGAGGGCTGCGATGAAATAGAATTATTGCAGGTAATACCTGCAGGCCCGTCCTTGCGACGCCACGAAAGGGGCGGCAGTGGGACTGAATAGCTTGCAGCAGAGCGAGCGAGCGTGTTGCAAACTGACTGACTGAGCCAGGAGCATTCGAACGGTGTTGCGCACGAGGCGCTTGTAATTCGCTGCATGGCCGCGCCCCGTCCCGATAGTTCTTCGCTGACCTACGAGCACCCCTGCGAACGCCAGCTCGAGTGTCTGCAGTGCTGCGAATCATTCTCCGCGACTCGTCGTGTGGGGTCCTTCGGGCACACCCCCTCCCCAACGTCCGGCGCGGGCACTCACAGCCCTCTCATGCCGCACAGCAATCCAGCGAGCCGGTCCAGGCTGGCCAGCATCATCTTCTGTGTATGCAGTTCCGTCCGCGCAGCTGCTGCGGCACAGACTCGCGAAGCAATCGATCGAACAAACACCTGCAGCCCCTCCTGCGCCAACCCCCGGCCCTCACCGCCACGTGCGGCCCGTCTGGTGCTGCAGCGTCGTCAGCGGCACGTACACCACGCCCATGCGGCTGCGCTGGCGCAGTGTGCCCCCGGAGTCCTTCTCCACCTCCACCAGGTCCTGCGCCTCGCCCTCGCGCCCGACGGGGATGATCATGCGCCCGCCGGGCTTGAGCTGCTCCGCGAGCGCCGCGGGGACGTGCGGCGCGGCAGCGCCCACGTGGATGGCGTCGTAGGGCCCCCCGGGGGGGTATCCCTTGAACCCGTCGCCGCAGACGACCTGCAGCGACCCCGCCGCCGCCATCTCGCACATCTCCGGCATCTTGCTCAGCGCGTCCCTGCGGGGCAGAGGGCGGCGGCACGCTTCGGTGTGCGCGTGGCGGACGCGCGGGGCGGCACGCCACTGAAACGAATCAACGCGGGCGGGTTGCGTACGAGCTTCGTTCGACCAGCTCCGGGACGTGTTCCACGCCCACGGCCTTCCCCGTGGGTCCGACCATGTGGGCCATTACCGCGAGGAGGTATCCGCTCCCGCTGCCAATGTCCAGGACGGCCATTCCCGGCGCGAGGTGCGTGCGCAGGAGCTCCAGGCAGTGCGCGTGCATGTGCGGCGCACTGATGGTGGCGCTGAACCCGATGGGCTGCGGCGCGTCCTCGTACATCGACCCGGGTCGAATGCTGCGAGAAAGAGCGGACGTGCTGCGAGTGTCACGCTCGTCCCCGTCACGACGCGCGAGGCGCGGCCGCTTGGTGAGCTGTCAGTGTGAGGTTGTGTCGCTCGCGGAGGCCGCGCCGAAACGGTCCACGGGCGGCGCCGCGGCGGGCGAAAAGCGCAAGGTGGTTGGTCGTGGGTGAACGTGCCCCTCCGGCGGCGCCGTCGCGGCGCAGAACGTACACGCGGCCGGATGGGCCTGGTCCACGTGCGGCGCGGCAGGGCGCGGCGGGGCGAGCGGCGCCGTCGCTGCACAAGAGGCGCGGCGAGGGCAGCCAACCACATGGACACGGTGGAAAACGGCGCCCAACCGTCGCGGCGGCGCCGGTACGGCACGCGCGCAGGGTGCGTCCGCAAGTCCACGAGTGGGTAGGCCGGTGCTCACCCCGGGGGAGCGAACAGCCCCCTGTCCACGGCGCGCATGGCCTCGGCCACAGCGGGCGTGCGGAGTATTTTGTTGCGCGTGAGGGCTTCGACGAGCGTCTCGTTGTCCCTGCCGTGCGACCTCCACGCCATCTTGCGCGCGAGCGGCTGCGCGACCTCCGGCTGCACTCTCGCCACGCGCGGCCGCTGTCCAAGCCCGCGCCGCGCTGCAGTCGACCCCAGGCGTGGCGATGCTACGAACGTCGTGGTGCGTGTCCAGTTCATGAGCGCTGAAGCGCCTGACTGACCGGGCCTGCGGCCCAGGCGGCCCCATGCTCCCCCGCGACGTGCGGGGACTCGGAGACTCCCAGTTGACGGACAGTCCGGCGACTCCCCCTGCTGGCGGGCATCGCGACGTGGGGCGGCTGCGCAGCGTCCACGGCCACAGTGCTTGCCCCTGCGCGTGGCGACGTCCCTGGTGTGCGCGTGGTGCGTCGCAGGGCGCGCAAGAACGACCGCAGAGTGCATCTGGGCCGCGCAACGTCGCTCCGTAGCGCGTACACGCACGCAAGCTGCGCCCGCTGCGGGGTCTCGACATGGTGTAGCTGACCCGTCATCGCGCTTGCGACATTCGCGTTCGATAGCGCGGGCGGAGGGCGGAGAGAGAGCAGTGAGAAGGTGGGGCAGGGCGGGCTGGCCAGCAGCCGCCTGGAACCAAGATGGCGTCCGAGCAGCGCCGCTCTGCCAGGGCCAGCCTGTTCGGCGGGCTGTCCCGCAAGAACAGCATGCGCGCCTCTGGGACGGAAATCCAGACCATCATCGACAGAGAGGTATGCTGCGCAGCGCCGGAACCCCCGCCCGCGGTGCTCGAGGCCGCAGCCTCCTCGTGCGCTGGACGTGTGGCTGCGCCACTGACTTGGTCCCGTGCGTGCCCCGCGGCGCCGAGCGAGGGCGCAGTGCAGCGTGGCATGCCCAGCCGCGTCGTCCACCGCACCGTCGTGGCTGGACGGCGCTGCCGTGCGAGACGGCCGCCCCCTTGACTGCGCGGCTCACTGCAGATAGAGAAGCAGAAGGAGAAGGCTGCGCGGGACGAGCTGCTCGACGAAGTGGCAGACCAGCTCAACATCGTCGCCAGGGCGTCCGCAAGCATGTACGTCCGCTGAATTTTCCCCCAAACCCTTCTCCTTCCGCCGAAGCATGCGTTTGTTTCCATATCTGGCACTCCTGGTTAACCTGCATGCGCCCCGGAGCTCGTGGAACTTCGTGCGCAAGTGCCAACTGGTGCTGGGCGGCTGGCGCGTCCGGTGTGGTCGCGCACGCGCGCGCGAGATCGAACGCGACAGCCTCGTGACCCTGCGACCGTGCAGGACGAGCAGGATGAAGTCACGGAAGCAGAGGAGCGAATTTGACCAAGGGGAGAATGCGCCCGCTCGGGGGCAGGAGAAGCGACGAGAGAAGGCAATGGCGCTCGTTACACAGATGGGAGGAGGTGGAAAGCTCAGGGTGCGGCCCTCGACGCCGCGCGTCCCTCCCACGCGCCGCAGCACCCCACCGCCCGTGCACGCACCTTGCCCCTCCCCGCCGCGCCTCGGGGCGCCCGACGCGCCGCCCGCGCACCCCCGCGACGCAGGAACTCCTCGAAACGAAGGGCTCGGTCGACGCCATCTGGACGGTGAACAAGACCACGACCGCGCCCGGCCACCCGAACTTCACCGGGCGCGCCGGACACAGCGCCCTGACCTTCTCGAACAAGGAGTACCGCATCTTCGTGTTCGGCGGCAACGACGACAGCGGCGCCACCAGCGACCTCTTCGTCTACAACACCAAGTCCCGGTCCTGGGCCTCGATGGCACAGGTGCGCGCCCCCGCGCCAACCCCCCCCGTGCGCTCGTCGGGCCGGCCTCCTCCGCGCCGCGCGCCGCCGCAACGCGCGCGCCCGCTCCCTCCCGCGCAGTTCTATCCCCCGGAGCCCGCGGCGTACCGCGGGTTCGGGCTGATCGCGCCCCGGCGCGAAAAGCTCGGGAAAGGCGCAGTGCCGCGCATCCTGACGTACGGCGGGTTCGCGAACGGGTCGGTGCTGGACTCGGTGTTCGTGCTGGACGAGTTCAAGCCGTTCGTGGACGGCGTGAACGCGAAGAGCACGCTCCTGCGCGCGCGGCCGGGCGCGGTGCCCCCCGAGGGCCACACGTCTGACATTTGGTACGAGTACACCCAGGAGACCTCCGGGGAGGTCCCCGTGGGGCGCAGCAACCACGCGCTGTGCGTGCTCGAGGGCGCGAAGCTCGTGCTCATCCACGGCGGCTGGAACACGTCGTTCGTCGACCACGTGTACGTCCTCAACACCGACACCTGGCGCTGGGCGTACAAGGTGGTCCGGCCGGAAAACGGCAGGTGCGGGCGCGCGCAGTGCTGCGCCGACGTCGGGCTCGCAGCGCGCTGCTTCGCTCCGGCCCGCGGTGTCTTGTCCTTGCGTTGAGAGTCGGCGGGGTGTTGCCCGGGTGCGGCGCAGGGTCGGGGCGGCGCCGGCGGGGCGCGCGTCGCACGCGTACTGCGTGTTGCCGGGCCAGCGGCTGCTGATCCACGGCGGGCAGAACGCGCAGGGGCAGCGGAACGACGCTTGGATCCTGGACATGCGCACGTTCGAGTGGACGCGGCCGATCATCGAGGGAGCCACGCCGCCGGGGCGGTCGGGGCACACGATGACGTACCTGCCGAAGGAGGACCTCGTCGTGCTGCTCGGCGGCTGGACTGGGTCCTCCATGGTCGGCGACGTGAGTGCAACACCACTCTTGCTGGGCCGCCGCGATCGCTGTGCGCAGCGGCGAGGCGCTACCGGGGACGCCCTGAGCGCCCCTGCGCTGATGCTCGTCGCCTGATGAACACCCCCCCCCTTCCTGCGCAGGTCCTCATTTTGGACGTCCGTGGGGACCCGAAGAAGGATTGGAAGTGGCTGCAGGTGAACCAGCGGGGCGCGCAGTTCAAGGGCCGCGCGGGCCACACCGCGACGCTCATCCGCGACAAGCGGATTTTCGTGATCGGCGGCACCCTGGGCACTGGGGACCTGGCCGCCGACGTGCTGTTGCTGGAGCTGGACCTGCGCGGGCTGCAGCGCGGGCTGCTGCACGGCTTGTTCGAGCGGCTGGAGTCGCAGTTCGACCAGGCGGGCGAGGAGGAGGAGCTTCAGGAGGCGCAGCGGCGCGCAGCGATGGCGGCGGTGCTGTCGGTGCGGCAGCTGCGGCCCGGGGACTACGAGTCGCTGGAGGACCTGGACGGGAAGATCGGCGACGCGCGGACGATCGTGCAGGCGAACACGATCCTGCTGCGGCAGCAGCAGCGCAAGCACGAGCTGGCGACGCAGCGGGAGAAGGAGCGGCGGCTGGTGGAGATGCGGAACAAGATCGTGACGCGGTGCATCCAGGGCGGGGCGACGCCCGAGGAGGCGCATGCCGTGGCGGAGGGGCACGAGACGCCCGAGCTGATGGCGCGCATCATGGCAAACCTGAGGCAGCTGGAGGGCAACGGGCTCGACGCAGTGCCGCCCGCGCCGAACCTCGCACCGGACGTGAGTTCGCGCTCTCTGCACACGTGCCGTGCGGCGCCCCGGACGCGCGGAGCGCTGTTTTGTCACGTGGTGTGTCGCCTGAGCGCGGTGGTGTCGGCTGTGCGTGCAGGAGGTGGCGGCGGAGAACGAGCTGTCGAAGGAGGCGAAGCTGCTGGCGCTGGAGCGCCGGCTGCTGGCCGACCCCGACGCGCTGGACTCGGCTCTGGACGAATTAGTCCTCACGGGGGGGTTCGAGGAGCTGACCAAGGAGGAGAAGGCGCGCAAGGAGGCCGTGTCGGCGCTCATCGACATGGGCGGCCCGCTCGAGGGCATCGGCCAGGAGCTCGCTCTCGCCGTCGCTGTCGGGTCGGACCAGACCGCCGACCAGGGCCCTGGCGCGCCGCAGGCCGGCGTGGAGCGGCCGCGGCGGCGCGGCCCCGCTGCGGCGCCGGAGGAGGGCGCGGAGGGCGAGATCCGCGCTGCGACGCGCCCTGGCGCCGTCGGGCCGCTCGGGCTGGGCCGCGCGGGCCTGGACGGGCGCAAGCGAGCGATGCTCACGCGGATGGCGAGCTTCACGCGGATCGAGGAGGACGAGGGCGAGGGGGACGCGGACGAGGCGCGGAAGCCCGTGCTGCAGCCGGACGATCTGATGCGGGCGGCGGTGGGGTCGGAGGAGGTGACGAACGTGCATGCGCTGACCGCGCGGGCGCGGTGGACGCGGGCGGCGTGGGCCGCGACGACCATCCAGAAGTGGTGGCGCGCGCGCCTCGCGCGGCGCCTGATGCTGTTCGTCAGGACCATCGTGCGCATCCAGGTGCGGCGGCGCTCGCACTTGCCCCAACACAACATATGCAAACGCTCGGCGCGCAGTATGTCGTGCAGACAGAGCTCCGCCTCGCGTTAGCGCGCGCACATGCGGGGCCCGAGTGCGCGAGCACACAGCCCGCGCGCTGTCGTCCACGTCGCGTCGCCGTCCGCGCAACCGCACCAACCTGTCCGCGCATCACGCCCATGCATGCAACGTGGAAAGCAACTGTCCTGGCCGCCGCGCCACGCCCGTCTGCGCCCCACCTCCGCCGCATTGCTCCGCTGCGTTGCGCAGGCGTGGTACCGCGGCTTCCAGACGCGGAAGGAGCTGCGGGACCAGGGCATCGTTCTGTCCAACACCGCCATCCGCTCGTGGGTGGCGAACAAGGCGCGCGTGCAGCGCTACCAGCGGCTGAAGCAGGCGCAGCTGGAGCAGCTGGAGAAGGAGGCGGCGCAGAAGGAGCGGCAGAAGGACAACGCGGGGAAACGCAGGCTGTCCTTCGCGGCCAACCAATTCGACGCGGATCTCATGTGATGCGGAACGAGGCCGGAGCGCGTGGCCGCACTTGTCTGTGCCGGGAAGCCCGGTGGGCGGGGCAGGTCTGGCAACGAATTACTAGCAGGGAGGATGGCGGTCTGCTGTCGTCATGGGCAAGAAGCACGTGACGTGAGACGACCGAGCTGCGACGAGCGGCCCAACCTGCGCTCGGACAGAGGGAGGCAGGGGTCTCGTGGCGGCTGGCGACGGCCGCGGCGTGCAGCCAGGCACAGAGGGCAGCGCCGCGTGCAGCAACGATTGGTGTCTGCGGCCAGAGGTCAGGGGCATGGATGGCCGGGCCGGATGCCAGGCCCGGACATGCGAATGTGGCGACGTGGGCTCACGGCGGGCACGGCGGTGAACACGCCCGGGGCGGGCGGCGCCGAGGCATCAGGCGCCCCTCTCCAGCTACAGGGCGCGCGATTCAGGCGTCATACTTGGTTCGCATTGAAATTTTCGCAACGATTACGAAGTGAACACCGCGGTACATCGCTGTTTGTGTCAGTCGGACGCACACTGCGGCGCACGGGACCCTCCTAGTGTGCCCGACATGACACGACCGTCGACGACGGCGTCGCGGACGCCCCGCCGGGGCTCATCGCCCCAGGAGCGCGCCGTGCGTGTGCATGGAGGCCGTGACGGACATGATGCGCAGCTGTCCGCTCCTAGCGAGAGACAAAGCGCACCGACTGTTTGGTTGACAAGCGAGAGCTGCCAGGCCCTCGACGGAATCGATTGAGCTCGAAGTTACGGTTGGAAAAGGTCGATTGAGTCTCGGTTGAGGCGTAAGGTGCGTCAATGCCCCGAACACAGTCGCGGCAGGGCCGTGCGGGGCGCACCGATCGCCGACGAGCGGCTTCGCTCGCCGCAGGCTCCGTGCGGGTCCCAGGCACGGGCAAACGTCACGCCCACCTTCCTGGGACTTCGAGTGGCGCGACCGTCCGCCGCGGCGACCTTTCGCATCGAGAGACGCGAGCTGGCGGCGCGCCTGCTTTGACTTGCAGGCACGAGGGGCACGTTCACATTTCGCGCCGCCATGACTCTGGACTGAGTTATTGAAGCATGGCGGACCACAGGAACCCTCTCGGCCACATCCGCGTGGTCACCGCCGCGCGCGGGCCCGCCGAAGCCCCCAACGGCGGGGCGCGCGCCTGGCGCATGGACGTGCCCACAGGCCAGGCCGCAGCCGCCCTCGCCGCGCCGTCCGTCTTCCCCCACCTGCGCGTCGACGTGCCGCCACGCACCAACGAGATCGTCCCCGTGCAGCCCGCGCCGCGGCGGGGCGCTGCGGAGGGCGCGGCGGCCGAGCGCGCACCCCGCGACTCAGGGCCCGTGAGCGCGCCGTCCGGGCCGATATTGAAGGTCCGAAGCTCGCAGAATATCAGGTATGCCCTGGAGATTCCCCGGAGCCCGCGTTGCGGGCAGGTCGCGCCGCCACCACCGCGGACGGCGGCCGTGCCCCCAAACGTTGCCTTGAACGCTGCAGGGACAGCCAACCAACAACAGCGCGCTCTGCGGCGCCGCTGCTGGCGTGTCCGGCGCGTCGGGCCCGCAAACGTGCAGTGTGTGTACGTGTGTTGGATCGTGCGCGACCGTTCCGCACCCTCGGTCCCTCGCAGAGACGAACCGGGCTCGAGGCTGGTGGGCTCTGGTGTTTTGCTCGACAGCAGCCGCCCGCCGTCGCGGAGGTTCGGGAGTCGCGCCGCGGTGCGCCACCGGACGATCAGCACCGAGAGGATGCTCGAGGCGACCGGGAGCATCTCGAGGACGACCAGCACGCGCCCACGAGGCAGCCTGGACAAGCGCGGGTGGCCCCGGCCGCCGCCGGCCCCGATCGCGTCCATGGTCCGGACCAGCTCGACGGACTCCAGGGACAAAATGTCGCCGGGATGCGCTGCCGCGCTCTGCGTGCGCTGGCCGCGCGTCGTCGTCACGGGGAGGCGGGTCCGCTTCCTGTCGCTGCCCGGCGCACTCCTGCGCGTCCTGCGGCGCCGCGGGACCTCGCGCAAGCTCACCGCGGTCTACGCGTACCCCTCCGACGCGGACGTCCCCCCGCGGATATCGAAGCACCGCAGCGCGGGCGTGCTCCGCACCGGGGCGGCCCCCAGCGCCCACGTGCGCCGCGACACCGCGAGCAGCCGGGTGCTGAGCCTCGAGCCGCCCCCCGAGGACGGCCCGCTGCGGCTGGCGCCGATCAGCGTGCCCGCGCAGCCCCGGCGCGCGCCGCAGGTCCGCAGCGAGGCCAACGAGGGGTCCTCGCGCGGACGGCGTGCCGTGGCGGCGCTGCTCGGAATAGTGACGGGGCGCTCGCGCGGAGCGCCCGCGGAGCCCGCGGACGGCCGGCGGTTCCGGAAGAGCAGGCCGGAGCGGGTGCAGCCGACGAAATCGGTGCGCGAGGGGGGGTCTGAGGCCGGTCGGACTGAGAAGTCGGGGGTGTTGGTGCACGCGGACGGCACGCGCGCCAAGGGGTACCGCACGCGGCCGCTGCGGCAGTACGAGGCGATGAAGAACCGGCGGTTCTCGACGCGCAGCAGCCTCGGCGCGCCGTCGCGGCTCGCGGACGAGCACAGCCTCGCTGGCGGGTCCGTGCGGACAGGGGTGTCGTCGGCGGCGCCGTCGGTCGCGAGCCGGGCCGAGCACGCGCTGCTGCGCAAGATCAACACGGGGAACACGCTCCTGGGCGCGCGCGACGCCGACGCGGCGCCGCACGCTCAGGTCGAGACGATCGCCAGCGGTAACGGCGGCAGCGTCGGGCTGTCGGTGCTGACGTGCGCGGAAACGGCGGTGCGCTGCGCGCGCACGAGCCTCGCGGCGGAGATCGTGCTGCACGCCGGGCGGCCGATCCTGCCGCACTGCGCTGGCGGGTCGCACGGCGACCCGCTGTCAGCGCGCCCTGACGTGGCTGCCGTGGTCGGCATGGCGGGGGCGCTGGCGCTGACGTCGTCCGGACAGCCGTCCCCTGCCCCGGGAGTGCACTTCGCGGAGGAGCTGTCGAAGCAGCTCACGGAGCACGCCACAGAAGAGAAAGTCATGAAGAAGAAACGCGCCAAGTCCGTCAGGATCATCGGTGCGCCGCCCTGACCGCGATCGCGCCCGGCCTCGCGTCACCGCAGCCTCGGTGCCCCCGCCGGTCGTGGGGCTGTGGCTTCCCCGCGCGCTGCTGCCCCAGCGAAGCATAAACCCCCCCCCCCTGCCCCATTGCGCTCTTGCGATTGCAGCCAAGAGCTCGCGCAGCTCGTCGCCGGAGCGCCAGTCGCGGAAGTCGCGGCCGAAGTCCGCGGCGTCGCTGCACCGCGAGGGGTCCCTGCACGGCAACATCAAGGACGCTGTTGAGGCGCATGGTGTGTCGACCTATGAGGACATGGCGCGCCTCCTCGCGTCGTCGACCGGCGCCGGCGTGTCCGGGAGGGCGGTGTCCTTCGCTGGCAACGCCGACGCGAGCAGGGGCGTCGACTCCAGCGCCTACGGCCTGTCTCGGAGCAACAGCATCTGCCAGCGTACAGGCTCCGTGCTCTCTGGCGCGGCGCTGCGCGACCGCCACCTGTCGCGCCGAAGCAGCACCACGGGGCAGACGGCCCGGCAGGAGCTCACCGAGACCAAGCACCTCGCCGTCGGGACGTACGATGGGAAGGTTGCGGGGTTCTATAATCAGTACGCCGTGGTCAAGACGATCGGTGCGCGCACCGCCGGAGGCGCCCTGAGGATAGAACGTGCCCCGCTGACGCTGCTCGGCCGTGCCACCCAGGCTCAGATCGACGCGAAGCGCATGTGTCGAGGTGGTTTGTGTTGGCGCTGTTGTTTGCAGGGTCTGGGGCGAACGGGGACGTGAAGTTGTGCATGGACATGACGACGTCGACGCTCGTGGCGGTGAAGCTCGTCCAGAAGGCCCCCGCGGGCCAGGCGGGGTCCGCGTCGCGCCGCGTCGCGCGCAAGCCGTGCAAGGCCACCACGCTCAAGCAGGAGGCGGCGGTGCTGACGTCGCTCGAGCACCCCAACGTGGTCAAGGTGCACGAGGTCATCGACGACGAGAAGGCGCCGCACGTGCTGTGCGTGATGGAGTACGTCGAGGGCGGGTCCGTGCAGATGGAGGAGGGCGAGCACACCTCGGTGGAGTTTGGGGAGGGGTGTTTTGCGGAGCGGCTGTCCGAGGCGACGGCGCACGACTACTTCCTGCAGCTCGTGGACGCGCTGGACTACCTGCACGACATGGGCGTCGTCCACGGCGACATCAAGCCTGCGAATCTGCTGCTGGGCGCCGACGGCAACGTGCGCCTGGCGGACTTCGGCAGCGCGACGGCGTTCGGGCGCGGGGGCGACGACACGATGCTCGCGGTGCGTGGGACGCCCGCGTTCCTCGCGCCGGAGATCTGCATGGGCGAGGAGTACTCCGGCCGCGCCGCGGACGTGTGGGCATCTGGCGTAACGCTCTTCCTCATGCTGACGGGCCGGCTGCCGTTCGGGGGGCCGAAGATGACGATGTTCCGGCTGTACGACGCCATCATCGACGATGAGCTGACGTTCCCCGACGACGTCGCTCTTTCGGACGACGTGAAAACGTTGCTGCACAAGCTGCTGGAAAAGGACCCGAAGAAGCGCGCGACGCTCGACGAAGTCATTTGCGACGCGTGGGTTGGCAGCGGCTGGGACGCAGTCGACGCTGCGTGGGACGCCGCCGACGCGGTGCAGCTGTCGACGTCGCAGCGGTCCTACAGCTCTGCGAACGACCCCGGAGGAGTGTTGTGCGACAGTGCGCGCGGCGTGCGCGCCTCCTCCGTCGAGCAGCGCGTGCGCGAGGGACCGAGCGGCGGCGGGGCTGCCAGCGCGCACGCGTCCCGCAGCGCCATGTCTCCGGGCGTCAGCGGCCGGATAGGAGTCGACTGCGAGAGCGCGCAGGGTCGCAGCGCGCTGGGTGCAGACAGGCGCTCGCCCGGTCCAGGCCAGCCGCTCGAGAGCAAGCGCTCCGATCCCTCGGCGCAGGCCACGAGGTCCGCGCTGCAGCTGCTGCCCGCGAGCGCGGATGGCGGATCCCTGCACGCACCCGACGAGAACGCCTCTCCTGTGCGCCGCGGACAGAACTTTGCGCACTCGGTCTCGCTCCCCGGCGACAGCCGCGACTGGTCGAACCGGTCCTTCGACGGCCGCACGCCCCGCGCGCTGGGAAACCTGACATCGCCGGGGTCGGCAGGCCCCCGGGGGTCTTTCAGCGGCACGGGGATGTCCCCCAGCGGCGCGCCGGGCGGGCCGCTCCTGTCCGTGATCCGCACGGCGATCGACGGCCAGCACGGCGGCGCGCCGATGCCGCGGCGCACGTTCGAGCCTGGGGATGTATTAATGGCGGAGGGGTCGTCAGGCGACCACATGCTGTTTATACTGTCGGGTCAGGCCGAGGTTCTGAAGCGCACGTCGGACACCGCGGATCCGCCGTCGACCGCCGCGGCGATGCTGAGCCCGCGCCTCGGCGCCACGCCCAGCAAGCCCAGGATCGTTGTAGGGGGCAAGGAGATCGAGCTGAACCTCCCGAAGGCGCCGCTCGGGAGGTACACGTCGGGCAGGCTCGACCGCCACGTCGGCTCAGGTCCGGGCCCTTCGTGCCGCGCAGTGTGCCGACACAATGATGATGTTTGCTATCTGTTTGATACGCAGCACCGGCGCGTGACGCCCGCCGTCGCGATCTTTCGGATTGCCCGCAGATGACCTCGAGGACCTCCTCGACCACATGGGCATCCCGGAGGAGAAGAGCAGCCCGGGGAACAGCAACACCGCGCACTCTGTGCGCACAATGCACAGCCGCGCGCAGTCCAACGCCACCTCCGGGGCCCCTCGCACCTCCTTCGCCAGCTCCCGCGCGCCCGGCACGTCGCACGCGAGCAGGCAGCGGCCCGGGAGCTCGGACACCAACGGCACATCGGCTGCGGGCTCGGCCATGCAATCCTTCCACTCGAGCCGCAACCCGTCGATCGCCACGAGCGGCGCGATGACCGACCGGTCAGCGAGGAGCTCTGTGCGCAGCTCGCGCCTCGCGCCCACCGCGTGGGCCGGGGACGAACCGGTGTCAGCCCGCAGTGGGCGGGCTACACCGCTGCCGAGACCCCCCCTGAGCGAGCGGTCGTCGAACCTGTCGGAGATCTCGCACACGAGCAAACCCAAGGTGCGGCGCGGGCCGACAGCGCCGGCCCTGAGCGTCGTTTCTCCTCCGCCAAAACTCAAGGCGTCGCCGCTGCCCGACGCGACGACGCCGCCCGTCGCCCGCACGCCCTCGGACCTGCTGCGCAACGAGCTCGCCACGACGACGCCGCGGACGCGCTCGCGCCGCAAGGGCCTGCGATGGGGGGAGGACCAGGTTCGTGAGATCTCGTATCGCGTCCTTGACTTGGACCCGGACTCCAAACAGCCCGCGCGGCGGCGACGCAACTCGTGCCCGTCCGGGTCGTCCGCGGGGTCGAAGACGACCGCGTCGGGCGCGTCTCGCCGCGGCGGCGACACCAGAAAGAAGCTGCGACTGGACGATGACGACAAGGGGGCGTTGTCCGACGCGGGCGGCGACGAGGGCGGGCGGCCGTGCAGCGCGGTGGAGAGCACCGCGGCGGGGGCGCCGGTGTTCGTGGCGGGCGCCCGGATGCCGCGCCGCCGCCGGCAATCGCTGGAGTTTCTGGTGAGGCGAGCAGCGGAGGGCGCGGCGAGCCTGGGCGAGCTGCTGCAGCCGGACGTGGGGTACCGGGGGCTGGCGCGCCGCGAGGCGGGCGACGTGGTCGGCGAGGCTGCGCTGCTCGGGCAGGCGGAGGTGCGGACGGCGACTGTGCGGGCCGTGACGCGCGTGGAGGCGCTCGAGGTGGATCGCTCGGGGCTCGAGAAGCTCGCCGAGGCCTTCCCGCGGCTGCAGCACGAGCTGCGCCGCGTGATGGCGGAGCGCACGGCCACGCGCCGGATGATGGAGGCCTTTGAGCGACTGGCGGACCTGCACCGGCGAATCGCGCCAAGCACACCAGAGGGCTCCGCGAGCGGCGTGTCGCCGCGGCGAACTCCCGGCAGGCTCGACAGCCGCACGCCTCCGCCGGCGCTGCTGGAGGCGATCGTCGAAGACAACGATTCCGACGACAATGAGGCAAGCGCGCCAGTGGTCAGGTTGCAGCGGCCGGCGTTGCCGAAGGCGTCGCTCCCGGGGGCGCTGACGCCGCGGACGCCGGAGAGCGCGCGGATGATGCGATGAGGCATGCGCGCTGCGCTGCGGAACCTGCTGCGCGCCCTCGTCGCAGGGGAACTCAGGTCGCTTTTGCGCGAGGATTGACGACGCTGAGTGCCCCAGGTCGGCCCCGTGGCTGACGCCCGGCTGGATTCGACGGGCTTGCGCCGCTTCATGCAACGGAGCAGGCGCCCTGCCACGGCGTAGCCCTTTCACCTCAACTCCCCCCTCCCCCTTATCTCTTAACCCCCTTCGTCGTACCCTTTGTTGCACGTCGAAGCAGCATTCTGCATGTTCGTCCCCTATCGAGCGGTGTTCCAACGCATCAGTCGGCGCCTTCACTACCCGTCGAAGAGACGCAATCTGATACGCTGTGGCGTGCCGACGCTACCAACCCGTGTGCTAACTCCCCAGCGAACTCCTCGCGTAGCTTCGCTGCTGAAGAAACCCGCCACCCGCATTCAAAGTTGCGCGTGTGTGGTATTTCTTCCCTCCCAGGGTCCCTCGCAGGCTTGCCTAGCTGTTGCGATCCTCCGCGCCCGACGAGCCCCTCGCCGACGCTCGCTGGCCGCCAAGCTCCCTCGATTTCCACTCCCCTCCCTCGCCCACCTTGGCTCCCTTCACTCTTCCACTTGGGAATCCCAAAGTCGATTCTCACATAGGATGCAGCGTGACCGCTCAACCGAAATCGCCGCCAATGTGCACAGAGCGTCCGGCGCGCATCTCGAAGCACAGGCTCACACGCCTACGCCGACTGGCACGTTCGCGGCGCGCATCTAGCAAATCAGAGCGTGTGACACGTGTTCCTCGAGACCCCCCCCGCCCGCCTCAGCTGACTTCGTCGTAGTCGTGTCTCTGCCCATCGACAGTCACCTGCAGCTTGTCGCGCTCCTCCAGCAGCGCGTCCAGCGCCCGCTTGCGCCTCTGCGGCCGCTCGCAAGCCTTCCAGCACCGCACCGCGCCGCACTTCCTGCACCCGCCCGACGGCACGATCGTCCCCACCGCGCACTCGATCGCCCGGCACTCCACGCAACGGAACCACCGCTGCCGCGCCGTCTTCTTCTCCACCTTGTGGTTCCACTTCAGGCAATCCTTCTTCGGCCGATACTGCGACCACGTCCGACACGTCAGACAGTAGTACGCCTGCACCTCGTCCGGATCCTTCCCGCCGTTCTCCCCCTCTTCCATCACCTCCTTCTCCACGAAATGGTCCACGACGCGCATCGCGCGGTCCTCCGCAGCCTCCATCATCATGCGCTTCTTCTCGAGCGCCGTCGCCGCCCCGGCCAGCGCGGTCGCGCCGGCAAACGCCGCGGCGAACGAGCCGGGCGCCGGCCGCGACGTCTTCTTCCTGACGCCGCCTGCCGACACCCTCCCCAGGGGGCCGCCAGTCCTTGCGGTCGCCGCGCCCGCGTTGAGGCGCGCGGCGGCCGCCTCGAGCGGCCCTCGCGCCGCTGCTGCCGCCGCTGCCTGGCGCGAAACCGAGGCCGCCGGCTTCACCACGAGAGCACCCCCGCGACTCCCCCCGGGGTCGTGCTTCACTGCCCTCTCGAGCCGCGCCGCCGCGGGGTCGGGGTCGGGGGCGCTGTCGCGCTCTGGCTCCAGCAGCTTTCGCGCCTGCAGCTTCGCCTGCTCCGGCATTATGCGCGACGTGTCGTTCGGGTCCCGCTGGGCGCGAATCAGCCGCTGGATCAGCCCCGCGTCCTCCGTGGCCTGCTGCCCCGCCGCAGACCGCGCGCTCTGCTCGCGCTCGCGCTCCCGCTGCTGCGCCTCCGTGACCGCCGTCAGGTACTTCGCGCCCATCGTCTTCCCGGCCGCCAGCGCGCGCTTGTGCACCGCTGAGTCCGTCCCCTGATCCGCAAACGCAGGCCGCGCCCCGACCTCGCCGCCCAACGCAACAAGGTGCGCCCGGGCTGGATCCTGCACCGATCGCAGTGCCGCAGCGAACGTCAGGCCCCGCTAGCCGCGCAGACGCGGCAACGCAGCGCTCCTGCACACTCATCTTGTTGACGACGGCGCTCACCTTATACCGGATGGTGCTGCCCATGTTCGTGACGTGCAGAGCCCCGGTGACGTCAGGGCGACGCGAGCGCCGCAGCAGGTCCTTGCGCGCCTTCAAGTGCCGGCGGCAGTACAGTTCCCCCGAGGCCACAACGACCCTGCACTTTGCTCCGTCCTCGTCGGCGCCGCGGCAGTGCGTGAAGTCCCCGCTCCTCCCCACCTTGATGATCTGGTCGTGGCGGTCCACCGAGATCGTCGTGTCGCCCTTCCCGGCCCGCACCCGCGCGTCAAAGATAGCCAGCACGGTGCCGTCGAGCATGGTGCCGTGGGCCTTCACGGCGTCGCCGAACAGGAACAGCGTCATGCTGTTGCCGTGTGCGTCCCGCAGCCCCCACACCTGCAGCTCAGTCGAAACAGCGAGAGCCTGTTCAACACCACACGCAGCAATGCGGCGGGGCAGCGACGTAGCGGCCCCGGCGCGATGCAGCCGCGCGAATCGACTCCTCGCGCGTTGCGTGGGCGCACGCACGTGGTAGACGCCGCCGGTCTTCGTCGTAGCTGCCTTCTTTTTCTCGACTAGCACGCCGACGGTGCCCCACGGCCTTTGGTCCCCCCCCGCGCCCTGCCCGCGGCCCTCGCGGCTCTCGGCGGCGGGGTGCGTGCCCAGCTGGAAGTACTGGTACAGCTCGAACCTCGTACGCAGCGCCATCAGCGAGAACACGGGCTTGATGACGTGGAGACCTGTAGTTGCAACAGACACGAAACGGTGTCTTCTGCGGCGTCGAACACCAGGCAGGTCGCGGACGTCTTCTTCGGCCGCTGGAACCGGCGCACGCACCTGTCAGCGGGTCCCGGAACGCCTCGTCAGGCTGCTGGCTGCGGTCGGACACCCCCCCCTGTGCGCGCTTCATGCCGAAGGCGGACGTTGTTGCCGCGGCGGGGCGCGCGCTTGTCTGTGCCGCCATGTGCGCAGGCAGCGGCACCCTCTGCGGCGGCGGCACGGTCCGGCCGCTCGCGGACGGGCGCGCGGAGGGTTGAGCCTGTCCCGCTGCCACATGGCTGCGCTGGGAGGGTTGGGGCGGCTTCCCGGCGCCGAAAATGGCCGCGAACGCCCCCGGAGCGACGGACGCCGGCGGGGGGTCGTCGTCGGGCGCGCGTGCGGGGGGGTCTTGCGGTCGCTGTGTTGCGGACGGGTGTGGTGCTGGGTGCGCGGGTGTGGGGTCGCGTGCGGGGGCGGGCGCGGGCGAGTCCGGGCCCGACGCCTCGTCGTCGTCGGGAGCGATCGACAGGAGGTAGGCGAGGTCGTCGTCCGCGGCCATGTCGAGCGTGCTCTCTCTCGAGTCCCTGCACGCGTGCTGGACAGGGCCGCGGTGAAGGGAAGGGGCGGCGCCGACGCAGCTCGGCCGGGAGGAACGATCGGTCATGAGTGTGACTGTGTACAGGCGGATGGTTGAGCCGTTGCGGCGGGCGTGGAGCGTGGATTTCGACCAGGCAATGGGCTGCTTGCTGGGCTAAGCGCTTGGCCGTTTCGGCAGCGAGGAGGCTCCGAACGGCTTGAACGCGCGGCCCCGACGTGTTCTGGGCCTTGGAAACGAGGGGAGCGATGCTTCCGGGCCTTTGGGCGCGTGAATGGGCCGAACGCGCCGTGGCGGGGCTGCTGCGAAAAACCCAGCAAGACAGCTGCCGCGCGGACGCCCGAGGCCGCCCGTTCGCGCAATGACGTGGCAAGGACGACGCGGGAACCATGTGAGGGAGCAAGCGCGTGCCTCAGTCTCGCACCTCAGATCTACGTGCTGCGCCGCTCACTCGCCTCTTTTCAGGTGCCTAATTTCACGCATGCATCGCGGAGAAGGCAAACGCGCCGCTTGTCTCCTCACGAACTTGCGCCTCTACTGGTGTGAGCGGGGTTGAGTCGCTTCTGGAGCCGGCAAACCCGTTCACGGACGCGCTTGCGGCGCCCTGGTGAGTTGCGAAGGGCTGCCTTCGCGACCAGGCCCCCGTAGGCAACCGCGCGAGCTTTCGCGACCGTGGATTCGCTCGTGAGAGAGTCCGCGAAGCACCCGGGAGCGCCGGCCTACAGCGTCGCGCACTAGCAGGGGACCGGCCGCGTCAGCCCGGGGTGTCGACACCCTCGACTCATCTTCAGTCTCAATTCCCCGATCTTCACGTCACACGATCACGCGGTCCGTCGCAGGTCCCGCACAGCCGACTGCTCCGCCAGCAGCACCAGCGCCTGCCGCAGCCGGTCGATCCCCGCCCCCGCCCGCACGCTCACCGCGCACACGTGCGCGTCCACGTGCCGCTTCAGCGCCGCCACCGTCGCGCCCGGCCGCGCCAGCAGGTCCATCTTGGTGCCCACCGCCACCCGGGGCAGCTCCAGCAGCTCCGGGTCGAACTCCCGCAGCTCCGCGTGCAGCTGCCGCCACTGCTCCCACGGCCGCGGCCCCGCCCCCGCGCCCCCCGCGAGCCCCGGCGACATGTCCAGCACGAAGGCCAGCGCCCGACACCGCTTGACGTGGCGCAGGAACGTCAGACCGAGGCCCCTGTCGCGGCTGGCGCCCGCGACGAGCCCGGGCACGTCGACCACGCGCAGATCGTCGCCCGCGAGGCCCTGCGCGCGGATCACGCCGAGGTTCGGTCGCACTGTTGTGAACGCGTAATGCCCGACCCGCGGCGACGCACGCGTGAGCGCCCCGAGGAGGCTGCTCTTGCCGGCGTTCGGGAGCCCGACGAGCGCGACGTCCGCGACGAGCCGCAGCTCGAGCGCCAGGCGGTGGTGCTCGCCGGCGTGCCCGTGGTGGTCAGTGGCCCGGTCCAACGGCACGTTCGGCTGCTTCAGGAAGGCGCTGCCGTGGCCCCGCGCCCCGCCCCGCGCGACGGTGATCTCCGCGCCGTCGTCGAGCAGCTCCGCCACGAGGTCCTGCTGGTCCACGTCGTGTATCGCCTGCAGGCAACCAGTTGCGTCAGGGGGGGTGTCTTGCAAAGCGGGCGAAACAGCGACTTTACGGCCCGGGCAGTGCGCGCAGCGCGTGCCTGTACAGTGGCCGCCTCCTGCGCGTCGAGGTCCTCGATCATCTGCGCGATGTCGAGGTCCCCGCGGAGACCAGCCATGTCGACATCGGCAGCGACATCCCCCCCGACACCCCCCGGCGCGCGCACGCGCCTGACGACCGTCCCAGGTGGCACCAAGACGACCTGCGAGCCGCCAACGCCGATGCAGTGTCGGACTCGGGCCTGACGCACGCCGACGCGCGCATGTGGTCTCGTGGGCGCAACGCAGAGACGCTCGGCAGGGTGGCGTGTTGCGAGGAAGGACGCGCGCGCATCACCTGGTCGCGCCCGTCGGCCCCCCGCAGGCGGTTGCTGCTCCCCGCCGCGCCGTTCTCGGCCTTGACGGAGCGCTGCAGGTGCGAGAGGTCCCACAAGTTCCTGCTGACGCGGAGCAATACATCCCCCCCGCGGCCCCCGTCCCCGCCGTCTGCAGCGCACCGTGCGAGGCGGCGACGCGCTCGATGTCGGAACCTCGCCGCGCGCTGGCGCGGGAATGGCGGAATGGCACAGGACAGGTTGTCGCGCGCCGGCGGCGAGCTCCGTCGTCACCTGGTCGCAGGTTGCGGCCGCGCCCCGACGCCATCACGAAGCTCATGCTGCCCGGCCCGCCCTTGCCCCCGCGCACCGTGAGACTCGTCGCATCAATGAACTGCCGGGCCCCCCTCTTCCTGCGCCCGCTGTCAGCCGCGAACTGCCGCCACTGCGCCCCTGGCCTCGTATCCGGCACGAGCACGTTGTTTCGGGCAGACACGCTGGGTCGTCGGGGCCTGTGCAGGCAGCCTGGCGGCGGCATCCTGGGCAGCAGGAGAGCGGTGGAGTGTGCGGCGCAACGTCGGAGCAGGCCGCAAGCGGCATGGTGCGTGGACGAAATCGACTGGAAGATGAGTGGAGATGGCATCGGTGCGTCAGAGGAGCCCAGGCCTGGGCTTCGGCGCGTGTGTTGCGGGCAGCCAAGGCGACTGGCAATGGCCTCGCGATGCCCTCCCTCGCTATCGACGCATGTTCCCTGTTACTTACTACGCGACGATATCATCGAGTGGTTGAATATCTGCATTGGAGCTGCGCGAGAGAGCGCTCTCGTCGTCGTGCGGGCTTCTCACAGCACGGGGGGGATCTCAAACGGAAACCCCCCCACCGCTGCGGCCGCGCTGCGACGCCGCCGGGCTCCAGCCGCACGTGGCTCCCACTAGGCGCTCGCGGGCCCGGAGGAACGTCCTGTCATCAGCGTGGCACAGCACGCTGCCTCGCACCCACCTCCCACGCGCGCCGCGTCCGCAGGCCCCAGCGTCACCCCCATACCTCCAGCTCTCAGACCAGGGGCCGTCACATCACGCACACCACCCTCGCTCTATGCAAGCTGCGTCCCGCACCACACCACGCCCGCCATCCGCCCTCGCCTCACCACCTGCAGCTAGTCTCCAGTCTCAGCATGGAGCCCCCCCGTCCCGCGCCACCCGCACTGCTCTCCACGCAACGCCTCGCTGAGAAGCGCGCGATGCTGTCCGCGCTTTGCATCGCATTCGCCCGCTCTACTTCTTGCCTGCTTCCGCGGCAGGGTCGATGGGCTTCCCGCGCCAGAACACCGCCAGGCCCGAGCCGCCGAGGGCCATGAACACGACGCTCACGGCGCTCGGCACGGCCACGAGCGGGTCGCTGAAGTGCTGCATGGCGAGCATGAAGCCCAGCGCGGCGCTCTGCATGCCCGTCTCGATGCTGACCGTGCGCGACGTCGTCTCGGAGAAGCCGAGGAGCTTGCAGAGCCAGTAGCCCATGCTGAACGCGAACGCGTGCAGGAGGCCCACCGGCCCGATGAGGGACCCGCCCGAGTCCTTGAGGACCTGCGCGACCTGCCCGACGGGCGACGCGCACAGCAGCGTGGTCAGCGCGACGCCGATGAGCGGCAGGATCGGGCGGATCTTCGACACCAGCGGCTTGGCGTATTCGTTCAGCAGCACGCCCGCCACCGTGGGCACCAGCACCACCTGCACGGGCGGGGGCGGTGACGGCGGTCTGCGGGCCGTGGCGAATCGATTCTCCCAGAGGAAGCAGCGCCGCGGGCTGTGCGGATTCGGACAGGACGGCCGCGGGGGGCGGCGGCGCGAGAGGCGTGGTGCTGTGCCACGCACAGAGCCGCGCGTCACGGCCCGGGCGGTCCGCGAAAAAGCGATCTCGCGGCCGGGAACGCTCGGGTGGATCCTAGCGGGCGCGCGGGCGCGAGATCTTGTGTGGGCAGCCCGGGGCGCGCCCGGCGGGGGGCACGGTGTGCTAATCCAGTGATGAATCTCGAACCACGCTCCGCCCCGCGGCGAAGCAAGGGGCAGCAGGGGCGGCATTTGGCCTCGGATGGCGTCGTGGTGCGGGCGCGCGCGTGTGCTCACCTGGAAGGTCGAGAGCGCGAGGCCCGCAGCGTCGACGGGCACGAGCGTGCCGGCGAGGAGCTTCGTCAGGAGGGGGGTCATGATGATCGCGCCGATGGTGGACGCGGTCGTCATGAGCACGGAGAGCGCGACGTTGCCGTGCGCGATGAACGTCGCGACGTTCGAGGCCTGCCCGCCGGGGCAGCAGGACACCAGGATGAGACCCGTCGCCAGCGCTGGCGAGAGGCCGAGCGTCTGCAAACACGCGCCGCGCGGAGTGCCGAGGGCGTCGTTCGGCGCATGCGTCGCGGCCGGCAACGATCGCGCGGCGCACGGGGCGCGCGGCGGCCGGGAGGCCGCAGCAGTGAGGGGCCTGGATTGCACAGGTGCGGGGCGTACCGACGCGATGGCGTAGCCGAGCAGCGGCTTGATGCAGTACTGCGCGAGGTAGCCCACCGCGATGGGCACGGGGTTGGCTGCGCACTGCTTGAAGTCGTCGAAGGTGAGGGTGAGCCCCATTGACAGCATGAGGAAGCCCAAGCCGTACGTGAAGAGGTCGTTCGAGAACCACACCACCGCGCTCGGCTTCATGATGCCGATGGCCGCGCCCAGGAACACCCAGACGGGAAACATGGTCGTCAGAACCTCGACGAGCTGTTCGTACCCGGACTTTGCCACCGGCGTCGCGTCGCCGGCCGCTGCCGGCGCCGCGACGGGCTGCCGGGGCGCGGGGGCGGGCAAGCGCGGGAGCATGGGCGCGGAGGGCCCGCTCAGGGGCCGCGGCGCGACCGGGGTGGACGGGAGGCGGGCGGACCCAAGGGGGCGGCGGGCAGCAACACCGCGCACCGTGGGCGCGCGCGGCGCGGCGGGGCTCGCCCGCAGCGTGGGTGCCTGCGCCTGCATCGCGATGCCGCCTGCCTGCACCGGAGTCTGGGCCGGATCGTGCCGCGACCGCGCGCCCCGCGCCCCTGATCAACCCAGGCGCCGCCAGAAGGCCTGGGCCGACTGAGCCTCCCCCTTCACACCCCACCCCTCTAGCGCGCCTCGAGCGCCGCTCGCGCGCCCACGCAGCCACCGCGGCGGCGCACCCGCATGCTCCCCAGCACCGCTCCCCAGCCCCGCCCCCGGCCCGGCCCGCCAGCCGCGCCCAGCGCCGGGAATGCAACACGAACAGCGCACGCAGCGCATGGAGACGAACATTCATGCCGCACAGCGGCCCTGCCGCCCCGTACGCGGTCCCACAAGGGCGCCCGGCCTCGCGGCACTGCGCATGCGGAGCGCAGCTCCGCGCAGGGGTCGCCCGACCCGTCACAGCATCGACGACGACACGCCAGCTTTGTTGCCGAAGTGCCGCGTCCCCCGCGCGCGCAACGCTCCCGCACCGACGGGGCGTTCCTGCCACATCCCGCACCGTGGCTGCGGGGTGCCTTGGGCCGCGGCTACCGCGCTGCCGGCGCCGAGATCAGTGCGAAAGGGCGGTCCTTGAACACGACTTTTTGCCGCACGACGCCCACCGCGTCGTACTCCGTTGCGCCGCCCTGCTGCGCCAGCACCTGCACCGCGCCGCCGCCGCCTCGCGCCGCGCGTTTCATGGCCGGCGCGTCGTGTGCGCGCGTGTGTGTGCAAGTGTGGATCACTGTGCGCTCGTCGACACGAAACGGCGCGGCGCGGGGGGCTCGTGCAGTCAGGAACACGGGCGCGGCCGCGGCTGCGCGCTGCGCGTGCCGCGGCGCTGTGGCGGCGCTGGGGCGCACCTGCGCCATCACGAGTAGTGGCTTGGGCAGTTGCACCACAGAGCCTTCGAGCCGGTGGTGCCCGATCGTGAGCTGGACCTTGCCGCCGCCCTTGACGCAAATCTTCCCCACGTCGAAGCCCTCCGCGCACGCCTCCGGCATCTGCAGCAGCGCGGCGGGCGACCATGGAGGGCTGCGCTGTGCTAGGCCAGCGGAGCTCCGCGCGAGCGAGCTGCTGCGGAAATTCAAGACGGTTGGTGCGCTGCACACGGAAACGAATCGGTTTTCGTCGAAACGCGGCGGAAGAGCCGCATGACCCCGCGTGGGCGGCGAGGCGGGCAGGCAACCGAACAGAGGGTGGCGCCAACGCCGCCCGCGACTCGCTGCGGCTCGTTCCGGCGCACCGTGACGTCCAGCTCCCCCTGCATCTCGATGATCGTCCACTCAGGACACTCCCCGCAGCTGCACCCCACCCTGACTATCATCGCCACGCCCCTCCACGCCTGTGCTCCCTTGCGGCGCCTCCAAGCGCCCGGCGCGGCCTCTCACTCAGTTCCGGGCAACTCTCAGCCGGGAATCGCACCAAGCCGCTCTATTTCCGCGGCCCCTGATTGCGTCGCGGGAGCGCTCCAGCACGCCACCCAACTGCTCAGAATTTCCGCTCTCGGCGCCCGCCACTCCTTCTCCGCACCGCGCGCAGGTCCTACGGCACCGCGCGGCCCACGCAGCGCCGCCGAGCAACGGCCCGCCGCACGCCAGTCGGACAGAAGTACAAGTACTTGACACCCCCCCCCTGACACGGCCCGGAGTCACACCCCACTCACTCACCCACGCACCGCGGGCGCCGCTAGAGCATCGACATGCTGAGGTTCGACCCCGCGGGGTCCCCCACGAGCAGGTCCCACTCCTGCTTGTTGAAGTGGATGGCGCAGTCCGTGCGGAACCGCGGGTGCTCCGCGCAGTTCAGCAGCGCGTCGCGCGCGTTCTCCAGCATCTCCAGGTCCACCGCGCCGCGCTCCAGCAGCCCCGTCGCGTCCTTCATCATGCCGATGAGCAGATCCCCGCACTCCTGCGCAACAACAAAGAGCACAACCAACAAAGATCGTTCCTTGTCGTTCGCGCCGCGGTGGGCGGTGGCCAGGCAGGGGCGGATCGCGGGCGCGGCGCGTGGAGTGCGTGCGGGGCGGGGCGGACGTACGTTGGCGACGGGGAGCTTCGCTTGTGGCTCGACGCTGAGGCCCATGAGGGCTTGGGCGGCGCGTTTGCGTACCGGGAGGTCCGGGCTCGCGAGCATGCGTCCGAGGACGGTCGTCGCCTGCACGGGGCGGTCGCCCGGGAACGGCTCGAGCAGCTGCACCTTGCCCCACGGGTGGTGGCAGAGGTGGCGCATGACGTCGGCGCAGCCGATGCGGGCGGTCCGGCCCAGGCTGCCCCGCAGCGCGCCCTGCGTGGTGTGGTCCGCGAGCGCAACGACGGCCGCGGGGACGTGCGCCTCGAGCGCCTGCATGATCCCGCGGTCAACGGAGACCACGCGCGCTACCATGTTCACCGCGTTGGCGAGCGCGGCGGGCGGGGAGTGCGTCTTGCTCGCTATCACGCCGTCCGTGATAGTCGCGACGACGCCCGCGGGCGAGTCCATGATCGCGAGGATGCCCTCCTGGCCCTGCAATGCGCGGCGGGAGGTGCGCGCCGCGTGGAGGTGTGCAGGGGCAGGGCGCGCGTTGCGGGCGCCGAGGCGCCGGGGACGGGCGCGCCGGCGAGCGGTGCGAGTGCTGGCGTGGGCGGTGCGGCGGCGAGCGGGCGGGCGCGCGCGCACCTGTGATATAGCTAGGAGGCACTCCGTGGCTTCGACGGGGCACGACGGGAGGACGCTGCACATGACCTCGATCGCCTCGGACTCGATGCAGTGGAAGCGGCCGACCATGGTCTTCGCGAGGCACGTGAGGCCCCGGCAGCACAGCTGCTGCACCTCCAGCACAGTGCTGCGGGCGTGGCGGGTGAGCTGCTTGCCCGCCTCGCACGCGATGGCGTCCGCCTTGGCCTCCTGGTCGGAGAGAAGCTCGTTGAACACCCGGAGACAGTGGGCGAGCTCCTGCGCGAACGAGGCGGAGGGCGCAACCCACCCTGTGAGAGAATCCCTCCCCGCGACGCCCGCAGCCGGCGCCGCGACGGACCTCGCAGCCGCGAACGGGCCGTCCATCGATGCGAGATACAAGACCGGATGGTTTCACGGAAGACGGGGCGGCCGGCGCCCGCTTGCGCCGCGAAACATGCGTGCGGACATGCCCTGCGGTGCGACCGTGGGTGCCCCGCGCAGCACAGACGCCCGCCGCGCCCGTGCGCGCGCGGCAGCGCTCGTGCGGCTCCGGCGCACCTCGTCCGAGAGCACGCCGTCCTCCAGGCGCATCACGTCGACCAGCTTGGGCACGGCGCGGCGCGAGTAGGCCACTGCGATCTCCGTGGGGATGATGTCCGTGGCCTCCGCCGGCGTGCTATCCGGGTGACGGTCCCGGAGGTGGTCCGATATGCAGTGTCGGCTGCTGTGCGACTGCATGGCGCCCCGTCTCTATCGCCACCGCGCCCGAACAGGCCCTCCCAGTGCTACGCGCGCCTCCAGCGCCGCGCACGCGTCTCGAGCGGCGTCCTTTGGCGCGCTCCGAACAGAACAATCTCTAATGCACCTCGCGAATGATCGAAAACGCCCAGCTTCGGCGGGGTCGCGGAAGAAACGGGGCCTGCAGGGTGCTTCCTTTGGGAGCCGCTCGCGTCGCAGTGTGTCGCGCGAAGACGATTCGCGACTGTGGTTCTGCCTCTCGTGGGTGCCGGCGGCGCGGCCATGTCCCCGGCGACGCCTCCTGGCCCGGGCGCGAGTGCCCTGACGCACCAGAGGCCCACTGGGGCCTCATGCCAGCGGAGGCTTCATGGGCGCCCGTTTCCGGGCCCTCCCGTCGCTGCTGCGCGAGGAAGAGGCCGGAACATATACGGGGAACCTCGCCGGCGGACGGGGACGGTGAACGCAACCCTGCGCGGCGCGGGAGACGCCCTGTTGTGAGGGGCTTGGCAGCGAGAGAACACGTCCCGTGCAGGAGCCCTGGACGGTGGGATGCCGCGAGAGCGCGCGATGAGTCTGTGCATGCTTCAGGGATCCGAAAAATGCCAGGTAAACAGGACGGTCGCGGTTAGAACAGGCGCCGCCACGCCCGGTGGAGGGTGCGGAGCCGAACTGCTGCTTTTGCGCAGCACGCGACGTACCTGGCAGATTCAACGACGGGCTCGAGAGCCCCACGCGTATGCGGTCGGACGTACCCGCACGCGCTCGTGTGCCGCGCTCCGGCCGGCGGCGCCGGAGGCAACCACCACCGCACTTGCTGCTCCTCCTCCTGGTGTTGACAGAGCGCCATTTCGCCTCTACCTGCCCGCCAGCGAGCAACACTTCCTACTCCATCCCACCGCTACGCCCGGCTGGCGTGCCCGCGCCCCGCAGGACGAGAGCTGAGCCCAGGCAAGCCTGCCAGCAGCCGCGCGCAGCAGCGCGGCCGCGACGCCGTAGACCGCAGCGACGCAGCCCAGTGCACGATGGGTCTCGCACGGGCGCCCGGGTCCCTCTTCGCGCCCGTCGGTCGCCGCGAGAGGCTCGAACAGACCGCGCCAGTTGCCTGCGGCACTGGATCACTCCTCACGCGCGCAACGGTGGGCATCCGCGACGTCTACGGCCGCGCGGACGGCTCGATCGAGAGCAACGGCCGGGACGTGCTCGCGGCGGGGTCCGCGGACACCGTCCCCGACACGCTGCCGTGCGGGAGGGTTGTCGTTGGGACCGACATGCCGATGCTGGCGGGTCGGTATAAGTTTGTGGCGGAAGTCGGCGCGGGGGGGTCCGCGCAGGTGCTCCTCATGCACGACACCGCGCGGCCGCCCGGGACGGACGCGTGCGAGGGCCCGAGCGACCAAGAAGGCAAGATTCACAAACAGTCTCGAAACCTCGACTGCCGCCGCGCGGCTCAGACTGCCCGCCTCACGCGCGCTCCGCTCGCATGTACGCAGGCGCGGCAGCCCGCCAGGACGCCTCCGGGGGGCGCATGGTCGTCGCAAAGGTCCTGCGGGCACACATGGCAACTGCAGGCCTCCGCGAAGCGCACGTGATGCGGTTCCTGGCGCGGAACGACCCGCACGGCGCGACGTGCATCCCGCGCGTCCTGCAGTGCCTGCGCTGGGGTCCGCACGTGGTGCTGGTCCTCGAGAGATGCTACGAGTCTCTGCTGGACCTGCTGGCGGCAGCGGACTCCCTCCCGCCGCCGCGGTACCTCCGCATGGTCCGCAAGATCACGCTTCAGCTGCTGATCGGGCTGCAGGTGCGCCGCGGTCGCGCGGGCGGGCGTTGCTGGCGCGCGCACGTGCCGTGACGCCGCGCACGAAAAAGGGGGGGTGTCCTTGTGCCGTGAGCGCAGGTGATGCACGCGCAGGGCATCGTGCACGGCGACATCAAGCCGGACAACGTCCTCCTGCGACACCCCCTCGACGACGTCCTGTCGGGGGCCGCGGGCACGCACGTCAGTCTCGCCGACTACGGGCACGCGTTCTCCGCGACCGCGGTCGACACCGCGCGCGCGCGATGGCAGGTGCAGACGCTCGGCTACCGCGCGCCGGAGGTCCTCCTGGGCGCCCAGTACGGCACCGCGATCGACCTGTGGTCGCTCGGGTGCGTGGTCTCCGAGATGGCCCTGCGGCGGCCGTGCTTCCCGGGACACGACCCCTCGGGCGTCCTCGCGGCGATCGCGCGCACCGTCGGACCGCTCCCGGAGACGCTCGTGAGGTGCGCGGAGTGCCCGCACGCGCCGTGCGACGGGCTTGCCCAGGGCGGCCGTGATCGGTGCAGCGGACGCCCGCGCAGCCGGCGCGCCAGTCGCCGCGGCCCTGCATGGACCACGGACCTCGCAATCGCTTCGCCGCTGAGTCAAGTCAAGTCAGTCACCACTGAGTCAGTCTGTCTGCACCAACCCCGCACGCCCGCCGTTCCCGCTGCGACGCAGGGGCAGGGCCGGCCTGGGCGGCCTCGCAGCGGCCCCGCGGTCCGCGCACGCGCCGCTCCAGCTGCACAAGGACCTCGCGAGCGTCGATCCCGCACTGGCAGACCTGGCGCTGGCGCTGCTGCACCCGGAGCCCGCCCAGCGGCCCTCCGCGCTCCAGGCCCTGCAGCACGCGTTCCTGGCGCCGCTGCTGCCGGCGTCCGCGCTGTTCGCGGCCGCGCAGGACGCGCCCGTTGCTGTGGCGAAGCCGCAAGCGGGACGGCCGCAGGGGGCGGCTGACGCACGGGGCGGCGCGGCGGGCGGGCGGGACGCGCCGTGGCAGGCGCGGCTGCTTGCGAAGGCGGCGCGGCAGGGCGCGGGCGGCGCGGGCTTGCGGCGCCGGGCGGGGCGCCGCGGGCGGGCAGCACCGGCAGCGGCGGGTCGCCAGCGACGCCGGCGAGCGCGGTGGCGTCGGCGGGGGTCGGGGGCGTGGCTCGTGCGCGGCGGAAGGCGTCGCTGCCGGACTCGGATTCTGAGCCGGGCGGCGCGGGGGAGGGGAGTGGCAGCCGGCCGCGCACAGGGGGGGGTGTCCGCGAGAAGCGCGCGCGGCTGGACGCGGGGGCGCAGCGGCCGGAGCGGAGCGCGGATCCGTCGCGGAGCAGCGCGCAGCGCGCGGGGACGGGGTCTGGGGGGCCTGGACGTCGGGGAGGGGGGGGGTCTGAGGCGGGGTTGAGTCAGGGCCACAGCGGGCGGGAGGGGAGTGAGGGGTCGATGGCGCGGGCGTCGCGGCGGCGAGTGCAGGCGAAGCCGTGGTGGATGACGGGAGACGACGAGGATGCGGCGCGATGAGGGGGGTGTGACGCGTTGTTCTGGCAGGCCCGGGGGGGGGGGAGTGTTGGGGCAGACGGGGGCTGGACGGGCCCGGATGGACGCGAATATATTCGCGACAGCTCTGAGGCGTTGAGGAGGAGGCTGGCGCGGCGCGCCACAGCGGAACTGGGGGGTGATTTCCACCACGTAGATCAAGGCACGCTTGCACGGCTCATTCGCAGGGTGGTCGGAGCCTCACGCGCCGACGCACTCCTCGTCACACGGACGTAAATTGTGCGGCACCTGCGCGCTGCCTGGGGGCGTGCGGCGGTGCGGCAGGCCTGTCATACTTGTGTCATACCGGCTCTGTCTCCCCAGGCTCTGTCTCCTGCCCGCTTTCGGAACGCGAAACGCGCTCCGGGCGGCAGTTTGCGAGCTAGTGGCGAGCCACCGCGATACATCTCGTGATGCAGTGCCGTGGGCCGAGGTAGAATCGTAGCTTTAGGCTCTTTTGAACAGAGGCGCGCATGCAAGGTGAGGAGCGACGCGTCATCGAGCACGATGCTGTGTTTCGATGTGGAAACACGCCTGCCGAACAGGAAACGACGCAACGCGCGGCGACGGCGTCGCACTGAGCTCGAATGACGTGGACCCGCCTCAAGGACGCGCTCGACACGCCGGCTTCTCCCGCCGCCACCCACGTGCTTGCCTTGCATCTATTTCATCCATACGTCAGCTTCCACGTGGAAAATCTCCGCTGCCGCCACCCGCCAGCACGCGCGCCTCTTTCAAACGTTACCTGCAGTGAGCGCGGCCCGCGCGTGCCCGCTCTCCTGCCACGTCCCTGCACCGCCGCCCCGTCACCCTCCAGGCCACGCCGTCGGAATGAACGCCCAAGCGATCGTGCCGCGTCTCGGCGTGCGAAGCGCGGGCCTGCTCGATTTCGTAGCTTCTGTCGAGTCCGCCGCTTGCGCAATCGACCTCGCGGTCTTCGACGCCCCGGACGACGACGAGCAGAGGCACCTCGTGGACTGGAACAGCGGCGCCGTGAAGGGCAGGGCCGGCAGCCCCCTGGAGGGCCTCTCGATGTGCCAGGCCACGCTCAGCTGCTGGCGCCCGTGCCTTCCGGGGCTCACGACGTGCAAGAAGCACTCGCCGGCCAGGTAAGAGTAGAATCCAGCGGGAAAACCCTCGCTGCGCCCCAGCAGCAAGCTGCAAGCAACGTCTGCCTGTTCAACTCGACTGCGTCGCGATCAGCGCTCTCTCCACGGAAGACCCGCGCCGCTGCAGGCACCAGGAGCTCTTCCAAGGTCTCTTGGACTCCCAGCGGGCGTCAGGGCTGCCCGAGCACGTCGCACCGTTCCGCAGCTGGCCCCAGGACCAGAGCGACGCTGTCACGGCCGCACCCGGCGCCGCAGGCGGCTCGCCGCGGCTCGCAGACGCCCCGAACGCCACGCTCCCTGCGTGTTCTAGCGATCCCAAGCAAGCTGCGGGGGCGCTGTTCGACAACGCAGTCCAGCTCATGGCCTCCGGCATCATCGGCCGGCGCATCCTAGTGGAGGCGCTCCCGGGCCAGACGGCCGCGCACGACGGGGCGCCTCGCGAGGGCCTCGTGAAGTCGTACGACGCGGAGAGCCGGCGCCACAGCGTCAGGTTCGACGGCGGCGACGTGCGCGTGCTGGACCTGTTCGCGACGCGCTTCTGGTGGCCCCCGACGCGGACGACGCGGGCGCAGCAGCACTGCCAGGACGACGTCAAGTCCGCGAGGAAGCGCGCCGCGACGCAGGCCGCCGGCTGGCAACGGCCCTGCAAGGGCCCGCGCACTGTCGGCGGCAACCTCACAGCCGCGCGAGGGGCGTCCTCCTGGGCGTCCGAGCCGCAGCCGGAGGACAGCGACTCGCGCGGCGAGGCCGCGCTGCTGGGCGAGGCGCGCAGCATGACGTTGGGTGTCCGGCAGGTCACGAGACTTCAGGGGAAGTCTGTGCCGCCTGCGGACATCCCTGAGTTCGCCGTGCTCAAGGTTCCGCGCAGCCCGGCCCCCGCGGGCGCCACGACCGCGCCCGCGACCCCGCCGCCCCCCGTGCGCACGGTTCTGCAAAGCGGCCGCCCCCTGCGCGCTGCGGCTGCCGCGGCCGTCAACTACGCCGCGCAGCTCCTCTCCGACAGCGAGCCGTCGCGCGACGGCACGCTCGAGCGGCGGAGCCCGGCGCCTTTGGAAGGCGTGCCGATCTCGAGGGAGCTCTCGCCTCCGCCTGCGGTCGCGTGTGTGCCGCAAGCAGCGCGGGGGCGCGGGCGGGGCGCGCGGGGCCGTGGACGGGGCCGGGGACGCGGCCGTGGGCGCGGCCGCGGGCGTGGACGGGCCTGTGGCCACGGCCACGCGCTGGTCAGCCTGGCTGCGGCAGCGGCGGTGGGCAGCACTGGCATGCAGGGCGGGCGCGCGCCCGGGCGCGTGCAGGCGCGCGGCGGGCGCGCCGGCCGCGGCACGAGCATCTCCGTGCTCGAGCTCGGCGCCGCAGCCGAGCTGGTGCGCGCGAAGACGCAGCTCGTCCCGGATCCAGCTGCACGCGCGCCACCACCGCTGTCCCTTGCGCAGCCAGAGGCCGCCCCCGCGCCGACGCACGCCGACCCGGCCAGCACGCTCGTCGGCATCGAGAGCGTCCGCAGCGTCATGCGCCGCCCCGGGGCGCAACGCGCGACCGTTGCCGGCACGCTCGGCGCAGCGCCAGAGACGACCGCCGCGCCGCCGAGCGCCCGGCTGCCCGTGCCGTACCTTACGACGTGCGCGGCGCTCACCACGCCGCCGGAGCACGCGCAGCTGCTCGACGCGCAGTCGCAGGGGCGATCGAGCAGCCCCCTGTGGGCGTCGTGGTCTTCGCCGCCGGAACACCTCCTGAAGATGTCGAACGCGGCTGCGGGCCTCCTCGCGCAGCTGCAGGGCCCGCAGGTCGCCGCGGGCGCGCAGGGAGCGGGCCAGGCGACCGGGGCGGCGCACGGCGAGGACCCGTTCAGTCCCGTCGACGTTCGCCGGAACATTCTGGGGGCGCTGGAGCGGTAGGACGGCTGCGGCGCGGGTGCGGGGGCGGAGCGGGGCGAGGTGGTGGGCGTGAGGGAGGAGGAGGTGCGTGGCGGAGACGGAGGGCGTGCAAGGGGGCGATGAGCTGGTCAGGGGGGGTGTCACGACGGGAACGAAGCGGATAGGTGAATGATCTCGCGGCGGGTGTGAACGATGGTGCGTGCGGTGACGGGACGTCGGCGGGAGTCCACGCGTGCCTGCGCCTCACAGAGAGCGCGGCAAGAGCTGCCGCGACCGGCTCCGGCCACCGTGAGCTCCGGCTGGGTGCGCCTAGATCCGTCGCTACCTGCGCGAGGCCGGCCAGCGCAGCGCGAGCACGCAGGCTGCGCGTCGAGCGCAGCGCCCGGACGGCCTCAGAGCCCGCGCCGGGCAAATAACACGCGCCGCAGGCGGCGGCCCCGGTTCGCCCCCGCTCAGTTCTGCCGGTTGACGATGTAGTCCGCCATGGCGTACAGCGGCGCCGCCTTGGCCCGGTCGAAGCCCTCGAGCTGCGCCTTGGCCTCCTGGAGGAGCTGGTTGGCGATCTTGCGCGACCCGTCGAGGCCATACAGCTTCGGGTAGGTGGTCTTGTCGACGTCGAGGTCCTTCCCGGCCGTCTTCCCGAGCTGCTCGGTGCTCTGCGTGACGTCCAGGATGTCGTCCACGACCTGGAAGGCCAGGCCGATGCTGCGCGCGTACCGGCGCAGGCGCTCCACCTCGGCGTCCGACGCGCCGCCGCACAGCGCGCCGCACACGACGGACGCCTCGAGGAGCGCCGCGGTCTTGTGCTCGTGGATGTACTGCAGCGTCTCGACCGGCACCTCCTTGCCCTCGCTCTTGATGTCGACCACCTGGCCGCCGACGAGACCCTCGCCGCCGACGGCCTTGCCCGTCTCGACGATGACGCGCAGGACGCGGTCCGCCGCGACGTTCTTCGTCTCGCGCGCGATGATCTCGAACGCGAGCGTCAGCATCGCGTCCCCGGCGAGGATGGCGATGTCGTCGCCAAACACCTTGTGGTTGGTGGGGCGGCCGCGGCGGAAGTCGTCGTTGTCCATGCACGGGAGGTCGTCGTGGATGAGCGACATCGTGTGGATCATCTCCATCGCGCACGCCGTCGGCATCACCTGCTCCTCCGAGCCACCGACCATCTCGCACGCCGCCAGCGTCAGCATCGGCCGCACGCGCTTGCCGCCCGCCATCAGAGAGTACCGCATCGACTCGTACACGAGCTTTGGCTCCTGCGCCGCGCAGGGGCGCGTGGGCGGCCGTGAGCCGCGCGGAGGCCGGCCGCGACACCGTCGAGGCGCGGCGAGGCAATGCGCGTGCGCAGGGCGGGGGAGCCGCGGGCGACGTGGGCGCGCACCATCTCGGGGCAGTACTTGTCAAGAGCCGCATTCACCAGCACCGCCTTCTCCCCCATGTACCCCGCGAAGTCGAACCCGTCGCCCCCCTGCGTGCCCACCTGCACGTCCGTCGGGGCTGCCTCCGCGGCCGCGCGCTGCGAGGTCGTGGGGCGCTGCGCGCGGGACATGGCCCGTCCTGGAGCGACCGTGCGCCGGAAGGTTGGCCGCCTGCGCGCGCGGAGGGGCCAGCGGCGTCGTGTCGCGCGGAGCAGGGCTCAGGCGAGGCAGGGGCACGTCTCAGTGGTCCCGGCTCGCGGTCGAGGGGGCGCTGCATGGGGCCGCGGCGCCGCGTACGGCGCGCACGGTGCATCGCAGGGCGCACGGGTCGACGCTGGCGGCGCGCAGGGCCGTCTGGGGTCCGCGGGAGAGCGGGAGAGGGTGCGGGGTGGCATCAAGGACGCTGCGAGGCGCTGGCGGGGCCTGGGCGGCCGAGCGGCGTGATTCAGGGGCCTCTGGCACATGTGCACTGCGCCTGGGGGGAGTGAGGCCCCGCAGGAGAGACCCCCGGGGCGTCGCAGCGGCGGTCCCGAGCTATATCCACACGGGCTGCCCGGGCCATCGACGGGACGGCGTGCGGCCACGTCGGCGCGGGCGGCTGCCTGGGAGAACTCTCGTTCGGGCTTTCGCGGCGAGGGGGCCCGCATCGCTCGAATTTCGCGGCGCAGGAGGGATCCGTGCGGGGGATCGGGGCGGGGGCTGCACCTGCCGGCGGCCATGGGGCACGGCGCCATGTTGCAAAGGTAGGACATTCCGACGCCCCTCGCAATGCCCCCGGTGGTTGGTCGTCGCGCGGCGAGCCGGGGAGGGCCGGTCGATCCGCTGTCGCAAAAGGCCGACCGTCGAGGTCGCCGGGAGCCTGCGCCGACGAACTGCTACCGGAAGGGCGTGGGGACCGCAAGCCGAGCTGGCTCGACGCGCGCGCGGGCGCCGCCGACGAGCCCACGGGCGCAGCGGCCAGTCGGGCCGCCTCGTGAGCCAGCTCAGTGCGTAGAAACCCCCGCTTTTCTCGCCCGCGCAGGCCGGGCACGTCGCCCCGGCCGCGCGCCTGGCGCCGCGCAGTATTGTCGAAGCAGCACACTTGCGCGTTGGAGCTCATTCGCGCGGACGTCGTCCGTCTCCAGCTCTGCAAAAGCCGCCTCAGTTGAACGGCGCTCGTGCCAGCTCTCGGCACGGTTCCCCGTCGACACACGGTACCCGCCAACTCCGAAATGAGCCTCTCTTCCTTCGAGGTGGAGCACCTCAACGTGAGGGAGCACGCCGAGCCCAGAGAGGGGCCCGTGCAGCTCGAGGCCCTGCTCATCACCAGCGACGACGTTGCGCCGCTGGAGTGGCGCCTGGAGCAGCCCTCGCCGCAGCCCGAGAGCCCGAAGTCCTCCTCCGAGGGGGGAAGGAGGTGCGCGACGCAGCCGCGGGACGGCGCTCGGCGCCCAACCGACGGGCGGACGTGCCGCTTTTCCTCCTCGCGGCGCGATGAAGACGCCGCGAATCAGCGAGCGGTCGACAGCCCTCGTTCCCACGACGCCGTCGCGCGCTGTATGCAACGTGGCCGCGCTTGGGACGACCAGCACGGGCCACACCGCTCTCGAGAGAACCAGTCCTCCGAACCGGGCCGCACGGGCGCTGCGCACGGGCTCCGCCCCCGGGATTCAGATGCCTGTGCTCGCCACGGACGAAGTGCGCGCTCAGTGACCGGTTATGCCGCTCTTTTGTGCCGCGCAGGTCGGCTGGCTCGCTCTCCGCCTCCCACTCTGGAAAGCAGCGGCGCACGGCGACCAAGGGCAGGTCCGTTCGCGCCAAACTTCCGCACGAAATCCACAGCCGCGCGGCCCGGCCCACGGCACGTCCCGTGCGCGCCGCGCCGCCACCCACCCGAGACGATTCCCCAGCGCCTCCGCCCGCTGCCGCCCCTCACGGCCCCCGCCGCGCCCCCGCACCGCGTCCCCGCAGGGTCAGCGGCGACACCTTCATGGCGAAGTGGAGGGCAACTCACGTGCCGGCTCCCACGTACAGCTGAGGCGGCATGAGTGTCTGCAGGGGCCTCCACTGGTCGTTGAATTCGCCCAGCCGCGCCGTTGAGCGGCGCCTGGCCTCCAATCGACCGCCGGAGCGCCCCCTTCGCGACGCATACATTCACACTCCACGCTGTAGTCGGGCACGCGCACACCGCATTCAACATTCCTCTTCCGCGCGGGCTGTCCTAGGCAGGTCAACCGCACCCTGCATCCCGCGCCCCAAAGACCCCCTAGAAGCGCTCCACCGGGCTCACGTCCCAGAGTGAGCCTGATACATTCATGTAGCTCCATCCCCTAGATTGTGACGAATGAGCGCTCGCCGCACGACCCACCCGCGCCGCCGCGCAACCGCCACGTCCGCGGCCGCCGCGCGCACCGCCGCGCGGGCGCCGCGCCGCGCACCGCGGCTGCCGTCGCGCAACGCGTGCTCCGCGCCTGTCGCGCGCCTGCAACGGATCCGCCCCGCGCCCTGCGTGTCAGTTGCGAGCTGTCCAATGTTGTGCGCGTCAGCCATCTATGCGCGCGCAAGTCGCAGCGCCGCCAGCGCACGACGACGCGAACACGCAGCGCTCCACGCGCGAGGGACTGCCGCGCGGCGCGGCGCTGGTCGGGACGCCCGCACGCCGTACGACGCGTTGTTGTTGCGTGCATGGTCAACTGCGCGTTGTGCAGGGGGTCCGTCGGGCGCGGCTCGGCGCGATCGCTGCCTGCGGGCGTGGATGGACGCGATGTGCCGGCCGGGGCGCGGGGGTGCGCGTTAGCGGCGGCAGGCGGTGTCCGATGCCGCGCAATGGGCGCGAGTGCTAGCAGCAGCGGGCAGGGGCCGCGATGTGTCGCAACGGCTCCGCCGCCGTCGGTGCTCTCGGCCGCGCCTTCCCGCAGTACAATGCGGCCCTCCGTTGACACGTTTGCCTCGCTCGTTTGTCACACGGCGGGCGTGGCACGCAACACCGCCCCTAGGGCGGGTCTGGAGCGGTCCTGCGACGAGACTTGAGACGCCTCGTCGCCATCGCGTAGCGCTGCGCGTGCAGCAGCTCCTGGGCCAGAGGAGTGAGGCTCCTCACGGGGTTACCAGTGTCGGGCTGTGTACATGTACAGGCTGTGTGTGAGCAACTCGACGTGTTGCAGCGTCGTGTTCTCTTCTAGCGACCGCACGAGGCGCTTCGCTGTGTGCTCAGCCGGGCCGCGGCCCTCAGTGTGCAGCGACACCAGCGACCGATCGTTCTCCCACGCCTCGGCGATATGTGAAGGACGTCGACGTCAATCCCCAGATGCATCCGCCGCCCACCACGAGCTTGCGCAGCGTCGAGAGCAGCTGCGGCATTTTCTCCGTCGTTCGGCGCCAACCTGTGCCGCGCTCGCATCATGACGGCGCGCTCAGAGCGGAACCCGAGCAGACAGACACATACCTTGCACCACCGGGGGGTGTCCGCAGACCGCTGCGTCGGCAGCCGTGGCGCTTGCGGAGGGGCCGGGGCGGGTGCAGAGAGCTCGGGCGGCGGTGCGGGCGCGCGCCCGCGTAGCACTCGTGTCAGCGCCAGCTGCGGCGCAGTCAGCTGATGTCGCTGTTCGGAACAGTTCCCTCGTGAGCTGCGCGCAGCCAGGGGCGGCGGCGGCGGCGCGCGAGCCGGCGTGCGCGGCGCGGGCAGGGCCGGCCGGGTCGCGGCCGTGCGCCGGGTCGCGAGCGCCAGCAGCAGTGCTCTCCAGGCGCGGCAGCGCGCGGATGCGCGACGGGGTGCGGGTCTGTTGTCGTCCTGAAGCCGTTTCTTACACATAGTCTGCGTCCTGCGCACGCAAAACTCCCAAAGTGCCTCTGGAGCAGACCGCAGGTCGGGTGCCTTGGCTACTGCACCCCCCCGCGTTTCCGGCCGGCGCCCCGCTCCCTGGCGCCCAGATGGGCGCCGCTCCTGCACGAGCACAACCTGGGGCATCCGCGACGCCGCAGCGCCGCTCGCACCCCCCGTCCCGTTGGCACGGCGCCGGGCACAGCGACACTCCCATCCGCTGAGCAGCCCGACGCCAGCGCCCCTCGAACCACCACCTCGTCCGCAATCGATCGAAGATAAACGATGACGCCCACTTCGTCGCGACATCGACCCGCAGACCCCGACGCGCGGCGCCGCGGGACCTCAGAGCCATCCACTCTCGCCGCCCGCCCTCGCCCGCCGCCCGCCCTCGCCGGGCGGCCGCGCGCCGCAGACGACCGTATGCTAGGGAGGTCGCTGCGGCGCGCGCCGGCCGCCTGGCCGCTCACTCAATGATCACCATGGCCTTCTTCAGGAGCGCCTCGGCCGACTCCGACGGCTTGGCGCCCTTGTTGAGCCACTCCTTGATCGCGGGCGCGTTCAGGTTCGTCTCCTTCGTGAACGGGTCGTAGTGCCCCAGGAACTGCAGCGGCCGGGTGTCGCGCGGCTTCCGGGAGTCCACCGCGCAGAGCCTGCACAGCGCCAGGCCAGGAAGAGCTCAGGCCGATCGGGGGCGCGCGGGGCGCGGCGCGGGGGAATGCGGGGCGCGGGCGGGCGGGAACGGACCTGTAGAAGGGCTGGTAGCGGCGACCGAACCGCATGAAGCGGATCACGACGCGTGCCTCGACCTTGAGGGCCGTGCGTGCCGTGGCCGCGCGGGCGGGGCCCTGGGCGGTCAGGGGCCGGGTGGCGGCCACGTTGGCACGGAACGTCAGCGAAGCGCTCATCTTGGTTCAGCCTGTGGCGCGGGCGGGGGCCGGCGTGCGCCCATGAGGGCGGGCTCGTCAGGTGGGACACTCTCCAGACGACACCCCGCGCCGCGCCCGTTGCCGCTCGCGGCCGCGGACGCGCGCAAACCTTCGTCTGTGAGCTCTCCTTGGGTGCCTGACCCGCGGAACTGGCAGAAGTGGCCGCTGACGCGAGCGCGGGGCCGTGGAGTGCAGGAGGTTGCCCGATGACGCAGCCCGAGGAGCAGGAAACGATCCTGCAGCGCATGTGGGCCAGGTGTGGCGCTGTAGCCACGTCTGACGCAGCCTGCACGACGTCCCAGGAGGCCGTGGACGCGCTCGCGAGGGAGATCGACGCCAGCGAGGCGGAGCTAAAGGAGGCGAGCGCACCGCAGCGCCTGCCCTGCAGGTACCCCCCCTTCTCCGCCCCCGAACGCCCACACCCAATACGAAGCAGGCGGCCGCGATACGCGACCGAATGCGCACCGCCGTTGAAGTCCCGGGCCAACGCACTCCCTCGCTCACTCGCGCGGGCCCGGACGCCGCGGCCCGCGGCAGTCCAGCACGCCCCTCGTCGCCCACGCCGCCCCGCGCCCGCCTCGCAGGTTCTCGACCACCGTGGAGGAGGTCAACTTCATGTGCCTCATGGGCCTGCTTAGCTTCGGGTCTGGATACACCCCGCTCATCCGGGAGCGCACGGGCAGGGGCGCGTTCGAGACCACGCAGTTCGGCTGCCTCGGCATGCTCCTCTCGGTGCCCCCCCACCACCACCCGAACAACAACAACACCGACGTCTGTTGTCTATCTCTCTATCTCTATCTCCATCATGTTTATGTTTATGTTTGCGCTTCCCACCCGCCCACTGCAGCGCTGTGCGTTTCTCGAGGTGCCGGGCAGACTCTCCGCATGTGTGCTCTTCGGGGGCGGTTTGCTGCCTCGCGGCAGCGCGCTGCGGCGGCCCGACGGCGCGAGACTTGTGCCGGCGCTGTGCAGGGCAGCAAGCTCGCTGCGGGGGACCTCGCGACGTTCAACGACTTCTCGTTCTACCAGTACTTCGGCCTGGACACGCGCGAGGAGCGCGAGGTGGCGCCCGGCATCATGGCGTCCGAGCCCGGCCCGCTGGCGCCGCTCGGGCGGGAAGTGGTGCGCGCCATGCACACCGCCGCCGAGGCGCTGCGGTCGCGCGGCCACGACAGCCTCGGCGAGCTCGTCCTCGCCATCCTCGACGCCGGCACCCCAACCGCGGGCGCACTCGTTGAAGGGCTGACTCAGGCGCTCCCCGCGTTCGCTGACGCGACGCCCGTCGGCGGCGCGGACGTGCCGCTCTGCAGCAAGGCCCAGCACGTCGCGCTCGACCTGTACCTCAGGTGCGCGGCGCGCCTGTACCGGTGCACTGCGTGCTGCGCGGCGCTGCTCGTCACGTGCGTGCGCTGCCGTTTGCTTTTGCGTCGAGGCGAGCGACGAGCTGGGCGTGCGGGAGTGCCGGTGCAGGTTCCGGGAGGAGGACGAGCGGTTCGACTTCCCGGACGTGAACCAGCTGTCAGGCCCAGTGGGCAATCTGATTCCCGCCGTCCTCGCCGCACGTGGGGTGCTGCGGCCGTGCCCGGAGCTGGCCGCGGCGATCGAGGCGGAGCAGCTCGTGCCGCAGGGCGAGAAGGAGACGGCGTTCCGGGCGGCCGCGGTCGCGGCGCTGCGCGCGGTGAGTGTGCGGACGACGGCGGCGATCCCGCCGTGGCACGTGGGCCGCTGGCTGTGGATGCGGTACCGGCGGACGAGGCTCGAGGAGCCGCTGCTGAAGCGGCACCTGTGCCGAGACACGCTCGCGTACTAGGGTGGCGCTACCGCGCTGTCTGTGAGTGCCGTGGTGGCGTGACGTCGTCATTGTTACTCCCCCCCCGTGTGCGTGGGGTCGCGTGTGCGGGCGCGCTGCGGTCGCCGGTGACTGTGCGGAGGTGTGCGGCGACGCGGCGTGCCGGGCTGCGTGCGCTGCCGCGCGGTGCAGACCAGACGGTCCAGTCGAGAGTTGTTGGTGGGGGGACAGTCTCGAGGTCTCGAGTGCGACCTCATGTGGGAGACTCCGCGACCACTTCGGGCCCCTGCGGCGCCTGGCACCGCCACAAGTGCGCTCCGGCTTCGCGCCAGGCTCAACATTGTTAGAGAGCGCCCTGTGTGCGATGAGCGCGTCACGCTACGCCGGGCTGCTGCGGTGCGCGGCCCTGTGGCCGCAGAGGGTCCCTGCGTCCACCTGCGCTGCGGGAGCGGTGGAGGCCGGCGCGCAGTCGCTCGCGCAGCGCTGCGCAACGTTCTGTGCGCGCGCGGGCCCCGCGCCTCTGTTCGGAGCGTCTGCGCCGCGCGTGGGCCGGGAAACCCTGCACGCCAGCGCGCAGCTGCACAGCAGCACGGCCGGGGACGCGGAGGAGCGCAAGAAGCGGATCGGGAGGATGCTGTACCGCAGTAAGCAGCGCGGGTTCCTCGAGCTCGACCTCCTCGTGGGCAAGTGGGCCGAGCGCAACCTGGACGAGTTGCCAGGTGCGTGGCGAGCGGCGCCCGGCGCCCCGCTGGAGCACCTTTCGCGGCGTTTCTCAACGCGGACCTTCCCTCGCCATGTCTCATCGGCAGTGCCGCACGCGGGCAGCCGCCCCGCGACGTCGCTGTCACGCAAAGGCACCGATCGCAGCTGCGTTGTTGCGACATCGACCCACCGCCGTGCGCTGGAGTGGACGCGCGCGCCCGCCGCGCTGGTCGCAGAGGACGAGCTGATCGACATGGAGAACCTGCTCGCGGAGGAAAACCCGGACCTGTGGAAGTGGCTGAGCAGTCAGTCCCCAGCGCCGCAGGACGTGCTGCACAACCGCGTGTTCAAGCGCATCAAGGCCGAGGTCGACGCGGACCTCAGCAAGCACGACCCCGCCACGCGGGCCGCGCGCGGCGCCGAGTGGGTGCGCGGGTGGGAGGATGTCAAGCGCTGGCGCAATGAAGGGAACCAGTAGCCGCGCCGAACGGGGACGCGGCGCTGGCGAGGCCGCCGGACGGATGCGGGCCCGCTGCGACGCGGGCACAACAGATGGGAAGACCGCGCCGCCGGACCTCGGACTGGGATTGCGCAGAGGGTGCGCGGCGACGGCGGGGGACTGCGCGAAATCACATCGATGGTGGCGAGGACCTGCGCCGTGGATCTCCGCAACGTCGTGCGCGATCCGGCGGGCCGGCGTGCGAGCAAACATTCGATTGGGCAACCAGACATGCAGAACCACTTTGGGTGCCTAGCGCGAGGGTGACGCTTGACGCTCAGCCCCTCGTACGCGTGTGAGGGCTTGGCGCCGCGTGTGCGCGAGGCCCGACCTCGGCAGCGGTCCGGGGCGCCCGCACCGTGGCTGTGGGTCGTGGCGCGGCGTCACGTTACGCGTGCCAGGACTTCTTGCTCTCGGCCTTGAGGATCGCCCCGCCCAGGGCCAGGATGCCGCCGAGCAGCGGGTTCACCAGCGTCGTCCAGCCGCCCGCGCGGAGCAGGCCGTCCCCGAAGCTGTGTACCTGCGCAGCGACACGCGGCGAAAGAAGGTCGCATCGCGTCGCGTTCGCGCGCGCACGTCGCCGCCGCACACGCACGCAAGCGCAGCAGCAAGCCCTCGACGCGGCCGCGCGTCCGGAACGCACCTGTTCGGAACATGCCTCGCCCGAGTAGACGTAACTGCAGAAATGTTCGCAGTTCCTGCCAATGAGATCGTAGGCCTTCTCTTCCTCCTCCTTCGTCTCGTCCGCGTCGTTTGACTGCTGCGCTCGCCTCCCGACGCACGAGCGCGCGCGTCTGACGACGTCCTCGGGCGAGAAGGCTCGCTCTTTGTCCCGCAGCACCTCCGGCAGGCTCCCGCCGCGCAGGAACTCGGCCAACGTGGTCTCCACGATGCGCTGCGGTGCGTCTTTCGACTCCCCGGGTGGCGTGGTGAAGTGGACGACCAAGATTCGCCGCGCGTCGGGCGCAGGCACTTCGGTGACGATGCCGTGGTGCTGGAATGCGAAGAAACCCTTCTTCTTGGTGCACCGCAGACGTATCCAGTCGCCGGGCCGCAAACTCGCGATGAAGTCGGACGACATCGCGAGCAGGAGGGCGCGGCCGAAGGACCACGGGCCGCGCGCGGTGCGGGCCGCGTGGGCACCCTGGCCTTTCTGCCCACGAAACGAGCCTCGTGAGGGGTCGAGCGCGGATAAAAACACGTCCTGCACGCGATTGCGTGTATGTCGAGGGCGTGCGGACCGTCGGCGATGCATTCTGCGGCCAGCGTGAGCGCCGTTCGCACGGAGAGGGGTGTGCCAGTGCACATGACTCAGCGGGGGCGCCGCGACGACCACGAGCGCGCGATCTTGCGCGAAACGGCGGAACGGCGGCTCAGGCATCGCGCGCCTCGTCCAATGCAGGTTACAACCGTTCCGTCCGTGGCATGCAGCTCGCAGGAGGACGCCGTGTCAGTTGCGCCTGGCGCGCCGTCCAGGCCCGGCCTCGCCCGGTGCTCAGCACAGCGCGATGCAGTAAGCGCCAGGCGGGCACGGGCTGCACGTCGGGCGCGGTTTCGGCGTGATCGGCGGCCTGCTGACGTCAGGCTTGCACGTCCCCCACACGCACTTGTAGCCCTCCGAGCACTTGGTGTACAGGCAAGGGTCGTACGACGGCCTGCCGCGCGGCACGCAGCGGCTCTTCTTGCAGACGTAACCAGGCGCGCACAGCATCGTCGCGCACATGTCCTTTGGCGGCTTGATCTGCGAGACACACGGGCGCGCGGGGGCGCGGGGGCGCTCGCCGCTGGACGAGGCTATCTGTGCGGAGGCGCTGTGGGCGGCAGAGGGCTCTTGCCGACTGCGGCGCGGAGCTGCGCACCTTCTTGCACTTGCCGCGCCGACACTCCTCGCCAGGCGGGCAGAGCATCTTGCACGTGGGCCCCGGTGGCGGCGGCGGCGGGGCGCTGCAGCGCGGGCCCCAGGGGGTGTCGATGCAGGGGCCGGCGCACCGGACGTTCGCGCAGGTCAGCGTTGGAAGGTCGTAGGGAGGAGGGCGCGGGTATGGCTTGATTTCCGGCGGCGGGTAGACCTCGGGCCGCGAAAGGAGCTCCGGAGCTGCGTCTGTGCGCGAGGAAAGGGGAGTTCGCGAGGTGTGGAGAGAGAGCAGGCGGGGAGCGGAGCCATTGCAGCGTTGCAGTTCGCGGCCGCGTACCGTCGTCTGCGGCCGCCGCTGAGCCCGCAGCGGCAGCGAGTACAGCGCACAGGAGTACGAAAAGGTACTTTTTCTGCATGTTGGGCCGAGAACGTCCGGAAATCCGCGAACGAGGCCGCAGAACTGAGTGAGTTGGAAAATCGGTGCGGTGTTCGTCCTCCCGCACAACAGCGAGTGTTTTCGTGATCCAAGGTCAAGTCGAAGTGGTGGTTCTTTGTCTGGCTCGACATTCAGCCGCGCAGGACCAACGTCCGACCCCAGGCGCCGCTGCAGCTCCAGCATGGCGACCACCATGTGTACCACAAACGTCGTCACATGGCGACCCGTTCGGGGAGGCGGACCCTCCGCGAACGACACGGTGCCACACAAAGCGACTTCCAGGCAACGGGGGGAGCCGACGCTCACTGCGCCTATCTTGTCATCGCCTTTGGTGAGGTTGTTGTGGACATGCAGTTTGTTTTGCCGATGGAGCGGGCGTGGAGATTATCTGATCGTGGTCCGGGCGACGGCCGCCCCGCCAAGTCGTCGTGGGCTTCAGGGATCCGCGTCCGACTCGGAGTCGAACTCTTGCATCGTCACGCACAGGCAGTACGTCTTCTGCTTGAATGAATGCTCGTTCTGCAACACCGTGGGAACGCATCCGCGCACGGATGCGGCATCCCCGTCAAGGTGCTCGTCGGCGGTGCGAGGGACGACGCACGAGAGAGAGCGCTGGCAGGGCGAGACATGGCAAACAGCAACAGTGGGGAAGAATCATCGCGGCGCGAGCGCGCGGCAAGGCGCCGCATGCGGAGTCGGGCGTCGTACCGTGCGTTCGGCGGTACATTCGAGGCCCCAGGGCTTGTCGACGCACGTGCCGGCGCATGACACGTCAGCGCATCTCAGTTGGTTGTAAAGCGGATACTGCGGCGCCGGACGCTCGCACGCCGCGCCCGCGGGCGGGATCGTGCTCGCGTCAGAAGAGCCGTGCGCGCCAAAGCTCTCCCGCGATCCTGCGAGAGGCGGTCGGCTCGACGCAGGAATCAAGCGATCGCGCAATCACTCGACGACGCGGCGCATCGCATCGCGCGTTTCGTACCTGCGGCCGTTGCGGCGCAGACGAGTGCGATGAGAAGGACGGTCGGGAGAGGAGGCACGTTGCGGGGCATCGTGGCGATAGAACGAGCTCGGCTCCACGAGAACGAGGGTTGAATTGTTTCGATCAGATCAACTCTAAATCGCTCGGGCCGACGCGATCCTTGCATCAGGCGATACGTGTCGTGTGGCGCCGCCAGGTCCTCCCGCATGCTGTTGCCCGCGCGGCACCTCTGCGTCAATCTTGCACAGCAGTCACATGCCTCGTCAAAAAACTACCCTATTAGGTAATACCGAAAGTACAAAACTCGGGACGTACGACCCTACAACTCGCGCATCACCACAGTGTTCTTGTGCACGTCGCTCGCGTCCGACGTCATCGCGGCCCCGGCACCCGCGTACACAGCACCGTTCCCGTTGCCGTTGCTGTACGACGCGCCGTTGCCGTTCCCGTTCCCGTTCCCGTTCCCGTTGCTGTACGAGGCGCCGTTGCCGTTGCCGTTCGACGACGCCCGCGCACGTCCGCTGCGGCTCCCGTTCCGCGCAGCCCCGTTCGTCGGCCGCGCCGCCGCGCCGCCCGTCTCCCTACGGATGCCCCCCGCGGGCAAGAACGGGAACAGCGTCTCCACGCTCACCCCCGCGCGGTCCGCGGCGCGGCCCATCAGCTCCTCGATCACGTCCTCCGCGATCCCCTGCGCCACCGCCGCCTCCCGCGAGTCCTGCCCCGACCCCACCACGTCCAGCAGCGCCTGCTGCAGCTCCTGCGCCTGCTCCGACGGCGAGAACAGCAGCCGCGCGACCGCGTCCGGCGGCGGCACGACCGCCTCGAGGTCGCCCACGTCGACGCCGAGCAGCGTCGCCGCCAGGTCCACGTAGCTCTGGAGGTAAATCTCCTCCGACGCGTCGAGCTTGGGGCAGAACATGTCGACGGCGCGCTCCGCGGGGACGAGGCCGAGGCCCGGGACGGGGAGCGGCGGCGGCGGGGGCTGCGGGAGCGCGCCGATGAAGGGCAGGCGCGGCGCGAGGGTCGGGAGGAGGGAGAAGGCGCGGCGTCCGCGGTCGCGCAGGAAGAGGTCGATGCCGGACGCGAGCTCGGCGGTGAGCAGCGGGCGGAGGTCGCGCGCTTCCTCTGCGGGAACCGAGCGAGCAGGGAACGGGAAACGGTGGTTTCGGGTGTTGACAACGACGCATTTGAGGGGTCTTCTGACATAGCGTTCGGGCAGGCGTGCGCGCGTAAGTCAGCGGGTGCGCACCTGAGAGGAGGAACTTGAGCACGTCGGCGAGCGACGCGCCGTCGTCGGGCACGGCGTCAAAGTCCACGAACCCGTCGACCTCGTCGGCGACAAAGCCCAGCGCGGCGTTGAGCATCGACGACAGCCGCGTGGTCTTGATGCGCCCCTCGCCGTCGTACAGGATCTCCCGCAGGATCGCGCCCGTGCGGTTCGAGTCGTTCCGCAGCAGCTTGCGCACCACGAAGGGGTAGGCCTGCGCCACCATCTGGTAGTTAGGGTCCCCGACGAGCGCGATGCCCTCGAGCGTCGCGATCGAGCGCGCGAGCAGCGACATGTACGGCGGCACGGAGAACGGGATCTCGAGCGTCGCGGCCAGCAGGTCCTGGCTCAGTGCCTGGAAGTTGAACGACTTGGCGCCGCCGCCGCGGAGGTACGGCGAGAGGACGCGCTCCATCACGGGGATGATGAGCCCGCGGTCCGCGTCGGGCGGGAGGAAGCCCAGCGCGACGAAGTCCGTCACGAGCTGGTCCCAGTCGCGGTTGGCGAGGTGGATGGTGGCCGACACCATGGCCTCGCGGTCGCGCGCCGGGATCTCCGCGACGAGCCCGAAGTCGAGCAGCGCGAGCTTCCCGGCCTCGGGCCCCTCGGTGATCTTCAGCAGGTTGCCCGGGTGGGGGTCTCCGTGGAAGAACCCCACCTCGAGGAGCTGAGTCAGGAAGGCCTCCTGCCCGACCTTGACGAGCGAGCGGACCTCCGCGGGGTCGAGCCCGACGAGCTTCACGCCCGTGATCCACTCCATCGTGTGCACGCGCCGCGTCGTCAGCTCCAGCACCGGCTGCGGGATCACCAGCTCGTTCGACGCAAACTCCGACTCCTCCAGCACCTGCTTCATGCGCATCGCGTTGAGCGCCTCGTTCCGGAAGTCCATCTCCGTGTACAGCCCCTCCGCGAAGGTCGACAGGAGCTCCTGGTAGTCGGTCTGCTGCGCGGAGAACCGCTTCACCAGCCCCTCGTACGTCCCGACCGCGCGCCGCATGACGTACAGGTCCTTGCTGATCGTCGACAGCGCGCCGGGCCGCTGCACCTTGACCGCGACCTCCTGCCCCGTCTCGCGGATGCGCGCCCGGTACACCTGCGCGAGCGATGCCGCGCCGACGGGCTCGGCACTGAACTCGCTGAAGACCTCGTCGACGGGCCGCCCGAGCTCCTGCTCGATCACGCGCCGCGCCTCGTCGGTCGGAAACGTCTGCAGGCCGTCCTGGAGCTTCGCGAGCTCCTTCATCACCGGCGGCGGGAGCACGTCCGGGCGGATCGACAGGATCTGGCCCAGCTTGATGAACGTGGGACCGAGCTTCTCGAGGTTGGAGACGGCGTCCGCGGCGATCTGCGCCTGGCGCTCCTCGAGCTTGCCCTGGATGAAGGCGTTGGCGAGGGACGTGAGCCACGGCGCCGAGATGGCGCCGAAGCGCGTCCAGCGCGACGCGAGCTCGCCAGGGCGCCCCTTCCAGTAGTTGGCGATCTTGTCCTCGTTGTACACGAGCGGGAGGCCCTCCTCGTCCGTCGCGTTCGGGTCGAACGTCGCGTCGTCCATGCGCCGCCGCGACACGTACGACACGTCCGTCACGTCGCGCAGGTCGATGTCGTCGATGTCGTACGTCGAGGAGTCGACCTTCCCGGACAGACCGCGCAGCTCGCTGCACGCGGAGGGCGGGAAAGTCTCTCTTATGGCCGCACGGCGCCAACTAGGGATTGCGCGGTCCAGCTTGGGCAAGTGCGTCGATCGAGGTGCGGCGGCCGTGACCAGGAGCATCGGCGGACAATTCGGTGTGCTTGGGATCGTGTGCGACGGTGCGGGCGCTGCGGCGGCGTGGGTCGGCGCGGGCGGTGCGTGCGTGCGGCGCGAGGCCTGCTGAGCGCACCTGATGTCTTTGATCGTCGTGGCGTCGCGCAGGGCGGCGTCCACGGTCCGGCGGGTGGTCGCGGCGTGCGCCACCTGCGTCATGCCTCGCCGGGCGTCATGGCCGGGCTGCCGCGCGGCCGGGCGCGGGGCCGCCTCCCGTGCTGGCCCCGTGCGCCGGGCCTCCGCGGCGCTCGGCGCGCGGGCTCCGCCAAGCAGGCGCGTGCGCATCGCGCGGAGGATGAAGATGGTTGCTGCGCGCTAGACGCGTCCGGGGACCGTCTCCTGCGACCTGGACGCTGTCGGGACCGGGGAACCCCAATGGGTGGCTGGCAGCGACACGCACGAACGTGTACGAACACCTAATACACAGCCGTCCGTTCAGGGCGGTTCCTTCTGCCGCTGCGCCCCCGCGGCGCCGGCACATCAGCCGCGGCGAGGCTCCTGGTCTGTCCCAGGCGGCTCGGAGGGTCCTGTCCAGAGGACTTGGGGTGTTCCGGCGACGCTCACGTCAGCGCGTCGCGCGGGCTACCGGGGGCGCGGGGCACTCCTGCGTGTCACAGAGGTTCGTTTCCACCGCGAGCGCAGTTTGTGGGTCGATTGAATCGGCCGTGAGGGTAACGAGTGCCTTGTGGGCTGTCTGGGTCGCACTGACACCTCTGCCAATCGTCGTAGGCGCCATTACAGCGTGCCGCCGGTCTCTAGCACCCGGGAAGCCCCTCGTTACGCCGGGCGTGTCTGAGGCGGAGACAGCGAGAGCGGCAAGGGCACAGGATGGCTTCCCTTCGCAGCGCCACCACCTCTGTAGCTAGATGCCTGCGCGGTACCCTCGAGCCGCTAGTGTCGTGGACGGGGAGCCGGTCCCAGGCGCAGTTGGATGCGGCGGTGGCCCACTCTGAGCAGCGGAGGTGCGACCCTGATGGGCGCCGCTGCTGTGCAGGCTGTTGCGCTCAAAGGACGGCGCGAACCCCTGCGTTCGAGACTCTCCTGCATCTTCGCTTGATTGTGCAGGAGCAAGGTGTCGATACCGGTCGAGCCCGGCCAGCCTGTTGACAAGGCGATCAATGCACTGCGGACCTTTGTTCAGGGCGAGCGCCTCGACAAGTGAGCGCCCGAGACGCCCTCCCGGTCCAGCACGACCATGTTCAGCACGCGACAGATAGTTTCGCGCGTCCGTGCAAGGCGTTGCGGGGCCCTACGAGTCGCCGCATGTGTTTTTCTTCTGCTGCAGGTTTGCCAGGGCTCGCAAGTACGCGGTGCCCCCCGGGATGAAGAAGCTGAAGGAGAAGGACACGCGCATGTACATTCGGCGCAAGTCCGAGGTCCTGAAGATGGTCAAGTGGGTCGACATCAAGCGTGAGCACCAGTAGCTTCCACGCGTGATTTGCGCGGCCATCGATCGCGGCGCGGGGGAGCAGAAACGCACGGACAGCCTCGGGAGGGACAGCGCCGAGCGCTGCCGTGGATGTGATCGCGATTCCAACAGGGCGAGGAGCGTCCTCGAAAGCAGCCCCGCATCACCTCGACTCCAAGGGGGGGGTTCGTTGGCTCAGTCGGACGCGGTGAGACCGAACGGCACGGCGCGGGGCCGCAGCTGGGCCGCCACGCACCGCCGGCCGTCCGACGGGGCAGCAATTCGCGGCACCGCCGCACAAAAAAACAGCAGTAGTTCTTCGCTGACCTACAAGCACCCTCACCGTCGCAGTGGTGATGCTGCCCTGTCCGCGACAGGCGGCGCTCCGCTCCGCACCGCACCGCCTAATCATCAGCAACTCACATCACTCGGGGGACACAAGCCCGGGTCCCCCCGTCTGCGGCAAGCGCAACTGCTTGCCCGCAACTGCTTGGCCGCGCGCTCACTCGCACGCGAGCTTCGAGTCGAACGACGACAGGCAGATCGAGAAGGCCTGCAGCGCGGACATCGGCCAGCGGTAGTCCATGGTGAAGGCGTCGCGCCCGACCTTGCCGAACTGCAGGACGACGTACTCGGGGTCGTCGTCCGAGATGAGCTGGAAGTTCTTGATCGACGCGTGCGTCACGCGGCCGTTGAAGTTCAGGCAGTACGCCCCGAGCGCGTCGTTCCACTTGGGGCTCTTGTTCTTCAGCAGGATCATGTCGCGCAGGCGCGAGCGGTCCTTGAGCAGCGAGAGGATGCTGTCCTTGTCCGAGAGCGGGCGGAACTCGACGCGGTGGCCCTCCTGGTTGACGACGGGGATGACGACCGACATCTTCCGCGGGCCCTTGGTGCCGAGGATGTTGGCCTGGTACATGACGGCGCCGAGCTCGCAGCGCACCTCGGCGCCCGACTCCTTGTGCGCCTTCTTCGGGTTGATGCCGTGGTCGTAGATCGTGAACTCCGTGCCCACGAAGTTGCTCCGCAGCTTCCCGAAGAAGGCCTTGCTGTCGCGGTTCATGTTGTCCTCGTCCAGCGACACCAGGTAGTTGCTCGTGCGGTTGTGCTTGCGCTTCGTCGCGGCGAGGAGGAACCCGTCGTCCTCGTTCAGGTACAGCTTGTACACCACCTGCTTCCCGACCTTCTCGCGCATGATGTAGCACTGCACGATCGAGTCCGCCGGCGCGGGCGAGTCCAGAAACGCCACCGTGTCCTTTATCCGCGGACGCACGACCGTGTTCGCCGCGGGCGCCGCGCCCTCCGGCGCGCCCCCCGCGACCACCTGGTGCGTCCCGTCCTCGCCGTCCTCGCTCGCCGCGTCGTCCGACCGCCGCGCGCCCTGCGGCGTCGCCGGCGCCGTCGGCTTGGCCACGACGCTCGAGTTGCCGCGCTGCAGCACCGCGCCGCCCGGGGACGCCGGCGCCGCGCCCGCCGCCGCCGCCGGCGACGCCGCGGACGACTCGGCGTTGTACGCGGGGTTGGACAGCACGTTGGTGTACGGCACGCCGCCGGGGCCGATCTGCTGCGGCGCGGGCTGCTGGATGTCGACGAGGCCGGCCTCCTGCATCACGGGCGCCTGCTGCGGCGGCGCGTCCTGCGCCAGCGAGAGCTGCTGGATGCCGTTCTGCACGTGCAGCACCTCGGCCTGCGGCGGCGTCGGCGGGGCCTGCGGCTGCACGTACTGCTGCGGGGAAGGCGGCGCGACGTAGCCCTGCGGCGGCGTCGGCTGCCGCTGCATCCCGGGCGCCGTCGCCCACGGCACGGGGTCCTGGGCGCCCTCCAGGTGCCCGTCGGGCGTCACGCGGCCGTACGGCTGGCCGTCGGCGCCGGGGGGCGACGCGGGGGCCTGGTGGTGCGGGAGCGGCACGGAGCCCGGGGAGCCCGAGGGGGGCCGCGGGACGAGGCCGCCCTGGCGCGGCGCGGGGTTGGAGGTGGCCAGCGAGCCCATCAGGCGCATCGAGCGCTTCTGGGCCGCGAGGTGCTTCTGGCGCTTCATACGCTCGGCTGCGGGGGCGGAGGACGCAGGAGCGGGCGCGTGGGCGAGGATTGTCCGGGGGTGGGACTTGCATGTGTTGCGGGGGCGCGAGGCGGGCGTGGCGGCGGTTGCGGGCGCGGAGGCGCCGCGAGGCGGGCGAACGAGGCGCGAGGGACGAGGGACGGGCGGTTTCAGGCGCACGGGGCGGCGGCCGGGCGCGCGCGGGGCAGGTGGTCGTGGCAACTCTCGGCACGCGCGCCAGCGACGCGGTGTGCCCCGGGGAGGCGGCTCGCGGCGGGGCGGGTGCCTCGGGAGTGCCGAGGAGGGCGCGCTCGCGGCGGCCGGGGCGCCCGGCGCGCGGCGTCGACGCGCGGCGGGTGCCGTCAAACCATCCCTGCCTGGCCGCGCGGGCAGGTGCGGGACGGGGGCCGCGGAACGCCGCGGCCGAGCACCGTGGGCTGTGGCGGAAGTGGCAGGGAGCCTGGAAAATCAAGCGCGGGCGCGCGTGGGCGGAGGGCCGCGCGGCACCCGGCGTGGGGTGCAGGGTGAGCACAGCACACTTGCCTGCAGTCATCGACGAGAGCGGCGCGGACGAATCGTCGCCCTCGCCGCCGAGGACGTCGCCTCCGGTGTACTGCGGCTGCATGCGGTTGTTGAGGGACTGCTGGTTCGCCAGCGTGCGCCCGCCGAGCGGAGCACCTCCGCTAGTCATCGGGCGCTGGTTGGGCATCGGCCCCGCGCGGGGTGCCTGCCCGCGGTACTGCGACGCGCCGTACGACTGCGGGAATAGGGCAGGACCGCGTGTGAGACGCGTCGGAAAGCGAAGCACGCGCTCGAACGCGGCGCCAGAGCCCGCGTGCCGAGCTTGCAGGCCAGGCCGCGCAACTGCGCGGTAGGGGCCGCGGGGCGCCGCGCGGGCAGGGGCGCGCGGTCGGGATGCGCCGGGAGGAGGGCGCTGCCGGGCCAGCGGGGCGCCGGAGGCCGGCAGCGAGCGGGGAAGTTCGAACGTCCGCTTGGTGTTAGTACAGGGGTGGCAGCGCGCACCGTGGAGGACGCGACGCCGGTGCCTGGCCGCACGGGCTCGGGGTAGGCGCCCGAAGCGTTCGAGTTGCCGCGGGAGTAGGCTTTGGGGTATCCCTGGCCGGCGGGCAGCGTTTCCACTGGCAGGCTCTGGTCCTCGTCCAGGAACATGTTGCGGTTCGTGATCATCCTGCCTGTGCCCGCGGGACTCTTCCGCTCACGGACAAGCCCTTCCGCGCGGACGCGAGCCGCCTGCTGCGCTGCGCGCCCCGCACGCTGCAGTGATGTGGGTGCGTCCTTGGCGCGTAGCGTGGCCGGGCGCCGCGGACCGCTCAGGCTAAGACTGTGGGCGGAGCGTCCTTCGAATGCCGAAGTGGCCGCGACAAGCGGCGACGCGGCCCTGCGGGTCCCCGGCAGCCACGCGGGGAACCGGGGGAGCCCCGCTGGTGGAAAACGTGGAACGTTTTTCGGCCGCTGTCCGATCGATGCGGACCGAACACGGCTCTGGCCGCGCCCACCAGGCGGGTAAAGCATATACTCGGCGCTGAGCGCAACGAAAGCGGCAGAAGCGCCCCCACCCGCGTCTGCCGCACCTCCAATGAAGACTCATGTGCAACGTGGCAGCTCAATTCGAGGTCTCATCACTCGCTCGCGGCCTCGAGCCGCAGCGGCGCACGCGTGCCGCCTTGGCACCAGCGCCGGCAACGCCTCGTCACGTCGCGGCGGCCTGCCCCTGGACGCCCGCATGGCGTGCTGCTCGACGCCACGGTGGTCGCAGTGGCGTGAACGCGCGCGCCGCCAGCCCGGCACCGTCGCGCGCAGATGCCACCGCGTCCTCCCGCGACACCGGCCGCAGCCGCCGCGATCGTCTCGCAGACGCCACAGCCGCGGCAGAGGCGCCTGCGTCGCTTGAGCCTGCGCATGCAGTGGCAGCGGCACCGCCTGCGCAAGCCTCACGCGTCCGCCAGCGGCACATCGCGCAGCACACCACGCCAGTCCGCGGCCCAGCAGGCGCGACGCACGCCGCTGCGTCAACACCACTATACCGCCCACGCACGTCACATCATCGTCGTCATCCCAGCCGCGTGGTCATCAGCTTGGTCGTCGCGCCGCGGCCCGTGGCCCCCGGAGCGCGCTCGCCGGGTCCCTGCGCGCGCGTCACCACGCCGCCGTTCGTGAGGTTGAAATGGCTCGTCCGCTGCTGGCGCAGCTGCTTGCCGCGCTCCAACTGCGCCCGCCGCCGCTCGGCGTACTCCGCGAGCTTGTCCGACGCCCTGCTCGTCACGTGCGCCGTGTACGCCTTCGCGAGCACGCGCCGCTGCCGCTCGGACTCCTGCTTCGCCGCCTGCTTCTCTTGCAGCTCCAGGTCCCGCAGCGCCCGCCAGGTCTCGAACCTGCGACGTCCCGGACGCAAGCGTGGCGTGTGAGCGACCTGCGCGCGCCGGGAGCCACGCAGCAAGCCGAAACAGGGGGGGGGGTGTGGCACGCACTCTTCCGTGTGTGCCCGCGTCGTGGGCAGCGCCAGCGGCTTCCTCCGCGGCGACATCGTCGGCAGGAGCTCGGCCGCGGCGTCCGGGGCCCTCTGCTGCTTCTTCTGCGTCCCCGACGACGCCCGCACCGGCTCGAGCGGCGCCCCCGACCGCCCGCACTGCGCGTACGTGCCGCCGTGCGCGTGCGCGAGCCCGTCGAGCGTCGCCGGCCGCAGCCCGACGCGCACCTTCGGCCGCGCCCGCACCATCGCGTCGCGCACCTCCTTCGTCGCCATCGGCCCCAGCGGCGCCCCCGGAGCCCGTTTCGTCTTCCACCGCACCCACCCCTCCGCGCCGCGCTCCGCGTACACCGCCGCGTCGCGGTTCGCCGCCTGCCGCCGGTGCGGCCGCGCGAGCCGCTCCGTGGCGTGCTCGTCCGCCCTCCGGTTCGGCGCGAGCCTCTTCTGGTACTCTGCGTCGCCCGCGAGCATCACGGCGATCTCCTCGCGCACCTGCTCGGCGTGCGGGTTCGGCGGGCGGCGGTTCTCCTCCCACCACAGCGCGCTCTCGCCCTCGTCGTCGTCGCGCCGCGGCGCCGCGTCGCCCTCCGCGCGCCGGGACTCGGACGCGCGCCGGCGGCCCGAGGAGTAGCGGCTCCGCGCGAGCGAGCGCGAGCGCGAGTGCCGCGAGACGACGTCGGAGCCGTCGTCGCCGTCGTCTGCGCACGGGGGCCGAGCGGTGAGTCAGCGAGCGTCGACGCAGGTTCGCGTGCGCAGCGGACGCGCGTGGGCGGGCGCGGCACCTTCCTCCCAGTCCGACGCGGCCACGCTGTCGTACTCGTTGCCAGACTGCATCGAGCGGTGCCGCTGCCGGCGCGTCAGCGCCCGCGACACATCCTTCTTCATCGTTTGTAGACGCGACAGCTGCGGTATGAAATCATTCCCGCTGCCGCCGCCCTCCTCCAAGGTGGCTGCGGGGGCGCGGAGTGTCGCGTTCGAGGTGGTGCGCGTGCGCCGGGGTCGGGGGGGCGCCGTGCGGGCGGACAGAGGGGGCACGCACCTGCGTAGGAGGTGACGTTGCTGCGGGCGCGGCCCTCGGACGGCAACGCGTAGCTGACGTTGCGCAGGGACGGCATTGGCGGCAGCTCCTCCTGCCGCGTGATCGCGTTGGGGCCCTGCGGGCGCTCGGCGGGACGGCGCGGTGGAGAGGCAGCGGCATGCCTGTGGGGGGCAGTGCAGGCGCGGGGACGGGCGCGCGCGGCGCAGCGGCGCGCGAACGTGGGGTGATGATGGTGTTTGTGCAGGCGGCGGCGGCCGGCAGTCGTGTGTCGCGCGGTACGGGCGCGGAGAGGAGGCGAAGCTGGTGGGGACGAGCACGCCTCGACGGAGCGCGAGGCCCCTTCGCGGGGCGTGTTATCGCGCTGAGAAGCGACTTCGAGGCTCGAGGTACGGATTCTGACGTCGTGCTTACCCGCGTTGTGATCATCCTGCTAGGCCGGTGCACAAAATGCACCCCGCGGGAGCTCCGTGCGCTCTAGCACCTCACGCTGCAACCTCACGCGTCAGGAATCATGGTGCGGAACTCCCTGAGGTGAGGAGCTAGAGGCCGCACGGGCGCTTAGCGCGCGCGGCAGGCTCCGCGTCGCCGCCCGTTCACTTGGCCTGTGCACGGAGGCGCCACGGCCCACAGTCTGTCGCTCCGCGCCCTCCCAACGCCGCGAACGGACAGACAGAGGCAAGCCCGAAGTATCCCAGCGCTTGACGCCAAAGGAACGGGCCTCCCGGGTCTTCCTGCCGCACAGTGGCACTGTTTGCAAGGAACGGCGCGTCGAACAGAACGCTCAGGTCGCTGGTTTGGCCGCCGGGAGTGCTGCGGGGCGCCGCCGACCTGCGGCGGTGACGGCGCGGTGCGTTGCCGGAGGCCAACCTGACGCATTTCCTGTCTGCCTGTGCTGCACACTCCCCCGCGCGCTCCCCGTCGCCCCCGAGCGCTCATGGCCAGGCCGAGCGGGCGCATCTGGACAGTTCCTCGCCCGAGTACACACCCGAAGCACACGTTCGCCACCATGCGAGCGGCCGTCGTCCGCGCTCTGCCCTCGCGCCTCTCCGCGGCGGTCGGGGAGGCCGCGGGCCTCGCCTCCGCGCTGTCGCAGGACAGGTACGCCATCCTCACGCCACCTCCTCGCCGTCCTGAGCCAATCCACCCCGCTGATCGATCACACCGGCTCGCCAGCCCCCTCAAGCTGCTTGCGCAACACACGCCGCGAGATTGCGGTACAACGCGCCCCCCGGGCGTGGTTCGGTGCGCCAAATCCTCACACACACATCACACAGCCCATCCGTATCTGCAAGCAGGTCCCTCGCCACGTCACTCCCCCCCCGGGAGCCATCTGGGCGCCCGGTGCGCTCCGCCAAGCGCCCCGCCGCGGGCAGCCCGCCCTTCGACGACGACGCCGTCCTCGCGCAGCACCCCGACATGGTTCTGCCTCCGAACCACGAGTCCGGGATGCGGCGCGTGCGCCCGAACGCCACGCGGCGGCTCCAGCCCCGGGACGTGGGGTTGCCGCAGCCGACGCAGTACCTCGACCACGTGCAGACGGGGCGGCTGCTGCAGCTGCTCAAGGACGACAGGGAGCCCTTCGCGGAGCTCGTCGGGCTGGTGTCGGCGCCGGCGCAGGAGCTCGAGAGGGACCTGCGTCAGGCCAAGGACAAGCTGGGCGACCTGGGGAGGGCGGTGGACTTCAACTACCTGAGTCAGGTGGCGGCGCGGGAGGGCGAGGGCGAGGCGGGGGAGAAGAAGGAGTAGCGGGCGCGCCGTGGCGCGAGTGAGGGGCCATCTGACATGACATCACAGAGGGGCTTGTGGGCGCTGTTCCGTTGCACCGCGGCTACTCCGGGTTCTTGAGCGTTCAGCGCGCTGGTACTGTGGACGACGCGAGCTGTGGGATGATGCGCCTCTGTGACGTTCTTGCGACGCCTCCTGGGTCCCCTGCTAGAGGGCATCGGGACGGGGGTGCGACGGGGGGGGGAGTTGCGCGCGGACGCAGCGTGGTGCGTGCGCGTCCGAGCGGGCGCGACTCGCGCGGCCACGTTTCGACGTGTGGCGGGTTTGACGTCGAGGTGAGGGTGTGTGAGAGCAGTGCGTCGCACTGGTACAGCCACGCCGAGCCGGCACCCTAGGCGCGTGCAACGCCGGTTCCTGACGTCGACCATGCCTTCTGCCAAGCCGGGGATGGTCGACGTGTAGAACCTTTGCCAGGCGCAAAGGTGGCATAGGTTCTGCACGTCCACCATGCCAGGCGCAGCAGCAGGCATGGTGGACGTCAGGAACCGCGCTGCGCGCACACAGGCCGCCACCCTGTGTGCGCGCAGCCCGGTTCCTGACGTCGACCATGTCAGCTGCTGCGCCTGGCATGACGGACGTGCAGAACCTTTGCCAGGCGCAGCAGCTGGCATGGTCGACGTCAGGAACCGCAAGTGCGCGCACACAGGGTGGCGGCTCGGCGTACTCCTTGCAGCGCAGCGGCTTGCCGCCCTCCGTCCCGAGGACGGGCCGCGAGCACGCCCTGCGCGGCATGCTGGCCGCACCCGCGCGCCTGTCCACGGCACGGAGGGCGGCCAGCCGCTCCACTGCAAGGGGCACGCCGCCCCCGGCACCTCGGGTGCGCGCACCGCTTGCTCACGGCGTCCTGCATGCCCGGTGCGCCAGGCTCGGCACCCGGCATGTAGGACGTCGTCAACAAGCGCTGCGACCACCCAGGGCGCTCGGTTCCGCGAGCGCCTTGCAGCGGAGCGGCTTGCCGACCTCGGCCCCGAGGACGGGCCGCGAGCACGCTGAGCGCGGCATGCTGGGCGCACCCCGGGCCGTGATGCGGGCAACAGTACCGTTGGCACTGATGTAGGCAGTTGGGGTCGCGAACTGCCTGTCCTGGAAGGCCGCGCCGAGCCACCTGGCCTCCGCGCCTCCTTGGAAGAGCAGGTACGTGTCCGCCGCTCCAAGCAACCGCCCAGGGTGCCTCGGCAGCGCTTCTGCGGCGAGCATGGCCCGGCGACGCTGGGAAGTGACCGTCGGCGGACGCGACGGCGCCCCGCCGTCACGCCCGGCCCCTTGCGGCCACGCACGCGGCAGTAGCACGCACGGCGCCAGCAGCAACAGCCCGCAAACGAGCCCCACACGACGGGCGCGGGCACCGGACGGTTCGTTCGCCGGAAAGCTATCGCGGCCGGCACGGCCAGGGGGAGAGCGGTGGGACGCTGAAGAGGTGCTTGAATGCTGCTGCCAGCTGTAGTGAGCACGTGCACGCGGTGTGCGGGGGCTATGAGGGGCTCCGTTGCACGCACCGGGGCAGGTCCGTTGATGCAGGCTCACGATGCACGCTGCGCGCACCGGTGGTGTGGGCGGGGGTGCGGGTCGTTCGTGCGCGACATCCCTGAGACAGGACGTTGAGGTGGGCGGGATGAGGGAGCCGACTTCGCACTGGTGGTGAGCAGCGGGTCGAGGAAGTTGATATTGGCCTCGAAAACGGGACACGCGAAGGGGTTTGTCTGTGAGCTGGCCGCTCGCCTCAACGAACTTATATGAGCGAAGCACGGTTCGCCCGCCGGTGCGGCTGCAGGCGGCGACTCTGGGCGACAGGAGCGAGGGCCAGATGTTCGGGTCCCCCGAGCGAGGGCCGCCTCGCGGAGCGCCGGTGAACACAACAGATGAATGCGGCTGACGAACTCATTTTCTGCGAGCCTGTCGCGATCGCTTAGTTGCGGGAAAACGGCGTACCCGAGCAGTGCAGGTGCCTCGGTGATCCTGACCACGAGAGACGCGACATGCCATCGCACTGGTGGCAAACGCAGTAATCGAGCTAGGCACACCCAAGCAAAGTATGGACGGACCCCGCTCACGGTGGCACTTGGTCCGGAACGCCCGCCCTACCAGGGAGGGGGGATGTCAACATGGGGGACTATTCGACAGGTCCCCCGCTGGTGCGCGAGACCAACGCGATTCACCCACGCTGCCTGGCCGCGCGCGCACCGATCCGGCGCGAACATACGCCTCTCGCAGCGCGCCGCTCGCGCGCACCACACCGCGCCCCCCCAGCGCGGAGCGGCTTCTTTGTCGCGACGCGCGCCTCGTGCAGAGTCTGTCACAGCGTGGAGCGCCCGCGCGCAGCAGCGCGTCACTTCGGTGGTTCCGCGGGCGCCGGCTCCGGCTCCCCGATCTTCTTCCCGTCGGGCCCGATCTGCTCCGTCTCCACCTTGGGGTCCATCCGGCTGTCCCAGGGCGACGTGAGGCTGAACGCGCGGTACTGCTGCGCGAGCTCGAGCGGCTCGTACACCACGCGCTTCTCCGTGTCGTCGAACCGCACCTCCTCGTACCCTGCGCGCCGGGGAGAGGCAGCAGGGGGTTCTGGGCGGGCGTGCGGCGGCCCCGGGCGTGCTTGCGGCGTTCCGGCGACCGCGGGCGCATGGAGGGGGTGCGTGGGGCGGTGGCGGGCGGGCGAGCGCGGGCGGGGCTGCTGGGTGCGCGTGCGGGAGGAGGGGTGGTTGCGGCGTGCCTGAGAGCGGGAAGTCCTTGCGCAGGGGGTGGCCCGTGAAGCCGTAGTCGGTGAGGATGCGGCGCAGATCGGGGTGGTTCGAAAACCGGACGCCGTACATGTCCCAGGCCTCGCGCTCGAACCAGTTCGCGGCAGGGAAGAGCTCCACCGCAGAGGGGACCGGCGTGAGCTCGTCCACGTCCACCTTGAGCCGTATCCTGCGGATCAGCGTCCGGGATAAAATACAACGTTCACGGCGTGACGGCGCTGAGGCGTCTCGTGCCCCACGCAGCCCAGGGCACGCGGAGAAAGCCCGGCACCCGAGGTCCATCAACTCGCTCCCGGCGCTCCAGCCGCGCGCGCGCAGGCCCGGGGAAGCGCGGCGCGCGCAGTCCACGCGTGTACGGAGCGCGCGGGTGCGCGCGCTGCCGCCGGGGCGGCACAGGCGCGCCGGGACGCACCGCTGGGCATTGTGGACGCTCAGGAGGTGGTACACGACGTCGAACCGGTTCTCGCGCTCCGGGTAGTCCACCCCGCAGACGTCCATCAGCTGCTTGAACTGCAGGTTCGCGTCATCCCGCAGATACTGCACAGCACACCACGCCGCGCGGCATCGAGGGAGGTGGGTCCACGAAACGGCCGCTCCCGGGCCCGCACGGCCGCGCGAGGCCGTCCCGAGCACGCCCGTGCAGGGACCGTGGTCCAGGCACTCACCCGGAGGATGCTGAGCACGGCGGAGGGTCCGCTCGCGGTGAGGGTGACCTCGTTTTGCTTGGAGACTTCCACCTTCCGGAGCAGCGACGGAATGCCGCGCCTGACCTGGTTGGCCAGCGCGATCACGTGCGACGACATGGCCACTGCGCTCGCGTGGTCCCCGCCTGCGGCCCCCCCGGCTAGACTCGCGGCTTCAGGCGAACAACTTGACGTGTGTTTGTGACGCTGTGGAGGAGCCTGCCAGGCGCCCGGCGTCCTACGATGCCCTCCCGACTCGACAAGGCCCTGCTTGAGCGAAGTGGGCCCGCGCGGCGCCAGCCGCGGGGCATGGCGCGTGTGGGCGCAGCACACGCAGCCTGATGGCGGGGGGGAGACGTGGACCCGGGACGGACTGAGGACGCGGCGGCGTGGGGCGATTGCGACGCGGAGCCTTGGGGACTGTAGGAGTCTGCCGATAGGACAGCCGCTTGTGTATCGGAAGCGGTTCCAGCGCATGTGCGCCCCGCTGTTTCCCCGGACACAACGCGCCCCCTAGACGCGCACCGTCGCGCACGTTGCCGGTTGTACTTCGGCGCACGAGCCATCAATCTCGGGTCGATTCGTCCATAGGGAGTTTCGCGGCAGTACGCGTAGCTGCGCGCCGCGGTGGCGCATCCTGTAGCAGCGCCAGGACACAATGGGCAAGAAGCGCGCGGCAAAGGACCGCCTGCACCTCAGCGCGACGGAGTGGAGGGAGACGTATGGGGGCTTTAAGGGCAAGGCCAACCTGCCGTACCGCAACCTCCCGTTCTACTGCTGCGCGCTGTCGTTCTCCCCCTTCGAGGATGCAGTCTGCGCGCCCGACGGCACCTGCTTCGACATCGTCAACATCGTGCCCTACGTCAACAAGTTCGGCAAGCACCCCGTCTCCGGGGAGCCTCTCGCGCTCAAAGACCTCACCAGGTGCCGCCCAGCGACGCTCCTGTGCATCCAACACTGCCACGACCCGCCACGCCGAAACTTCGCGCCCCCCTCGGGCCGCGCACCGCGTCCAGGGCGCCAGCGCCCCTCCTGCGGCTCGCCGCACACGTCCGCGCGACGCAACCTGACACACCCCCCCTGCGTGCGCGTTGTTGTGCCTCCAGGCTCACGTGGCACAAGAACGGCGACGGCGAGTACGCGTGCCCGGTCACGGGCAAGGTCTTCACGGAGCACACGCACATCGCGGCGGTGAAGCCCTCGGGCAACGTGTACTGCTGGACGGCGCTGGACGAGCTGAACATCAAGGCCAAGAACTGGCGGGATCTGATCTCGGACGAACCCTTCAAGCGCTCGGACATCATCCACCTCCAGGACCCGGCCAAGCTGCGCGCGCAGACGCTCGACCAGTTCGACCACGTCAAGAACGACCTGACGGCGGGGGAGGGGGTGTCGGAGGACAAGGCCGCGGGGGTGAATTTGGGGGCGGCCTCCGACGACCTGAAGCGGATGATGGGCGACCTCGGGAAGCGGGAGGAGGACGCGGCGAAGAAGGCGGCGGCGCGGGACGCCGCGAGGGCCACGCTGGACGCGGCCGGGCGCCCGCGAGGGGGGCCGCAGGACCCGCGGCTGCGGGCGCCTGAGAGGCGCGCGAACCCGGTCGCTGGCTGTCTGCGTGGCATGTGTCAGCGGCGGCCGCGCGGCGCGTTTCGCTGGAGACGTGCGGTCGACGTCGTTTCCGAAGTCGTGGTTTCCTAATTGCGGGTTGATTGATTGGGTGGTGTTGATCCGAGGGGCTCCCGCGTGCGCGCAGGGAGGACGTGGTGCTGCGGAAGAAGCCCGGCGCGCTCACGTGGGACACGGACGAGCGCGCTGGCACCGCTGCTAAGCGCGCTGGCGAGAGCAAGCTGCAGGCGCTGCTGCGGGAGAAGAAACCGGGGCTGCACAAGATGGAGCCCGCGAAGCACTCGACGGGGTCGATGGCGCGCGGGTTCACGTCGACGGCGTTCACGGGGAGCACGAAGGTCGAGCGCGAGATGGTGCGCGTGCAGCGCAGGCCGAGGAAGAAAGGGTGAGCGACAACGACGACGACGACGCGCCTGAGGGCCTTTCTGGGACAGACGCGCAGCAGCGGACACGTGTCTGGCGATCCCGCTTCATTCGCGCGCGAGAACGAACGCGCCGCGTGTATGTTCGTATATTCGTATTTGTTTGTTTGTGTGCAGGTATCTGCGGATCATGACGAACCTGGGGGACCTGAACGTGGAGCTGCACGCGGACATCGTGCCGAAGACGTGCGAGAACTTCATGGCGCTGGCGGAGGTCGGGTTCTACGACAACTGCGTGTTCCACCGCAGCATCCGCAACTTCATGATTCAGGGGGGCGACCCGACGGGCACGGGGACGGGCGGGGAGTCCATCTTCGGGGAGACGTTCGAGGACGAGTTCGACCTGCGGCTCACGCACGACGGCCGCGGCGTGCTGTCGATGGCCAACTCGGGGCCCGACACCAACGGCAGCCAGTTTTTCATCCTGTACAAGTCGGCGCCGCACCTCGATAACAAGCACACGGTGTTTGGCAAGGTGAGTGGCGCGGGGGTGCGCGAGGCGGTGGCGGTGCGTGGCGGGTGCGTGTGCGCGAGTGGTGGCTGAGGGGGGGTTGTGTTGTTGTGTGGGGGAGTGCAGGTAGTGGGCGGGATGGAGACGCTGACGGCGATGGAGCGCGTGGAGACGGACAACGACGACAAGCCGAAGCGAACGATCCGCATCGTCGGCTGCGAGATCTTCGTGGACCCATTCAAGGAGCTCGACGAGGTGCGAGACCTGAATCCTCGATCTGCGCTCCCTTCCCAGGCCCTGGTCGCGAGTCCGCACCCAGCTCCACGCCCGGGCCGCCTCGGCGCACGCCGGCCCGGCCAGCGCGCGCACATTCGTCACGCAGCTCAAACAACAACATCATCGGTGCGCCTGTGAGCTGCGTAGGAGGAGGAAAAGCGGGCGAGGGACAAGGCGGCGAAGGACAACCTGGCGCGCACGGACAAGCGCGGGGCGTGGTTCTCGAACCCGGGGCAGGCCAACGCCCCCGCGGCGGCCGGGGGGGGAGTCGGGAGGTACCTCCCCAAGGCGGGAACGGGGGCGGTGGGAGCTGGGCCCGTCGCGGACATTCCGACGGGGCCGGCGCCGGCGAAGAAGAAGCAGAAGACGGGCGGGTACGGCAATTTCGACGCGTTCGGGTGACGGTGCGCGTGGTATGATTTGTGCGTGGCGGTGTCGGACCGAGTCGGTGCTTGGTTGTTACTACCCCCCCCCGGGCTGACGCGAACCCGAGCAAGTCCCCGTGCGTATGAGGAGCGTTGCGGCGGTGGTGTTCGCGAAGTGTGTGCGGTAGAGCGGCTCCAGGTCGGGGGATTCAGGCGCGCGTGCCTCCGTCTTGCCCCCCTCTGGATCTACAAAGCGCATGGTGTGGCGCGCCGGCCGCGCAATTCCGTCTCCTTGCGCGCCGGACGAGGACAGGACGCCTTCCTGTGGCGTCGGCAGGCCGCGCCCGCGACGCGAAGCGCCCTGATGCGGCCCGGCGCGGGAGGGCGTGATTCAGGGCCTACAAACGCTACGTGGCGCTCCGTACGTGATGTTTCGAGCTCGCACGTCCGTGCTTCTGGGATACTTCATACTAGGCCTTGCGCTGTGGGTTGCGCAAGCACTCGATGGGGCGGCAGAGCGCGCGGCAGAGGCCGCTGCTGAAGCCGTGGTGCCTAGCGAGTTCGAAGTGCCGCCAGCGGCGCGCAAGACGTCCTCCGTGTTCTCCGCGCCGTGCGAGGACCAGGAGCTGTGGCTGGAGTACGTGCTGACCAACGAGACGTCGCGGGTTGCGTCCACCAGAGGCATCCTCACCTTGACCAACAACAGACAGGCTGAAAAGGTGACGAACCTCCTTGTTACGTTCGGGTACCCGAGCGAGGACGTGCGCATCACGGACATCAGGGGGGCCGTCATGATCGACGACGACGAGACGGACGGAACGATCGACGTGGCGAACACGGGCAGCACCGCCACCCTCGCGCCGGGCGGGTCGGCGCAGATCAGCTTCCAGATCGTCGACCGGACGTCATCGGCCTTCTTCCTCTCCTCCGACACTATTTCTCGGCTCGATCTCGACAACGTCGCGGTCAACGGAGCCAGCTGCGAGGTGCGCGCTCGACCTGTGCACCGTTGTGCTCCCCTCCGCCACGCACGCCGCCCCTCCCCGCCGGCTCCCGCGCCTGCTTTCCGACGACAGCGATGCGTTCTCCGGCGCTCCCGCGCAGACGCACTCCTCGACGTTCCAGCCGGGCGTCGACTGCCGCAGCACTCTCGACGGCTGCCGGCAGCACCTCTGCTGCGGGGCCAAGATCGACGCGGGCCCGCCGAAGAGCCTCACGCAGGGGCCGGTCTTCGAGACCGTCGAGGTCGTGTACGACGACAGACTCGGCCCCGGCTGGTATGACTGCTCGTACCGGTGCGCAGCCCGCCGCTGCTGTTCCCGCCTGCACACATCATCGGCCTCGTCGTTCGCGCAGCGCAGCAGCAGCCCCTCGCAATGCTCCGTCTGTCTTCTCACGGCCTCCGCTGTGGCGGACGATGCCTTGCAGGGGCCAGTTCTTTGTGCAGGGTCCTGGGTGGGTGATCAACACATTCGCTGGCGACGCCGCCGTCGCGGCGAATCTTCTCGAGGGCGGCGCGCTGAGCTTCTGCGCGGATCACGCGCCGATGCGGGGCGACGAGGCGGCTGCGGCGACGTCGGCGCTCCGCTTCTGGGTCGTTGGCACGTCAGCGCTGGCTGCCGTGCAGCTCGTGCTCTCCCGGGAGTCCTTCGCGGCGGCGAACGCGACGAACCTGCCCGTCAACGCATCGGCGGCGTCGCGGCGGATCGGTGTGCCCTCCCCGGGGGGGTTCGCGACGGTGGGGGAGTATAGCCAGTCTGACGTGGCGCCGTCTGCCTTCTGGGCGCGCCCGCTGAGCGAGTACGGCACGGTCAGCCGCAGCGAGTGGACGCAGGTCGTCGTGCCGCTGGCGTCGGTCACCCCGGCGTCGCTCGCGGCCCGTTTCAACCGCATCTCCTTTTTAGACAACCTCGGCCTGCAGCCCATGTTTCTGCTCGACGACCTCTCCATCGTCGCGGACATCACGTCAGGCACGCTCCCGCTTGCACTGCGTGCGCCACGAGGCCGGCCGCGGCTCGGACATCCCTGGTTTATCAACTGTTTTGATAATACCAATTGTCAAATCTTATCCTTGCATGATGCGAGCCGTTTTCCTCGCTCGAATGCTCTGCAGCGGAGAGCCCGCGCGCGGAGGCCTCGTCGACCGCGGTGTTCGACGACGCTTTGGCCGCGGGGTGGCGCAGCTGCTCGTGGGGCGCCACCGTCGTCGACCAGTGGGTGGCGCAGGTGTACAGCGGCGAAGCATCGCTCGGCGCGCAGCTCGCGCCGCAGGGCGGCCTCTCGCTCTGCGCGTCGCAGCCGTTCGGCCCGGCCTTCGGGCACGACACGCTGCAGTTCTCGATCCTCGGCGGCGCCCGGCTTGCAAACGCGTACCTGTCGCTGTCGTTCAACGCCACGGCGAGCGACGGCGACGTCGGGCGGATCCAGGCGGCGGTGCGGTGCGCGCAGGTCGCACTGGACTGCGCGGACGGCGCGGGCGTCACTGCGATTCATCTCGCGGCTTTGGGACCTATTGCCGAGTCCTCCTGGAGCGTGTTGACGCTCAACCTGACAGCAGCGGCCGCAGCCGCGTCGAGTCAGCTGGAGTCCGGCTGGAACCGCATCACGATCTCCGAGCCCACGGGCCTGGCGCCTGCGCTGGCGCTCGACGACATCCGCCTGGTGTCGAAGCAGTCGGGAATGGCGGCGGACCGGGGGGGCGAACAGCTGCCGGCCGCGAAGCCAATCTTCGGTGAGGATGCGTCCTCGCTGCAATGCAATGAAATGCGGTGCGGTGAGGTCGGTGCAGGTCATTGGTGAATCGCGTTCCGTGGATTGAGACGTCGTTTGCTTTTTGTCCTGGTGTGTGTGTGTCGCAGATCTACCGCTGGGTCCGAGCACGACCGAAGCGCCCAGCGCGGTCGCGCCGGGGGCCGAGCCGGCGGGCCCCGCTGCAGGGCTGCCTGCGCCCGTGGGACCGCTGCCGCCGGCCGTGCCCACTGGCGCGCCTGACAGGGCGCCCGAGGTGCAGGAGGCGGCTGAGGGACGCCGCGCGGTCGTGAGCACGTGGGTGTACGTCGTCGGCTCGGTCTTCTTGGCCATCGTGCTCGGCGGCGCGGGGATCCTCGTCGTTCGCGCTGTCAGACGCAACCGCGAGCTGACTCAGCGGATCGGGACAGCTCCGGGGGACAGAGGCGCCTCCGCAACGCCCGTCAGCGACGAGTACAGACAGGTGAGGGCAGTCGCGCGTCGATTCATCACGCTGAATCGATGGTTTGCATCATCGAGTACGGAACAAATATCAACAAATATCAAATATAATTGCATGAATAAGATGCCAATTGAGCTTCGTGGTTGTCTTGATGGCTCCAGGCTCTGAGGACGGAAGTGAACTCCACGGCAGTCGAGTTCGACGGCTCCGCGCGCGGCCCGCGCCCGTGGTCGTCCCGGGGCCCCTCTCCACGGGGTGGGGGCGTCCCGCTGCCACGTCATCGCGGCCTGGCCAGTCCCCCCTCTGGGCCCGGAGACCCCTTCGGCACCCACGGCACGCTGTACGCGGGCTCCCGGCCCACCTCGACCGCGCACCGGCACTCCTCGCGCCACCACGACTCGAGCGCCCCGTCTCGTGACTGCGCAACGGGCGACACCCTGCGCGCTCCGTCGCAGCTCGCTGCCGTGCTCCGCGAGGGCGGCGCGGGCGTCAGCCACGAGGCCGTCGCGATCGCGCAGCGCCTGATGGCCAACCCGGTCTGCGTCGAGGTCGACGAGGGCGAGGTGTCTTTCACCGACAACGAGCTCCTCGGGTCGGGCGGGTTCGGATGCGTGTACGCCGGGCACTGGCGCGGGCGCTCCGTGGCGATCAAGGTCCTGTTCGGCATCTACGAGCCCGCGCAGCGCGAATACCTGGACTTCCTGCGTGAGGTCGAGATCCTGGTCAACGCGACGGAGAAACGACACCCGCGCGTCGTGCAGTTCCTGGGGGCGTGTTTCCGGCCGCCGCAGGTCTTCGTCGTCGCGGAGCTCGCGACGGGCGGCAGCCTCGCGTCCCGCCTGCACGGGCCGTCCGGCAGCGGCGCGCTGCCCTACGGCGAGGCACTGGTGGTCGCGTGCGACGTAGCCGAGGCGATGATGTCGCTGCATCCGAACGTGGTGCACCGCGACCTCAAGCCGCACAACGTGCTGCTGTTCGAGGGCGCGAGGGCGAAGGTGGCGGACTTCGGGGTGTCGCGGCTCAAGGACCGCACGTACCTGTCGACGCAGCACGTACACGTCGGGACCGTGCAGGTCGGGTTGCTTTGTGGCCCCCGCGGCTCCACCCGCTCGCGCTGCTCTTTTCGCCCCCGCTCACACCCGCGCGCCGCTTGTTGTCTGTGCAGTATATGGCGCCGGAGATCTTCACGGACGAGCCGATCGACGAGAAGTGCGACGTGTTCAGCTTCGGGATCCTCCTCTGGGAGGCGCTCACGGGGCTCAAGCCGTACGGGGTCCTCGAGGGCATTCAGGTCATATACAGGTGCGCGGGCTTTCCGATTATGTTTTCATGGATGATTCTCAATCGCTACCGCAAGCGCACGCATGCACACGCACGCACCAGCGAGGCGGTCCCTTCCGGCCGTGTTCGCGCAGGATGTCGACGGGATGGCGCCACCAGGTCCCGGACTCGTGCCCGGCGCCCATCCGTCGACTGATCGAGGCGTGCTGGGCGCAGGACCCCGCGGCCCGCCCTCGCTTCTGCGAGATTCTCCGCGTCCTCGAGGCGGAGCTGCGCAGCCTGGGCATCGTGCGGCCGCCGGACGGCCCCGTCACGCAACACCGTGCCCCGCGCCGCCCTTCCCGCCACAACGGCGTGCGGCCCGGCGGCGCGTCGACCGGCGGCGCGTCCTCCAGCTCGCGCATGTCGCTGTGGAGCCTCCCGACGGAGCGCGCCAAGGCGCGCATGGCGCTCTCCGTGGTCGGACCCAGGCCCGACAACAACGTCTATTGGCCCCGGGGGCAGTGTCCGCGGTCCGTCTCGGCGCCGCACCCGCGGATCTACGCCGCCCTCGCAAAGCCCCACCTGCACGTCTCGCGCTCCCAGCCCGCCCTCGCGCCCCCGGCGACGCCCCACAGTCCCCCCATGTTCTACCGGGCTGACAGCAGTGGCGCCAGCTCGCGCGCCACCGGCGCGACGCCCGCGAGCGGCCCGCAGCGGCGCGCCGCGCTGCCGCACACGCCGTGGCCTCGGAGCGGCAGCCTGGGCAGCAGGCGGGCCGGCGCGTCACGACAGCTGTCGTCACTGGTGGATGGATCGCTGCCGCCCTCGGACGTGATGTTCGACGTCAGCAGGCTGACGGAGGGGTCTGGGGGGACGCTGTAGGCGCGCCGCGTGTGATGATGACGTCCAATGGGGGGGGAGGTCTCCGGCTTTGCTGACTGGTCTGACTGCTGTCGCGACGCGCCCTGCCGCGGCTTTGACGGGCGCGGAGCTGCGTGCACGGGTCGAGTCTGCGCTTCTTGGGGCCGGGAGGACGCCGTCATTGCTGTCGACGCGCGCGTTGCGGGTGTTTGCGGACGTGTAGGAACGCAGAAGGGATCTCCGTATTGGCGACGTTAGGTGGACTCGTTTGGACGTGCTGTTCGCAGGCTCGCGACTGACGATGGTGGAGCTCGTGCAGGGCCTGAACCGGCCGTTCGCGCCGCGTATTTCTCCGCGACCGCCACCGCGAAGAGTCCAGCAGCCGAGGGCGACGGCGAACGGCTCCGGGGGCGCCAAGGCGTCGCCAACGGCCGATAAACCGGAGCAGAAGCTCACGGTGAGGCACCGGTCGGCTGTTCGCCCCTCACGGCGCGCCCTGTGTGCCGCATTGCCGGCCCTGCTGACCGTCGGCCCACCCAGACGGCGACGCGCGGCCGGCTGCCGACCCGGACTGTGTGTGCCCATCGCAGGCTAGTGAGCGTCTGAGACGGCTCCAGGAGCGGCGCAAGGCCAGCATGGAGGAGCTGGAGCGCGTGAAATCGTCCACAGCGTCCAAGGTGTCCAGCGTGACCAAGGCGTCCACTGTCACGCGCGCCCCAGGGCCGCCCCAGGTACTCCCACCCTCGGACCGCCACATCACGACCGCCTCGCACTTTCATGGCAGCGCATTCGCCGAAATGGCCCCGGGCCGAGGCGGAGCGGCCCCCTAGGTCGAGTTGACCGCCCTTCGCCGCCACACCGCGCGTCCCCCGGAGGCGAGGCGCCTCGCGGACGGCCCCAATCGCGACTTCACCCTCGGTACCGTCCCGCAGACCCCGAGCGGCGCCATTGGAGGCCAGGCGGCCGCAGCAAGGCCCCGCCCAGCGGCCGGCGGGGTCGGTTTCCAAGGGCACCGCGGGGTGGACATTCGCATGTACGAGCAGGTCCAGCGGTCCCAGCAGCGCCTCAGCGAGCAGCTCTCCGACGCCAAGAGGTACCCCGCGACCCCCCCCGCGCGCCCCCACGGTCACAGGCCCCACATACGTTCCAGTGGAAGTTCCCCGTGTTACACCCCCCAAAACGCCCCCCGCGCAGGTACGCGGTGTTCCTGGAGGAGGACGCGGAGGAGCGGATGGCGGAGATCACGATGCAGTCGGAGCTGCTGAACGCGGCGTCGCAGGAGGTCAGCGCTCTGATGCGGCTCGCGAAGCGCACGGCCGACGGCGCCGAGTTCGGGGTGGACCCGGAGGCCGCGGCGGAGGACATGCGGAAGCTGATGGCGCGTCTGGAGGAGACGGAGAAGATCCTGAGAGAGGTGCGCGCCCGATCTGCACGCACGCAAAGCGCTGTGTTCGTTGGTGCTGGTGCTGTTGCTGTGGGTGGGCGGTGGCGCTGACGCGCTCTCCCGCCGGCCCCCCTCGCGTGCAGACTGCCAAGAAGTCGGACAACTTCCGGCCGCGGCTGGTGCCCATCACGTGGGTGGGCGTCGCGAACGACGTGCGCTCCCCCCCCTCCCGCAACGCCGCCCCGCGCACGCACCGCTCCGCCGCGACACCACCCCTTCGCTGAGCAACCGATCACGAAGCACCGACCCCTGCGCAGTCCCCGGACAGCGGCCCAGAGTCGCACAATCGCCCTCCCCTCTCTCAGCTCATCCGGAGTGTCGTCAGCTCAGCCCGCGTCGCTCGTTCCCGGCCCGCAGGTGAAGCTCATGGGGGACTTCGACGAGTGGACGCGCGGCATCGACTTGTCCGCGGAGGAGCTCGGCGACCAGGTGTTTATGCGGTTCGCGGGAGAGGTCATGCTGCGGCCGGGGGAGTACCAGGTCAAGTTCCTGGTGGACGACGAGTGGCGCATCGCGCCGGAGTGGCCGACGGTGATGGACGAGGAGGGCAACGAGAGCAACCTGCTCGTTGTGGACTGAAGCAACAAACAGGCGCCGCATGCGGGACGGCACGGGTTCTGCGTGCGAGCGCGGACGCGAAAGGACTGGTGGGTCGTGGACGCGTCGGTGCGCGTGTGAGCCCAGTTGGACGGCCGTGGGGCCCGCTGCCCCTCCTGCGCGAGCACGTGTCGCTGCGTAACACGAGGGTGCCTGAGAGGGCTGCGGTGCATAGAAGCGCGGAATCTCCGCTCCGTTGATGGCTCCGGGCGTCTACTGCGTTGTTGGCAACGGCGCTGACTTGGAACCGGTGTTTTTGCGGCCCGTGCCGTGTCGCAGCGGTTGCTGGCACGGGGGGGCTGGGTCACCTGGACGGGCCCGGACACGCCCCGCCCGGGGCTCCAGAGCCGGTCTCGCTGGCGCGCAGCGGTGCGCTGTGCATGCAGAACAACTGTGCGGCGCACACGAGGAAAAAGGCGCAGCCTACCTGCGCCGTTCGAGTCGCCCAGCGAGAGCGCGAGACCGTGTCGCGCCCGCACCGTGCATCGTGCCCCCGGGCGGACCGAGCGCGATGCGGGCCGCACGGGCCCTTTTGGCAGTGCTCGCGCTGCTGCTCGCGGGGTCTCTTGGCGCAGCGGCGGCGCGGACGGGTGCAGAGTGCGACGGGTCATGTGCGAGCGAGAGCGCGGCCCTGGAGCGCCGCCTCCAGACCGTGCCAGACCCCGTGCTGATATGCAGCACTGTCGTCCTGTCCTTCGTGGAGCCGAAGGTCAACGCGTTTGGCCAAGCTGACGTCGGGCAGACGCTCACAAGCGCAGGCAAGTCTCTCGACGCACGCTGCGGCCGTGGCACGGTGGCTGTTCAGAGGAGCCACGCATACGCAGCAGGCGCGAGCGCACGCGTCGAGGACGCGTCGCGGGCGCACCGGCAGCCTGGGCCAGAGACGTTGGTGCAGCGCCGCCAACCTCCTGCCCACCCGTGCGCTGCGTGGTGCAGAATTCGAGACCCGCTACACGGGCGTCACGGTCAACCTGATCGCTAACGTCATGCGACGGCTCGGGTGGAACTACCAGGTACGCCGGGCGACCCCTCGGAGCGAGCTCACGCCTGTGCGCGCGCTCTGCGGCGCATGCCTCCCTTTCCGGCCATCGAACCACCCCCAGCGCCCGCATATTCGGCGCATATGTCGACGTGCGGCGTCCGCAGCCGCAGCGCCCTCTTGCTCGTGGCCCCACGTGGTCGAACGCAGTTTCAGTTGGGCCCCTTGACCCGCAGGTGCGCTTCTACACGAGCAGCACCGACCTCCTGTACGCGGTGCGCGAGGGCGCGACCTCGGGCTGCCACATCGGCGCGGCGGCGATCAGCCAGACCGCCACGCGCGACCGCTGCGACTCGACTTGCCCCGCGCTCACCACTGTGCCGAGCGAGGCGAACGCGTGCTGCCTGGACTTCACGCACGACTACCTCCCGAGCGGAGCGAGCATCCTCTCGCGCTCCTCGGTCAGCAGCGCCGGGGTCCGCAAGCTCTTCGAGGCCCTCGTGCAGCCCGAGCTTATCAATGTCCTGTGCTGGACCTTCATGGCGCTCATGGTGGTCGCGCACATCATGTGGTGGGTCGAGTCGGGCATGCAGCCGAAGAAGATCAGCCCGAAGTACCTCATGGGCATCGACGACGCGCTCTGGCTCTGCCTCGTCACGCTCACCACCGTTGGTGCGCCCCGCGACGCAGCGACGACACGCAGCCGCGCACTGCGACCGCCGCGCCCGCGCCGCGCGTGAAACCCGGTCGCCCAACGCACGAGCTGCTCGGTGCGCGACGCAGGGTACGGCGACCTCGCGCCCGTGAGCGGCTCGGGGCGCATCGTGGCGGGCGTGTGGATGATCATCGGCCTGCTGTTTATTTCGACGCTGTCCGGTATATTGGCCGCCGTGTGGGTGGAGACGCGCCTCGCGCGCTTCACGTTCGTCAGCGGCCTCCGCGAGCTCAACGGCCGCACCGTGTGCACCACCGAGGGCTACTTGACCGAGCTCCTGGCGTCGACGCGCCCCGCCGCGGTGTTCGTCGTGCCGGACCAGGAGGCCTGCGTGGTGCGGGTGTCGTCCGGCGCGCAGGAGACCGCGCTCCTGGACTGGCCCGTGGCGCGCGGGATCATCTCCCGCGGCCTCGTGCCCGACGACATGGCGCTGACGGGGATCCTTTGGCCCGGCGACATCGCGCTGGCCACTCGCGAGGGCTGGGAGCACCTCGGGTCGCTCAACGAAGGTGCCGCTCCCCGCCGCGCCCGCACCTGCCCACCCTTGCCCTGCGCGGAGATGAGACGCCATTTCGTTGTCGCTTGCCGCTGCGCACGCACGCGTGTTGACGCGACGGCGGCTGTCGTGGCTTGCGTGCGCGCGCAGAGCTGCTGTCGTTCACGACGGAGCGGGTGCCGCTGTCGGCGTCGGAGAAGACGCACGAGGTGTCGGTGCGGGAGTTCTTTCCGAACGAAAACGGCATCGACAGCGTGGCCAACGTGGTGACGTTCGGCGACGGCGAGACCGAGATCGAGAAGGGCGACGCGCAGGCCAGCGACTCGTACAGCTGGGGCGTCATCGGCACCACGCTGGCCCTGCTGGCCGTCTACGTAGTCATGACGGGGCTGGTGTGGTTCTACCGGCGCCGCGTGAGGCTCGGGCTGCGGGTCTGGCGGGCGCGGCGGCGGCGCGCGTCCACGGGGCCGAAGCGGGGCGCCTCGGGGAACGAGGTGTCGCCCGAGGGCGCCGACGACGCGCCGCCGTCGATCCACTTCTACGGCGCGCTGGACCGCGGGCTGTACGAGATCACCGCGGCGCTGTTCGACCTGGAGCAGGAGGACGAGAAGATCGACGACAAGCTGGAGGACCTCGAGGAGGAGGAGGCGGAGACGACGACGGAGGAGGGGCAGGAGGTGCCGCCAGTGGCGACGGCGAAGCAGGCGCAGCCGGCCGCGGGGCAGGCGGCACGTGGGAGCGACGAGATCCCCCTGCCCGGGAAGGTCGCGTCCGCGTCGGGGGGAGAAGGGTTGTCGGGGCACGAGCCGCCAAAGGAGCATCCGTCAGGACACCCCCCGGGGGACAGCGTGCGCGAGGCGGGCGCGGTGCGCCCTCTGCACGCGCCTCCGGTGGTGCGCACCGTCGGCACCGCGGGGCGGCAGCAGAGCCGAAGGTTGGCGGCGGCGCACATGTCGTCGGGCCGCCCGCCGGCCGGGAGGGCGGGTGTCCGGTTCGACGCGGGCACGGCTGTCGCAGACGGGCCCGGGCCGCTGTCGCGCAACGCGACGGAGGACGCGTCGTTCTGGGAGCTGGTGGACGGCGACGGCGACACGAAGATCATGCTGAAGACCATGGACGTCCGGATGCAGATGATGATGCAGACGCTGCTGTCGATCGCGAACAGCATGCCGATGCCGCGCGAGCGGCTGGCGGAGGTGCAACAGATGGAGGCCATGCTGGGGCGGCTGCAGCGCCTGCAGACCACGCGCAGGAAGCGCGACTTCAGGTGCGCGAGCCCTCGCGCGTCGCCTCGAAGGACGTGTGCGCGAGCCCTCGCGCGTCGCCTCGAAGGACGTGTGCGCGCCATGCCGTGCCTGCGCCTGGCTGTGGGCCCATGTTGCGGCCCATTGGCACAAGAACAAGCTGGCAGTGCTGTTTTCTTGATTGATCGCGCAGAATCAGATCGATGAAGTCCACGCGGGTCGTCCGCAACACGAGCAGCAGAGTGCGGATCGCGGGCGGCGGCGCCCATTCCGACTCCGAGGCGTCCGAAGAGGGCGACGCGTAGCATGCATCGCCTTCCCGCGCCCCATGTGACCGCGCGATAACCCTCCGGCGCGCCCCCCCCCGCAGAGTGCGAAGCACGGTGCAGTGTCCGACCGAGCTGTCTGCGCAGGACTGGCCCTTCGAATCCGAGGTGTTGCGCCCCGCGGCCGTCCTGCGCCACCTGGCACAATACCTGAGTCAAGGTCATGCCAGCAGCGAATCTGGCGCACGCAGGGCTCTTCCCGCGACATGGGTGCGCCGAGGGCCCGGATTCTGGCAGGTTGCGCGTGCAGGTGCCGTTGCCAGCCGCCCCGAAGTGGAAACGCACGGTCGTATGGCTCACTGCAGGAGGCCGCGTTTCGCGCTTGGCGCGAAGCGCGCGCCGATGACCCGCTACCTGACGATTGCCTGCCTGCTGCTCGCTATCTCATCCTGCTTGTGCGCGGTCGCTGCCAGCTCCCAGGCGGTGCCCGTGAAGTTCGATGCCCCAGAAGACTTCAATGACAGGGACGCGAGGTGAGCGTCCCACTTGCTCTTCCACTTGCGAGGACGCCTGCTCGACTGTGCTTATTGCTCCGGTGCGGAATTCCGTCGCCCTGGCTGCGGAAACCGCGTCCCAGGAATCATCATTCAGAGCCATGTGTAACTGTACAGTTGCAAACGACATGTCGTTTGCAGGGCCCGGCGCGATCCAGGAAACGCGCCCAAGTACGAGCCCGTCGTCTGGACGGAAGAGAGCGCTCGCGAGGCCTTGAACGGCCTGTGGGGCGGCGCGGGCGAGGCCGACGCGACGCGGTCGCTGGCAAGATCGGGTGTGCTGGCCCGGCTGCTGGACATTGAACGGCGCGGGAGCTCTTCTCTGCGCGACGTGCGGATCGGCGAGCGGGGCTTCAACCTCACGAAGTACCGCGAGGGGCAGCCGCAGCAGCCCGCGCTCTCCATCGCGGCGGGCGACCCTGCCCTGCGGCCCAGCGTGCCTCACGTCGACGGCAGCCACCCCGACGGGCAGCTCGTCACGGACTTCGTGCAGCGCGCGGGTACGCGCTTCGTTGTTCCGGGCGACGGCGGATGCCGGCCGTGGCATTTCGCGGGCTTCAACAATTACTATCTGATGCTGCGCGCGGCAAGGCCAGACACGCGGCACGAGGTGGCGGAGGTCCTCGACCGCGCACAGGAGCTGGGTCTCAAAGTGGTGCGTACGTGGGCGTTCAGCGACGGGCCCGGGCAGTGGCGCACTCTGCAGCCTGCTCCGGGGGAGTGGGATGAAGAGCTGCTCCGCGGGATGGATTGGGTGCTGCACCAGGCGTCGCTGCGTGGCGTGCGCGTTCTCCCTGTATTCGCCAACTACTGGTCGCATTACGGTGCGTGTGCGTGCGTGTGTGGATGCGCGCTGAATGGTTGTTGTTTGACGAGGCATGTGGATGGTCCGTGCATCGACGGTGCTGGAGCGTGATGCCTGCAGGCGGCGTGGACCAGTACAACCGGTGGAGCTTCCAGATGGAGACCGGGAGGTGCGTGCTGTGCCGCGCCGTCCGTCCGTGCGACCCGCTTGCGGCACGAGTGTCTCCCGGGACAGAAGTGGATGGTTGTTTCGTACAAATATGTGTGCAGGTGCAACGGCGAGTTCTGGTGCCGCGACGACTTCTTCGTCGACCCCGCGGCCAAGGCGATGTACAAGAACCACGTCCGGACATGGCTGGAGAGGATCAACGTATTCAACGGGAGGCGCTACCGCGACGACCCGACCATATTCGCGTGGAACTTGATGAACGAGCCCCGGAGCACGTTCGACCTGTATGTCGAGCGCCGGAACAGCACGGACCCGACCCTGCCGGACTACAACATCACGACAAACGACGGCGCAGCGCTGCAGGCCTGGATCGAGGAGATGGCGGCCTTCGTCAAGTCCATCGACCCCGTCCACCTGCTCACCACGGGCCAAGAGGGTGCGCGCACCAGCCCCAGCTCCTCCGCACGCGCGGTGTCTGCAACTTGAAAATCCCTTCGATGTTTCTGTTCCCACGTCAGCGGCCCGTCGGCTCCGTGCTCTCTGCAGGTTTCATCGGCCCCTCGTCGCCGCTGCACCTGCACGCGAATCCCGGAGCCTGGGCCCAAATTGAAGGCAACGGTACGCCGCCCCTTTGACACCACCTCACAACCCCCCCACCCCAAAACCCCCACGCAGCACCACACACCAACACCGCGGTTCCGAACCCCCGCGCGACGCACCTGCAGACTTCGTGCGCAACCACAACGTCCCCGGCATCGACTTCGCCACCATGCACCTCTACGTGGACCAGTGGCTGTGCGACGCGGAGGGCAAGGACGAGCGCGGGCAGCTTGGGTTCCTGAAGCGGTGGATCCTGGGCCACCAGCAGGCCGCCGAGGAGGAGCTGGGAATGCCGGTTGTGCTCGAGGAGTTCGGCGCCAAGGTCCAGAAGCGGTCCAAGGTGTACCAGGCCGCGTTCGACGCCTGCACGGACAGCGCGCGGCGCGGAGGGTCCTGCGGAGGCGTCATGTTCTGGATCCTGTACCACCAGGTCCGGCTGCACACACGGCGAGGAGTTGTTCGCTCAAACCGACGAATTGTTGTTTTTCAATAGTCTGCGTTCCTGCAACGCTGTTCCTGCAGGACTACGCGCCGCTGGACCGCTTCGGGGGCGGCTACGGCGTGTACGTGCCGCCCGCGACACCCGAGGCCGCGGAATCGACGGCGATGGTACGGGAGTTCGCGCGGACGCTGGACGAGATCAACGCCGCGGGCGAGTCCGCAGACGCGTGCGTGTGGACGCCGCCGCCTCCGTCTGGACGCGGCTGCGGGACCGGCATCGAATTCGAGCTGCGTCTGGGCGGTATGCCTTGGACGTGCCTCCCCGGCGAGGTGAGTCATCCCATAGCAGTGACCCGTGCAGCTGCTGCTACCATCGAGCCGCCAAGAGTGCAGCCCGCACGCCGGACCCACGCGCCCCGCCCACGCCCCTCCCCCTCCGCAGCCCGCCAAAGTGGACTTCTGCAACCCGCGCGACCGCTGGACGGGCCGCGGATCGCGCGAGCTGTACTCCAACCCTCCCGAGGCGTGGCTCGGCGCGGCGGCGAACAAGTCCCTGCCGTTCCACACCATCGAGGCCATCGTGAGCGGGCGCATCGTCAACAACGGCGCCATGCCCGTGTCGCTGCGCGGCGCGTACGTCATCCTGCCATTCAGCCAGGCAGTTCACACCAAGTACGAGGGCGTGTGGGAGCGCATTCGCGACCCCAACACCTACTTCTCACTGTACTGTTGGTATGCGGCGATGTACGACGGGAACGGCGACGCCGTCAGCGGCACGAACCTCTGCAAGAGCCCCGCGACTGGCATCGGCGTTCGGCTCACCGATATCGCGTGGCCGGACGGGACGAAGCGCGACCGCGGCATCCGTCTGGACTTCGGCGACGTCGTGCTGCCGCCGGGCGGGTACATCGCGGGCTCGCGCGACGGGAAGCGCGTCATGCTCAGCTTCAAGGACGGCACGTTCAAAAACCGCCTCGACGTGAGCTCCCTCGAGCTGCGCGGCGCGAGCGAGTGCCCTGCGCTGCCCGCCATCCCAGACTGGCCGCCGCCGCCCCCGCCGCCGCCCCCGCCGTGCACGGCCGGCAAGCACCCGTGGCGCGCCTGCCCGGCGCTGGAGTGGTACTTTGGGGCGTTCCGCGACGCACCTGTGGCGCGCAAGATGGAGGGGTTCGAGCGTCTGGAACAGCGGAGCCCTGCGCCGTCCTCGGAGGTCGTCGTTCGCACGCCCACCGTGCCGGTCGCGGCCGTTCCGGGCGAGCCCATCGCGCCTGGGCGCCTGGTGATGATCACCGCGGTGGTGTCGCTCTCCGGGTCGGTCCGCAAGGTCAACGGCGAGGCCGAGGGGGAGTTCGCGCGGCGCAAGAGCAAGACCGCGGACGGCGGGACGGAGGAGGCGCGCGTGATCAGCGACACGCCGAACCCGGAGGACCGCGGCGGCGCTGAACGCAAGGGCCTGCCGACGGACGTGGTGCTGGAGGGCACGATGCGCGACGGGGTGCGCGTGCGGCGGACGGTCGCGCACGCGATCGTGCGGACGGACGGCCGGAACGTGACGCTCCGCGGCGTCGTCGAGATCGACGACGACATGGATCCTGACAGCATGGGGGTGTTTCTGGAAGTCCCCCGCCTCGGCCCGCGCCTGGAAGTGCTCTCGCTGTCCGCGCAGCGGCCGCACGACCTGCGCGCGGAGGACGCGGACAAGTACTCGCCGTGCACGCTGCATCCGCTGCGGTCGCCTGATGCGGTGTACGCGGTGAGGCTGCCGGACGGTGCGGGCGCGGAGGACGACGTCCTTGACGTCGAGATCTGCAGCCGCGGGTATGCTCAGAAGCTCCACGTCTTCGAGGACGGGTGGCAGGTCGCGACGGCCGGCCAGTCCGACCCAGCAGGCTGGGCGGCGTCTGTCAGGATCCGCGCGGGCCGCGAGTACCGCGTCGTGCTCGACGGGGATCCCGGGCTGCCGTACGGCTCGTGGCGCGGCGGACAGGGCCTGCGGATGCGTTGGCGCAGCGGGCGCGCGTTCGACGGCCGCTGGGACGGTCCGCGGGCGGAGGGTTGGGAGGCGAAGTTCGTGCGCGTGCAGAACGCGAGCCTGATGATCGGGTGCGAGCGGTTCGCGTACGGCGCCGGATGCAACACGTGGGACCTGATGGACCTCGCTCGGTACGAGCACCGTCGGCACGAGGTCGTGGAGCGGCTGGACGACATGAGGGCGCGCGGGTGGCTGGTGGGGCGCACGTGGGGCTTCTCGCTGGGCACGGGGGAGTCCGAGGAGAGGCGGCGGGACCGCCTGCACCTCACTCCGACGACGTACGACGAGAAGGTGTTCAGGGGGATGGACTTCGTTCTCGCGGAGGCCCGCAAGCGGGGCCTGCGGCTGATCGTGGCGCTGGAGGACTTTTGGCTGAGCATCGACCGGTACGTGGAGTGGAGCGACAACGCGGAGAGCAAGACCGACTTCTACACGGACTGGCAGGCGCGGGAGATGTACAAGCAGCACGTGTGGACGTGGCTGTCGCGCCGCAACACCTTCAACGGCGTCAAGTACCTCGACGACGAGACGATCTTCGCGATCAACCTGATCTCGGAGCCGCGCTGCACCGGCTGCGGCTGGGCGATGCAGGCCTGGATCGACGAGATGGCGCTGGCGGTCAAGGCCATGGACCCCAACCACATCGTCACGGTGGGGTCCGAGGGCTTCTACTCGTCCACGTGCGACCGCGTGTGGCTCAACCCCGGGGCCGGGAAGCGGCGGGTCGGCATCGGGAGCAGCCCGTGGGCGTTGCAGGAGGTGCGCATGTCCTGCCTCGCCGCTCGGTCCTGCAATCGCTGCGTTGTTGTACACGTGGGTTCCACGCGCCTGCGGCTCACGGGGCCCGCGGGTGCGTCGTTTTGAGCTGTCGCAGGGGCAGGACTTCATGCGCGACGGCGCCTCGCCGCACCTGGACGCCGTCACCATCCACGCGTGGCCGGACAACTGGCTGGGCTACGCGGACTTCTGCGACGTGCCCTACGTCAACCCCTCGTTCGACTACACGCACGGCTGCGACCTGTGGCGCGAGAAGCTCGACTGGACGCGCAACTGGATCGCCGCCCACATCGAGGACGCGAAGAGCATCGGCAAGGCAGCCATCGTGCAGGAGTTTGGCAAAGCGCTGCCGTCGCCGAAGCTGAGCCGCATCCCCGACGCGCTCATGCCCGGGGAGCGCGTCGCGGACGGGCTCTGGGTGCGCAACCAGTTCTTCGAGGCCGTGTACGACCTGGTGGAGCGCGACGCGCTCGCGGGCGGCAACACGCAGGGCACAAACTTCTGGAACCTGTACCGGGAGTCGCACGCGGCGACGGACCTGTACCGCGTGACGCTGAGCGACACGTCGACGATGCGGATCGTCGACAACCACGCTGCGCGCATGCGGGCCGTGGGAGACCTCCCCGGGGAGTGTCCGGCGAACCTGACGCGAGCCGACGTGGCGGCGGTTGCGGAGCGGCACGCGGCGGCCGTGGAGGCGAGTGCGAGCGAGATGCGTCGCCAGCGGGAGCGGGAGCGCGAGCAGGAGCGGCAGCGACGCTTGGAGGTCATGCAGGCCGGCGGCTGCGTGGACAGGCTCCCGGCGGGCAGCCGCTACCCGTGCGAGCTGCAGAAGGAGTGGGGGAAGTGCGGCGAGCGGTGGATCGTCGAGGGGGGCTACTGCATGGTGACTTGCGGGCGCTGCGGCTCCGAGGCCGCGTGCGACGACGTGCAACCGCCAGGCGGCTACACCTGCGCGCAGCAGGCGGGATGGGGCGCCTGCGACGCCGCGTGGATGCTCCAGGGGAGGTACTGTCGCAGCACGTGTGGCTTGTGCAGCAAAGGTAGAACCGTGGACCACCAGGCAGTGGTACGCGCAGCGGAAGGCCCCGGGGGGTAGTTTGACCAGGCCCACGGCGCGGCGTCGAGCCCGCAACGGACGTGTGAGCACCGGTCTCCTCGGACGCGAGTCACCCACCGCGATGATTTCTCACTGGTCATAGCGATCACGCGTCAGATGCCCTACTGTGACAGATCTGACCTGCCCTGCTGGCGACGGGGGCTCGATAGCCACGTTCTGGGCGGCCCGTGGCATGAAGTCATCGTGCTCCGTCCGCGCCGGGTCGCGAACGCGGCGTGTGGCGCCACCCGAGAGCGTTGCGACGCGGTCGGACAGATGCGCGCCTCCCGACCGACACAGGCTGCGGTCCCGGGGCGTCGCCCGCGGCCGAATCGCCGTCCGCGCGCGGCTGGCTGCTCCACAACGCGTCCGTGAGGGCGTGGACACACCTGCGAGCCCGTGGCCAGCGCGACGTCGCAGCTCTCCCCGCTCGCACTCTGAACGGGGTGCGAATTCGTCCCAGGGCGGCGGGAGGGCGTCGTTCGACCCGCTCGGTGCCCCAGGGCACGGCTGCGCGTCGCCATGGCGCCGAAGAAGGGCCTCGTGGCCACGCCGGGCCAGAAGTCGATCGCGAGCTTCTTCGCGAAGGCTCCGAAGCCGGCCGCGAGCAGGCAAACACCTGTGGCCGCGCCAAAGCCTGCGGCGGGGCTGAAGGCGTCGCGAACGTCCGACGCGGCCGGTACGCCTGAGAACAAGGTGCAGCAGGAGGCCGAGGACCCGCCCACGCTCCCGGTTGGGTCCACGCCGCCGTCGAAAACGGGCTCGCGCACTGCCAAGCGGACGGCCAGTGGCGGGGAGCCGGCCGCGCCCCCTGCGAAGCGGTCCAAGGACGCTACGCCCGCTAAAAAGGCACAGAAGGCGAAGGAGAAGGCATTCACGCCGAACAAGAAGGCCGCGAAGGACGTCGCGGCCGCAACGCCGGCACCCAAGGAAACCACTCCAGCGCACAAGCAGGTGCGACGCCGCGTGCCACCCGCGCCGCGTCCCGCGCCCCACGCGCGACCTGCGCGTGTCTGAAAACAGCACCGTTTTCCCGCCGGCGAACCGCGCTCAGCCCCGCCGCACGCATCCTGTCCGGTGCCACTTGCCGTTTGCGTGTACTCGGTGGCCACCAACGAGCCCCCCACGCCGCGTTCGCGGGCGCAGGAGAGCGACGTGGGCTCGAAGTGGATCCCCGCCGGCCCGGACGCGATCGGCACGCGCCTGGAGGTGTATTGGGAGGACGAGTCCGACTGGTTTGCTGGGGCCGTCGCTGACTACGACGCCGACGAGGACAAGCACCTGGTCGAGTACGACGACGGCGACGAGGAGTGGCTGGAGCTCGCGGGCGAGAAGACGCGCCCCACGGGGCCGAAGCCGGCCCGCCCCACGCGCCGCGCTGTGCGTCGCGCAAAGGCGGCCAAGGCCGACGACGACGAGAGCGGGATGTCTGAGCTGGAGGACAGCGACGAGGAGGGCTCGGAGGAGGGCGACGAGGACTCGGCGAGCGAGTTCGAGGCCGGCGCGTCCGACGCAGGTGCGAAACAACAAAAGTGGGTTCGTTTGCTGTTTGGTCATGACGCGGGCGCTTGGCTGCATTCCGACCCCGGACCGCGTCGCCCGTGCCCGCACCGCAGAGGAGGAGGCCGCGGACGACGACGACGCGGTCGACGACGACGCCAGCATGGACGACGCTGACTCTGGGGAGGACTCCGACGCTGACGTGGCTCCGCGCGCCCCGAAGCGGGCCAAGAAGGCGGCGCCCGCAAAGAGGGAGAAGCCGGCGGCGAAGGCGCGCGCCGACACGTCGCCGGCGCCCGCTGAGCGCATGGACGTTGACGGCGGCGCGGAGGAGACGCCCGCGGCTGCGAGGCCTGGGGTTGAGACGCCGGCGAGCGACCCGAAGAAGGCGGCGCGGCTGCGGCGCGCGCTGGACGACGGCAGCGCCGGCGCGGACGACGTGGCGGCGGGGGGCGGCTCCGGGAAGTACGCGGTGGTGCTGGGCCACATGCGTCACGGCGACATGACGGGCGAGGCCGCGAGCTACCTCCCGCGGTACCACACGAAGTTCCCGTTCCTGCGGCCCGACCGGATCCGCGACGCGGCGGGCAAGCGGCCCGGTCAGCCGGGGTATAACCCCAGGACGCTGGCAATACCCCCCGGGTTCTTCAAAGAGGCCAAGATCTCTCCGGGACAACAGCAGTGGTGGGAGTTCAAGGCCGCGAACTTCGACAGGTGCGCGAGCCACGGCCTGTCGCCCCCGGCCAGGTCACGAAGCCACCGCGCGCGCGAAACATCGTTCGCGTCGCTTGATTTGAGTTGTATTGAATGCGCTTTGTTTGGTGCAGCGTGCTGCTGTTCAAGATGGGCAAGTTCTACGAGATGTTCGAGATGGACGCGCACGTGGGCGTGGAGGTGCTCGGGCTGGCGATCATGCGCGGCGACCAGCCGCACGCGGGCTTCCCCGAGGTCAACTACCACGCGCACGCGGAGATGCTGGTGCGCGCGGGGTACCGCGTGGTCGTCGTGGAGCAGACCGAGACCCCGCAGCAGCTGGCCGAGCGCAACGACCGCCGCCCGAAGGGCACGAAGAAGGACACCGTCGTGCGCCGCGAGGCCGTGGCCGTGCTCACACGCGGCACGCTGTACGACCCCGAAATGCTCCACGGGTCGACGGACGCGACGTGGATCATGGCGCTCGTGGAGCCGCGCGCCGCCGGGGACGGCCGCGGCGGGCCGGCCGCTGCGTGCTTCTGCGACGTGGCCACGGGGCAGGTGCGCGTCGGCTTTTGGGAGGACGACGCACTGCGCAGCACGCTGCGGCGGCACCTCACGGCGCTGCAGCCGGTCGAAGTGCTGCTGCCGAAGGACGGACACGCGCTCCGGCCGTCCGCGGCGACGCTCAGGGTCCTCCGGGGCTGCCTCCGGTCCCCGCGGTACGAGTCGCTGCCGTGCGGCAACGGCGCTGAAGCCCGCGAGCGGCTCCTGAGCGGGGGTTACTACAGCGAGGGCGCCGGGGGCGATGCGGCGAAGGGCCCGCGGCGCGTGCCGCCGCCGGAGGCCCTCGGGGCGCTCGCGGACGCCGGCGCGGGGGGGGAGTTGGGGCTGACTGCCCTGGGGGTCATGGTGCAGTACTTGTCCGACGTGCTGCTCGACCGCGCCGTGCTGCCGCTCGCGCGCATCGAGATCCTCGCGGGCACCGGCGAGCGCGCCGCCCCCGCGGACACCCCCTCGGACACCCCCTCGGGCGCCCGGTGCCTGCTCGACGGCGCGGCCCTCGAGAACCTCGACGTGCTGGAGAGCGCGGACGGCGGCGCGGCGGGCAGCCTGCTGCACTGCGTGGACAACTGCGTGACGTCCTCGGGCCGCCGGCTGCTGCGGGAGTGGCTGCTGCGTCCGCTCGTGGAGCCCGCGGAGATCGCGGACCGGCAGGGCGCGGTGGCGGACCTGCTCGGGGCGGCGTCGGACGCGATGGCGGAGGCGCGCACGAGCCTTTCGAAGGTGGCGGACCTCGAGCGCGCGCTGGCGCGGCTGTTTGCGGCCGTCGCGGGCGGCGGCACGGGCCGCGACGCGGCGCGCGTGGTGCTGTACGAGGACATGGCGAAGCGACGCATCCGGGGGATGGTGTCGGCGATGCAGGGGCTGCGGAACATCGTGGACGCGATGGAGGCGTTCGCGGGCGTGGTCGGGGAGTGCAAGAGCGCGCTGCTGCGGGCGCTGGTGACGCCGGGGTCGGCGGAGCTGCCCGACATCAGGGGGGAGTTGGGGGAGTTGGAGGGCGCGACGGACTGGGGCGCGGCGGCGACGGAGGGCCGCGTGCGGCTGAACCGCGGCGTGGACGCGGCGTTCGACGACGCGGTCGCGCAGGAGGACGCCTGCGACGCCGCGCTGCAGGAGTACCTGGAGGAGGCCCGGGGGCGTCTTGGGGGGAGTTCCCAGGTGGCGTTCGTGTCGATCATGTCGAACTCGCACCTCATCGAGGTGCCCGAGGCCGCGTGGAAGCGCGTGCCGTCTGACTGGGAGCTCATGGGCCAGCGCAAGGGCTTCAAGAGGTCCGTCCAGCCCCCTCCCCTGCAACACATCCCCCCGCCGCCCCGCCGCGGTCCCGACCCAGCTCCGCACGCTGCCCGCCCCCCTTTCCCGCCTCGCAGGTACACCAGCGAGGACCTCAAGGCCCTCGTCGCGGACAGGGACGCCGCGTTGGCTGCCAAGGAGGTGGTGCTGTCAGACGCGCTGTCGGCGCTGATGGGGCGCTTCGCGTCGCACGCGGCGCTGTGGCGGCGCGCGGTCGCCGCGGCCTCGCAGCTCGACGCGATCATGAGCCTCGCGGTCGCGTGCGCGACGTCCGACGGCGCGATGTGTCGCCCGCGGATCGTTGCGCCCGACTCGGGCGGCTCCGTGTTCCGCGCCGCGGGGCTGCGGCACCCGGCGGGCATCAGGACGCAGCAGGGGCAGGCGTTCGTGCCGAACGACATCTGTCTCGGCGGCGACGCGGCGCCGATGCTGGTGCTGACGGGCCCGAACATGGGCGGCAAGAGCACACTCCTACGCCAGGTCTGTCTGACGGCGATCCTGGCGCAGATCGGCGCGTACGTGCCCGCGGAGTCGCTCGAGCTGACGCCCTGCGACGCGATCTTCGTGCGCATGGGCGCGAGGGACCGCATCATGGCCGGTCAGAGCACGTTCTTCTTGGAGCTGTCGGAGACGGCCACGATGCTGTCGAAGGCCACGGCGCGGTCGCTGGTGGCTCTGGACGAGCTGGGCCGCGGCACCTCGACGTCGGACGGCGCGGCCATTGCGTCGGCGGTGCTCGACAGCCTCGTGGCGGACACCAAGTGTCGCGGACTGTTTGCAACGCACTACCACCGGCTGGCTGGGGACCACGAGGGCGACGCGGGCGTGGCGATCAAGCACATGGCGTGCCACGTGGAGGAGTCCGAGGACGGCAAGCCCGCCAGCGTCGCGTTCCTGTACAAGTGCGCAACCCTCCCAACGAAAGCAAATCCTTGAATACTTCTCGCGCAAAGCTCGGCGCGCTGATTTGACACGCGGGCTCACGTGTCCCAGTCACAGCGCACACATACCACGCGCTTGTTGCGTCGACACCGCTTCTGTTCGACAAACGCTCGTGTGCGGCACCCACACCCATGCAGGCTGGCAGAGGGATCGTGTCCCTTCTCGTACGGCGTCAACGTGGCCCGGCTGGCGGGGCTGCCGGAGAGCGTCATCACGCGGGCGGCCGGGAAGGCCACGGAGCTCGAGGCGCAGATGCTGGTGCGAGGCATGCAGCGCGCAGCTGCGGCGAAGAACGCTGACAGCCTGCGGTCGCTCTGGCGGCTCGCCCAGCACGCGTGAGCGGAGGAGCTGGGGCTCTCGTGGTCGAACGGATGCAGCGCAGGCGCCCGCGCCGGACCATGGCTTGAGACATCGCAGTTGGCAATGGTGAAGTCTCGCCATCGTTTTGAACGTGAACGCGAGCAGCGTACCGGTCCCGCGCGAGCAGCCAAGTGCTTTGTGCCCTCCCTCTGTGCGTGCCGTGTGAGCCCAAAGCGGTGACGTCACCTCGCGCGAGGGCACTTGCCTAGGAAGTAACACCACGAGCCGTCGACGGTCGCGATGCGCCGCGCGCGCTCGCCGACGCTGCCGTGCCCAGATAGGGTATGTACTGGAAGTTGCGCCGCTAGAACACTCGAGCTCCCTCAGCCCGAGTTCTGCCCCGCGCCAAACATCACGCCAGCAGCGCATCGTGCTCCTCGCCCTCCGCATCCCGGTTCACGTGGCCCATCGCGACGAGGCCCGCGACGATCGTCGTCGCGATGATCCCGCCCGACAGCCCCACGCCCATCCCCAGCAGCAGCACGCGCCAGTGCGCCATGTGCGAGTAGTCCCCCCCGAACAGCGGCCGAGAGTACCCCGCCACCCACGACTTGATCGCCGCGATCTCCTTGTCCCGCGCCGTCCGCACCGACTCCGGGTCGTGCTTGTTCGGCGCCCGCAGGTCCAGGTGGTGCGCCCCCTGCGCTATCTCCACAAACACCAGCTGCTTATAGTCGTCGGGGGCGCCCGGACCGCCCCGCCGCCGCGCGCCGACGCCGACCCCGCCGCCGGACCACGGGTCGAGGTCGCCGTTCGAGAAGAGGATGTTGGTCGCCGCGCGGAGGTCCTTCCCGCCGTACGCCATCTTTGCGTAGCGGTCGCTCTGCGGGCGCACGCCGAACTCGTCGTAGCAGTGGTCCGACCAGTCGTCGAACACGAACGGCTCCCGCCAGAACATGTCGTTCTCCCCGTCCATCTCGAGCGGCTCCACGAACTCCGTGCACGTCTGGTACTCCCACACATCGACATCCAGACCAGGCTGCGGGGCCTCGACGTCGAAGCACTCGCAGTCGCAGCTCCCCGTGTAGTTGAGCGCGACGCTGACCGCGTCGCGGACCTCGCGGAGGAGGTCCTCGCCGTCGGCGGTGCCGGAGAAGGCCTCGCAGGCGCGCGACACCGGCCAGGCGGGCATGGGGCCGAGGAACGAGGCGGGGTAGGGGTAGTTGACCATGGCGAGCGTGACGTAGACGCCGGCGACCCACTCGCGGACGTCGCGCCACCCGAGAGCGCCGTCGTCGTCCTTGCCGCCCGTGCAGATGCCGAGGGCTTCGAGCATGCGCTGGGAGCCCTTGTCGGACGACGCGACGTCCTCCATGGCCTGCCACGAGCGCTGGATCGAGTCCGCGCACGCCGCGAAGTCCCGCGAGACGATGTCGTAGAACGAGCCCCCGTCGGCCTCCCCTGCGCGCCAGAGCATGCCGGGGCGTCCGCGGTCGTGATTTCGGGGCCACGAAACGCGCACAGTCAGGCCCTACATCCAAGGAACAAGCAAGGACGTGGCGGCAGTTCGCGCGGTGCGCGGGGCTCCGTGGCTCGCGGCTGAGTCAGTCTGTCATGCGGCGCACCCGAGAAGTACAGGATCGGGGCGCTCGCGGCGACGGCCCCCTCGAACACCCACGGGTACCGCACGCGCATGTACGTCGCGAGCATTCCGCCGTACGAGCCGCCGAACACGATGATCGGGGACCCCTGCGCGTCGAGCTTGTCCTTCAGGTGCATTGACAGCGCCGCGTAGTCCGCCATGGCCTGCTCGACGGTCAGCAGCGAGAGGTCCGCGCTGTCCGCGGACGCCACGTCGTCCGGGAACAGCTGCGCCGCGCGTCCGCGGCCCGGGATGCTCTTGCCGTAGAAGCGGTGTTCCGCGAAAACGACCAGGGCGCCGAACTCGGGCGCGAGCTCCCACATGAGGCCCGTGTTGTCCGCGAAGGTCTCGATGTCGCCCTCGTTGCCGGCGTACAGGAAGATCGGCCCGTTGTCGTCTGGGGTCCACCACGAGTCGTTAAACAGGTATCTGCGGGGCGACGCGGGGCGGGGGGTGGTTGGGGGCGAACGTGGGCCGGCGCACGCGCTGTCTGCGAGCCGCTTTGCGCGCGGAGACGGCCGCGACGGAGGCTGCAGGCTGCGGAGTGGTGAGCGGCCCGCGCGGCCCCTCGACGCATCGTCGAGCGGTCCGAACCCATCGCTTCGCCGTGCGTCGAGCGGATCATGACATGTGCCGCGTTCAAGGGCGCAGAAACCGCGGCGTGGCGTCGCGCGGGGCCAGGAGGCAAGCAACCACCAGGCATGCACCGCGCTCGCGCAGGACGCGGCCCCCGCAGCCCGCGTGCTGCGTCGCTGGCGGCGTTCAGGGCCAGAACCTCGGACGTCGGCGCCGCAAGCCTGCAGGATGCGCGCGGGGCCGGGAAGCGCGCGCCTGAGGGGGAAGGTGCGGGCCTCCGGCTGGAACCCGAAGTTGTCCTCGAGCGTGTCGAACCACCGCTCCTCCCACTCGTAATCTGGGCCGTCGTCGAGCAGCTTCTTCTTCTGCATGCTCTGGATCCGTCGTCGCGCCGCATGGTGCGGGCGCGCGGACGCAGCGAGGCTCTGGCAGGCAACGGCGAGGCCAAGGACGACCGCAAGCAGGCCCCGCACAATCATCGTGCCGCGACGCCCACCGCTGGACTCTCGACTCTCAGCGACGCCCCCGTTCAACTCCCAACATGCGCGTCACGGGGCGCGCGGTCGTGTCTTCTGCCAGCACAGATCGCCACGCCTAGGAGCGCCGCCGGGGCCGGTCTGGGCAGATACGGGTCCGGAGCTTCAAGAACTGCACTCGAGGGTCGCGGCGCGCCGCCTATCAGGTCACCGCTCGCCCCCTGACGCACAGTCGAGCCGCTCGGAGGTCTGTGGCCTGCCGGGTCGCACACGGGTCCTGCAGTCGGGTCCCGGCCGCCGGGAACGCGCCCGCGACGTCCTCCTCCGGACGCGCCTCTCGCTCGGCGACGCCCTCTGTCGTCGCAAGCGCTGCTGGCACAACACGCATCGTTCCCCCTCCCGGACGTCCACGGGCCGTGACAGCGCCCCGCGACTTCCAGCACGCCGCGCAGCGCAGAGAGCCGCATCGCGCGTCCCAGCGACTCGCATCTCAGTCAACGCCAGACACCCTCCGCCCCCCGCTACCCTCACGCACACACAGCGCATCCTATCAAACGAGCCCTCCGCGTCGACCCCACCAACAGCTCGCACTCCACACACGCACGCACGCACGCACGCACACGCACGCGCGCGCTCTTGGAGGCGCTCACACCGTCCCCGGCGCCGCCCGCGCATCACTGCGCTGCGTTGCAGATGGTAATGAACTCCTTGGCGTCGAGCGACGCGCCGCCGACGAGGAACCCGTCCACGTCCTCCTGCCCGCCGAGCTCGGCCGCGTTCGCGCCCTTGACGGACCCGCCGTACAGGATCCGCGTGGTGTCCGCAATCTCCGCGCCGACGTTGTCGATCATCCACTTCCGCAGCCACGCGTGCACCTCCTGCGCCTGCTCCGGCGACGCCACCACGCCCGTACCTGCGGCGGCGCACGGCGACGCACCTCAGCCAGCGTGCACACGCACCAGCGCGACGAACGACGCATGCACGAACAACGCATGCGCGGGCGTGCCAGCGGGGCCGCGGGGCCGCGGGCGCCGAGGGGGCACGCACCGATGGCCCAGACGGGCTCGTACGCGATCACGACGTCGCTCCACTGGTTCGTTTCGATGTTGCTGACGATGGCGCGCATTTGCGCGTCGAGCACGTTCCACAGCTCGCCCGCTTCCCGCTGCTCGAGCGTCTCGCCGATGCACGGGAGCACCTTGAGGCCCTTGGACAGCGCGTACTTCACCTTGGCGCCCACGACCTCGTTCGACTCCCCCACGATGAGGCGCCGCTCCGAGTGCCCCAGGATCACCCACGGGACCGACAGGTCCGCGAGCATGTCCGCGCTCACCTCGCCCGTGAACGCGCCGTTGCCCTCGCTCCAGCAGTTCTGCGCCGCGACCGCGAACTTGGACGCGTCGAGCGTCCCCAGGACCTGGGAGAGGAAGGGAAACGGCGGGGCGCAGACGATGTCGATGTTCGCCGGCACGGAGCCCGCGTTGAGGTTGGACACTAGCTCGCTGACGCTGGCCTTGTCGCCGTTCATCTTCCAGTTGCCGCCGACGAAGAACTTGGCCGAGCTCGCGTACGCGGCCACCTGCAGGGGGCGGGCCGGGCGCGCGGTGGGCGCGGCGTGCGGGGCGCGGGAGCGCGGGAGCGGCATGTCGGGCGGAAATGTGCGTCGCGGGAGGGGGGAGGGGGGCGGGTTACGGGCTGGGGCGCGCGGGAGAGCCGGCGTGCAGTTGGCCAGCCAGGGCAGCTGGTCCCGGCACCCGACAGGGGGGCTGCCGGGGCGGTTGCGGCCTTGTACGGCGGAGCGGGGCGGGAGGGGCCGGTCGGGGGGCCGGGGCCGAGGCCGGAATACCGCTGGGTGGGCCCAGGCGGGCGGAAGTGGGGTGCAATGGACGGGTTGGTTGGGGGGGCTGGAGACGAGATCCCGGGGAAATGCGGGGCATTGGGGGGCTCCCGGGGTGCGAGGACGACAGCGAGGCCCCCGGGAGGCTGGCGCGGCGTGGTGCGAGCGAGCGCGGGGCGCGAGGACGAGCCTCGGCCGGCAGGCTTGGATGATGCTCGATGGGGGCCCTCGTCGGAATCGTGAGGGCGCGAACGGCGATTGCGTGGCATGTACAAAACTGACACGAGCGATGCGGGCCGTTGGATGGCCGGGCGGGGTCGCGGCGGGGCCGTTGCGCCCACATACAGCATTCAGACGCGCGAGACGGCAGCTCTCGAGCCCCGATGAGCGCGCAGCGCAGCGTGTTGCGACGGCCAAAAACACAGACAGCGCTGTCGGGGACAGTATCGCGGCCAGTAGCCATCGTGCAGGGGCATCGAAGGCGGCAAAGGACGAGTTCGTGAACAGCTCGTCGCACGCTCGCAAAGACAGGTCGGCACCGTGCGACGGGCGCGATCGTGGAATCAACGAGATGTTCCGCGGGCATGCGCGCTGACCTGGCGCTGCGACGGCTTCGCACGCATCCCCGGCGCCAGCCTGCACATCGAGGCCACTCCACCCATGAGCGTGCTCGCGTTCGCCATCGTGCCGATCGTCCCTAAGAGCCGCCTTCGCGTGACTGCAGAGCCCAGTGTCTGGCGCGGCGCGGCGGGCCCGCCCCGCCTCGTTCCCGCCCCGTCCGTGGCCAAATGCCACAGTGCCGCGGCACGCCCCCCCCAGTGCCACGTTGGTGCTGCGAAAACAACCCGCATGAGTCAGCCGGCCGCGCAGGCCACGGGGCCGCCCCCCGGCAGCGTCCGCGCAGTCCTCGCGCATCGACAGTCGAGTTTTCAGCACTCCCGCGCTCGGAGTCGTTTGGCACATCTCAGCAGGCACCAGCGCCGCCTCGCCCGCGCGGCGTGGGGTTGCCCTGCCGGCAGGATGAAGCTCGAGAAGGGAAAGAGTCTGTACGAGGTACTCACGCCGCACCCGTCGCCTGAGGGCTCCGGCGCGAGGCGTGGCGCTTCAGCGCGGTCCGTGCGGTGCTGGTGGGGCCGAACGCTCGCTGCGCCCCGCTCCGCACCGCCCGCAGTTGATAGGGGTGGAGAAGGACGCCAGCAAGGCGGACCTGACGAAGGCGTATAGGAAGCTGGCGCTCCGGCTGCACCCGGACAAGAACCCAGACGATTCCGAGGCCGCTGAGAAGTTCCACACCCTGCGCAAGGTCTACGACATCCTGTCGGACCCAGACAGGTGCGCTCTGCGGCCGAGCGGCCCCGCGCCGAAGCCGCGCCCCGCGCACGCGCCCCGGCACCTGTCGCACGTTCTCTCAAAGCGCGCACACCCGCCAGCGACCCCGCGACGCGGACAGCGCCGCTCGCCGCCCCCGAGTGCCCCGAACGCGGCGAGTCCGTCCGCAGGCGCAAGGTGTACGATGAGACAGGCTCGTTCGAGGACGCAGACGAGCTCGCGGGCGACAACTTCAGCAACCTCGTGGCCTTCTACAGGTCGCTCTACAGGTGCGCTGCCGCGACATCCGCGGCCTTTTCTGGTCTGTTCTGGCGAGTGAGTGCTTGGAGGCGCGAACTCGTCGCAGAACGCGGCGGAAGCGCGCGTCTGGGCCGGATTCTGCGGGCTGGAGGCAAGGTGCATGCTTTGTGCCACGCTTCTCGCAGGCGCGTGACGGAGGACGACATCGCGGAGTTCCAGGCGAGCTTCCGGGGGTCCGAGGAGGAGCGCGCGGAGCTGCTCGAGCTGTACGAGGCGTGCGAGGGCGACATGCCAGGCGTGATGGAGCGCCTGGTGTGTTCGCGCGAGGCTGTGGACTCGCACCGCTTCATGGACGCGGTGCAGGCGGCGATCGAGAAGGTACGCGGCGCGCCGCGTGCACCGCCTCGCTGGACGTGCCGTGGGAGGGTCTGCGTGGGCTGACGAGAGGTGTGTCTCGCCGCGCGGGTTCGGCGCTGCAGGGCGCGGTCCAGGAGTACGCGGCGTTCAAGTCGTGGGCGAAGAAGGTGGCGCGGAAGCCCAGGTGCGCTCCGCCGCGGGGGCGCACGAGCAGGCAACGCGCGAGAGGCGAAAGAAAAGGCAGAAGCCTTTGTTTCGTGTTTTTTTTATTTTCGAAATAGATATGGCGGTTCTGGCAGGTCGCAGCGCGCTGCGTTGAGCTGTGCTGACGGGTCCGTGTGCGCCGCAGGCCGACGAGGAACCCGCTGGCCCCGGACAGTCCACCGCGTCGCGGCACTGCTGACGGTGGGGGCGGGGATCTGGTCGCGCTGATTCAGGCGCGGCAGGGCGGGAGGCTGGCGGACGTGGCGGCGGCGCTGGAGGACAAGCACGGGGCGCGGTCGAAGAAGGGCGCGCGGGGCGGCGCCAAGAAGAAGAGCCGCGAGAATGTGGAGCCGAGCGAGGAGGAGTTTCTGCGCGCGAGGCAGCGCATCGAGAAGCGGCGCGGGGGCAAGTGAAGCGCGGCGACTGGCGGCGAGGTGGTCGCGCTGTGCGCGGTCCTCGTGGGTCGAACCTGGACAGAATCAGCCGCTGATTTTTGGTCGTACGTCGCGAACGGTGTCAGTGCGACGTGGGGGGGGTAGCGGGGGCGAGCTGTGACGTGCTCGTGGAGGAGCTGTTCCGGGCCCAGGCGGGCACAGCTGCGGGCGCTGACCCGGGAGGTCGCACGGGTGTCCTGCGCGGGTGAGGTATAACAACCTCTAAGTGCGCACCTATGGGCGAACGCCAGGTCACCGGCGAGACCGTGCAGCGCAGCTGCGCGCTGTGCGAGGTAGTCGCGGCGGCGTTGAGCTGCTGTGATGCGTCGTGCGGCGCCGTACATCGCGGCCCACGGCCACCAGCGTGCGTGGACGGGAGTTGCGCGCGCACAGGCCTCAGGTGTGCACGGCGACTTCGGGCCCGCGGCGTGACGTTCGTTGGTCCGCCCTGGGCGTCGTACGTCCGTGCTGACAGGTTCACACCTCAGTCGTGGTCGCTTGGCAGCCTAGCACATGACCTCGATGTCCTCGCCCTTGGTCCGGCACTCGAACACCGGCTGCGGCTTCTCCTTCGGGCCCTTGCCCACGACGGGCAGGTTGGGCAGCTTGGGGCACCACTCCCCGACGACGGCGCCCGTCTTCAGGTCGAAGTTCGTGCCTGCAAGCAACAGCGCGGCGCGGAGTGGTCTTGTGAGTTTGCGCGAACAACAAGCGCTGTTTCACGCATCTTCCCTCGCGACTGGCCAGGCCTAGCCACCAACTCGCGCAGGCACGCAGCGGATCGAAGCGCGGGCTGAGCCGCGGCTGCGGGACAGTCGTACCGTGCGCCGGGCACACAATGCAGCCGTCGTTGACCTCGCCCTTGAGGATCTTGCCCTGCAGCGAGCCGGCGGACAGTGGCGTGAGCGGCGGTGCCGCAGGGGGAGGGCGAGCGCGGGCAGCGACGGAGCGGCGGTGCAGACGCGCCGCGACGTGGCGGGGGTGCACCGCACCTGGAGGGGCAGGCCGAGGTGGGAGCAGTTGTTGGCGATGGCGTAGATCTTGCCCTTGTACTCCTGCAGCAGGATCTTGGTGCCGGCGGCGTTCTTGACCACCACGCGGCCGTCGACGAGGTCGCCCTTCGTGGCCAGCTTCTCCCACTCGGCGCGCACGGTCACCTGCAGGGGCGGCGGACGGACCGGTCGCGCTCGAATGGGACGACAATGGCGCTGGATGTGGTGCCGAATGCGCGCAGGCGCGCGCAGGCGGCGCGGGAAACGGGGCGGGCCATCCTTGGCCACTGAGCACTCGACGCGCCGTTTTCGGTCGACCGCGCCTCAAGGCGACAATGCGCGACAGCGATGGAGAATTTACGTATAGTTCGGCCCCTGCTGAGGTTGAAACGGCCGAATCGATGCAAGAGATGGGAGAACGGGCCGCATTCCGGCCGTAGGGAGACGCGGCCGCTACGGCGCGTCGCGGGCGCTGATTCAACGCAAGTGATTGGCTTGGGGCGCAGACGGGAGAAAGAGCTACCCGGAACGATGCTGGGAAGTCGTGCGAGGCGAGCCCCAAGCGCTCGCGCGGCAGCTCGCCCCCTCTGCACATTCCCAGCCGCTCCGTCATCCAAAGCACGCGCGCATGTGCTCGATCGGTGCGCGTGCAATCGTGGCCCTGATGCAAGGGGTGCTTCGGGCACGCACCTGGCCGCGCGTCGAGACGCGGGCCTTGCGGCTGGCGAACAGCGTGGAGGTGCGGGGAGCAGAGATGGCGTTCATGGTCTCCTGTGCGTCTGTACGACTGTGTGGAACGCGGCGGGCTCGGCGAGAACATGTTGCCGCGCCGGGGCCACACGGTGTCGCCGGGGGGGTCTCGGCCCAGGGTCGGGCGCATGACACAGCGAGCTCGACACCCACCCTCGCAACGGGGAACCGTTTCCGCGCTCGACGTGATGGATGGCTGCGTGGTACGCGCAGAGAGAGGACTCACACGAGTGGTTCGGCCGCCCGATCGGTTGTTCGAAGCCTTCAGAGAGACACGCACGCGAGAGTTGCACGAGCACTTTAGTGCGCGCGATCGTCGTCGGGTGACAACAAGAGGCGCTCTGACAGCTGGGCGAGATGGGTGAGTAGATCGACAGGCGCTGGAGACCAACTTTTGCGATTTTGGGGCGCGTCAACGCACAAGCCGCGGCCGCGTGCCCCAGCGAGCATAAGCTGCCCGCTCTGCGCTCGTGCAACGCATACCTGGCCGGCATCGCTCGCCCATCGCTCTCACTGTGTACACACTATCTCAGGAGTGCTGTGCGCGCACGCGGCCGGCAGCTTTCAACGCTGCCACGCGCGCCTCTGATGTCTTGCGACACACACACAGCGTCGCTGCGGGAGGCTGCACGGCATGCGACCCCGCGCGAGCGATTGCGCGCACCGCCTCTGCGGGCGCACGAGCATCCCCGAGGCAGCGCGCGGCCAAGCACATCTGCTGTCGCAACCGCGAACGACCTGTCGCGTCACCACGCCCATCGCAGGCCTCGTGAACGAGATCATCGGCAACACCACGGGCCTCAAGGTCCCGCAGGCCGAGAACCCCACGGTGACGGTCGTGCTCGGCGTGGTCAACTTCCCCTTCCCTGGCATCGGGACCCTCATCGGCGGCATCCTGGAGGGCTCAGTGGCCAACATCATCATCGGGATCCTGCAGCTGGTGATTCCGTTCGCCGGCTGGCTGTGGTCGTGGATCTGGGGCGCCATCATGATCATGCGCGGGATCAAGAAGTAGATGACGATACCAGGTCACCAAGATCGCTTTTTACCGTCTCAGGAGGAACGCTTTCGTTCGAGTCGAGCTAGGCGGACGTTGCGGCCCGTGCCGGACCGTGCGGCGTGCGCACTGTGACGGTTGTCTGGCCGCGAGGACGTTACATCGTTCCGTCTCTCCGACACAATGCCCGTGCAAGCAACATGATTGATGATTGCAGTGGCGCGCGGTGCCGAAACAAAGCAACGTCGCGCTCTGCTCTGACAGCATGGCCGGTCGACAGGCACCGCGGCGCGTCCCCGGCCTGATCTGCTGTGGGCTGGATCTCATGCGCTACGGCAGCGGGAGCAGCGGCGTAGGGAGCAGCGGCGCGTCGCCTGCGATGTCGTCCGCGAGGCTGGTGACGTCGTCGTTGACCGGGCGCCCGCTCCCGACGGCGAAGCCAGTGTTGACGCCCGTGACGCTGATGCCTCTGTTTGATCCGAAGACGTAGCCGAACGGGTTGCCGTAACCTGCATTGCGGACGCTGAGGGCGCGGAGCTCGCGGCTGCGGTGGTGCTGCACGCGCGACGCGACGGGCGCCTCCCAGCCGAGCATTGAACATAATTCCACGCAGTATTCATGAATCATCGACAAAGTAAGTCTGAGACCAATCCAACGCGAATGACTGACGGCCGGCCTTCGCTTTCAGCCGGAGAGCGCTCACCGGGGACTAGCGACAACCACGGCGCGATGTCGTACGGCCAGGCCGCACCGATGGGCGCGGCTGGGTACGTGACGCCGTATGATGTGACATCTCGCCAGGCAAAAGCCGGGGGCGGGTTCAGCACATTGCGCGAGAAACTCCACGGGAAAGGACCGAGGAGCAGACCGCGGAACACTTGTGCTGCGGGCACGAACATCACGGGGGGGAACACTGAGTGCGCAGGCGTCTCACCTACGACCTCGAACAGCCTCGGAGGGCGCGGAGCCAGGACGTCGTCAGGCAGCAGAGATCCTTGGACGGGCGTGGCTGGTGCGACGGGGAGCGTTCCGGCGTAATCAAAGTTCGTGTATGGGTACGTGAAACCAAGCCATGTCGGGAACGGAGCGGGGTAGTATTTGTACGGCCACGGCCAGAAGGGGCTGGCGAATCGGTACGGGCCGGCGGCTGCACCGCACGTGGCCCCGAGTTTGCGGTGAGAGCCTTGTCCACGACGACTGTCGTGGACAGACTGTAACAGGTGTGTTTGTGCGCCCCGTCGGGACAGAAACAGCGCCGGGGCGACATGACATCGCGGGTAACGACCGGAGATCTCTCCGAGAGGACTCTTACCTTGAACGTAGCTTGGTCGAAGCAGGAGCACCGCAGCGAAGCAAGCAAGCTTGGTGCTCCACGTGGCCGCCGGGCTGGTGCGCGTGCACAACCCCAACATCCTTGCCGCGATAGACAGAGGCCCGTGATGGGGCGGGGAGTGCTGTGCGCGGAACGGTGTCGCCGATATCTGCTCTGCGACGTCGCGGGGGGTGTCCAGTTGGAGGCCCGTCACATGGGCCGTGTTTGCCACGCTGGCGCGTTTCGAGGGCACCACGTTGTCTTCTGTCGGCTCAGGACGCGTCATCTGTCTGTTCATTACGGCTCGAAGACCCTTGGTGAGGGTTTCGGGCACGATGCTTCGAACATGCACCGTAATCAACATCACGCTGCTTCTGGCGGTTGTGGGGGTGGCGTCTGCGGCGTCTCCATACTCCCTTGCGACCCGCTATCCGTATCTCAGGCCGCGACTCGTCTACGAGGTCAACGACTACCTGTTCCGGTACTACAACATCTACCGGCCCACGCAACGCGGTGAGACGGCCTCCAGACAAGCACGCACGCGCCGCCAGAACCGACGGCGCGCACCACACCGCACACACAAACTTTCACGCCCTGACCGTCCACGAGCACGGGCACTGAGACCACTGGTGCGCTCTTCGCATGGCGTCAAGGACACGCCCGTGGTCCGCGCCATGTTTCCCGCAGACCCAATCTACTACCGGCCGCGGACCGGCTGGATCCTCGGAAACAGCCCGGACGACCTGCTGTTCGGCTACGGCGGCCGGTTCCAAGACACCCTGGGCTACGGGTCGTACTACCCCTTCAAGTACCCCCTGGGGCCTCCCGTGGTGCCAGAGGAGCCCATCGACCCCCCGGACACGCTGCCAATCTAGGGCCACATGCGAGGTCGCGCCCTGCCAGGCCCTCCGTGGCAGGCGCCACATGACTGCGATCCACAACGCGCTTCGGTCTGACCGAAGGAACCTCACAGCTCCGGTCACCTCGCGCCGCGGCACCTACGCATCGGCTCCGTCCTCCGCGTCGCCTTTCTTCTTCCGCGCCCTCTTGCCCCCCGCCGCCTCCCCGTTCTTCGTCTTGCGCGTCCGCTTCTTCGCGCCCCGGTTTGGAAGGCGGACGATGCAGTCCGAGTCCGAGCTCGCGGCGTGCCCGTGCGGATCGACGTCGTCGTGCGCGTCGTCGTCCATGTCCATGATGTCCTGGTCGTCAATCACCCTCTGCGTGCCGACCGTGGTGATGCGCCGGAAGTCCACGTCCTCCCTGTAGCTCTCCACCTCCTCCTCCAACTCCGCGGCCGACACCACCTCAATGTGCCTGCGAGAACGGTCCACGTCAGCAGTGTGCTGCGAGGGACGTAGATGCGCATGTGGCGGGCCCGGGCGTTGACAGCGTGCAGTCGGGCGCGTCACCTGTGCGCGATGTTCGGGATCTTCCACTTGTTCGGGTTCGCGACGGTGCCCGCGGCGCTCAGGGCCCCGAACATCACGTCCTCTGGTTCGCGCTTCACCTCCGCGACCGCGCGCGAGATGGCCACCGCGAAGTCCGGGAACTCCTCGGCGAGCGCGTCCGCGACGGCTTGCGTCAGGTCGACCTCCTCGTCCGTCATGATCGCCTCGCCGTCGTCGCGCATGACCCGCTGCACCTTGACGCAGGCCCTGACCAGCACGTTGCACGACACGCACGCCTCCACCGCCGGGTGCTTCCGGTTCTTCTGCCGCTTCTTCTGCTGCGCGTCCGCGCGCTGCAGGCTGCGCAGGATCCGCCGCCCCGTCTTCGAGCTCGCATTGATCCTGCGCGTCTTGCCGGTGCCGCCTTTGAAGTTCCCGCTCTTCAGCTGCTGGATCGCGTCCTCGATCTCCTTGCCCTTCTGCCCGTCTATGTCCCGGCACCGCGCCGCCAGCTGCTCGACGAAGTACGTCCGCAGGTACTCCTCGCACGTGCCCTCGTAATAGCTCTTGAGGTTGCCCAGCAACTTGAAGAGCAAGATGCAGCGCGCGAGCGCCGACCCGCGCGCGAGGCTCTCGTGCATGTTGTTCGTCGGGCCCATGAGCTTCGCCGCCGCGTGCAGCGTCCGCGCGCGGTGGAAGATCGACGTCTCGGTGACGCTGAACACTTCTTCCCAGTCGCTGCGGTGGACGTCGATCGCCGCGCGGCCCATGCACCAGTACGACCGGAAGACCTCCATCGGCTGCGCCAGGAGCCGCGCGCACGGCCCCGCGAGCGCGTCCATGATCTCCCGCCGGTAGTTGGTGTCGTTGGAGAACAACTCCACCACGCGCATCAGGTTGAGGTCCGCCTGGCCCGTCCCGGGCAGCAGCGGCCGGCCCATCGCGCGGTTGTCGCCCGTGCACACGTCCGGCTCCATGCACGCCGCGCACTCCGCCAACAGCGTCGCCATCACCTCCGCGTTCCTCTCCTTGACCTTCCCGTGCGCCCAACCCTCCGGATCGCTCTCGCAGTACACGTCCGGCCCGCACGGCTCGTCCTCGCCCTCGCCCGCGTACTCCGCGAGCACCTGCCAGCACGCGAGCCCCTGCGCCGCGCACAGCTCGAGCGCGGACAGCGTCTCCGCTGGCGCCGCGGGCTTCGACGCGTCCTCGTGCGGGGCCGCGTCGCGCGACAGCCCGTGCAGCGACACCGGCGGCAGCAGGAGCGCCGCGCCGTCCTGCACGCGCCGGTGCAGGGCCAGGGCGCTCCCGAAAATGTCCAGTTGTGCCACGACGGTCGTCACGTCCGAGGGGCGCGTGGACAGCACGCGCTTCGCGAAGTCCGGCACCGCGCACAAGCTAGAGACGTCGTCGAGCGCGCGGTAGCACTGCTTGGCCATCGCGCACGCCGCCTCGACCACGTCGCGCCCGCGGGCGCGTGCAGAGTCGGTGTTCTCGGGCTCGTCCTCCTCGTCGCCGCTGATCGAGTCCCCGCAGTCCGCGTCCTCGCCCTCCTCCAGCATCTTCATGCCCGTCTTCAGGCACACGCTCACCATCTGCGCGCACGGACACCCCCGTCAACATTTCATGTCATACTCTTGACTCAGCAGCCGGTCCCGCGACGCAACACGCGACGTGCGCCGGTTCCGATCGACGGCGCGGCGCGGCGGCGACGCTGTGCGCGGCGCGCGCACCTGCAGCATGTTGGCGCAGGACTGGAAGCACGCCCGCAGCACCCCCCCCTTCCGCTTGACGTCAGCCTTCAGAAACGCGGCGGGGACCTCCTTCCACAGCAGCGCGACATCGTCCTCCTCGTCCTGGCTCAGCACGCGGTCCGAGCGCACCGAGAGGACGGACCGCAGCAGGCTCAGCGCCAGGACCGCGCTCGAGCACCGGTCCTTCCCCCGCCCCCACGCGCGGCCGTCCGCGGTCTCGATCGGCTGGGCCGCGATCCAGCACGTGACGGAAATGCACAGCTCGACGATGCGCTCCGACACCGTCGCGCCGCCCCCGCCTGCATCGCAACACCCCAGTGTGCACAACCTTGTCTGTTGCCGCGAGTGCTGCGAGCTGGACGGTGGAGCGGCGAGCTCCTGGGGGGCAGCGGAGGTCCGCCACGCAGCTGCGTGGGTCGAGGGGGCCGCGGCGGCGAGGTATGCGCGAGGGAGGGTTGCGGGCTGCGGGGTCGCGCACCGTGCCCCGGGCTCTTGTCACCGAGGAACGCCCGGACGTGCTTCGCGTACGCGTTGCCGTGGTTGGCGACCGACACGAGGTTGTCGAGCGCCCGCAGCGCGGTGTGGATGCGGCCGTCGAGGTCGCCCGGCACCCCCGCGCCGCCCTGCCCGTCCCGCCCGGCGACCAGCATCGTCGCGTACCGCTCTATGCTCCGCGCCAGGATGCCTATCGGGACCTGCATGCGAGGCGTGCACGCTCAGGTCCCTCGCGCGCGGCGTACGGCCGCCTCGGACGCTCCGTACGCAGCGCACTTCTCAGGTGGGCGCGCGGCGCCGGAAACGCGGCAGAGGCCGAGGTCAGCGGCGAATACGCGCGTCTGATGGCTGTGACTGCGAGGGAGGCGTCGCTCCGACGTGATTCGTGCTCGTGGGGGCTCGGTACGGCGCGTTGCAAGCGGCCGCTCGCGAGGGAGCCTCGGCGCGCACCTGCTCCTCGCGGCCTGACTCGTGATCGACGATGACGCGCAGCTTCATCTTCCCCTCGAGGTCGGAGACTCTGCGGGGCCGGGGGTAGTTGGACTCCGGTCAGCCATGCGGGGCGAGATGCACTGAAGTTCTGTTGCCAGAGAAGCAGGCGGGACGGCGCGGGAACGCGAAATTCCGGCCCAAAGTGCTCGGATCGGATCGACGGGACACGGAGTGTTCACTTCGGCGCCGCGAAACCATCCGAGCGCGCGTGCGATGCGCCGTGGGCGGCCGGACCGCCACTACGTTGCGTCCAGTGAGCGCAGCGCACCTGTGGCGCATGACCTCCATCGACGTGAGCCTGCTCGCGCCCTCCGCGAGCCCCGCGAGGCGCGCGGCGTCCGTCACGAGCCCGGACATCCTCCACCTCCCACCCGGCCGCTCAGCGCGAGCCCGCGAGTCCGTACAGCGCCCCGCGGCTCCGTGGCGCGCCGTTCCCGCTGAACTTGCGCGACAGCGACGCTCTGACCTCTCCGGCGCCCGCGCGCGCCCCTAGACGATCGGTACGCGACGACCCTTGAGTCAGCGGCCCACGGTAGGCAACCGACTCGTACCTGCTTCACGTGGCTCAGACACCCCCGTACGGTGGCTCAAGGGCGCCCGGCGGGCGCGCCCGGGACAGACGTGGGCGCTTGGACGCACCCAGGGCCTGTGAGGGGCGAAATCCCGCGCGCAGGTCTCTGGGGACCGAAGCAGAGTGCCGACAGCAGCGGAGGGCGTTTGCCGCGGCAGTAGGCCGCCGCCGGGCCCCGCGGCAGCCCTCTCGACCAAGACGGTGTGCGGGGGGCGGTAGCAGCCGAGGCTTGGCTCGGGAGCCTCCCTGGCGCGGGCAAGGAGGACCTAGGAGCTGCGGCGCAGAGGCGGTGCCTCGCGCCCGTTGCCGGTCCTGGCGGCGCGGTCGCGCGGCCGCGGGGGGGCAGGGGGGACATAGGCGGTACCCAGCAGCCAGCGGGGCCTCAGAATGTCTCAGAACACGATGGAGGTGCGCGGAGCGTCGTCCTGCCCGTCGAAAGGACTGGCAGGGCGCGAGGAGGCATCCTGACGCGCCCGCGCTGTCTGACTCGCCGCAATCGATGCGTGCGGGTTCCTCGCTCATCGATCTCGCTTTTACGCGCCGCGTTCTCGCGCCCACGCCCCCGTGCGGTGCCGGGAGCGGCTCTGTCCGTGCGGGGCTGGTCACTCGCGTCGTGGCCGCAGCGGCGTACTGAGCGCGTGCACGCACGCGGACGCCCGGCCTGGCGGTCGCCGAGGAGCAGGCCTCCCGCGCGCGGGGCAGCCGGCATCCGTCGGCGCGCGTCTGCGCGGAGTGTCGCCCGTGGCCTTGTGCGAGCTGTGCTGACTGCGCGTGGGCGGCCTCGCGGCTCCGAGGCATCTTTCGATGGGCGCCGCGGGACGGCACAGACCGTTTCGCGCCGGGCCAGGCGCTCCTCGTGCCGTACTCCGTCCGCGTCAGACGGCGAGGGCCGACACTGTCCCTTCTATGCGGAGACCGAGGTCTCATGGGCTGTTGCGCAGACGTCTGCGATCGCCAAGGTCGCCGTTCGTCCGGCGACGCGCATGACCAGATCCATCAGGCCGACGCGACGTGGTCTGCCTGGCTTTTCGGCCCCGCACGTCATCAGTCTGGGCCCAAGGAGGCATCGCGAGACAGCGAATCTCGTTTGCGCCTCCCTACGTTTCAGGCCCCGCTCAAGCGCTCTGCCCCGCCGTTTCCGAGCGGTTCCTTGTCGGCCCTTCCCGGTTTCCGCGCCCTCGGATCCGTTCGCGACCCCAGGACTCGCGGCGCGCCCAGAGAGCCTCCACCTGCGCTCGCCGGACTGCTGCGCACGCCGCGCCCGAGACGCGCCGTCCCCCGCCCCGCGCGCAGGTCAACGATGCAAGGGACCCTCAGGACAGCGCGCTGTGCTCGTTCCCGCTCCACTCCCTCGTCCAGCTCTCCCACGGCCTTGCGTCGCCGCATTGGATCGTCTACCCGAGCCACCTGCTCGCCTGCTGCGAGAGCGCGGCGTACATCCTGCAGCACGGCGTCCCCACGAAGGACGAGGTCAGCGCGTTCCACCGCTTCCTGACCGACGTGCTCCCGGAGGCAACGCAGCGCATCATTTCCTGCTCCAATCTTCCGGCGTGGAGCCCGGAGCTGCGGCGGGACTCGCTCCTGTCGTTCATGGCCGCGGGCGACATCGTCGTCGCGCTCGGGCGCCGGCGCGCGCAGCTGTCTGAGGTGCGAGCGCGCCCCGTCGCACACACGCACGCGCCCGCCGCCGCACGGCCCCGCGCTGCGCAGAACGCGGCCGCTCACGTTGTCCCGCGTGCGTGCTCGTGCGGCGCAGCTGGAGGCGGAGTGGCTGACGTGCACGCTGCGCGTCGTGGCCACCGCGCTGGCGCCGTTGACGGAGTTCCACGCCCACCACGCGTCCCAGCCGTGTCCGCCCGAGGCGACGTTCGGCGATTCCTGGGCGACGTCGGAGCGCACGAGCGACGGCAGCCAGTTCGCGTGGCTCGTGGGCCTCCTCAACCGATACGGCGCTTCGGGGACCATCGAGACGTGTGCCCACATTGTTGCAGGTCCGCGCCACACCCCCCCGCCCGCCCGGGGTGCGCGCGCCGCCCCAACCGCCCCGCCGTGCTGCATGTCAAGCTCGGTCTCCGGCGCAGCCCCCTCGGCGCCATTGCACTGGCATCCCGGCGCGCCTGTGCGCTTGCCCCCGCACCACGACCATCCCGGGCCGCCCCGTGTTTCTGCAGAGCGCGGCGCTCCGTTCGCGGTCGTCGAGGCCGCCGCGCAGGCCCTGCACACCATGCTGCACGACCTGGGCACTCTGCTGACCGCGCGCAGCCACAAAATCGCCGTGGACGCCTTCCAGGCCGCCATCGCGGGCGTGCGGCGCGCGGCCACGTCGGGCGACATCGAGGCGCTCTCGCAGTGCGGCGACGACCGGAACTTGTCTGGGCTGTCGACGTTCCTGACGCGCTGCACGTCGGCGCTCTGTGCGGGCGTGGGCGTGGACGCGGCGATCCCGCTGGCCGTGCGAACGCGCATGCCGCTCGTCGAGGCGCTGCTGGCGCGGCGCGGGTTCAGTCCGTCGCTGTGCGGCGCGCGGGAGCTCAGCGCGGTGCTGCAGCTTCTGAGCCGGGGGCGGGGCGTCCTGAGCGACGACACCCCGGGGGGGCTCGGGCAGGAGGCGCGGGAGTGGCTGGGCCGGCTGACGGTGTCGCGGCGGCTCCTGCAGTCGCACCTGCACCAGGCGCAGTACATGCGGGAGGTGCGCAAGGTATTTTTGGAGCTCGCGGAGCTCGACATGCTGCCGCGGGAGGCGCTGGAGGACTTGTGGCGCATCGTGCAACGCCCCGACACCTTCCCGGCGGTCCGCGAGAGCCTCCTCGAGCTCCTCGCGGACCTCGCGCCGGCCCTCCCGGGCGACAGTCAGGCCGACCTTCTCGGCCGCGTCAGGGCCATGCTGACCACAGGCGCCGAGGGGGCGCGGCAGGCCGGCGCGGTGCTCATCCGCGCGGCCGAGGGCGACGGCAGCCGGCAGGCGGCGATGGCGCGCGGGCTGCTGGACGCGCTGTGGCATATGCGGGTGAGCGAGTCGACGCGGCAGGAGTGGAGCCAGGTCGAGGCGGCAACGGCGTGCGTGCTCGAGGCGTACGGCAAGGCCTCGAAGCCCGCGCCCGCGGAGGAGTTCGTCCGGCGGCTGTTCGGGCTGCTGTGCGAGGGGGAGGCGAAGGAGTGGCGGGCGGCCGCGGCGATGCTGGCGGCGGTGCTGCAACGGCTGCGCTACTTGGAAGAGGGCCACGGAGACGGGGAGCCGATCCGGCTGTCCGGGTCCGTGCCGGCGGGCGCGCGCGAGCAGCTGCTGTCGCTGATCGCGTCGTGCGCGGAGGAGGACCGCGGGACGGCGCTCGACGCGCGGTCGAGCGTGGCGTGTCTGCTGACGGTGCTGACGCACCACCACCGCATCACGAAGACGAGCATCGGCACGGAGGACCTCGACCGGATCTGGGCGGCGATGGGCGCGGCGCGCGTCGCGGCGTCGGGCCCGCGCGAGCGCGCGGCGGCCCTCGACTGCTTTGCCGATTACTTTTTGCAAGCAGTCGACGATTTCTCGAACGACGTGCTCCTGCGGCTCCTCGAGCAGCACCTGCGCGCCCTCGACGTCGACGACATCACGAACGCCGCGCTCGCCCTCGTCTTCCAGGGCATCCGCGCCTACCAGGCCCGGCTGGGCGCCCCAGGCGACGCCGCGCACCTCCCCGGGTTCGAAACGATATGGGCGTGCGCCCTGCGCGCGACGTCGCCGGAGCTGTCGCACACGGCGATCAAGGTCGCGATCAACCTGCACCAGGGCGACGTCGCGGGCGACATGCGGCAAAAGAACTCCCGCGCACTCACGGCGCGGTGCGCGCAGGAGCTTGCGCTGTGCGCGGCGGCCCTGGACGCAGGCGGCGCAGCGGCTGCGGAGGCCGACGCTCGGGCCGCGCGGTGCTGCCGCGTGCTGCACCTGGTGGTCGCCGGTGCGCGGGACGCGCTGCGGGGCGTTCCGACGCTGCGCCCGCACAGCGCTGCGTTCAAGGCCTCGCTGGGCGTCCGCGACTGCAGAGTGCACTACCCGAGCACGACGATGCAGCGGCTCTCGGTGCGGTTCGACCCGAACACGACCGTCGCGGACCTGCGCGCGCAGATTCTGGGCGGTAACGACGAAACGAGGCTTCGATTGACCTATGCGGGAACGCACGCACGCTGCATCGGGCTGGACCGTGAGACCATGGCGAGCATCCGCATGGCCGACGGCACCGAGCTGCGCCTGCTCGAGGGCACCGGCGCCGGCGCCGAGGGTGGCGCGAACTCGGCCGAGGACGAGGCTGCTGCGGCGTGGGTGGCGACGCACCCGTGGGTGCATCGGTGCTTGCTCTTCTGCGCGGGGAGCGCAGCCGCGGGGCGCGACACGCACGTCGCGGCACAGCAATGCCTCGACGACCTGTGGACGTGGAAAGCCACCGTCGACGGCGTCGAGGCGGCCCTCGGCGCGGCGTCAGACGACGGCTCGAACAGAGAGGGTCTGCGCGGGCTCCTGGAGGCGTCGCTGCGCGGGGAGGCTGCGGACGGCGCGCACGCCGACAACGGAGGCAGCAGGGACGCGATGAGCGCGCCGCCCACGTCGCTCCCGTCGCTGCCGGGCCCGAACCCAACCGTGCTGCTGTACGCTCTCGAGGCGTTGCGCGGGCAGCTGGACCCCGTGACGGGCCCGACCGCTTTCTCGCTGCGGCGCGTCGAGCAGCTGACGGACTCCGGCGAGCTCCCCCTGGTCCTCGACGCGGTCCTGGGGGCCCTGTCGTCGGAGACGCCCCCCTGTCGGTACGACACGGGGCGGCGCCTGGTCGCGGCCGCGCTGGCGATCGCGCGCACGTGCGGGTCGCCCGTCGCGGACGCGCACGCCGCGAAGGACGACGGCGGCCGGCGGCTCCGCGGCTTCGTGAACTTCGCGGCCCGCGCAGTGGTGTGGCTCCTGTCGAGCCCCGCCGCGAAGGCGTCCCCGGAGCTCGAGCTGCACACCGACGAGGTCGTGTGCGCGCTGCGGCTGCTGGGGAACGGCGTGCACGCGTCCCCGCACGGCGTGCGCGAGCTCATCGAGTGCCCTGTCAGCGCGGACCTCGTCGTGACGGCGCTGGTGAGCGCGGCACCGCAGGCAATCGCGTCGGCGTGCCGGCGCATGCTGCTGAACAGCGCAATGGCGCACGACTCGAGCGACGACGCGAGCGTGCCGGACGCAGTCACGTGGATCTTCCAGCGGCTCTCCGACGCGTACGACGCCACGTGCGGCCAGGGCGACGCCGCCACGCCCAACCCCGCGCAGCAGGTGCAGTTGTTTCTCATTGTGCAGGCAGCGGCCTCGCGCGCGGCGAACGACTCGTCAGCGCCGCCGCACGTCGTCGATGCGCGTCGGTCCTTCGCGCGGAAGTGGCTCGCGCGCCTCACGCAGGCCGTCCCGCGGAGCGCGCGGGACGACATCGCGCCGCCGCACCAGGAGTGGCTGAGGCAGCTGCTCACCGCGACCGAGGCGCTCGTGCGCTTCGTCGGCGCGCCGAGCTCGAGCACGCCGGCGGAGGAGCCGCTCGTGGAGCGCTGCCTCGCGATGCTCTTCCCGGAGGCCATCGCGCAGCCTGGCCTGGCGACGCTGGTGGGCGCGGCGCCCGCGGAGCTCCCGCGGCTGGCCCGCGCGAACGGCATGAGCCGCCCGGAGTCGGTGCCCGTCGTCGCGTGCCACTCGCCCGCGGCTCGCTCCGCGGCCATGGCGGTGCTCGTCGCTATCGCGCGCGCCAGCCTGCGCGACAATGCGCGCATCTGCGACAAGCTGTACGAGCTCCACCTCGAGCGCCTGCAGGCGCGGTCCGTCAACCTGCAGCCCTCGCTGCTTCCACCGCAGCCCAGCGGCTACGTCGGCCTCAAGAACGCCGCGGCGACGTGCTATATGAACAGCGTGGTCCAACAGCTCTTCATGCAGCCCTCGATCCGCGCCAACGTCCTCGGGACCCCCGCGCCGGGCGTGGACTTTGATCTCACGCAGAACGGCGGGCCCGGCGCGCCGTCCGCGTCGGCGGGGGAGGAGTCGATGCACGAGCAGCTGCGCGACATCTTTGCGCACCTGGCCATGTCACGGCAGGAGTACTTCATCCCGCAGGCGTTCTGGCGCGCGTACAAGGACTACGACGGCAACCCGATCGATGTGCACGAGCACCAGGATGCGTACGAGTTCGTCACGCGGCTGGCGGACATGGTGGACCAGCCCCTGCTGGACGTGCGGCTGCGGCCGGCGCTGCAGTCGGTTCTGGGCGGGACCTTCGTCCACAAGGTCGCTTCGCGCGACCCGGACGGGTGCAACTGCCGCAGCGAGTCCACGGAGGGCTTCATCAACGTCTCGGTGGACGTCGCGGGCCACTCAGGGCTGATTGAGGCGCTGCGCGCGTACGTGCGCACGGAGCTGCTCGAGGGCGACAACCGCTACCACTGCGAGCCATGCGGGCGCAAGGTCGACGCCAGCCGGCGCACGCTCTTCCGCGGGCTCCCGCACACGCTCCTGGTGCACCTCAAGCGGTTCGACTTTGACCACGACACCTTCCAGCGGCTGAAGATCAGCGACCGGTTCGCGTTCCCGCGCGACCTCGACATGACGGAGTTCACCGAGGCCGGGGAGGCCGAGCTCAGCGCCCACGGCAGCGTGGACACCGCCGCGGGCTGCCAGTACGAGCTGCGCGGCGTGGTGGTGCACTCCGGGAGCGCGTTCGCGGGCCACTACTACTCGTACATCCAGGAGCGTGTTCCGGGCGAGGGCGGCGTGCCGACGGGCGGGCAGTGGCTGCGGTTCGATGACACCTTGGTGACGCAGTGGGACATTGAGGCCCTGGAGGAGGACTGCTACGGCGGGACAGCGACGGTCGGCGGCGCGACGATGCTCCGGCCGAACAGCGCGTACATGCTGGTGTACGAGCGCGTCGGGGACCCGGAGCCGTGCACGTCGCCCGAGGCGGCGGCGGCGGCCGCGAGCGCGGCCACGGCGTCGACGATGCGTGCCGCTGCGCCGGAGGCCGCTACGTCGCCTGGAAGCGAGGTCGAGAAGAAGCTCGCGCTCAAGGACGTCGAGTTCGGGTGCGTGCGCTGCTGCACACGCACTGCCGTGGTCGTCAGCGCCCTAACCCCCCCCAAGAGTGCTCCTCCACTGTCTGCGACGCACGTCACATCGCTCACGACCCCTTTCCTTGCACGTGCGTGCGCGCAGGGGCTGGCCGGCCCGCGTCCCGGGCAGGATCCACTCTCGCATCGTCTTGGAGCGGCTCCTCGCGCTGCAGGAGCACCACACGCTCTGCAGGGACTACTGCACTCTGGTCATGCGCCTGACCCAGATCGGCTGCAATGCACTGCACTCCTCCCCTCCCCCGCGCCCCACGGCGGAGCTCGCCTCCCCGCACAAGCGCCCGCGTACCGACCCCACCCAGACCGCCGACTGGAACCACCTCGGTGCGGGACACCCCCCTCCCCTCACCACGCAGCCCTCGCGCGCGCACAAGCCACCCGACGCGCCGCCCTCGCCGCGCCTCACGCCCGCGCCCCGGCCCCAACGTTCCCTCGCAGCCGCGGCCCTCAGCTGCGTCGTGGCGGGGTTCCTTTTCGGGATCTTCCTGCGCGTGCCCGACAGCGTGCACCCGTCGACCGCCACGAACCCCTCGTCCGAGGACTCCGACGACCAGGACGAGGAGCTCCCGGGCGGCGTCGAGCTCGCTCCGGCGGTCTGCTCTTGCAGCCCCGAGTGCGCCGCGATGTTCCTGAGAGCGGCGGCGGCGCTGCGGTCCCCGGAGGGCCGCGCGCGCCACGGCTTCGGCGAGGACGAGTTCATGCCGCCCGCGGTGACGCTGTCGGATCTGTGCGTTCACGGCGGCGGTGCGGCGCCCACTGCGGCGGGCGACGCGCTGGCGGTGGCCACGACGAACGCCAGTGACCTGATGACCAGCCCGGGCTCGGAGACCGGCGTCGCGGCGGTGGAGGCGCTCGAGGAGATCGTGGCGGCGACGCTGGAGCACTTCGCGATGATCGTGCCGTCGAGCACGAACACCACGCGCCGGGCCAAGCTGGCGTTCACCCTGTCGCTCAACCTGCAGGAGCTGCTGGTGCGCCTGCTGCAGATCCCGGTCGGCGCCGAGGTCGTTCTGCGGGTGTGCGTCGAGGTGAGCGCGTGACGTCCACAACGCGAGCGCGGACTTGTGCCGTGCGTGTGCCCTTGTTCGTCCTGACGCCGCACCCTGTCGCTCGTCGTCGGCGCCGTGCGACGCCCCGGCCTGCCGCCTTTCGTGCAGGATCACGCGTCCCCTGACAGTAAGGGACTCGGCGTCGCGCTCATGCGCATGTGTCAGGAGCTCGCGTGCGCGCTGTCCAACAGCGCCGTGCAGAGCGTGCAGCGCAGGAGCGACGCAGAGCGCTGCGGCCTCGCCGCGCTCATCGAGATCGCGAAACGCATCGACTGCCGCGGCGATCCCGCCGTCGGCCAGGCCCACCCGCACAAGGTCGCGTGGGAGGCGCGCCGCGGCCAGGCGCGCAGTGTGTGCTGGTACCACGACGCAAAGTTCGCGTTCGACGTCTTTAACGACACCGAAGTGCTCTGGAACGTGTGCGACACGGCGCTCGAGCCTGGCAACGGCAACGCCGCGGACGCCATGACCTACCTTGACCTGGTGTGCCACGGGAGGGCCGATCTCTCGCGAGTTGTGGGGTATCACCTGCTGGCTTCGATGCAGCCCGTGGCCGCGCTGAACGACGGGCAGGGCGGGGGCAGCGGCCGGCGCGCGTCGCCGCGGTATGCGGCGGTGTTCGACCTGGAGCCCGCGGGCGACGACCGGGAGGACTACGGGCCGCCGACGCTGTTTTGTATGATGCAGCTGGTGCGGTACGTGTGCGTCAGGGACACCCTGCAGCTCACGGCTTACAGGTGCGCGCGTGCCCCTGGCGTCCGTCCCGCCCAACGCGGACAGTCACGACGTGTTGATGGTGTCGCGCGATGACGATCAAATATCCTGGTCTCTATCTATCCCTGTCCTGGTGCACGACTCAGTCGCACGGCTCCCCGCGCCTCCGCTGCCGCGCAGGCTCCAGTACCTGCTGACGTGCGAGCCGGTCGGCGACGACGAGGCGGCGCAGGAGGGCCTGATCGCCCTCATGGACTGCGCACTGGAGGAGGGGCGGCTCTGCGCGGGCGTGCTGCGGCTCATAGGCATGCTGGCCAACGCCGTCGGGGTCGACAACTTCGCGCGGCTGCTCCTGGCCATCAGCACCAAGTACGCCCGCCAGGACGCGCCCACGGACCCCCTGTCGCTACTCGCCGCGGCACTCTGTCAGACCAAGTCGTACGGCAGCAAGCGCGACGGATGGGACGAGAGCGCGTCGAAGGCGGTTCTTCCGCCCCGGACCCGCCCCCCGCTCGCGTACCAAGGGCAGCTGCGGCAGTGGCGGACCGTCGTGGACACAGCCGTGCTGCCAGGCGCGGAGGCTGCCGCGGCGGTGCTGGACGTCGAGGCGGTGCTGCGGGCCGTGGCGGCGATGCCGCAGTGCCCGCGCTCGTACGAGGAGATCATGCAGGCCGGGCAAGGCATCGCGATCGACGTCGTGACGCTCGTTGCCGAGCAGGACGGGCCGAACGTAGTGGGCGCCGATCAGGAGGGCATGGCGCTGTCTGACGCGGGCTCCGGACGGGAGGGGACTGGCGCAGAGGGGGATAGGAACGGCGGGCCGAGCACGCCTGGGCAGGCGCAGATCGGTCCGCAGGAGAGGCCAGCGGGTGAGGGGTTCGACGGAGACGGGCTGGCGGACTCGCCGCAGAGCAGCCACGGGTACCAGGCCGCGGCGCAGTGAGGGGGCGGCGCGCAGCGAGCGGCAGTGCGCGGGCGCCGGTCCGGGAGCCGCGGCGTTTGCACAGGTACCAATGGGTGGAACCATTGGAACGCGAGAGGGCCGTCGTTCGTCTAACACAGGGAGCGAAGGACGTCCCGGCTATCTCTGTAAGACTGCCTGACAGACCGCGAGCTGGCGCCGGGTCGCGTGAGAAGCCAAGCGTCACGGGAAAGCATGGGCCGTCGTTGCGCCCGAAAGCCGCTATCGGCCGTCGACCTCGCCCTTCTGGGGCTTCTGGACGCACGCGCGCAACATACTTGCGTCACACATCGCGAGGCAACCCGCCGCGCCCTCGGCCGCACACCACCCGGCCGCTCCCGCGACACGGTACCTCCAGCCTACAGCAGCTCCGCGGCCTCGCCCGACTCCACGGCGTCGCTGAACGCCGCGCCAGCCTTGAACGCCGCGACGCGCTTCGCAGGGATCGTCAGCGGCTCCCCGGTCCGCGGATTCCGCCCCTGGCGCTCCTTCCGGTCCCGCGCAGCAAACGTCCCGAAGCCAGGAATCGTGATCCTCCCCCCCTGCGTCGACTCAGCGCGATCACGTGCGCGGTGGATCAGCGGGCGAGCGCCACGGGCCCAGCGCGGTCCGCTGCGCCGGAGAACGCTGCCCGGCACGCACCGGAGCGCAAACGTCATGCGTGTTGCCGCGCCACCGCGGCCGGCGTGCCACGCCGCGCGCCGCGGCCGTGCGTGTGAGCGAGAGAGGCGGCAGGTGGGCGAGGCCGTCGCGTGGTGCGTGCGGTGCGGGGCAGCACCTGGACGACGGCGTTGATGACGCCTTCAAAGACCAGGTCCACGATGTCCGAGCAGTCCGCCTTGCTGATCTGGTGCGGGGAGTTCTCGTAGACGTAGTCCAGGAGGTCCTTACGGGTGAAGCCGCGCGCAGGAACCGGCGGTGCGGCGCCGTTCGCCGTTTCGGCCTCGGTCGCCTTGGCTGCCACCGCTTGACGCGGCACTGCGGGGCGCGTAAACCCGGGATACCTGCGCCACAATGTGTGGACGTCATGAACGAGTCAGGCGGTCCGTTCACGAGCGCTACACGCGCGACGTCGCCACCGCCGCCGCAGCGCTACCTACTATGGAGACATCCAGCCGTGTGCTGCACAGATGGCTGCGGGTGCACTAGGAGGGCCGCGGATGGCTCGTACTGCTACGTACCTATGGGTTGGGCCGTGAATGCCTGTGTGTGGCGCGCTGGCGGTGCTCGCCACGCGGTTCATCAGCGCTGGAGTGTGCATCGTTGCTCGGGGGCCGTTCCCGCGGGTGGAGCTGGAGTTGTGCGCGGAAAACAAAGCCTTGGCGTCAAGCCGGTGACTGCGTTCCGCGACCCACACACGAGAGCGCGAGACTGCCGGGGCGAGACGGGCTTGCAGAGGATTGCACCGGGAGCGAACTGCGGCGAGTTCCGGCGCTTCTACGGCCCTTGTGCGGACGCAGGGCCTCTCGGCGGCCTGCTGAGCTCTCGCTTCGCGCGCCCGCCGCCGCGCGGCATGGGGGACCGCGGTGGTCGCGCCCGACCAGGTAGGAGCCCGTCGCTGGCCGAGTCCGGCCGCGTGACCGGCTCAGCGGGCCTGCGCGCAGCGGGGCGGCCGCACTTGGACGGAATCGCGATAGAGTAGGCGAACTGCCAGAGATTGATCTCGGTGTTGCCCGCAGGACGGCGTCCCGGCCCGTGTCGTTGATTGTCAGCAGCTGCATCCACGCGCCCGCAGCGCTCCGTGGGCCCTCAGCTGAGCGGGCCTTCCCGCGAAGCAGCACAGTGATATAGTACTCGGCGGCGCGCCAGAGCGGCACGCATCCGCGCGGAGGACGTGGGGAAATGGCCACGGAGGTGGCGCGGCGAAGAGACGATTCGGAGTCGCCCAACGGCATCCGGGCGCGGGCAATCAAGGCCATCGCGGCGCTGAAGGTCGGAACCAGCGACCACGCGGCACGTTGCGCCGAAGTCCTCCACATTCCCGTCCCTGCGCGCGGCGGGGGCGCCACGCTGGCATCACCTCAAGCGCATCACCTCTCCCGCGCTCTCACGCACGCAGGAGACCATCCGAGATGACATTCACGTCGACAGGGCCGCGGTGCTCACGGCGCTCGCGCCCGCCCGCCACGGCTTCTATAACATCCCGGAGGAGTGGCAGCTCGAGGTCATAAAGACGCCGCGGCTCTTCTACAAGGCGCGCAAACACCCCCCCGCGCGCAGCTCCGCTCCCGCTGCCGGCGCAGCGTCCCGACTGCGTGGCTCGGGGCCGCCGTGGCTCGGCCTGTTTCGTTCCGAGGCTCCGAACCGCCCTGCGCTGGCCGCCGCTGCGACGCAGGTGGTTTCGGCGGACGACAAGGACCGCGTGGTGTCGGTGTACGACGGGAACACGGAGTACCACCTCGGCATGATCACGAGTGCGCGGCGCGGGGCCGGGGCGTGGCCGCCCCTCGACGCGGCACTGTACTGCTGGCCCACGCAGCACCAGGCAACAGCGTCACTATTTCCGCGAGGGAGCAAGATGAAGGTGCGTGCGCCGTGCAGCTAGCCCCTGCCTGCATATATCTGTCCCTGCGTCGCTTAGCTGCGCCCGCCCGGCGCGCCGAACGCCCCGCATACGCGCACGTGATGGTGTCGCCGCCGACAACAGGGGGGAGGCCCGGCGGCGCAGCTCCGTCTTGGAGCTGCCATCCGACCCCTCCCGCGCCTCCCCAGTATGACGGCGGCAGAGCAACGCGCCTGTGCCCCCCGCGCGCCCGCGCACCCGGCACAGTTACGCTGGCAGTTAACAGAGCCCCGCGGCAGAGGCCCGCCACGGGGTCTGAACGGCTGCGAACACTCCGACAACCTCGCTGCGCGCACCGGCCTGCGCGCGGCTCGACGCCGCAAGCACGGCGCGTCCGCCCGCTCGACCGCCCGCGGTGACATGACAAGTGCGCACCGCGTTGCCGTGTCGGTTGGACCGCAGTGGCCGGGGAGCCCACACTTCCTCATGGCGGCGGAGGTGTGGGGCCGGGCGTACCGGCACGTCGGGTCGGGCGTGTGGGCGGTGGAGTTCCTGCGGCCGACCAAGTTCGTGACCACTGAGATGGGGGACCAACAGCGGGTCGACAACTGAGTGCGCGCGGGCAGCGGCGCCAGAGCGTCGCTGCGTGGCGCGGGGGCTGCGTGCGGTGCTGGTGTGACGCCGCTCGACTGAGGCGAGGGGGGGGTGGGGGGGACCGTCCAACAAGGGGACCGTCCGGGACGGTCCCGGACGGCCGCGCCGTGGGGCGCAAGGCCCGCGCCGCGGAGTGATGCGAGCGACTCATTCGGAATATAGGCGCGGGACCAAGGGATCCGACTTACCGGCGGCAGCAGCGTCTGGGGTATCCCGGCGCGCCTCGAGACGGCCTAGCTCGCTGCTGGCTAGCAGGGCTTCGCGCCCGCGATGGCTCAAGTTTCCTAGTAATATCGAGCAGATCCAGCATGAGCATCTTTAGAGCTGGTACGGCCTCGTTTTCCGCGCCTCCTTCAACAGCTTCCAACGTCCTCCGTCTCGCACTTGCCCGAACGGGCCCTTTGGCGAATCTTGCGCCCTGGGACACCAGCTGCCCTTGCGAGCAGCGTCACAGCGGCGCGCTGCGCCCAGGCCCGACAAGCTCGAGGCTCGCACCTCGGGCTGTTGCCTGCCGCCCATTTCGCGCGGGGCCTGCAGCCGCGTTGTCTTCCTCACGCGAATTCCCGCCCGCCGCGTCACTCCTCGTTCCGTCCTCAGGGCGCCGCGCCACCCGCGGCGCGCGCCCGCCGCATGCAGCGCCAACGCCCCTGCCCAACTGCCTCGGTGTCCCTACAGGGCGCCTGCTCCTCGCGGAGGTCACCGGGCACGGGGACGCCGGCGACGCCGCCGAGCACGGGGGAGGGGGTCACAACTCGGGCACCGAGACCGTGCTGTTCCTCGTCACGTCGCTGCTCTTCGGCCTCCTGGCGCGGCGTGGCCTCCGGCGCATCAAAGTGCCCTACACCGCCTTCCTGCTCATCTACGGGCTGATCATCGGCTACGCAGAATCCAAGGATCCAGACTGGAAGCACTTCTCCTCTTCGCTGTCGGTGTGGACGGGCATCGACCCCCACTTGCTCCTCCAGGCACGCACTCGCCCGCCGCGCCGCGTCGCAGGCGGCGCGCGACCGCCGAACCGCATTCCCCGCGACGCACTCGCCCCTGCGCGCCCCGAATACCGCCCACTCGAGCACCCAGCGCCCCTCGAACCACCCCCCTCCCCCTCGAGGCGCCCGCCGCCCCTGCGGAGATTCGCCCCGCGTAGCCGCGCGCTGACGGCGTCGATCCGCGCCCCGCCGCGTCCGCAGGTGTTCCTGCCCGTCCTGCTCTTTGCGTCGGGCTACAGCATGGACTGGCACCTGGTGAAGAAGCTCGTGTGGCAGATGCTGCTGCTGGCCGGGCCAGGCGTGCTCTTCTGCGTGCTCCTCGTGGCCACGTTCGCCCACTACTCGTTCCCCTACGCATGGTCCTGGGACAAGTGCCTCGCGGTGAGCCCCTCCGCCGCCCCGCCCCACCCCGCGCGCTCCCCGCCAACCAACCAACGCGCACGCAACGTAACCGCGCCCCGCCGCGCCGCGCAGTACGCGGCGATGATCAGCGCGACGGACCCGGTCGCCGTCGTCGCGCTCCTCAAGGAGGTCGGCGCGTCCAAGACCCTGGGCCACCTCATCGAGGGGGAGTCTCTCCTGAACGACGGCACTGCGTTCGTCATCTACATCCTCTTCTCCGAGCGCGTGGAGGGCGTGGAGCGGACGATCGGGTCGTCGATCGGGAAGTTCGCGCAGCTCGCGATCGGCGGGCCCGCGGTCGGCGTCGCGTTCGGCATGGCGGAGGCGCTGGTGTTGTCGTACATCTACAACGACGCGCAGGCCGAGGTGACCCTGACGGTGGTGACGTCGTTCCTGACGTGGTTCGTCGCGGAGGAGCTCTGCGGCGTGTCGGGCGTGCTCGCGGTGGTCTTCCTCGGCGTGTTCATGGCCGCGGTGGGCAAGGGGTTCATCACGCCGTCGTCGGAGCACGCGATCGAGACCATCTGGGAGACGCTCGAGTTCTTCGCGAACACGATCATCTTCGTACTCTCCGGCGTCATCATCGCGCTGCGCATCTCCGAGGGCGACTACTCCGGCAGCGACTTCGGCTGGGGCATCTGCCTGTACGTCTTTGCCAACGTGGTGCGCTTCGCCATGGTCTTCTGCTTCCTGCCCGTCCTGCGCCGCATGGGCTACGGCCTCGACTGGCGCCAGTCCGTCGTCATCTCCTGGGGCGGCCTCCGCGGCGCCGTCGGCCTCGCCATCGCGCTGATCATCAACATCGACGAGGCCATCCTGGACCAGCGGTACAAGGACATCGCGCTGCTGCACATGGGCATCATGGCCGTCGTCACGCTCCTCGTCAACGGCACGCTCACGCCCTGGGTGCTCTCCGCGCTCAAGATGAACCAGTCGAACCCGGCCAAGGACCAGTTCCTGGACCACGCGCTCGAGGAGATGGAGCAGCTCGCGGAGAAGAAGCTGAAGCACCTGATGAACGACCCGCTCGTGGGGGACCCGGACTGGCGCAAGGTGAACCAGCTCACCGCGCTGGTGGACGCCGGGGCGGAGGACGAGGGCGGCAACAACAGCGTCGCCGGGCTGGACAAGAGCCAGAAGGGCAAGGTGGTGGCGTCGGCGCGGATGCTGGCGGTGCTGCACGGGAAGGCGGAGGGGGCGCGGAAGCGCAGCAGCGAGAAGGACGCCGTCGCGGTGAACCCGACCTTCAACGGGCGCAACCCCGCGGGCAACAGCGACCATCGCGCGCGCGGGCGGATGGACGAGGGCGGCTCGGACCGGCCGGCGCCGCTGCCGCGGTTCTCGATGCAGGTGGGCAACCGCGCGGCGGGCCTCGCGCGGCAGTCGATGGCCATCGTGAACTTCGTCCGGGAGGTGGCGCAGGGCGACGCCAAGAAGCAGTCGTGGAAGGCGCGCCTCAAGGCGCGGCGGCAGAAGACCAGCGAGGCGGCGGGGGGGCGCGGGGGGGAGAAGGACGAGCTGTCGCTGACGTCGATCATCCAGGACCAGCGCGCGCGGTACCTGCGCGCGGTGAAGCAGGTGTACGCGGAGGGCTTTGAGAAGGAATACATCCCCGGGGACATGATCCGGCGGCTGAACGAGAGCGCGGACGTGGCGCTCGACCACTGCGAGCAGCAGATCGACGACTGGCTCCCGCTCGAGATCCACGACCTGCACATCCCGGCGTGGATCTTGTTCCTGGTGCGCTGGACCTCGGAGGTGTGGGGGCTGCAGCGGCTGGGCAAGTGGGTGCTCTTCAAGCGGCTCCAGCGCGTAGTGCTGCTCTCCACGTCGTACCTCTTCGCGCACATCGAGTCCGTGTCGGCGCTCGCGGAGCTGGTCGACAAGAACGACCCGGACGACGCGGGCAAGAACAAGGGCGGCGCGCCGGTGGACCCGGTGCGGCGCATGGAGGGCATCGCGGCGCGCAAGGTGATTCGCGAGGCCAAGGCGGGGATCCACAAGGCGAACGAGTTCGTCCGCGGCCTGAAGTGCTCGTACCCGGAGATTCTCCGTTCGATCAAGACCAAGCAGGTGGCGCGCACCGTGCTCATGTACAAGGAGCGGTACGTGCGGCACCTCGCGCACGCGGGGCTCGTCGAGGACAAGGAGAGCGTCCAGCTGCGGATGCGCCTGGACGACCGCATCTGCGCGCTGATCCGGTCGGACCCGCGCGTGGAGATGCCCAGCCCGAAGATGTCGCTGTGGTCGTCGCTGCTGTTCAACAAGCTGCCGTACGCGCAGTTCAAGCTCAAGGTGCTCCCGAAGGCGACGTACCGCGTGTTCGACAAGGACGAGTGCATCCTGCCCGCGGTGATGAACGCCAACCGCATCGTGGTCGTCGTGCGCGGGCTCACGTCGTACCGCAAGGGCGTGTACGGCAAACGCGCCGCGGGGAACTCGCAGGGGGAGTTCGAGGCCGGCATCACCGCGCCGGGACGCGGCAGCATGGACGGTGCGCACAACCCCTCCCCCCCCCACCACCACACATGACGATCGCTCCGTCGCCCCCCTCGCAGCCGCCTCCGCAATCCCCACCCGCGCGCACACCATCCCGCGTCCCGTGCAGCGCCCGGAGGCATCGGGGCGATGGGTCGGAACATCACGGTCGGGCGCGGCAGCCTGGAGGTCCCCACGTTTGCCAAAAAGGGCCCCGCGGCCGAGGAGATCCGCCGCAAGTCGATGGAGTACCGCACGAAGCGCATCGCGGCGTCGAAGACCGTCTACGGCATCGAGCGCGCCCTGCTCGGCCTGAGCCCAGAGGCTGACGTGGTGGCCGACACGGTGGTCGAGGCGTACGAGTTCGCCGCGGAGGACTTCCTCGCGCTCGAGCAGGCGCTCCCCGAGGTGCACCAGCGCGCGAACCAGCTCGCCGGCATGCGCGTCGCGCACCGCACGGGCCCGCCGGGCGTGCGCCAGATGGAACACCTGGAGCTGCGCACGCACTTCCTGAACGCGGACGTGGTCGACCTGCGCAAGGGGAGCCCCGTGCCGCAGCTCGACGCGTTCGTCCTCATGAAGGGCACGCTCGCGGACCGCGAGTCGGGCGAGCAGATCGAGGCCGCCGTGTTTGTGTCGGGGGGGGAGTCCCGCCGGCTCTCGTGCGTCACCGCGTGCGTGCTCGTCTGCCTGCCGGACGACTGGGTCGTGCAGCACCGCAAGCGGCAGCACGACATTCAGTCGCTGCTGGCCAGCTCCCCGGACCCCGCGGTACAGTGGCACCACGCCCAGCGCGTGGTCACGGCGCTCATGGGCGACCAGGTCGACAAGGAGCAGATGGCCAAGGCGGCCGCGAAGGGCTACGCGGTGGCCTGGCGCGTCAAGGCGGCGCGGAGCCGCGCGGCGTCCCAGGCGGCGTCGGAGGCCGGGTCCGTGGCGCGCAGCGGGGCGGCATCGCCGGCGCCCAGCGCGGCCGAGGAGGGCGACGACGACGCGGCGGCGATGTTCAAACCGAGCGGCTCGAAGGACGAACCGCGGAACGGCTCCGGGTCCACGGGGCCGGTCGTGGACACTGCTGCAGTGCGCGCGGTGCGAGGCCTGCTCCATCTGAACGTCACATGCATGACATCATAGGGCTGCGAAGCACGTGACCGAACCGCTCACCACGGTTGTTGACGACGGCAGCATGCCTTGCGCGGTGGCAACATCTTGAAATCCTCCCGCTCCCCAAACTCCCCCCCCCCTTTCCCAAACTCACCCTCATGCAAAACACCTCGCTCCGTGGTGCGCAGTCCCAGGAGTCGTCTCTGTTCGCCGCCTCAGGACCCACGTCACCAAAGCGCCGCGGAGCGTCGGCGGACCGCCCACACGCCCACTTCGCGGCCAAGGACGAGCGCTTGGGCGTGCAGCCCAAATTGGTGGCGGCCGTCGCCGAGCAGGAGGCCGCTGCCGACCCGAGCCGCGCGGTCGACAACGCACTGCAGGCCGGGGGCGGTCCGGCGAGCCGCCCCGCTGCGCCGATGGCTGGGCTGGACACGCAGGCCCTGCTGAAGCAGTTGCTGCAAGCCAAGGAGGAGGACGACAGAAAGGCGCGTCTGCGGGACCGGGGGCTGGACTCGGAGGAGTCGGACCTGGACTGAGCCTCATGCGGGCGGGCGGGCGCGGTGGCCGCCTCGCACGTGTGGCCGATGGAGAGTGTTTTTGCGGGAACCACTTGCTGTATTGAACATGCAGTGTGACAAACGTGTCACACCGGAGGTCACGTTAACCAGGAAAGGGGTGGCCGAGAGCAACGACGCGGTGGAGTACCCGCACGCAAGATGAGCAAGCTGCAGCAACAGGTGTCGGGGTCCCAGCACCTGCGCACGCAGCTCGAGTGAAGTCTTCGATGAGTGACGAGCCCCGCGGGCGTGCGGGTACTCGTCGGCAAGCCCCACCACGCGTCCCGATGTCGTCGGCCGGCGACCCTGCCCAGGCAAGACATACGCAAGACATCACGCATGTCAGGTGACAGCCCCTCACGTCACCCGCTGTTCGGGCCGCTCCTGGAAGCACACGTTGAGCAGCGGACCCGCGTGGTGGTTGTCAGGGGTGGGGGTGCAGTGCCCAGGAAGCTCGTGCGTGTGATCGTTAACATGACGATGACGTTGTCATGGGGCTCCAGGGCCGCGGAACACCCGCACGGCCCCAGGAAGGGGGTTGGGGGAGGGAAGGGAGGGGGAGGGAGGGAGGGGGAGTGGAGGGCGGGGGGGGGTCGGGTTTGGGGGGGGAGGGGGTGTATTAGCCGTAATCGTTCACGGGGAGATCGCTGAAAGCCACGCTGCCAGCGCGGGGGCGTGGTACGACGGCGCGTGTCGGGTGCGGTCGACGGGGTACGCGTGGTTCGCGGGTGCGCGGGCCGCGTCAAGGCGCGCAACTTCGCGGACAACGAGGTCGTGAACACCTTCTGGCGTGGCGGGCGCAAAGTGTGGGACAGCGTGTTTCAAGCATGCAGTCCGGTGCTGGCGATATAGGCGCGTTCTGTCATACCCGCGTTCGTGTATCATGTAGCGGATCTTGGCGGCCAGAGCGTGAACGTAGCTATCGCGGTCGGTCACCTGTGAGGCGATACGGATGTGTTCCGTGTAAATGATGTTGTAAAGGTGTTTGCGCATCAAGGCGCTGGTGATATGCGGGTACTGGATCACGTCGAGGGAGGGGAAGTCGGACCGCTTGTCGTAGTGCGACACTAGCAGGTACGCGGGGTAGTGCGGGTGCGGGCGCACACGCAGGTCAAGAAAGGTCACGCCGTCGAGGGGGTCCGACGGGCGGTCCAGCACGAGGGAGAGGCAGGGCGGGTAGATGTTGCGTAGGGAGGGGAGGGCGTGGGAGATGGAGGGGGGGGTGTCGGGGGGGAGTGGGGGGCGGGGGTTGGAAATGAAATACCGGTACCATGGGTTGCCCACCGAGAGGTTGTCGTCCATGTAGCGCCGCACGAAGCGGAACCTCGACAGCACGGAGAGCCATGCGAGGTCGCCCGACTCCTCCCAGCGGTTGCGGAACTGCAGGAGAAAGTCGAGCTCGCACATGAACATGTAGACGTCGGCGAAGTATGGCGAGCACGAGAGGCCCATGGGGACCCCAGCGCGCTGCCGGTAGACCATCTCGACCCCGAAGTACACGTGCGAGTTCGTCACGAGGAAGCGAACGAGCTCGTGCAGAAGGGGGAGTCCCGGCACGTAGAAGTTGCGCCGGGGGTCGTCTTCGGCCCACGCCTCCTCCGGGTTCGCGTCGTGCGGCAGCCACGACCAGGCAGGATCGTCCAGGCCGCGGCGCAGGTGCAGGTACAGCCTCTCGCCAGGGTGGTTGACGGAGTGCACCAAGGAGATGTAGTGACAGACCCGGTTGATCAGGCCCCGCCCGTTCACGTCGTCATCGCCGTGCGGGATGTGCGTGTACAGGCGCGTCACGTCGGCGCCGTCCAGCACGGGGGCCCTCCGAGTGTCGGCCGCGTGTCGCGGTTGCGAACACCGGTTGTACTCCTGCACCATCTCGCGTACACCGTCGTGGCTGTTCGTCATAAACGGCCGAAACGGAGGCACGAGGTCCTCGGGGATGCCGGCGAAGAGCTGCGAGCGCCACACCGCGTGCGCCTCGTCAGGGTGACAGAGAGCGCGCAATGCCGCCGTCAGCGTCTCCGCTACGCCGCGTGTGGCGTCCATGGTACAGTCGGAAATGAAACGAAACTGGGGGGAGCATCTGTGGCCAAGGGCCACGCCGCGCTCGGTGCGTCGCTGCTGCCGGGGCCGGCCATGGGGTATCACCCTCGAGGTCGCACTCGGGAGGAGAACGTGGTCTTCGTGGGCAGGATGTGTGCTCCTTCGACTCTGGCGAAGGACGGTGGGGTGGGAGAAGGGGTACCTCCTGGAAAGAACATTTGTCAGACAGACAACATGCGGACAGCAGTGGTCGTTCACTGGCCTCGACAGCCCGTGTCATCGGACAGGCGCGAGGTTCGCGGCCCGCGAGAGGCTGCGGTGTTTTCGTGAACAGAGGCCGGTCGACTGCTAACAGCAGGTGAACTGGAAAGAAAATGCGCAATGCTAATTGATCAGGGCATGGTGCTGAGGGAGCGTGGCTGCGAGCAAACGCTCCAGATGCACCCGAGTCGCGGGCTCCAAAGTTTCTAACCTAAACGCATTGTGCACGCATCTTCAGTCCTAACGCATTCGCTTGCAGCTGCTGCGCCGAGTGCTCGGGCAGGGGCGGGTGGTTCGTAGGGAGGGGCGTTGGGGGCCTGATCGGGTGGGTCTGGGGGGCAGAGCCGTCAACATCAGTGGAGATGTGTCGGGCAGCCGCGCAACGTCCGAGGCAGTGCCGATTCGTGCCACGTCGGCCAGCACAGGGGCATCGTCCAGGTCATATGGTTGGACGACAGGGCATGTGCCGGGAGGGCACGCAAACTCATGTTCCCACATCCTCGGGTGGCGTGGGAGCTCCGCCTCGCGCGCGAAAGAAATGGGCGCCGCTGCAGCACACTTCTGGTAGCATCGCGGTCGTGGTGTGGGCCCGGGGTGCGGAGGGGGAGGTTTAGGGGAGGGGGGGGGTTCAGGTCCAGGCTTGCGCTGGGCAGTACCCGTGGTGCTTGTGGCTCAACAGGCGGTTCCAGAGCAGGGAAGAAGCGATGCAGTGTCGGTGGACAAGGCAGGGATGGCCGCGGTGGCGTTGAGTGTTCGCGCGGTCAGGGGCTCTCCGTGGGCATCTTGGTGGTCCGCCGGGGCTCGCTCAGGGGGGTTTCCGGCGTGCGCGCCTTCTCGCAAGCCGCGTCCACGCCCGGCCCCGCCCCGCCCTCCAGGATGGAGCCCAGCGCTCCGGGCAGGTCGCGGCGCGGCTGCATCTGCATCTGCATTTGAAGGCCGTCCCAGGCGTGGTGTGCTGCGTGCACCTCCGCGCCCCGCGGCGACATCTCGTCCTCCGACATGCCGGAGCTGCTGTCGTAGTTGGTCTCCGCGAACCCGTTCGACGCCGCGTGCTGCCAGGAGTGGTAGTTGGCTGGCGCGACGAAGGCGGGGGCGGGGGGGCGCCGGTTCGCGTCGACGACCTGCTGGAGCATGTGCGTGACGGGGCGCTCGCGCGACATGTCCCTCCCGACGGTGCCCTCCTCGAAGATGTCGGGCTGCGTCACGCCGGCCTGCGACACCAGCTGCATCACCAGGGGGGCCGACGCAGGCCACCGGCGCTGCAGGTGGACGCTCTCGGTGGCGAGCGCCCTGCACTGCGGGCAGTTCCACGCGCCCTGGGCGCCCTCGTCCCCCGCGGCGAGGCACTGGTTGTTGCAGCGCACCGCGCGGCAGCCCAGGCACATCCCCTGCCCGCACGACCCGCACGTGGCGATGTCGTACGCCCCGGCGCGGTCCACACCCGCGCTGCACGCCATGCACGACTGCGCGCCGCCGCCGCCGCCGCCGCCGCCGCCGCCGCCGCCGCCGCCGCCGCCCGACGCGCCCAGCATGGCCATCTCGAGCGCAGCCTGGATCGTCAGCTGCGCGTGCGCCTGCTCTGCAGCTCGCTGGCCAAGCGCGAACGCCTGCGCCTGCCGCTGCTGCTCCTCGGCCTGCTGCATCCGCATCAGCACGGACAGGAGTTGCGCGACGCGCTCCGAGTGCTGAGCGGAGATCGCGCGCTGCTGCTGGTGCAGCTGCTGCTGGTGCTGGTGCTCCGCCAAGGCGTGTGCCAGCGAGCCCGCGAGGGTGGTGCTGGGCGGCGCGGGCTGGACGGGCCGCTGCGGCCTGTGCTGCTCCGTCTGCGCCAGCATGTGCGCCAGCGTCGCCGTGCACTGCATCTCCTCCGCGCTGTAAGCGGGGCCGGCCTGCGGCGGCGCCGCCGGTGGCGGCGGCGCGTAGGTGACGTTCTCGTGGAAGGCCGGGACGGGCGGATGGTGCGCGAGCGCGCCGTGGCGGGCTGCGGCGGGCGAAGCAGGCCCCTCGCCCCACACCAGTTGGCCCAGGGAGGCGGAGCGGCCGCGCGGCGTGACGTGCGACGCGCGGCCCGGGTCGCTCACTGACGAAGCGCGGTGCCCGCCGTGCCCGCCGCGCGCGCCGCGCCGCGCCGTGCGGCCCCGGGCTGCGTAGGAGGTGCTCGTGTGGCCCGGGAGCTCGGGGCGGTCCGCGCCGCCTTCCTGAGCGTCGCCGCCGTTCTTGATCGTCCGACGGCGCGCGCGCTGCTGGTGGGCCGCCTCGAGCTCGACGAGGGTCTGTTGCTGCCGCAGCTTGCAAGTGTTGGTGTAGTGGCCCGGCTGGCCGCAGTGGCTGCACCCGCGGCGCGCCTTTTCCGGCCGCAGGGCCTGGCGGGGCACCTCGGATACGGTGCCGGGCGCGCTGTCCTGGGCGCCGCGCGCGATGCGCGCTCCGGGCTGCCCCCTCATGGCGGCACAACCTGCGGCAGCGCAGTCCGGAGGGGTCGGGGATTGGTCCGGAAACGCGCCCGTAGGCGTGCCGTGTCCTGAAGTTTCGCGTGGCGCGCATGGTCGCGGGCTGCGACTCGCTAGCGGGCGAAGTGGGGACGGAGGCCAGGGTAGAGCTGGCAGCCTCGCGGGCCGCACGACGTCGGCCAATCCACCGCGGTCTGCCCGCGCGACTCGGACCTTTCGATAACAAGAATGCACTGCGACGTTGAACGCATCAAGAGCGGCGACTGCGCCGCTGCCCGGCGCGCTCGTGGCTCGCTGCGTGCGCTCACCTTCCTCGTGCGACGAGTGCCTCGAGCGCCCCGGGATTCCGCCTTCGGCGTCGAGCGGGGAACCACCGTACACGTCATCTTCCGGGCGCCCGCGCCTGCCCTGCCGAGCCGCGCCTCCGTGCGCGGAGGCTCCGTCGGAGGAATCCTGCGGCGTGCGAAAGGAGCGTTTCGTTGGCTGTGCGCGATCGCGGGCGCATCGTGGACCAACGTACACGCGCAAGCAAGCGACGACGACGACGTCCGCAGGTTCGCGCACCATGTCCAGCCGGAGTGTGGCACGGTGTCCCTTGCGGCCCCCGATGGTGCGCCTGGGCGTGACCCTGCGGCGCTGAGCGAGGTAACGCTCGAAACTCTCGAACGAGAACGTCCGCGCAATGCGCTGGCCGCAGGTTGCGCACAGGTTGTGGGCCAACTGGAATTCGACCACGTTTCTCCGCCCCGAGCGCGTGGAGCACGTTATACGGCTCCACAGACCAGGGGAGTGGCCGAGAGCTGCAAACTAGCACGCTCCCGCGCGCCGTCGCCCGCATCACCCCGTACGGCGGCCAGCGGCGGCGGGTCAGGGCGTCGAGTTACCTGAGGCCCCAAATGACGCCAGGCCCCGGCCTCTCTCCGTGGCCTCCGCGGCGGGCAGCCAGGCGCCGGCGGCCGCAGCCCTGATGCGGTCTCTACGCGGGGCCGCAAGCTTGCCGCGACGCGACGACGCAGGTCGCGACGCCGGCCTCGAGCGTCGACGTGCGACATCACATGCGCCCCTGCTGCAGCGGCAGCGGCGCGGGCTGCCCCGAGGACGCCGTCGCCGCGCTGCACAAGCACGTCGGCGGGCTGGGCGGGCGCCGCCGCCCACCGCCGGGGCGCTCACGGCCGCACATAGCGCATCATGATCTCAACCCCATTCAGGTCCTGCAGCTGCTTGCGCAGGCCCGCGTCCTGCGCGAGCTTCGCGCACGCGATCGCCGCATTCTTCTGCGCGTGGCCGCCGCGCCGCACCATCGCCTCCACCAGCGGCGCCACCGCCCCGTGGCGGCGCGCCGCCTCCAGGCCTGCCGGGTCCGCCGCGACGTCCCCGAGCGCCAGCGCGGCGTTCCCCGCGGCCGCTTCGGACGCCTTCGCCGTCGAGAGCACCCCCACGAGCGCCGCGAGCATCCCCTCGTGCGCCGCCAGCGACCGCCGGCCCACGCCGCCTCCCGCGGCGGCAATCGCGCACGTCCGCGCCACCGCGTCCACGCTGTCCGGGCTGCACCGCAGCGCCTCCTCGCACGCATCCCACAGCCCGGCGTCCACCATCGCGCCCAGCCCGGCCTCGCTGCGCGCCACGCGGCTCGCCAGGAGCGCCGCGCGAGGGGTCACGCCCATCGCACACGCCCGGATCGCGCCCGGAATCCACCGCATGAGCGCCTCGTCGTCGCCAAGCGCCGCCACCGCCGCCGCCTCCACCGCAACGTTGCCCAGCGCCGCCAGCGCCGCGCTCGTCGCCGACGTCTGCGCACCGGCGCTGCTGGGCCCCCACGCAGCCGCGAGGCGCGCGAGCGCCGCGGGCAGCGCGGAGAGCTCCGCGCGACGGCCCCTCGCACGACCGCGTCGCCGAGCACGTTGCCCGCGCACGCCGCGGCGCGCTCCGCCTGAGGCCAGTCGCGCGCCGCGCCCCCTTTCGGCGCGTCGAGCCACCGCGCGAGGGCGGCCGCGAGCTGCGTCGTGCGCGCCGCGATCGCCGCGCGTACGGGCGCGTCGACGGCGGTCTGAGCGAGCAGCGCCAGGGCGAGCGCTGCCGTCGCGTTCGCCTTGGTGGTGCTGGCGGCCGCGGCGAGCACGGCGGTCAGCGCGGGCGCCCCGTCCCCGGCGGCGAGCGCGGCTGACACCGCCTGGCGCACCGCGGGCGCGGTGGACGACGTCAGCAGCAGCTGGAGCCCGCTCTCCGCGTCCGCGCGCGCGCCCGCCAGCAGGCCCGGGAGAGCGCGCGCCACGCTGTCGAGCACGCCGTGCTCCTGCAGCCACTCGCCGTTGAAGTCGTTGTAGCTCGCGGCCTCGAGGCACCGCAGGCCCGGGGCGCAGCCCCCGCCCTCGAGCTGCGCCCGCGTCCAGTCGGACACAGCCTCGAGTCCCCCACAGGCCCGCACGTGCACGCGACACGCCTCGCTCTCCCGGACCAGCTTCGCCAGCTCCGCCAGCACGTCCGACACGTCCTGCGCGCCTCCGCCCCGCCTCCCGCCGCCCTTGCCCTTGCTCAGCGGGTCAAACGCGGATGTGACGGGGCCTGCGCTCCCGCGCACTGCGCCCGCGAGCCGCTCGAGCTCCCGCAGCATCCGCATCTCCTGCGCCGCCTGCGCGTCGAGAGCCGCGTCGTCCGCGCCGGCCTCCCCGCGCGCCGCCGCCGCCGCCCTGCGCGCCCGCTGGTCCTCCGCCAGCACCTCCCGCGCCCGCGCCAGCTGCCCCGCGGCCTCCGCGTTGCCCGGCTCGATCTCCACCGCCTTCTCCAAATCCGCGACTGCACAGCACAGCGAGCCGACGCACGCCACGGCGTGAGGCACCACCGTCACCGACGCTGTGCAGCCCCCCGCGCACGTGCTCGCTCGCGGGCGGGACGCGCACCGGCTTCGCGCAGGTGCCCGAGCGCCGAGCGCGCCGTCGCGCGCCGCTGGTACGCCTTCACGACAAGCGGGTCGCGCGGTCGCTCGTGCAGGAACTCAGCCAGGTGCACAACGCGGTCGCAGTGGTCGACGGCCTGCACGAAGCACCCGCGCTTGATCGCGGCCATCGCGGCGTTCCCGTGCAGCGCCATGTTGGTCTTCTCCCGCGCCAGACCGTCGCAGTACTCCTGATACGCGCCCGCCCAGTTGCCGCGCTTGAACTCCGCGTTGCCGCGCACGCGGGCGCGCTCCGCCGCCTGTCGCGCCTCCGTCATCCTGCGCACGCACGCCCGCAACGACGCGAACCGGTTCCTCCCGGGAAGACCGCGGTCCGACGGCAGCAACAGGGGACGTGGGACACACAAAGGAGGGCGATGCCGCGGCTGTCGCGGGCGCGCACCGCTTGTGGCGCTCCTCGATGTCCTTCTCCATCGCCTTGAACTCCGCGCCCTGCGGCAGCATGCTGTTGACGAGCTCGTCCTCCTCGTCGCTGGGCGTCCACAGGTCCCACGACTCGTAGTCCGTCGGACCGCCCGCGCGGACCGCGCCGCCCTGCGCCGCGCGCTTCTCTGCCTGCCGCGCCTCGTACCGCTCGCGCGCCCGCCGCTTGCGCTCCATGTTGGCCTTGATTTCCTCCACCTTGGCCTGCAGGCGCGCTTGCCGCTCCGGGTCCGCGCGCTCCCGCTCCTCCGCCTCAACCTTCTCCTGCTCCTTGCGCTTCTTCTCCTGCATGCGGGCAAAGCGGCGCGCGGTCGGGAAACCGAGGAGCCTCGCCGGGAGCGCCTCGAAGCCAGCGCACAGGACGCGTCGAGCGTTCACGCGGCCTCGCGCCGCGACGACGTGGCGGCGGGCACGAGTGGCGAGCCAGACGGCGGTGCTCGTCGCGGAGGCCGCGAGCGCCGCGGAGGACGTCGCTGCGGCGCGCTGGGGGCGGGCGGGGACGGAAGGTGCCGGGACATGTCTGGCGGGGGCGCACCGCGTCCGCCTGGGTGATTTTGTCGACATACTCCGGGTTGATCTTCCCCTCCTTCAGGCCCTCCACGAGGCGCGTCGCCTCGCTCACCTTCTCCAGGAACCCGTCGAAGTCCGCGTCCATTGCGTCTGCGAGCGCGCTGGGCCCTTGCAAGCCGAGTCCCGCCGGGACGGTCGCTCCGCGGCCGGGAAGTGGCCCGGCGCCGAGCCCTGGCGGCGTCGTCGCCGGCTAGGGGCGAGGCTGGATCGCTGCGGCGCGCCGGCCGGCAGTGCGACTCGGAGAGGGTGACACACCAAGGTGTGCCGTCGCCCGTGCCTGGTCTGGGTCCGAGCGGGACCGTTTGTGTGGCGCTGCGAGGTGCGTGTGTCGCGGCGGCGGAGGGAGTGCGTGCGTGTCCCGGGCGCCGCGGCAACGAGACCACTTTGATGCCAGGAGGGGTCAGCCCAGGAGGGGTCCGGTTGCGCGGCCCCGGGGCTGCGGCGACGTTGTGTGGCCGCACCGGCGCGTGGCCCTTATACTGCCCTCCGCTGCCGTGCATCGTCCGTGGTCAACACAGTTCTCTCCGCGGGAACTGGAGCGCTAGAGCAGTTCGCGACACGACCGCCTCGGCGGGACCGGGCCGTGGGAACGAGTTTTCAAGATGTCGACGGCGGGACTGCCTTATGGCCTCCAGGCCATGCTGAAGGAGGGGCACAAGCACTTCCAGGGGCTTGACGAGTCGGTGCTGAGGAACATCGAGGCATGCAAGGGCCTCGCCGAGATCACGCGCACGTCGATGGGCCCCAACGGTGCGTCCACGCGGCTGCCGCAATACCACACTGCGAGCTACGCTTGCGACACGACCGCTGGGCGCCCCGCGTCCGCCCTCCACGGGCAGCCGTTTTGGCCCAGTTGCCCGCGTCCCCGCATTCCAGCACCACGCGCTGCCCAATTGCGCCCTCCGCCGATACCGGGCGCGTCTCTCGGACCCCAGCGCCGCCAAACGACCGCGGACGTCCCCTGCGCGCCCCCGAGGCGGCCGCACGCGCGCCTGACCTGCCGCCTGCGTGCGCTGTGGGTCGCCGCGCGCCGCGCGGCCGCTCTCCGATCCGAAACTCGCCGCCCCGCAGCGACGCCCGCCCGGCCCCCTTCACGCCCGTCACAGTCCTCGCCCCTCGCGCCCGCGGCGCCCCCACCCCGCGCCATCCTCCTCCCCTCCCACTCGCCGCCCGCGTCCCTCCGCCGCCCGCCCCCTCCCGCCGGCCCGGCCCCCCCGGGCCGCCTCCTCACTTCTCCGCCGCCCCGCCCACCCCGCCCGCGCCCCGTGTGCCCCCGCAGGCATGAACAAGATGATCATCAACCACCTGGACAAGCTCTTCGTGACCTCCGACACCGCGGCGATCGCGTCCGAGCTCGAGGTCCAGCACCCGGCCGCGCGCATGATCGTCCTGGCTGCGCAGGCGCAGCAGCAGGAGATCGGCGACGGCACGAACTTGGTCATCTCGCTGGCGGGGGAGCTGCTGTCGAACGCGGAGGACCTCATCCGGGACGGGCTGCAGCCGACGGAGATCGCGGAGGGGTACCGCACGGCGACGGAGCGCGCGCTCGCGGAGCTGGAGACGCTCGTGGTGGAGGGCACGGGGCGGTTCGACCCCACCAACGCCGAGGACGTGATGAAGCGGATCCGCGGGAGCGTGGCGTCGAAGCAGTACGGGTACGAGGACGCGCTCGGGGCGCTGATCGCGAAGGCGTGCATCGCGGTGTGCCCCGCGAAGAACCCGGCGAACTTCAACGTGGACAACGTGCGCACGTGCAAGATCCCCGGGGGGGGTCTGGCGAACAGCGAGGTCGTGCAGGGCATGGTCATCCCGCGCGGCGCCGAGGGCACCGTCACGCGCGTCTCGGACGCCAAGGTCTGCGTCTTCGCGCAGGGCGTCGAGGCCGCGATGACCGAGACCAAGGGCACGGTGCTCATCAAGTCGGCCGAGGAGCTCACGAACTACGCGAAGAGCGAGGAGGCGCGCATGGAGGCGATCGTCAAGGGCATCGCGGACGCGGGCGTCAAGCTGGTCGTGTCCGGCAGCGCCATCTCGGAGATCGCGCTGCACTTTTTGGAGAAGTACGGGCTGATGGTGCTGCGGATCAACTCGAAGTTCGAGCTGCGGCGGCTGTGCCGGGCGACGGGCGCCGTGGCGCTGGTGAAGCTGCAGCCGCCGACGCAGGACGAGCTGGGCTTCGCGCGGGCGGTGGCGGTGGAGGAGATTGGCGGGACCACGTGCACGGTGGTGCGGCAGGACAGCGCGATGGGGCAGCTGTCGACGGTCGTGCTGCGCGGGGCGACGAAGCAGATGCTCGACGACCTCGAGCGCGCCGTGGACGACGGCGTGAACGCGTACAAGTGCCTGTGCCGCGACGCGCGCCTCCTGCCGGCCGGCGGGGCCGCCGAGATGGAGCTCGCGCACCGGCTGGCCGAGGTGGCGCGGCAGACGGAGGGGCTCGAGCAGTACTCGATCCAGAAGTTCGGGGAGGCGCTCGAGGTCGTGCCGCGCGTGCTGGCGGAGAACTCGGGCATCGACGCCACGGCGGCGGTGTCGGCGCTGTACGCCGCGCACGCCAAGGGCGAGCAGAACGCCGGGCTGGACATCGAGACGGGCGGCGTGCGCGACATCGGCGCGGACGGGTACTTCGACGTGTACACAACCAAGTGGTGGGCGCTGCGGCTCGCGGCGGACGCGGTCAACACCGTGCTGCGTGTGGACCAGATCATCATGGCGAAGCAGGCGGGCGGGCCGAAGCCGCGCGGGCCTGGCGGGGACGACGAGTAGGTCGGGCGCTGATGTGACGCAGAGGTTGGAGCCGAGCGACGGTGAGCACGCACGCAAGTACGTCGTGCTCATGACTCAGTGCAAGTGCGTTGCGTGAGGGTGGCGCCGTGGATGGGCTGCATCGTGGCTGTACGTGCTGCGGGGAGGCGGCGGTGACGGTGGCGCGGAGCGGCGCTGTGCGAGCCGTGAAGCGCCCGAGTCGGCAGGGGGGGAGTTTGGTCTTGGAATTTGCACCATGCACCGGGCTACTTGGACTTGGTGCGCGCACACGGTGCTACATTGGGGGCCCTGGTGTGGCATGCGCTCGGTTTGAAGCCCGTCGCGACGACAGACGCGGAGCGATGCCTGCGTGCCACTGCAGCTCTCTCGCGGGCCAGGCGGTCAGCGGGGCCGCTGCGGCTGCGTCGACTCGCCCGCGCAGCAATGCTTGCCACATTCATGACCTGCTGCGCCGCGGCCAGGCCAACAGTCGCAGGTATGCGCGCGCTTGAGGGCCCAAAAGCGCCGGCTCCCTGACCGCCCGAATTGCGCACCTCCACGACACCTCAACGCGGTTACGCTACATCGATGGACGCCTGAGCGTATCCCTCGAAGCGGGGCGTGCCGAGCCATCCCGCGTCAGGCTCGAATCGCGCTGTTGCCCATCGGCTGTGGCGCAAGAGGCAAGCGCCTAATCCCGCGAACGCAGGGCTGCTCGGGGACGCGTGATCGCGCACGTCGGTGGCCTGCCGGGGTCGTTCCCTGGCCCACCGGGCGCGGGCGGCCCGGGCGGCGACGACGTCAGCGGCGGAGGGTCCCCTACCATGGTCACCACCAAGGCCGACGCCCTGCGCGAAATGGCGAACCAGCGCATGCGCGACACGCTCGCCGACATCGACGCTCAGCTCGCAGGAGCGGCGCCGGGAGGCGCCGACGGCAGCGGACCGGACGGCGCGGCGTCGGCTCGAGAGGCGATTGAGAAGGCTATCGGCGCCCTCCAGGTGCGCGTCGTGCTGCGCCGTGAGATCCGTCACTTCCGATCGATCGCTTCGGGGAATGCCTACGGCGCTGGCAACGCGGAACGAGCGGAAACGTGCCCGTAGATAGTCACATTCCTGAGAATTCCGGCACAGACTGCTGACGTGCTGTTCGGTGCACCGCAGGTGGGTCTCATCGAGCGCGACACGGAGGTGCGGCTGCTCCTGCTCGCGGCGGTGTGCGGCGAGCACCTCCTGCTCATCGGGCCGCCCGGCACGGCCAAGTCCGAGCTCGGCCGGCGGCTCTCCCGGGCCTGTCAGGGGGGGTACTTCGAGCGCCTCCTGACGCGGTTCTCGGTCCCGGAGGAGCTGTTCGGCCCGCTGTCGATGCGAGCGCTCGAGCAGGATCAGTACATTCGCCAGGTCGACGGCTACCTGCCCTCGGCGACGGTCGCCTTCGTCGACGAGATCTTCAAAGCCAATTCGGCGATCCTCAACACCCTGCTCACCATCCTGAACGAACGGTGCGGCCCCGGACGTCACCACGCGCGCACCAAGCGTCCCACCCGCTCGGCAACCACCCCGCCGCACGCATGCCCCCACAACCCGGCCATGCGCACACGCACCCGTCCCCCGTCGGCCCGCCTCGCTGAACGAGTCCCGCGCTCGAGGTGCGCGCAGGCTGTTCGACAACGGCAGCGACCGCATCAAGGTGCCGCTCATGTGCCTCGTCGGCGCGTCGAACGAGCTCCCTGAGTCGGAGGAGCTGGACGCGCTGTATGACCGCTTCCTGATCCGCCGGCAGGTCGCGCAGGTGTCCGCCGCGGGCCTGACCACGCTGCTGTCGGAGCCGCCCGTGGAGGCCCCCACGCCGAGCGGGAACGGCGCGTCCTCGACGGCCGCGCTGGACCCGGAGCGGCTGGTGGAGGTGCGGGCGGCGGCGCTCAAGGAGGTGACGGTGCCGCGGGACGTGGTGGAGCTGGTCGCGGACCTGCGGCAGTTCCTGCAGGACAAGTGCGAGCCGCCGGTGTACGTGTCGGACCGGCGGCTGGTCAAGGCGGTGGCGATGCTGCGTGTCGCGGCCTACGCCAACGGGCGCACGTCCGTCAGCAAGTACGACTGTCTGCTGCTGCAGCACGTGCTGTGGCAGCGGCCGGAGGAGGCGGACAAGATCTACGAGTTCGTCCTCTCGCAGTGCACCGAGACGGGCGACACGCAGCAGGTCCGGTACCTGTTGTCGGCGATCTTCAGCCGCGCCTGCCGCATCCTCGCGCAGCAGCCGCCGGGGGAGGGCGCGGACGTCGCGATCTTCCAGAAGCGGGAGGCCCTGCGCTCCGTCCTCGAGGAGACGGTCCAGGTCCGGCAGGTGCTGACGGACAAGCTGCTCGCCATCGGGTCGTCGGCGTCGGGGAGCCTGCCCGTCGTGAGGGACAACCTCTGGCTCGGTGAGGACGAGGTGCGCGTCGAGGACTCACATGTGTGCCGTATCCGCACGCACGACACCGCGCTGTCTCGCCCTTCACGACTCGAAATGCAAACAACAGAGTACAAAAGCGGCTCTGAGGTGCACGAGACGACGCGTCACTAGGTTGTGTCTCTGCGCACCGCTTGCAGGCCGCGGCGGTGGCGTCGGCGCTGCGTCCGATGATGGACAAGGCGTCCGGGTCGATCCAGGAGCTGCTGTACCACGCAGTGACCCTGGAGACGCTCTTCCTGCACGGCGCTGGCGAGATCGAGGTGGACGGGTTCGACGACGGCGGCGCGCCCCAGAAGCGCACCGAGCTGCAGGCGCTGGACCTCGCCGGCACGCTGCCGCAGTACTGGCACGAGTTCATCCGCGAGGCGCCCAAGGAGGACGTCAAGCCCCACGGGACGACGCCGATGTCGAAGAGGCCGCCCAAGCCGTACACGCCGTGAGGCGCCGTCCGCGCGCGCTGTACCTGTGCGCTTGTGACCAAACGGCAAATGAGGGCTCCACAGCGCAGCAATGTGCCTGCGCCGCGCTGACTTGTCTTCCCGCCGTGCACACGTCTCGCCGTGCGCCCTGTCTTTTTTATCGTTCGCCGATACTCTCGGGTTGGCGCCCACGCTGGCGCGATCGGTCCTTCGTCGAGCGCGGACCGCACCCTGCCGCTCCGTCACGCCGCGTGCGCTTCGGCGTCGACAGCCACGCTCTGCCCGGCGCGGGCCTTGAGCGACGGCTCCGCGGGGCGCCGGCACACGTCGCGCAGGAGCCGCCGGTACGCGGCGGCGTCGTACGGCTGCAGCCAGTGCCGGTAGAACTCTGAGAACCCCAGGCACTTCTTGTCAAGGTCGAGCAGCTTCTGGCCGTCCGCGGCGTCGACGGCGGCGCGGTACTCCGCGCTCGTCACGAACGCGATCTTGGCGCGCGTGGCCGCGTGCACGAAGGGCGAGACCGCGCGCCACAGCAGGCTGAAGATCCCGGGCGCGTCGACGATGTACGCCCGCCGCAGCCGCTCGGGGTAGTGGTCCGCGAAGACCTTGAGCGTGGCGATCGACGTCGAGATCGGAGGGGAGTTCGCGCGGGAGTACCCGCGCAGGTCGATGATCCACACCCACTGCTCGGCGCCGTTGGTTGTGCACGCGGCCGCGCTCTCGAGCGTGAAGACGAGGTGCCGCAGGTAGCGCTCCTCGCCGCCCTCGCCGAGCCCGTCGGCCTGCTTGCGCGTCACCATGACGGGCACGCCGGCGTCGGACACCCCGGACAGATACAGGCGCCCCTTGTCGAACTCAGCATCGAACTCGGACGCAGCGATCCCTGCAGGTGGGCGTTACGGCCGTGCAGGGAACGAGGTGGGCGCGCGGCGTCGTCTGGGCCGCAAGTCCGGGCCGGAGGGCCGCGGACGGGCCTCGTGGGCGCGTGTGGCTAGGTTGGTGCTTCACGCAGGCGGTGGTTGCCTTCGCGCGCCACTGGCGCCGTGCAGCATAGCCAGTAGGCTTGGCGAGCGGGGCATGTGCGTGCGGGCTGGCAGTCCGCGCTGCGACGCACCGTCGGGGTCCACCTCCCTCCTCCACGTCAACGTCGCGTGGAGGCCCTTAGCGGCCTTGGCTGGAGTGCCGCGCGCCCTGACATACCGCCTGATGCAAGAGTCATCGCAGAAGGCCTTCTCCCAATCTTCCAACGCGCCATGCTGCTCCACAAGCAGCTCCCGGGTGCGCGCGATGGCCTCCGCGTCCACGTCCGCCATGCGTCCCACAGTAGGCCCCGATCGACGGTGAGGGGTGCTTACGAGCTCAGCAGTCCCGCAAGGCGCGTGGAAGCCCGCCCAGCGGCGTCTCGCACCGCTGTGAAGTGCTTGATGCCACCCAGTGTGTGTGGAACGACCGTCTGCCGTTGCTGGCTTCGATGGTGGAGCCCGCTGCGTCAATACGTGCACTGCGCCGTGCGAGTGCGCGGGCAACAGCATCGTTGGCGGCGGACCGGGCCCTGACGTGACGCACCTGCGGTAGAACCAGCATGGGCAGGTCACCTCCCGCGTGGGCTCCGAGGGCTGGTTGGTGGCCCCGGCACCCGTGTCTCCGAAGAACGCGAGGCGCCATGACGGTCAGCATCAGTCAATATGAGCGCGCGAGGCAGGACAGGATCGCTCGGAACAGGGAGAAGATGGGTGAGCCTCCCCGCTCGCGGGCGCCGCGCTCGACGCGCGCGCACGGACGGCGCCGGAACGAAATGGCGTTCATTGATTCATGGAGCGCCCGCCGGCCCGGGAGCTGTGCACACGTGGCGCCACGGGCCGGCGAGCCTCCCGAGGCCGCACGACCAGGGGAACGAGCCGCGTTGCGCGAACCACACGGCCGCTCCCGAGAATGAGACCGCTTGAGTCGACAGATTGATATCATATCACGCCAGGGGCGCGGCGTTCCTTCCCATTCTGCTGCCCTGGTGTCCGTCGACGACAGCATATCTCTTCCCGCGCTCGCCCTGCACAGCTGTGCCTAGGTTTGCGCGGCGGGTGTGGCTTCCGTAAGCTTTTTTACCGCATGATTCGCATGATTGTCACACGTTCTTCCCGATGCGTGGACGGGCGGCGCGGTTCCGGCATGTCACGCGACGCCACGGCGCTTGCCATCGACCACCCAACCACTGACGGGTTTTAGGGCCACCACAGAGCGCACACCGCATCAGGCCCATGGAACCACGCGGTTTCTGACAAAACATCACCGCGCCCATCGAGACATCCAGTTTTCTCGGACGCTCCCCGAGCGTGAGCTCGCGTTGGCCGGGTGCCTTGCAATGCCAGCAGGAGCGCCCGCCACGGACCACAGAGCGCCCGCGTCGCTTGTCAAGCTTCACCAAAGCGCACGTGTCCGTCGTAACCGAGACTCTGCCCGGTGCCCCGCCCTCGCAGAAGCTCTGGGGGTGAGCGACGCCAAGCGAGCCATGCTCAAGGCACAGCGGGACGCCGCGGCCGCGCGAGCGGCCAACCGCCGGCCCCGGACGATCACCAAGAAGCCGCGGGGCCCCGCGCGGCGCTCCGGCCGCCTCCAGGTACCCAACCGTAGCCCCTGCAGCGCCCCTGCGTGTACGCACACCGCGACTCGGCCGCTGAGCGCCCAGCCCCGGCGTGTGGTCGTGCAGGGCAGCGCGCCGGCGTTCGGCGCGCTGAACGAGGAGGCGCTCGCCGGCAAGTTCTTCCTGGGCGCGGACGACCGGCGCCGCACCTCGGCGGAGTTCCTCGCGGCGCTGGAGGCGGGGGGACTGCAGCTGAGTCAGTACGACGACGTGCGCGGCGAGGGCAACGAGGCGCTGATGGCCAAGTACGAGGCGGCGCGGTGCAGCGGCAAGGGGCGCGGGACGTTCTACGACAGCAAGGCGGGGGTCACGTGCCACTTCTGCCGGCAGAAGAAGCTGTGCGGGGAGGACGACTGCCCGCGCTGCGCCCACCGCGACGTCGACGCGCCCTGCATCGGCAAGAGCGAGTGCTCCAGGCACGCCCACCGCCAACGACCCCCTGCGCTGCTGCCAACACATCACCCCCCCCTGCCGGCAAGACAGAGCCAAACAGCGCGTAGAGATCCGCCGGAGCGGCGCTCAGCGCTGTCTCCATCCGTGCCGCTACGTCTGCAGGTGTCACGGCGCGACGGGCCGCTTCTGCAGGCAGTGCCTCCTCCTGCGTTACGGCCTGCACCTTGAGGACGTGCGCGCGGCGGTGGAGTCCGGCAAGGGCTGGCTGTGCCCGCACTGCTACGAGGACGAGCACCCGGACGAGGCCTGGATCTGCAACTCGTCCATTTGCATGAAGCGACGCGGCATGGTGCCCACCGGCATCATCATCCACGAAGCGAACCGCCGCGGGTTCCTCTCGGCCGCGCACATGGTGCAGGCGCAGCTCCTGCAGCACCGTGCGCGCGGGAGCAAAAAGAGCGAGGCGAAGGCCCCTGCGGCGACGGCGAGCGCCTCCGAGGCCACGGAGGAGGTCAGCGGCCACACGCGTGAGAACGTGCGCGACGAGGCGCCGGGGGCGACGCCGCGCGGCGGCAAGGGCGGGACAGCTGCGGCCAAGCGCGTGAAGCGGGCGACGCCGAGCGCGTCGCAAGGTGCGACCCCGCGTCTGCTCCGGAACCACGCGCCGTCCCTCTCCGGGTTGCTGCCCCAGTCTGACTCGTGCCGGCACCGCGGAACGTGCCCTGCGACCATGATGCGTCCGGCGTCCGGACGCGGGCGTGTTCGCGTGCCGGTGGCCGTGCGCTGAGAGCTGTGTGCGCCGCGCGTTGTGTGCAGGTGTTCCGAGGACCCCTCCGCAGAAGCGCCAGGCGCGGGGCGTGCCGGCGACGGAGACGGCCGTGTCGGCCGTGCGGCGCAACAGCCCGCGGCCGGGGCGGGCGTCGTTCGGGGGCGCGTCGGGCGCGGGTGGGCGCGAGACCAGCCCCTGCGCGTTCTCTCCGCCCCGGACGACGCACGTGCGGGATCGCAGGGCCGTGCGCGCGTAGGGCTCGCCGGGCTCGTATGCGTGTCTCGCGCCGTGGCTTCGCGCGGCGCCTGCCAGGAGGGGGCGGGGGCTCGGCCTGGTGCAGGGAAGCATTTTGAACCAACCTGGAACACGTCGTTGTGAGGTGCTTTGAAGCGGTCGCGGTCACGTGCAGCGCCAGCGCGCCCGAGGGGCGCGGGGTCCGGGTGTGGAGGGGGGGCGTGGGGGCGTTGCTGCCAGACGGCCTGCGGCAGGCTGCCGCGCGATCGCGGCGGCGGCTGATGCCCCGCGCGGCATGCACGGATAGTAGCGCTCTCACAGGGCCGAGGGCCGCAAGAGCGCCGCGTTCTGCGGCAGCGGCAGCCTGCAGTGCAGCGGGTGCTGCTCCCCACCGGCCGCGCGGCCGGTCGGTTTGCTCGTCGCATCACCCCGCGTCGCCACGTCTCTCGGGCGTGACATGTTGGTTCCGTCCCCGCGCGCCATCACGCGTCCCGGCATCACTCTCCTGAGGACTCGTCGGAGTCGCTCTTGAGCTCATCGAACGCCGGCTCCGACGCGATGCCCCCCGCGTGGCGGCCCCGCTGCCCCCCGTTCACGTGCCCCCCAGACCTGGCGCGCGACGGTTACTTCGGGGCGACCCGAACCGATCGGCGCGTCGCAGATCGCGGCCGCGGTGCAGGACCACGCCCCCGGCAGCAGTAGCCTGAACGGAGCCGGGCGACGACCACCATGCCTAGGACGCGGCGAACGAACACGTTTTGGAACGGAGAAGTCTCTGACGCGGTGTGGGCGGTGTACCAGCGCGTCCCGTTCGACGACACGCGCCCTTCGTGGGGGGAACAAGTCGACGACGTCGCACGTGTGTGGCAACATGACCAACCGCGCGACGTTGTGCCGGCGGCCGCTGTCATGGCCGCTCCCGCTCGCTGCCCGATGCCCGCACCCACACGTGCGTCCGGACTGCTGTGTATTGAACATGCAGTGTGACAAACGTGTCACACCGGAGGTCACGTTAACCAGGAAAGGGGGGTGGCCGAGAGCAACGACGCGGTGGAGTACCCGCGCTGTGTGAGTCTCGAACGAAATCAAAATTGTTGTCACAGCGGGACATCGAGGCGCGGGCTGACGCGGCGGCAGGGGTCCCGGAGGCGCTCGACGAGGTCATCAAGGCCTTCCACACACGGAATTTTGTGCCTTGTGCCACCGCTCGCCGAAGTGGTCGTCGAGCACTTTGACGACCCCGGGGTAGCTCTTGTGCCGCCCCTTGCCGTTCCTCGCCCTCCGCTGGTTCGAGAGCCACTTCGCGAGCTCGTGCTCCTGCAGCTCCGCCTCCGTAGCTATCGCCCGGCGGTCCGACTGTAGAAACCAGACCTGCTGCGGGAGGCCCCGGGCCGGGTTGTCCTTCGCCCACTGCACCAGCTCCTCCGCGCGGCGAATGGCGGCCTCCTCGCGCGCCGCCGCGGACCCGGCCGCGCGCCACGACCGGCCAAAGTGCGCGTCCAGCACCGCAACCGCTGCTCGGTGCGACTTGTGCCGCCCCTTGCCGTTCAGCGCCATCCGCTGGTTCGCTAGCCACTGCCCGAACTGATGCTCGTGCAGCTCCTCCGGCGTCGCCGTCGCCTTGCGCGCCCCGCGGCAGCAGGCCATCTCCCGCGGCGTGCGCCCCTCATGCTCGCGCGACCACTGGACGAGCTCCTGCGCCCGCGTTATCGCGGTCTCCTCGCCCTTCTTCTGCGCAAGGGCAGCCGCGCCCGCGGGACCGCCGCGCGACGGGCCCGCCGAGGACGGCTCCACCGCCGAGGCAACAGTCCCCAGACCTGCCCGCGTCGGACGCGTCTTCCGCCCCATCGGCTCCCTCGCCCGCCAGGCCAGGCCTCCCCTGTGATGCGAACGGCGCGGAGAAGGGGCTCCGGGTCACTCGCGCGCCGCACGCGCGCGCCCAGGGCCGGCGCGCCGTCCGCCCCTGCCAACAGCTCGGCGCGGCCCCGCTCGCGCCGGAAATGGCCCCGCGTGGGCGGCGATCAACGCGCTGAAACGATAGCCGCGGGCCAGTCGCGACGTCCGGGATCGGAGACTGTCCGCCACGGCCCCGCACGCGCCCCAATCTCCGCGGCGAGAGGAAATCAGCGCTGCGGGCTTCGGGGTGCCGCCCCCGCGCACAGGGGCCGGAAAACGCGATCTCTCGCGCCCTACCTGCCGCCTCACACCGTCCGCCGTCTACGGGGACGCCCTGTGGCCCCGCAGGCGGGGGGAATCCATCCACAGATACAGTTACCCTGGGACGAGACGCCTAGCATGCATAGACGAAGTTGGATACGGTCGTGTGCGCGCCGCAAGCACAGCGCCGCTCGTCCGGGGACGCGAGCTCGAAGTCAGGAGCGCCGGGCGGCGCGGCCGCTTTGGCCCCGCGCGGACGGGGGCCGCCGGGGCAGCGCCCTGACGCAACCGCCCGCCTGGACTCGTGCTCATTGGCTCGCCCGCGGGGACAGAATCCTGCCGCGGGGGGCGCGCGCGGGGCAGAAGGCCGCACCTGCCGCATGGTCCGTCCGCATCGCATCCCGAACGACCCCAATCGTGTGTGTTTCGGACCTGCGCGGGCCCTCTTCCGGCTTGGTGCCTGCACCGCGGAGCAACAGACGGCCGCGGCGGTGACCGCGGGGCGCGCGCGCGTGCCGTGGTGTTCCGGCCAACCGCGCCCGGGGTACACGCACTGCCGTCTGGCAACGTCGCGCCTGTGGGTTGGGAGCCCTCCGGGCGCCCGCGACTGGGCGAGTCATGGGCCCTGAGACGATGCCGCGACAGGTGCGTGGCGGCCGAGTCGCCGGTGCGGAGCGGGCTCCGCCGGCAGGGGCGGACGGGATGCGGCGGGAGGGGTGCAGCTCGGGGCCAATGTACGGAACAGCGCGGCGGGCCGCTCCGAGCAGCGCGCCCTTTTTGTGGGACGACCAGGGGGGCGCGCAGACGGAGACTCGGTCGATATCCTCGCGCGCGAAGCATCCTCACTTGTGTGGTAGCAAGACGCGACCTGACACGCGCCCGCACCCGCCCGTGTTGGCAGCAGCACGGCCTGGGCACAACTGGGTTGTATCACCAGCCCTCGACGCGTGATCGCGCGTCGCATGCGCCGCGTCGCGCGCACCTTCGCCCTGCTCACGGTGCCGATCGCCGCGCATCCGCTCCGCAGGTGGGCTCCGCCTCCGGTTCGCCGCTGCGGGCCACGCTCTCCAGCCAGGGGTGGGTGCCTCTGCGGGAGAGCCTTGAGTCGGCGACGACCGAGGACGCGTGCTTGGAGTGCTGTTCCGAGTTCAAAGATCTCCTCGCACAGTGCAGCTCGCCCCTGAAGCGCGTCCACACGGAGCCCTCCCTGCACGACCGCGCCATGCTTGCGGCCTCCGCGATGGACGACGCCGAGGCCGCAGGGGTCGTCCGCGCCCTCGTCGCGGCCCTGCGGTCCGCCCCGTCGTCCAAGGCGCGCGTCGCGCTCGCCGGCCCGGCCCTCGCGATGCTGGAGGGGCAGCACCATCGCCGCGCAGACCTCGCGAGCCAAGCGGGCCTGTTCGACGTGCTGAGCATCGCGCTGCGCGAGGACGCGAGCCCCGACGTGCGCCGGACGCTCCTCGCCGTGGCGCGGTCCATGCTCGAGGCCGGCGGCGACCGCGAGAGCCGGGTGGCGCGGGCAGCGCAGGAGGGCGTGTTGCGGTCGACGGTGGAGGCGCTGCGCGGACAGGCGGACGAGGGGGCGTGCGAGAGCGCGGGCGGGGTGCTCGCGGCGCTGCTGGCGTCGGGGGGGGGCCCGAGGGAGGCGGCGGTGGCGTGCGGGGCCGCGGAGGTGCTTGCTGCCGCGCTGCGGGACGCGAGGGGCGACACGCCGCTGCGGACGCTGGCCATCGCGGCTGGGTGGCTCGTGCACGGCGACGACGCCGGGGCGGGCCGGCGGCGCGACGCGGCGCTTGCGGCGGGGTGGGCGGATGCGATCGCGGGTGCGCTTCGGGCGGCGGGGACGAGCGACCACACGCGCGCTCGGCTCGGGTTCGCGGCGCTGCACATGCTCCAGGGCGGCGGAGACGAGGAGCGGCGGCGGCAGGGCGCGGAGGCGACGGCGCTGCCGCTTGCGTTGATCGAGGCACGGAGGGCGTGCAACGACCCGGCGTGCAAAGCGACGCTCGCCGCGGCTGCTGCGGAGCTGAAGCGGGCGCGTGTGGGCCGAGAGTCGCTGCGTGGCAGCGAGAGGGCGGACGTGGTGCTGCCTGCGCCGCTGCAGCAGGCGGCGGAGGGGCGCGACCCACATGGTGCGTGCTGGGCGTGCGGGAGCGCGGGGGGCGACGTGGAGCTGGTGCCGTGCGGGCGGTGCGAGCGCGTGAGCTACTGCAGCGTGCGGTGCCGGCAGAAGGACTGGAAGACTCACAAACCAGACTGCCTGTGATAATACTCAAAGTACGACAGATTGTGGCCGGGACGACGGTCTAGAACGGATGAGCTAAGCAAACTGGACAGCGCCGGAGCAGGGCCGCGTGGGTGTCGTCAGGGTGAGACCGTCGCGTGACGGGAGACGGACTGACTAGGCATAGCGCCGCCCTAGCTGTCAGTCGGACCCGCGTGCGCTGCCGGCAGGCACATGGCCGCACGGAGCAGCCCTGCGCGGATGTAAGGAGCGCGGTAGGTGCTACAGGAGCGCATCCGCGTGCCGCGGCGACCGTCGAAAAGGGCAAACTTCAGGATGATGGGGGCCAAGCCATGTGTGCGTGGTCCCGCCACGGTGGCGGGCCTCGCGGCGCGACCGAGCCGCAGCCAGCTACGTAGACCCACGGGTGCGCCGATCACGGCGGACTGGGCCCACCAGACAGCGCGGGCGCGCAGGCACTGTGCAGTGAAGGTGCGCTGCGACGGCCTGGCACGGGAAACTCCCGCCGCGCTTGCACCCGCAGGGGGGCGGTATACGCATCGTCGGTGCTGTTGAATGCCAATGACGCGCGTTGATCGCCCCTGCGTTCCGTGAGTGGCAGATCCCCTTTGGTGCGAGATTGCTGGCTGTTTGGCTTGACTGCGAGTTGATGACCCTTCTGACATTTCTCGCAGGCTGGCAAGGACTCGAAGGACGCCGATGCGGACTCGAAGGATGACGAGGACTCGGGTCTCGGGTACAAGAAGCGGAAACTCACTGTAGGTGAGTTTCGCCTCGTCCGCAGGCCTCCATACGCCGCATCCGCCGCGGTTGCCGCCTCCTCCAACGTTCAACGCATGCTTGTAGTATCGCGACAACGCACGCGACGCGAACTCGCAGCTCCACGGCGTCCTCCTGCCCTGCAGGGAGCTTTGCGGAGCTAGTGGGCTTCGGACTGGGCCTTCCGGTGCGCAGCCGAACATTCAGAGCCTCCGCGAAGCAACTCACCTTGCAGCGCATCGCCACCTTCCAGCCCACCGACCCGCTGACCCTCCAACTCGCGCACACACACCCCGCTGCGCAGGTGCCCGCGGAGGTGAAGCTGGACAAGGAGCGGTGGGTCGTGAAGGCTGACTTCGAGTCGAACAACTTCGACGCCGAGCAGACGTACCGCGACCAGGTGTTCCCCCCGCACAGACCCAGCACAATGTCAAACAAACCACCGCGCTCTCAACACTCCCTGCGGTCCCCATGCGGCCGGTGCACGCGCCAGTGTGCAGCGCGCTCGCCGCGACCTGCGCAGCGCTCCGCGCAACCTGCCTGCTTGGATCCCGCACGACGTGCCGAGGGCCACCGCGCCTGACGCCGACCGGCCCCGACCGCCCGCAGGGGTACGTGGACGAGAGCGACAGCTCCGGCCTCAGCACCGGCGCGCTCGGCGCGCTGATCTTCGGCGTCGTCATCCTGGTCGGCGTCGCCCTGAGCATGGTTTATCTCGTGAAGTGAAGTGCAGCGCTGCACAACACCGCGATGCGGCCTCGGGCGCGCGGAGGGGTGCTGTGCACGGCCGCCAGCGCCCGCCCTGTTCTCGCGAGGGTGGCGTGCGCGGCTCCGGCGGCGCGGTGCGTGCAGCACACGCGAACCAGCTTCTCGGGGGCTGGCTGCGTACGTTGGCGCGGACATCGTCATGGTGGACCGACAGGGTGCTGTCGCGCTGTGCCCGCGACTGGCGCCCGCAGGTCGACCGACAGTGTCACCTGCATGCCGCGTGCCATGCGCGGATGGCCGTCAGACATGCTGCAACTGAGCTGGGCCGGGTACTCATGTGACTACTCCGCGCCGTCGAGGCCAGTACGCCCCCACTAAGGCCTTGGAACGGCGCTGTCATGCGCCATCTAGATTGAGCGATTCGATGCCACGTGTGCAGCTCCTCGACAGCGTCTTTGTGTGTAGCCTCACGGGCGCTTGATTGCCAATAGTCTAGCTCTCCAGGCAACGCTGGGGGGCGAGCTTCGACGCGTCTTGCGCTGTGTGCTAGCATGGCCCACACACGAAGGATCCCAGGCGCTTGCTGACATAGTAGGATCGGGGCGTGCGAGAGCGAGCGCGGCAGCGCACACGTAGGCAGACGCAACATGCCGCGGAGCAAGCGCCCCGCCGACGGCGACGCCGGCGCTCCGCCTGCGCGACGAGATATGTACAGGGCGGAGATGCGGAGCGTGTACGAGTGCATGACGGCGCTGGAGGTGTCGCCCCCGCGCCACCACCATCCTGCGCACCTACTTGTGCCAGCCGTGCAGCCTCGCGGCGGGCCGTTTCCCCGTGAACATGCCCCTGGTCGCACGTCCACTCTTCGTTTTCGAATCCTGCTCACAATCCGAAGACTTCCGCCCCGCGCGCTGCAGGAGGGCCTGTCGCCAACAGGCGTCGAGGGCCGGCTCCGCGCGGCTGACACCGCCACCGCGGCCGACCTCGAGCCGCGGTTCTCGACGGTGCTCCAAATCGCCTCCACGGGCAGTTGCGGCGCCAAGAGAGCCGCTGCCCACCTGATCGCCACCTACGCCTCGGCCTTTCCCGCCCGCCTGCCAGACGCCCTCAAGGCGCAGTTCGCGCTCTGCCGCGAGGCGGTCCACAAACCCAACGAGCATCCCTATCCGTGCCAGGTACGCCGCGCACCTCTGCGCCGCCCCGGCGCCGCGAGCCCCCCTGCGCACGTCTCACAACCTCACCGCCGCCCCCCCCCGCGCCCGCGCGCAACCGCAGGTCCGCCTGACCGTCCTCGCGGCCCTCAAGGGCATCTCCGCGATCTGCGCCGCCGCCAGCGCCGTCGAGATCGACCCCGAAGCCGTCGCCAGCGGTCTGCCCGTCGCCGCCGCGCGGCGCATCGTTACCGACGCCGTCCGCTTCCTGCTCACCCGCATCGCCAGCACCGACGCCCCGGCCTCCAAGTCATCCGGCCGTCGACACGCCGACGCGCCGCTCCCGGCGCTGGCCGGCCCCGACGAGGCCCGAGCGTCCCTCATGTCGGCGCTGCAGCGTGCGCTGTGGCTGTGCCCGGGGGGGGTCCTCCAGGAGGTGCTGTCGGCCGCGAGGGGGTCGAGCTCGTACCCGTGGGAAGCGCAGCGCGCCGCGAACGCCGCGCTCGCGCGGCTCGTGGACGAGGCGGAGGAGGGGGAGGTGGGGGAGAGTGCTGCGGAGGTGGCGCAACACGCGCCGCAGGGGGCGCGCGTGCTGCCGGAGGCGTTCCGAGGCCGGAAGAGGGAGGCGACGTGGGCGCGGAGGGAGATCGAGCACTGGATGGCGTCGGTCACCGAGCAGGACGTCCCGGGGGTACAATTGTGGGGTGCCAAGCTGCGCGACCAGCTGCCAGTGCCCGAGGTGCGCAGGGGGCGGTCCCTCGTTTTCAGCGCTGTTGTGGGAACCGCGCGGGTGCGTGGCAGAGCTTGCCGCGCTCGCTTGCCGTTGCTGCGTGCTGCGATGGCAAACGATGGACTGCGGGCCCGGCTGCCCCGCGCAGGACGACGAGGAGGCCGGCGTGCCGATGCTCCCCGTGGCCCTGGCGTCGTCGACGCTGCTCGTGTCCGCGGGGCCGGGGCTGGACGGAGACCGGCTGGCGGAGCTGGTGGAGGGCCTGTGCGCTGGCGAACAGGGTGATGCAGGCCGGCAGCCGCGCTCTGCGCCGCGGCAGAGCGTGCTCCACGTGCAGACGCTCCCGCCGGTTCGTCCGGGGCGCTGCGACGCAACGGTGACGCTGCGGTCCGTTCGCACGGCCGCGCAGGTCGTGGAGCGGCTGTCGCGGGCAACACTGGGCGGCAAGCGCGTGACCGTCGAGTTCCTCGCGCACGATCCTGAGGGGCTCGACGTCGCGCCGACCGACGCGTCCGGGTCGTGGGTGTACGTGGGGCGCGCGGACGACCAGACGCTGCCGATCGTGCTGGGAAAGGTGAGGGAGATCCTCAAAGCGGGGGAAGAGGGAGCGGAAGCCACGCGCGCCGAGTTCGACTCCGTCCAGGCAAGCCCTTGCTTTCCTTTGCGAGCGTCGCGAGCTGCAGGGCGCGCACTCCGCAACACGCGTCGTGGCACAACTGCAACCTCAATCCAATGTCGTGTGCTTTGGATGTGCGCCGCAGCTGTCCTACCCGACGTCGGCGGTCTTGCTGGATCTGACGACCAAGGCGCGCGCCCACCGCGTGGCCAGCGGGCTGCTCGCTGCGCTGGCGACGCTCTACCCCGACGCCCCCGCGACGCTGCGCGTCTCTGGTCTGACGCCAGACGTGTCGCGCGCGGACGTGCTGCGAGCCGTCGAGAGCTGCGGGCTCCCGCTCGTGAAGTCGGCGCTCCCCGAGCACTGCGGCTGGGGCTTCCTGCGGTACGCGACGGCGGCGGCTGCGGCGCAAGCGCGGGCAGTGCTGCACGGGGGCTGTCTGGGGGGCGACGCGTTACTGCGACTGGACTTCTGGTGGAACGAGCGGCCGCGCCCCGTGGTCGCAGCGGACACCGCGACGAACGCGGCGCAGGCCGCTGCGCCGATCGCGGCGCGGCAGAGCGCGGGCGGAAGTTCTGCACCCCAAAGCACACCCAGTGCGCCGGTGCCGACGGTGACGCAGGGGCGCGGCCTGAGCTACCAGGGAGCGCTGACGAAAGAGGGGCTGCACGTCTGTCAGCTGTTCTGCAGGTGGGCAGCTCCCTGGTCTTCCGCGCAGTTGCATCGCCGCGTGAATCGCAACACATCGCCACCCACGCACGCTCACAGCAACGAACGCAGCAGTGCGGCCCGTGTTGACCGCGCGCGCAGGGACTTCCCGACGCCCGCCGTCGCGCAGGCCAGCGACTTCGAGGCGAAGGAGCCTGCGTGGCCCGAGAAGCTCCTTATGTCGGCGTACGTCAAGCTCCAGTACCTGCTGGACAACGTCCTCGCCTCCAAGCGCGCCCGCGTGCGCGCCGTGCGCCGCCTGACCAGCAGCCCCGCGCGCAACGAGCGCCGCGCCTTCATCGAGCTCCTGAACGACTTTGCCACCAAGGGGCGCGCCGGGGTCGTGGAGATCAAAGCGGACGCCTCCAAGGGGCTCCCGAAGCGCATCATGTACCTCGTGCCGCCGTCGAGGACCGTCGCGACGAAGCTCGCCGTCGAGTGGGACCCCCACGAGATCCTGTACGCCATCGTGATGCCAACGAACGACGATCTGAAAGACATGCGGTGAATTGAATGACGCTCGGCAACGAGCGCAGACGAGGAGGAGGAGGAGTCAGCAGTCGAGGCACGTCCACTCAACGACGCCCTCCGTCTGGCCGAAGCGCTGGGCGGTGTGAGACTCCAGGTCCAGGAGAAAGCCGGTGGAGGCGGCGTTGAGGGTGCAACACCCGCCGCAGTCGGCGTCCGCGCACATGTCGTACACCCTGACGACGATTTCGCGCCCGTCGTCGCCGCGAATGAGGAGCTGCTTGAGCTTGAGATCCTGCGTGCAGCGCAGGCTGCATCCCTACGTCTCCGGGGGGCAGCGCGTGCCGACAGCGGCGCGACGTGTCGGCTGCGGGCGAGAGCGGCGACATGCTGGTGCGTCAATCTCACCTGGAAGTGCGCTTCGTGGACAGCAACGATGTTCGTCGACGACACCCAGGCGCGGTCCATCTTATCCGGAAGGGCGGCGAACTGGCCCTCGTATTCGCATCCGCTGTACTTGACGCATTCGTCGGAGTCTGGTTCGGGATATGACGTGTAGACGGTCACGTCCGCGCGGTTATATCTCTGCCTAGGGGCCGCTTGAGGTGCAGCTGGTGGTTGCGAACTGACGGCGAAGAGATCAGGGGGACTCTCCGTCTCAGCGGCTGCATCGGGGTCTGCTCGCGAGGACTCGCGTGCAGTCTCCCCGGCGGCTGGCAACCCATGCCTGAACGTCACGAGCGCCAACATCAATAATGCTGCAGCCATAGCAAAACCAGGGAAAGCCATGCCGCGCTGCGGAGACGAGGATTGGCCCCGACGTCAAGCTGCCTCGTGCAGACCCCTTGCGACGAACGTCGAACGCGGCACGCAGATAAGGTGGTCCGCAGATCTTCTTCAAGAAGCAGGGGCGTATTGTTCCAACACCCGCCATGGGGAATGAGGCCATTTGCGCGGGTCATACTCCGACAGCCTGGTGCTCTCCTGAAAGTGATACCATTGCGGGGATCCGAGAAAGGCGGAGAACACCACGGCTGAAGCAGGCAGGGATGCTCCCATCTCATTGAGCTCTGACAGTGCTGCGCAACAAGGTCCTGCTCGCGGGCAGACAGGAGATTGGCCTCGCGGCCCTCGGTGGCGCGATCGCCGTGGGCGCGGAGCTCAGCCCGATGGCGGCGTGCGACGACGGGGGGGGCGGCCCCAGGCTCCGGCCACCTGACGTCGTCCGTCCCCGGCGTCTACCACCGGCTTTTGTCGGGCACGAGCGTCCAGATCATGGGGAGGGAGTGGCGGAAGGAGTCGACGTACACCGAATATGCCGCTTGGGCGGCGGGCATGGAGCAGGCCGGGTTCTGGGGATTCTCTCCCGCCGCAAACGCTGGAGAGTGCACGCAGGCGGACGCGGCACCGGCGCTGCCCCAGACGCAGTAAGTGGGCGAGCATACACATTGCCGCGATTGACTGCACCTTGCATCTTGGCTTCTCAAAGCTCCGCCGCGGATCTTTGTCTACAAGCCCGTGCGCGCGTGACACGGTGCCCGCGACGCAGCCGCGCTGCCGTGTGACAGGTCATGATGACAATGTGTCACATGGCTGACTCTGTCACAACTGCCGAACCTGTTGCTACCATAACGGTGGGGGGTTAGCATGACTCGCCACCTAGTCGAATGATCTTTTCAGGTCCCAAAGCCTTATGGCTGACGACGCGAAGAATGTGACACCTCACCTCACCTCACTGCATGTTCAATACATTACGCGTGCGGCGCGCCCACGAAGATCGGGAGGTCGTCGGTGTATCTGTCCTTGCCGCCCGCAGCCATGAATGTCTGGAACGACAGGTAAATCGGACCCCAGCCGAGCTGCTCGTTCGTCGCAGAGCTGTCCACCTCCTTCCCTGGCCCGCCCGGCCCTGGCTCCGTGGCTGCGAGCACGAAGCACGAACAACGCAGTCGGGGAGCGGGCGTTGCATCCAACAGCGGCATGCATTGTTGCATCCCGTCATAGCAGCAGCGCGGTGCCGCGGCGACGCAGGCAGTACCCGTGAACTTGACTTCCTTAGCGCCCTCGTATCTCTGCGGGCACTTGCGCGTCGCCTCCATCATGTCGTCGAACGTGATCGGATGGTTGTCCGACCCGACAAAAACACTCCCCCGGTAGTAACCCTCAGACCCCCGCCCGCGCAGGATCGCCACCGCCAGCGATGCGGCGTCCTCGTAGTGGATCAGGTTGACCGTGTACCCGCCCCACCGCTCCACCTCGCCCACCTTGAGGAAGTAAGTGTGCGCCCCGCGGCCTGCGTGGTACAGCCCCACCAGCCGCAACACGTTGCCCCCGCGCTCGAGAACCGCAGCCTCGGCGCGCAGGAGCCGCTCCTGGGCCGGCGTCCGCGAGCCCTCGGGCGCCGTCGGGGACGTTTCGGTCACTTTGCCCTCCTTGGCCTCGAAGACGCTCCCTGAGGAGGTGAACAGGAAGGAGCCGGTGCCGTCCCACAGATCGAGGGCCGCCTGGACCTCCGCGACGTAGTCGGCGCTCCCTGCGGACCGAGCGTCGGGCGCGGGCATGAGCGCAGCGCCTCGAATTGGATAGCGGTTGTCTGTCTAGATTGAGGCTGTTCAATCGAGGAAGTCTAACTGATCCTTGCACAATTGAATTGCAGGGTTGAAGTTGCTCGCCTGAGGGCGGGGCGCTGAAGAGGACGAAGGGGAACTTCTCGGTGCTGTTGGCGGCTTCCTCGCGCGTCCGGGCGGCGAGGCCCATCTCGCGCAGCTTGCCGTGGCGCGTCTCGGTGTTGGTCTGCCCGAGAGCAGTCGAGCCCTGCGGCGCGGCCTCGAGCCACTTCAGGCCCGCGACGGACCCGAGAACGCCCGGACCGACAATGAGGAGGTCCTCGGAGCTGCACACACGCATCGATCGCAGCCGTCGCGGTCGCACTGGCGCGATGGCGCCCGCGCGCTGCCACACCCGCCAAAGGCGTCGCTTGCGCGGGGACACCGGGCCATGGAATGGATCACCGTGTGGCGGGCGCGCACCTTGGCTTCCTCTCGGAAGTGCTCTTGAACTCAGGAGCCGCGGAGGCCCGCACGCTCATCCTGCGCCTCGCAACGTCCCTGCAGGGCCCGCGGACGCCACTCTGGACCACGCTCGCGGGCGATTTCACGTACTGCGATGGAGAAGTCGGCCGAGAGCGAGCTGCGCCCGCCGCACGCCCTCTGTTCGCGCTGGCCGCGCGTTGCTGCGTGCACACGCGGGAACGGATAGTGAAGTGCATCGTCTCAGGGCAGCGCTGCGCGAGACCTACGGCCCTCTCCGGAACCAGGCGACGGGGACGGCGCGCGCCGGGGTCCGTCGCGCGGCAATGGGTGCGCCCGGCCCTGCAAACTTCGCGGTCCGTCTGGCGGGGGAAAAAAACGACCCCGCTGGGCACTCGCTGCTGGCTTGTCGTGGACAGCTGGGCGGCCTTGCGCACTGTCGTGCTCGCGCTGCGGGCGCTGGCATGCAGTTCGACCACGAAACCGGGCTGTATCGGAAGGATGTGGCTCGAGCCAGGTTCAGTCATGTACCCTAGGGCGCACCTCACAGGCTGCCGCGTGAAGCCCCGCGTTGGTTTGCGTGCGGGGCACGTCCTGGCATGCAGATGGCAGCCCGGTCGCTGCGGCCTCCCCAAGGGACGAGCTGGATGCGTGGTTCGGTCGAACCCTGCACTGCCAGGTTCGGCTCCTACGTCTAGCACGGGAGGCATGGACGAATTATTCAGGCTGTCCCAAGAGCACTTTGATCTTCAGACCTCGCTCTGCGCGGGAGACGGGCCAAGGTACGCTCTCTGCGCTCGCGGGAGGGATTCACAGTAGCTCCTTCATGTTCCAGCCCGGAAGCCAACTCCTCTGAGCTCCCGTCTCCGCACCAATGGCGCTCGCAGGGGACGCGGGCTCTTCTCGCGCGACGGCACGCCCTACGGCGCCGCCATGGAGCTGCCGTTGCACCACTGTTTGTGTCTACCCGTCGACCCGCTCACGACGCCGTCGGTGATCTCGACCGAGAACCTCCGGCGCTTCCAGCAGGCCCACGGCGCCCTGCCCGAGCAGCTGGAGGACTTCCTCTGGTCCGCCGAGCGCTGGGACATCCGCCTGACCGCCTTCCTGCTGTGGATGGCGCGCACGGCGCGGAAACCCGATGTCGTCCCGGACCGGTCGCCGGAGTCCACGGCGCTGTGGCAGGCGTACACGGCCTCCCTGCCC